>CM029402.1:49036000-49636000 GCA_017139565.1 Luffa aegyptiaca | reverse complement strand
GGAGAGAGAAAATAGATTTTTTTAAGCAAATAAAAATTAGATTTTTTAGTTTTAATATAAGGAAAAATGCAAGATAAATTTTTTAGTTTTTGGATAATGAAAATTACTCATTTATCCATAAATCCACTTGCCATTTGTTTTGACCGAACCAAACCTTTATGAGCTGTTTGGTTTAAGGTTTTGATGTTTCAGAATAAAAGATGTTTGCCTTTGCAAAAGAATAAATAAATAAATAAATAATGTTGGAAAATAATATGTTTGAAAAATAAAATAGCTGAAAATTAAATATAGTTGTATTTGGTAGGTTAGAAATGTCAGGATTTTATGAGACTATGTAATTTTAATAAATTAATAAAAAAAACAATCAAAATTAGTTCAAAGTACTAATAAATTATTAACGAATTAATAATTAAGAAATGATGTTAATTTAATAAATTAAGTTAATTCAACTAATAAAAATGATTTAATTTGTTTAAAAATAAAATAAAAATAAAAATGATTTAATTAATATATTTAATAAATATCATTAATTACATTTTTTTACAACGTGTGGGATGAGAGGTTTGAATCACTAAACTTTCCGTCATTAATTTAATAAACTAGTACCATATCATTAATTTAATATATTATATTCATAAAATTCATTATTGTTCAATAGTATTAATTGAAGAAGGGCCTAGCGAGATTTCTGATGTCCTAAGGGGTGATGTGGTTTCATCTTTGTGAGGAAGCCTACTGTGCGATAAAGGTTCCAGTCTAAGCAGTTGCAGTCCCTCCCCCCGCTGTGCCTAAACAGGGAAGGTTTATGTTTCCTTTACTCGTTATCTTTGTTTGTTCTTATGGTAGCATGTTAGTCTATGTGATAGGGGCTTTGTTTGGTACTGGTTGGGGTTGGTTGCTCATGCATGTGTGTGAAGCTAAATCTGAGTATTGATGCTTCTGTGAGTCAATTTATTTATCTTTCATGGTTCTGGCTTGGTGTTATCTTCGTTAGAACTGGTGTAATCCCATATGCATGTGTGTGGAGCTAAATCTGAGTATTGATGTTGCTGTGCATTAGTGTTTTTTTATCTTGCGTGGTTCTGGTTGGGTTGATCTTTGTTAGAACTGATGTGTGGCCAAACAGCTGTGCAGTGGTTTGATTCCTGGTGGTGGGATTGGTTGTGGGATTTGTTGGTGATTTTCTCTGTATGTGTAGTTGTGTTGTTCCTTTGCCTGGGATTGAGGTGTTAGCTGGTGGCATAATCTGAGCCTGGTCTTCAGTGTTTCTGGTTTATTCTTGCACCCTTATGCACTCGGCCTTTCCTTTAGCTAGTCTCGAAAGCTTAGGCTTGCTTTATGAGTTCCTTAAGTCTGTTGTCACCTCGATAGGATATAGGGTGGAGCTAGAGAGTCTGTTTGGGATACAGATTAGAGTTGTTGGCACGAGGCGCAAAATAAGGGGTGAAAAGAGCTGCCTGCAGTGTGATCAGTTAGGCCAGCCAAGAGTTAAACTCGGGTTAGGGGTCCCTACTCTGCAGTGCGAAAGCTAGCTCCCTGCCTGGGGAGTGTTTTTAAAATGAGCGTCTGAGGTGGAAAGTTTGAGGTAAGAGTGGAAAGAAAATTGTGATAAAAGGAAAAGAATGTTGAAAAAAGAAAAGAAAGTTTAAAAAATAAAAAGAAAAAGGAAAAGAAAAGAAAGTCTTGAGGTAAAAGAAAGTATGAAAGAGAGGGTGAGTTTGAATATGAAGGCAGAAGGAACGAAAAGAGAATGATTTCCTTGGCCAGGGGCATGGGGTGTGTGTTAACAACCGATTTGATTCCTGTAGTCTTTTGAGTGAAGCCTTTGTTCCAGTGTAGGGGGAAGATGGGTGGAGGGGGCTTAGAAACCTTGCCAGGGTAAGTAGGGCGGTTCTAGGGGAGGCTTTTCCACACACTCACGCGAGAATTTTCTGGTTAACCTTGACTTGCTTCATTTCTGTTATCATGCAGTATGCTTCTCCTAGGCAAAAGTGTAGCATGTGGTGTACAGAGTTTGTCATGATGAATTTCCATTTTCTGGACCTGCTTTCAGGGCTCATTATACTGCTTGTGTTGTTTGGGGCTTTCAATCTTGGGATGGGAGGGGAAGGATAGTTCTAGATTGTATCCGTCCATAACTTTCTGGGTTGCTTTGATGGGTTATATTTGCAAGGTATCTTATTTCATGTCAATTTGCAGGCTGTTATTTTGGGGTTTGCAACCTCCGTCATGTGGATGTTGAGCGGGCCTAAAGCAGCGTCGATCTTGTTGGTGAATATGAGTCAGTTTGTAGCGGAGCTAGTGGCTAGACTGGGTGTTTGATCGTGGGTTGACAACGAGATGTGATAGGGGAGTCCAAGGGGCTGTTTGCTTAGTTTGATCTTCTCTGCTAGTTGATGTTTGCCTATTCTTGTGTCAAAAAAAAAAAAAAAGTATTAATTACAAATTTATTTTTTATTCTACTAAAAAAAAAAAATATTTTTTATTAAATGACATAAATTAATACATTTTAATGAACAATATAAAAGATAAGAAAAAAGAAGAAAAAGATGATGAGTTAATAATAAATGTTAATAAAAATATTTAAAAACTGTTTTAGAATTATGATATATTAATTATAAGAGACAATTTATTGATTATAATAATCAATAACTAATTAATCATCATTATTAAAAAAGGAATTTTCATTAATTACATCCATTTAATAAATTTAAAGATATTGTTAACTAATTAATTATAATTTTAATAAATACATAATTGCATCAATTAAATAAATTTAAATTAAGTATCTGTCTAAAAAAATTAAAATTGAACGAAGTATACATCTCAATAAATTATTGTGTATTTAATATAATCCAATTGTACTTTTTTACATGAAAAATCATTGAAAACATAGGAACTAAAATTCACTAAAATGAAATAAAACTTAAATTATAGACACTAAAATGATATTTTAATATTTTTTTAATAAAGGTTAAAATTTAAATTAGGTATTTTTCGAAACTTTAACCCATTACCATCGAACTCGATCAATGTGCCGATGCGGTATTAGACTGTGGGCATATCGCATTTCGAACATTCCCGCCAGTCAAAAGTGATAAAATAAAAAAAAGATTAAAAAGAAAAAAAGCTGCCCATATGGTTTATTTTAATCAAAACGAATCGTTTCATCGATGGATAAGGTACCTTTTACAAGGGAGTCCCGACCAATAACGTGTCTACACGTGGCGTTGGCGGATGCCCGTTTGACAAGTCAGTGAATAAAACACCACCATTTAATTTCCCTCCCTATCCCACAACACAAGCTACAAAATTGGAGGTTGAGCCCATCAGGCAACAGTTCCAGAACGAGCGAGGCAACGGAAATTGCATTCTCCTTCACGCTAATTCCCTTTCCTGTTTTTGCTTTGATTCTTCCATTTTCTCACGCAATTGGACCTCGATCAATGGCTTAAATGCTTGCTTCTCCAAGAATTCCTCATTACAGAAGCCAACAATGGAGTGTATCGGACTCGCTGCTCGGAATTTCGCCGCATTGGCGGCTTCTAACAGCCCTAGTCTAGCTTCGACGGGAAGAAGAAGACTCCGGTTGTTATGTCGTACAGGAAGCTGTCAGTTCGCTTTGCGTCGGAGTTCGATGCTGGTCATGGCCAGTGCCGGAAGTGAGAGTTGTATCGCGGTGAAAGAAGGATTTGCCGACGAGGAAGACTTCATTAAAGGCGGTGGCTCTGAGCTTCTTTTTGTTCAAATGCAGCAGAACAAGACGATGGAGATGCAGTCCAAACTCGCTGACCAGGTTCGGCTATTTCTGGCGATTCTTCATACTATTTCATCGTTGACATTTTTACTATTTTCGTCAGCATAGCTAACTGTGTAGTTCGTCAAGAATAAATTAAAAGCTCAAATTCATCTGAAGTTTTTTTTACTTGTTATTGGGATTGGTGCCGCTATGATTTAATATTCTTATGCTCTTCAGATTTTCTACTCCCTGCAAGGCTGCAATGTTGTATAAATTAATTGACCAAATTCACCCTGATTTCAACGCTTAAGCTTATGGGAGTTCGAAGAACTTAATATTATATCTTTTGGCCCGTATAGTACGATTAAATTATGTAATTATGTATGAGGCGTGGCCGGTTCAATGAAATTAATGTATCTATGGCACATGGAAATACGCCTTGATAATCTTCATTTTTCTGCTTTGGACCATTACTCGTGGTCGTGGCTATTTTTTTTCTCCCTCCTTTCTTTTTGACTAAACTAATGAATAAACTTGAGGATTGATGTATTGAACTGTTATTGTTGGATTTGATGGAGGTCATTTGAATCTTAATATAATTTTATCCTCAGTATGAATTTTTTAAAGATGAACACACTGCCCTAAAAAGTTGAAGTATAGAATTAATAATTTTTTTTGATAATGTAAGTATTATTTTGAAAAATCAATTTCAGGAGTTTCTTCTCAGTTATAACTTATAAATGAATTGCTGGATTCCTGGAAACATTCCACACGTTCCTCCATTAACTTCAAATAGATATTTTACTGAAAAAAGAAAGTTCAGTTGTATATTCTTTTTCATTATCTTTGTGTGAATGTGTTTCTGGTAATGAGCAATATCATCCTTTTTTTTCTCTTTTCCTTTTTGATGAATGAGTAATATCATCTCAACAGGTATCATTTGTGAAAAGAAACTTCCTATCTTTTCAATTTTTAGTGTGTGATACTCCCTTCTATTATTGTTGCAGCTACCGCCTATATCAATTGGAAATGACGTGTTGGACTTGGTCGTTATTGGTTGCGGTCCTGCTGGTCTTGCTCTGGCTGCGGAATCTGCTGCTTTGGGATTAAAAGTTGGACTCATCGGTCCAGATCTGCCTTTTACAAATAACTATGGCGTCTGGGAAGATGAATTCAAAGGTATGTGTTGATACATGCTATTTCAGCATTTCAATAGAAATGGAGAAAGAGGAAATAACACAGAGGAAAATGCAGGAGAAACTCTATGCTTTTAAAAGATCAGTAAATCACCACCAAACTCAAAACCAAAAGTTGGAGTGCTGTTATACTCTCTCATGAGTGTCCAATATTAATTAGAATCACGAGATCCAACATATGAGATATTAATATTAATTGAAAAGAAAATGACACTGCAATCATTTGAACCCAAGAACTCTTGATACTCTTTATATAGTATTAAATCACTATTAAGCTTAAAAGCTTAAGCTAACAAGTCAAGTATATTTAAATCTTGTATTCTAGCCAAGGAAAGACACAAATTAGCTTATGCTGTACTTTTGTTTTTTTTCACATGTTAAGCCTCAAGATTATGCCGTCTGTTGCGTCCAGTATAGATCAATTTTAATGCCTGGAAGCTTTCATGTGAAGCGACAAGATTCTTTACCATGGTTGAATTTCAACCTCCACTTTCATTTAAACTCTTATCATTTTTCAACTTTACAGATCTTGGGCTTGAAGGGTGTATAGAGCATGTATGGCCGGATACAGTCATATATCTTGATGACAAGGATCCTGTTCTTATTGGCCGTGCATATGGACGTGTTAGTAGGCATTTGCTTCACGAGGAGCTGCTTAAAAAGTAAGACAGCAGAATTTTTGGTATAGGGACTAATTTATGCATTTGGATTTTATGTAATGTATTAATTTCTGTAGGTGTATCAAGTCAGGTGTTTCATATCTCAACTCCAGAGTGGACAGCATTATTGAAACTACCACTGGTCATAGCCTTGTAGCCTGTGAACATGATACTTTTGTCCCGTGCAGGTAAAATGAAAATCTCTGATTTAGATGCTGTAAGCCTCAATATGAAGTATTTTAGGTCGCTTATATTAGTTATTTGTTATTTTTTCAAATGTTCAATTTGTATTGTAGACTCGCAACCGTTGCATCAGGAGCAGCTTCAGGTAAACTCCTGCAGTATGAGGTCGGTGGGCCAAAGGTGTCTGTCCAAACAGCTTACGGTGTGGAGGTTGAGGTAAGAAGGAGAATTCCTCTGTTTTTCCTTCTTTTCTTTCTTCCTACTGACGACTTATTTAAGATCTAAAAAAGTTGTTAGAATTGATTGTTATATGATAATCACTGCTGTGTTTGGAAATCATTATTGGAATACCTTATGGAAACTCTAGGATAGTTTGTTACTCCGAGACATCTTTAAGAATATATATAATATTTAATATAATATAATTTTTTAGTTAAGTGTTTAAGTTTATTGGTGATTTAACATGATACTAAAGCAAGAGTTCAATGTGACGTTTTTCTGTAACTGATATTAAAAGTTTTAGTAGTCATTTACAAGTTGCTTTTTATCTAACACCAATTTAATGGTACTATATATTGCTCCCTAGTGTTATTTGCTTAACAAAGTAATGTTCTGTTCTTACATGGAATTTTGTTCTGTGTTGATAACCGTTCTGTCCATCTGTATGACCATTTCAGGTGGAAAACAATCCTTATGATCCACGTCTTATGGTTTTTATGGACTACAGGGACTACGCAAAGCAAGAAAATTCATCTTTAGAAGCACAATATCCAACATTTCTCTATGCCATGCCCATGTCTCCGACAAAAGTATTCTTTGAGGTCTGCACCGATGTTATTAGTTTATCTTCATATTTTATATTTCTCAGACTCGTGTATGAATTACACTTGAAAATTTAAAATTTGCAGGAAACTTGTTTAGCTTCAAAAGAAGCTATGCCATTTGAGCTTCTAAAGAAAAAACTTATGTCAAGATTAAAGACTATGGGGATCCGAATTGTGAAAACATATGAAGAGGTACTCTTTGCTAATGATGTTTGTTGCATTTATATGTTGATCCTTTAGAGTTTAGAGCATGTTATTACTTACTATTTGTTCGATCCCTCAGTACATCTCTTTCAGAATAGTACGTGAGATGGGTGTTCATGTGTATGTCTGTTTTTTTTCGCCTCCTTTCTTTCTTCCAATTAGTAGTCAAGTAGCAAGTATTGTCAAGGGAAGCTTCATAAAAAAAAAAGTATTGTTAAGTGAAGCAGACAAGAAACCAACACCTTTCCAAATAAGAAGACGCAGATGAAACTGAGTTTTCATTCTTATCAAAAAAAAAAAAAAAAAAAGAAACTGAGCTTTCATTACCAACCTTCCTACTAAGTACTTACTTATCCGAAAGTTTCGAATTTCACACTTCGCTCGTGGCTTTTAGGTATCTTATTCTTATTGTTGCATGTTCACGTATAAATAACATGAAAACGTGTCTAAACAAAAGAAGTTTTACTTTCTGTCATTATACTGTGAATGATGCTTTATTTGTCTGCCTGCTTTTCAGTGGACCAACTAGAACTGGGTAAATTTCCACAACTATTGATAAGTACTAGATCGTAGAAAATTATTACTTGTGACGTTATCAGTTGTTTAAAAATCTGATTTCCTTTTCTCAAAAAAAAAAAAAAAAAAAAAAAAAAGATTTCCTCAAAGATTATACATGGCATGAAACTCTCCTCTTTTATTAAATCTCATTACTTTGTTACTTATCGCATATGCCCATCAGTTCTCTTGAATTTCAATTCATCAAATGTTGTACACCTGGTTATTCTTGTCAGCTCTCTTCTTATTTAAACCGGTAAAAGAATGAGAAGGACATAATCTTCCATGTAGGAATGGTCTTATATTCCAGTTGGTGGATCCTTGCCAAACACAGAGCAGAAAAACCTCGCATTTGGTGCAGCTGCCAGCATGGTGCATCCCGCTACAGGTATTAAAAAAGCAAGCCAAACATATACATTATTAAATTATCGATCTAAGAAATCTTATATACTTCATCATTCATCAAGCAGGTTATTCAGTTGTTAGATCACTGTCTGAAGCTCCAAAATATGCTTCTGTTATTGCAAGAGTTTTGAAGCAAGGACAGCTTAAAGATGGTCTTGCTAATGGAAGAAGCTATGGGAATATCTCAATGCAGGGTGAGCCAGTTTTTGTGTTTAAATCTAAGGAGCCTAATTTATTCTGTACGTATATCTTGCAAGTAATTTTAATGTTTTTCAATGTATCTTCTGATCCAGCTTGGAACACTCTTTGGCCACAAGAAAGGAAGCGCCAGAGAGCGTTTTTCCTCTTTGGGCTTGCACTGATTGTTCAATTGGATATCGAGGGCATCCGAACATTTTTCCGCACTTTCTTCCGACTGCCAGATTGGTACGATCAATTTCCTCCTGAGATGATGACATCAAAATTCGCTTCTGTAGTCTAAAATTCTGATGCTTATACTCGTAATAGCCTGGTATTTTAGCTTGTAGGTTGAAAAATAATGATAACTAGAATAAGAATAAGAATAAATAAAACAATGCAGTGTCAATTAAGAAAGCAGTAGTAGTTACTCACTATTTATTTGTAGACTTAACCTTGTTGAGGATCCCACATTGAAAAGATGAGAAGAATAAGATACATGGGTTATTCCTCTCCTTACCAATTGGTTTTGAGATGGAACTCCATGTTTATATAATAAACCTAATTTGAATTGAAAGTCAGGATGTTTCATTACACGAACTACCTTTTTTAGCCAGTTATATTTTAGATCATAGCAACTCGTTGAGATGAAGAGTTTTTCTAGTTGTAGGTATATTATTCACCTTAATCTTCTACAATGATATGATATTGTCTACTTTAGGTCTAAATCCATGTGGTTTTATTTTTAATTCTACTCAAAAGGTTTCTATCTAGAAAATCTCATACTAGCAGAGATATTACCTATATATATCCAAGATCTTCCTCACTTCTAACGTGACGTGAACTCTGCTCAATTCCCTGCAAAAGTCATATAATGCAACTTCTTTGAAGGCCTATTATCATTTTTTTAACCTATGAATTTATCTTTGTTTTGGCTAGGGATGAGGGTTTTATATTCTTCAGTTTACTTTTAATCAGAAAAATTAAGAACGTGATATTCGATTCCTTAACGTGTACTTGCAAGAGATTATAGATGCATGGAAGATTTTGGTGGATTCTTAAATCTATATAACAAAAGATTAATCTCCATTGATCAACTGAATGTCAGCTTTTATACTCATTATTCGTTTTAAGTTGCAGGATGTGGCAGGGATTTCTTGGGTCTACTTTATCTTCAGCAGACCTTGCACTTTTTGCCTTGTATATGTTCGTTCTTGCTCCAAATGATCTAAGAATGTGCCTCGTTAAACATCTTCTTTCTGATCCTACTGGAGCAACCATGATAAGAACATATCTTACAGTAGCTTGAATTTTCCCCTTCTAAGATCTTGTTCCTGTAATGTAAGAACAATGTTTAGATTACACGAGGAGTCTGAGAGGTATCTTTTCCCCCCTTTTCTTTATATATTTCTTACTGGAGCTTGTTATATGTAGTGTACATATTCAATAATCTCTTCCATCTCTCTACTCTTAGCGTTCATGTTGCTCGAGCGAATATGAGAATAGCTCAACAATTAAAACATCTACTTATTTTCTTGAGATGGGAGGTTCATATCACCACCTACACGCTTGTTGTACTAAAATATCATTTTCATTTAACTTAAGCTAAGACTTTCTTACAAAGATTATTGGAAGAATATACATAAATATGTATACCTTACCCTATTAATTTAAAGTTTTTGGATGTAGTAATTTAATATGATATTGGAGTTTGCTCAAAAAAAAAAAAAAAATGATATTGGAGTAAAAGGTCAATATGTTGAACTCTCCCAGTCCTTTTTTTTCTTCCTCCAATTGATATTAAGAGTTTATATGTTGGACTTCATGAGGCAAATCCATATGTGTACCTGTGTGAGGTTAATTTTTTTTTTTACAACGTAGAGATGGGGGATTGAACCTCTAACTTCTTGATCAAAGTATAAGCTTCATGCTAGTTAAATCATGCTTTTGTTGACATGTGAGGTTAAACTTCTGGGTTTAATAAGTTGAACAGTGACAACCATATTCTCCTAAATATAGAAGAGGTTGACAAGTCTAATGGAACAATCATGGGATTCTCGTGTTAAAAAAAACTATGATTGTGAAAAAAAAAAAGATATAAATGATAAGTCAAATGTAACTTTAGAAAGAAAATCTTCGGGTGAAAATTACATCAAAAGAGACGTCAACTTAAATTTTTTCGTGCCAAAGTGAGCATAGCTCAATGGTAATTGACATATACCCTCGATCAAGAGGTCGGAAAAAAAGAATCTTTTCGTGCAAAAATGAGCATGGTCAAATATTGCATATATATTTATTTATGAAAATTTTTTCAATACCAACATAGGATGTATACTGCTTGAGCTTGACAAGTCATCATCATTTGAAAAATGATGTAGGGTCCACCAACATTAAATATATATTCATTTTTATCAAAATTATTGGGTAAACAAAAGCCATACTGTACTATGATAGTACTGGAAATTTTCCAATTTATCTACAAGGTCAAATATTCGTAAGGATGAGAGAAAATTGTTTAGATTGTGAAATCAGTCAAGCATTTACTTGTACAACATTCAAACCATTACTTTTTTTTTTGGGACTACAACCACTGCTCTAATATTTTATTGTTTGTACTTCAATATCTTATTAAATGAGATTCAATACTCATTATTTATTGAAAACTAAATCAATTCTCATTAAAATAATCGCAATATCTTATTAGAGTCATTTAATATATTCTGAATCATTTTGTAACATATGTACAATTTAGACATATAGGTTGAAAGATAGATACATATCATTCCTTTTTTTTCTTCTTTTCTGCAAATGCATATTAATTCTTTTTATTATCCATAAATAAATGGTATAAAATAAACTAAAATCTTAGCATTTGTTTTTTATGGGACAAAATGTTATACTTAAATGTGAGGCTACTGTCAACATTACCAAACGGTTAAGATATCTCTACTTTTTCCTAAAGGTTGTAGGTTGAAATTACTACCATATGTGACCTAATATCTTTAAAAAAAAACACAATAATAATAAACAAAAAAAGTGTGGAAGCTACCACTATACGATAAATAGGTGAATTCCTCATTTGTAACATCTCACTAAAATGTCAAAGCGAGTATAGCTTAGTGGTAATTGACATGTACCCTCGACCAAAAGGTTAGAGATTGGAATCCCCCACCCAAAAATGGTGAAGAACTCAAAAAAAAAAAAAAAAAAAAAATCTCACTAAAATTAAGTGGTTGCAGTATTACATATTAGGTAGGCTTATGCTTATCGACTCTAATGGACAACGAGCCAAAAGAGGGGAAAAAATCCAACCAAATTAGAAAAATGATCAATCAGATATTAAATTTGGAAATGGAAAGATCAAATCAAATCTAGGCAAATGTCAGATTTTTTAAAAATGGAATATAACATTATAAATAAGGGGGAGAAATTTGGTATCAATGGTACTAATGCCTAATGTGTGAGACTATCTTTATTTTAATTTTATTAAAAAAAAAAAAAAAGAAAGAAAGAAACATCGACGTACCTACACGGTAATTTAAGTAGACTTTTACATCAATAAGGAAAAAAATTAGTTATTTTACAATGATATAAATTGAAGTCGTGCAAGCCAAATTAAACATAGACATAAAATATGTCTCGTCAAACAAGAGATCTGAGGTTCGAATCTCTATAACACCATATTGGTTTGAACTAAAAAACATAATACCAATTCAAATTGAATGAGAGTCATACTCCGATGAAATTATGTTCAAAGTAAATATTAAAAACAACGAAAATATAAAAAATTCAATTGTATAGAGATCTTCTTCAAAAGTATCATAGCAATTAATAATATAGTTAAAAATCTTTATCATTAATGATGATATTTACTAATATACGTAATACTTTATTAGAATTAATTGAAAATTCTATTATTTGAAAAATCAATGGTTTAATCCTATAATAGGGATGTTGAAACCCATTTTTATGGCTAGTGGGAAGTTGACCACTTGCAAAAAAGAAAAAAGGAGAAAGAAAAAATCCTTTCGGTTTCAAAATCTTAATCCTTACCAGAACAGAAGTGAAATAAATTAATTAATGCAAAAGGCGCTGACAGTTCTTTCCGTTCGTCACCACGTTGCGAATTTGTAAACTCTCGCATCTCTAGATTCTTGACATTTTTCTGTTCGACTTCGAATCGGTACTTGCCTCTTAATTGCTCTCTTTCGAATGTGAAAACTCTCTCAATTGTTCTCGTACCTCCTATTTTTCGTCTTCCTCGGGGACTCCTTGGCTTCATTTCTTCACCGCCTAACGTCGACTTCACCGACTATGTAAGTTTTCTCCCGCTCTTTCTCTGTCTACTGTTTTTGCGCGGTTGATTCGTTTCGTAATCTCTGTGCGTCTTTCCTCCAGCTCTGTTTCGGCTTATTTTTTTCCAAATTTCTCTCTCATTCGTTGCTTGATGGCGATCGCCGATACGCTTGAGAGTAGGACCACCTCGGAGAGTTCTTTAAGCGACTTGGATGCCAGCCGCTTCCTTCGTAGGAGGCCGAGTGCTATCACCGCTGGAGCTGAGTCCGATACAATTTTGAGGCCGAACGTTCGTGGAAGTGATAGTTCGCCTCCAGATCATGCAGGTGTTAATGGTTTATCGGCTGCCAAGAGCTGTGAGGAGGATAAGGATCGAAATGACGCTGTTGAAAATCCGAATCTAATGGAAATGGAGAAGGATCCTGGTGACAAGGCCGAGAGTCGAGGCGGCGCCAATTCTGACGTTTCCGCTGTGAAATTTACTTATCGGCCTTCTGCTCCGGCTCATCGGCGAGTAAAGGAAAGTCCTCTGAGCTCTGATGCGATATTCAGACAGGTAGGTAAAAATTCTTGGTTTATTTTGCTTCGATATAATTGAACTCACCATTACAGTCGCATATACATCGTTTCTTCCTGTTAGGATATCATAAGTAGGATTAAAGAGTATGGTTGGAAATATTAAACAGCTATCCAAAGTTGATTTTCTGTTTCTCAAGTGAAATTATGCTTAGGCCGACTGCTTGTCGAAGGAATTTGTTTGTGATGGTATAATTTGTTCAAATTATCTTGAAATGTCATCGGGTATACTATATTCTCAGGAAACTATGGTCAACATGCTGTGTTATTTCTGGCCTCACTTGTTAGATTAGATCTGATGGTTATTGCTCACCATTTTATTAACTTTAAATGGCAGAGCCACGCAGGTCTGTTCAACCTCTGTATAGTAGTGCTTGTTGCGGTAAACAGCAGACTAATCATTGAGAATCTTATGAAGGTGTGCCTCCTCTATAGTCAGTTCTTGTAAATTTGGCGCACAACGATGTAGAAGAAGTGAAATTTGCTTGTTATCGATTCTTACATATTTCTTTCATTGTTTTTCGTTTAGTCTATCTGGAAGAGTATTATCTCTTAGGTTTAATGTAATTTCTCTTTCCCCCCGTTTTTGGTATACTTTCTGCAGTATGGCTTGTTAATTCAAACCGGTTTTTGGTTTAGTTCAAGATCCTTGCGAGACTGGCCACTTCTTATGTGTTGGTAAATTCTTTATTGTTTCTTTTGCTACTAAAATATGATCTATAAGATATTATTAATTTATTATTATATGTATTTTAAATTGTTAACTTATATTAGGCAATGCCTTACTTGCCCTTGCAGCCTTTCTCTCCCTGTATTTCCCCTTTCTGCTTTTCTTGTTGAGAAGTTGGCTTTACAGAAATATATAACTGAGCCTGTAAGTTTCCTTAGTTAACTCTGTGGGAAATTTTCTCTTTTCTTTTCTTTCCTTTACTTTTTCAGGATAATAATAGTTTCTTTGGATGGATTCTGACTATGTATATGATAATTAGACGCTTACTGGTTGAAGTTGTAATTGCAGGTTATTATTTTTCTTCATATTATTATAACCACTGCTGCCGTTCTCTATCCAGTTTTTATGATTCTCAGGTCAGTTATGTTTTACTTGACACATTTGGCACTTTATTGGGAGGATTGTCAGCTGAGTGATGTTGGATAATTTTTAGTTTTATTTATAGATTGGTGAAAAGAGGGTTGATGTTATTGTATACTTTTCAACGTCAACGTAAGCCTTTTGGAGAGGTAAAATGAACCATGCTGACGAGAAATAGAGAAAACCTATTATTTATCTACACAGACTAGCTTTTAACTATACATAAAGATGGAAAAACCTTATCGTTGTGTTATTGTCAACATTCTCACTATCTATTATATAATTAGGAAGGGCATGTCGGCATTAAATTTCATGGTAGCCTGCTATGATGGAAACAATCATATCTCAATCTCTAGAACTGAAGTTGCATCCATATCATTTAAATCTCCTCAGCTTTCTAGATATACTGGAGTATGTAATCTACTGTTTATCCATGGGAATGATGATAGATTATGTGATCTTAACTGAAAATACACGATGGAAATTTGACATCTCTAGAACTGAAGTTGCATCCATATCATTTAAATCTCCTCAGCTTTCTAGATATACTGGAGTATGTAATCTACTGTTTATCCATGGGAATGATGATAGATTCTGTGTCTTAACTGAAAATACACGATGGAAATTTGACGGCTTAGTTGCAAAGTCTAAGATTCGATTTAATGACTTTAAACTTTGCAGGTTTGACTCTGCCGTTTTATCTGGTGTAACCTTGATGCTCTTTGCATGCATTGTCTGGTTGAAATTGGTTTCATATGCTCATACGAATCATGACATGAGAGTAATTTCCCGATCAGTTGATCAGGTAACAATATGGTTTACTTTCACAGGTCCTTGAGAAAAGAATTTTTGCGGGAAAAGAATATCCAATGAGTTTTTTAGAGTTTTTAATAAATTATCGGTGTTAAATTACAATGTTTTATTTGATTATTATTATTGTGAATATTGTTATTATTTCTTGTTCGAAACGATATTCTGAATCCTGATTTAAGTTCTTGTATAAGTTTAGAACTGACAAAATGGAGCCAGGAGCCAGATTTTGTGTAGATAGGTTATTTTTTTACTGGTTTTTCTCACTTTTTTAAGTTTTACTCATAATTTTAATCCTGCTCATTCTTTGCTAGGATTAGAAATATGTGCTCTCCTAGTATCATTGCTTCCTCTTGTTCGGTTTGAGATTATCACTATTTCTGCATGTTGCTTGATGATTTGGCATCTGTCTGTTCTAATGTCAATAAGTTGTTTCGTTAGGGAGATGTCTTGCCTAGTTCCCTGGATTCAGACTACCCTCACAATGTTAGCTTCAAGAGTTTGGTCTACTTTATGCTTGCTCCAACACTATGTTATCAGGTAAATTTTGTCAATAAGGAAATGTATTGCAGATTTTGTTAGGTTCATGAATCAACTGCTACTTAGCATATGTATAGATAATTGCTTGTCCATATTTCTATTTACCTATAGTGATATGGTTTTATATCTGTTGACGGGCACTTTGTGCATTGTTCTCACAGCCAAGCTACCCACGAACAACACACATACGAAAGGGTTGGGTAGTTCGACAATTTATCAAGTTAATAATATTCACAGGGGTTATGGGTTTCATTATTGAACAGGTATGTGGCCTAGACTTAATTCCCCAGCTTCGTTTTATTTTCTTAAGCTGCATAACTTGATGGATCTTTAATGTGCTTCTATTTTTTGATCTTGCAGTACATAAATCCCATTGTCAAAAATTCCCAACACCCCTTAAAGGGTAACCTTTTATATGCTACAGAGAGGATCCTAAAACTTTCTGTGCCAAATTTATATGTTTGGCTCTGCATGTTTTACTGCTTTTTCCACCTTTGGTACGTATTTTGAATATGGTAAAACATTTTGGATGAAGTTACTTTTTTGAGCTTTGAAATTACAGAAGTATGATTTCACCTGATAGGTTAAATATATTGGCTGAGGTTCTATGCTTTGGAGATCGGGAGTTTTACAAGGACTGGTGGAATGCCAAAACAGTTGAAGAGGTTATATATATACATATGCCCAGTGAAAAAATGTTTCTTACGCTTTCTTCATCTCTTCCTTTTTCTAGGAAGTTATTTTTAACTATTTGTCTTGATTGTGTGCATCTTTCCCTTGGCACCATGGCTGCAGTATTGGAGAATGTGGAACATGGTATGTTTCTCAACTCATATTCTTTCGAAGTGATTTTCTTTCTCGACTGTGATCAATTTCATTTTGTCTTTTCACTGTTAATTTAATATTTTTAGTTAATAATACTATCAATACTTGCAAAATACTTATTTCCCACTTACGGTATATAAGCTCCAACCAATTATTATACTGCAATTAACTGTGCTTAAGAGAGAGAGATTAACTGTGCAACTGATTTGAATTCTGTAAACAGCCTGTCCACAAATGGATGGTTCGCCACGTCTATTTTCCATGCCTAAGGAATGGAATACCGAAGGTACTTGATTTATCTCACTGTACTTTGTGCTATTTTTTATTCTCGCCACATCTATTGCAAGCGTCTTTCAGATATCTATGTAGTATCATCTTCATGTATTAACGCTCCTCAATACATGTTTATGATATTGGTCTTGGTGATAAGTTTGAGTTGGTTGCATGTGTTTACCAAACGGACGGATATGGTTGTGCTAATTTTATTGCAATTTATTACTTCAATAGAGATAATGCATGGGATGGGACACTGAAGAAAAATAAACAGACACCCTGGTGGTCTTGTCACCATTTATTAAGGCTTGCTGAGCTCAGCGCCCAAAAGATGATTTCATTTCATGAACTCAAATGTTCTGTTAGATATAATATAAATGCTTTATTGAAATTTCACCTTCAATTAATCACCAAATCATCTACAATTATTAAATAATAGCCGAAGGGTAGGCAACACGACAATAAAGTAATATATCTGGCCCAAAGAATTTTGGCATCTATATATCCAATGTGATAACATTGAACATGAAAATGGACTCCTTTTTCTTTTTTATTTGATTGCTGAGATATGAGACTTCTCTTAACATCATTGAGTTGTTTTCCTAAAGAAGATGAATTAGGCATTACACAACCATTTCTGGACTACTTTTTCGCTTACACACAAGCTTGCTCCTCACCTTTACCATGTGATCTCTCCCTAAACCCTGTGGCTAAAAAAGAACATTTTTCTTTTGAAATTTATTGAATGACGGACATTTATCTGCTTTCTAAATCAAGTTGATTTGGTGAATTGGGTTGGGTTGTTCACTATAGGGGCACATTCATTAATGGTATCCACGCAAGGTTCTTCTGGTCTCATCTCTGAACAGCATATTGTAAGCTAATTGCAAACCTACCACAATCAACTTCTTAATGTCATCTGTCATTCTTTGACTTTGTTCTTTCTTGAAATATTAGTCTTATGAAATACTTGGCCATCTGTCATTTTCGTAACACTGGACTCTCAAAATTACATGCATGACCTGAATATTAGTTCCATTAATTGTTGTATAGAAAATTATTAATATAACGCTGTATTTTGTCTTACCAAACACTGTACAGGGAGTTGCAGTCGTAATTGCATTTCTAGTTTCTGCAGTATTCCATGAGGTATCTTCCTTTCCATTTTCTCGGTGTTATATCTCTTGGTTTTTCTAAAGCTTTGTTGTGCTTTACTAAATTTTTGTCTTGTGGGAATAAGAAAATTTTTGTTTGTACTTGTACCATGATTGAATGATCTGGAATTGTCAACTCCTTTGAAATAAATTTTAACTAAATTTATCATTATTGAGCTCACGGCCTCAATCCTCATTTAAACAATTAGGTGATGAAATTTCTGCAAGCTTTTAAAGGGTATGTGCGTTGCTTTGTTTGTGAACTTGTCAATCGTAAAAAATGTAAAATTGTTTCATCCATCTCAATTTAAAACCAAAATGTTCCATTTGCTTCTATTTTAATAGTTATGATCTATGGCATTGCCCTTTACTTGCCCCTTCAAAACTTTGCTGCCCAATAATTCTGAAGTGGTTTTCAACTCTTGTTTTCTGGTCAGTTCTATTTAATCCTTTTCTTTTGAGGCAAAGAACGGTGTCATGTTTACCGAAAGTTTCATGATTATGGACCTTGATGCAGATTGCTGGATGGTTAATGTGTATTATGTGTTCTATATAATTCTTTTATTCTTATTATTTATGCAGCTGTGCATTGCTGTTCCTTGCCACATGTTCAAGCTCTGGGCTTTCATTGGAATTATGTTTCAGGTCAATCTTTTCATTTAATCATGTTATGTAATTTCACCCGATGGCCGCCTTTGTGCTGGACGTGAATTCATTGGCCCCCTGTTTTCCTCTTTGCCCTTTGCTTTAACTGTTTTCTTGTTTGATGTAGGTTCCGCTGGTTTGGATAACAAGTTACCTACAAAATATGTCCCAAAACTCTATGGTATGCCACTTCTCCCTAGAATATCAAATTGTACCTACCCATATACATCCTTTGAAGTCAAGGTGATAGTAGCAGTACAATTAGGATTTGAGAGCAAAATAACACCCAACTTTGACTACAAAGGTACCACTTTTAGCTGATAGGTCAATAGTTCTGCTACAATGTCCTTTACTTTTGGCATTGCACCTGATCAAACCTTGGCCTTGATTCTCAGTGAAACCATAAGAGAACTTGTATGCAAGTTCTTGCAGTACTTGAAGGTGAACTTGTGGTTGATTAAAGTATATACTTGTCTTTATCAGAGTTCGGATCTCATGTAGAGTGTAATCGCGATGGTAAAAACGACTGAGATCATTCAATGACTTTCTGTCTCATGTAGAGTGTAATGATAAGTAAATTATTCTGTAATTGCCATAAAACTGCATATGCGTGAAAAGAAGTTGTTGTAGGTGTAGAGCCTGTATGGAAGTAAGGTTGTGCTTGTGCTATTATTTATCTTCCTCTCTGTTTCTTAGCAAACTCTTCATTTAATGATGTTTAATTTTGAATGTCAGGTAGGAAACATGATCTTCTGGTTCATATTTAGCATTCTTGGTCAACCAATGAGTGTCCTACTGTACTATCATGACTTGATGAACCGGAAAGGGATCGACTAAGCTACTCCGTCATGCCAATGTGGCGGGATGGATGACTCTGGAGTGGCCATGAACTTGCTTTACTTTCTGCGGGTAACATAGCAATCCCAACCTCTTTCATTAACCAAATCCACACTTAGACTCGCGTTTGGTGCCCTCCCAAATGCTTTAACCACAAGTTTTTTGTTCTTTTTCCCTCTTTTGAGATGCAATTCTATGTTTTCTACCAGTTTTATGGTTAGAGTTTCGTTAAACTTGTGTATGTAAATTGATTTAGGCTTATTTTGTAATTCCGCATGGGTTCAGATAACTCTACTGGAGCTGCCAGCTTCTACAAAAGATAGGGCCAGGCACGAGTATACAACTCAACTCATGAAGTTAAAATGAGAAAGAAAAAAAAAATGAAGGGGGGCAATTTCTAGAATGGTTTCAATCGAAAATTCTATTCGAGACCAATTTTCAATTTTTTAATATTACGGAAGAAATATTTAAAATAGGTATATATTTTTTATCCATTTTATTTTTTTAATTATAAACAGGTTAGAAATGTTAAGTTTTCAAACACACAAAGGCTGATAAATAAACAAAAAAAAAATTAATCTAAAATGGTACATCCAAGAGACGAAAAATTAATTGCGATCAAATGACATCGGGAGTCGAAATGAAATGGAAATAAATATAGAAAGTTGAACTTAGCAAAATAAACATAGCAAGTACTGGTAATTTACGTTTGAATATTTATAACAAGCAAATAACTTCAAATGGATTCTCTTTGGTTTTATGTTTGTTTTTTAAGGGTGGGGGGGAAAAGGAAATGCAAATAGTGGCAGCAATTTGTGAAGGTGAACTTTACAATAACAAATCCCAATAAAACGAGGAGTGGGTTGTTACGTCTAAATTGAAGGCTGAGGAATCATAAATGGAGAGTGTTTTTCGAAATCACCACACCCCTTTAAATGAAGGAGAAAAAATCCCCCCATTCTACAGAGCAGCAGCATATGCATAAAAGTCCCACACCATAAAATTCTTGTACAAAGTGAAGGGTAAAGTGTGCGGAGTGGATCAGATCAGATCAGAGGCGACCTGCTTTCAATAATGGACCCTCTCATCGTTCTCCAAGTGCAGTCCCTCGATCCCCTTCAAAGCAGAGTCGTAGTTCTTTACATGTCCATGTCCTGTGTGCCTTCCAGATGCGCTTCTCTTTGGATCTGCAGGTCCAATTGGCGGGCTTCTCTGTGCGCTTATGCTCTTGTGTAATGCCCCTGGACTAGCATCCGTTCGCGAGCGGTGTGGATCTGATTCACTTCCAACATATGGCTCCCGGCTGCTCGACACAGCAGCACGTCTTGATGATCCACTTGATCGCCCCACAATATTAGACCCTGGAAACTGCAATGCCGGAGAACTCTGAAACGTCAGTTTAGCTCAAAAAAAGGCAAATGAAAGTAAAATTACATGAATAAACTTGTAATCTTATATTTCACATCTTCACTGGGACCAATAAACCAAAGTCTTAATGGGTTGATCAAGTAAAGTTACATGTTAAAAGCAGTGTAAGAGTGCGATCAGTACCTATGTAGGAAAACACAAGTAGTTTGAAAAAGAACCTAATATCTGCACTCAAAGAACGAGCAGCTGAATAGAGAGGACGACCATGTGATCCAGTAGACTTGGGGGGCTCATTAAAATTGTTTTGAAGTTGAAACCTTCTTATTTTCGGTTCTATTATCACTTCATAATTTCTTTAATTAAATATCGGTGTTCGAACTATATATATTTTTGCTTTTTTTTTTCAAGTTCAAGAGTGTTTGGAGATGGAGGGATTCAAATCTCTGACCTCTTGATTGAGAGTGCTTGTCAATTAAATTCATAATTATTTAATTAAAGATCAGTGTTCGAACTAATGTATTGGTGTACATATAAATTATTAATGACAAAAAAACATATTGATTAAAACAGGTAGGAATATGTGTGCCATAACTGATTGTTAAACGTACCACGGAGTCCTTAGGAACTGCAGTATCATTGGCAATTGGACTCTTCTGTTTGGCAAAAGTCCCAGAATTCATAGCCAGCCCGGATACCCTCCGCCTTGATGAATCCATCAAAGACATGCCAGCTAGTTGTGCCTCCTCTCCACCTAAGTCAAAAAGGGGAAGAACACTCAACAGTTGCAACAGAAGACGAGATTTAAAAAACAAGTGTTTATCAGCCAACAACAGAAGCTAAAGAGAGAAAATTTTTAACCAAAAACTAAGAGAGTACCTGTCTGTCTATCAGGATTTGCTATACCAGGAGGGATTCCAGAACTGGTTCCAGCACCGGCACCCTATAGAAAAAGAAATACATTTCAGTACTGGTTAAAAGAAAAGGTACAATTGCACAACAAAAGCAAGTAACATATAACTAACTAGGGCACGGGTTGGAGGAGTGGCCAGCTGTGACTGCTGATACTTTAAAATGGTCCAGTCAAACACATAATCAAACTGGAAACCTGCAGCAAAATACCAAGAACAAGAAGATAGTATTTCAACAATATTCCATTGGCAACAATAAAAAAAGGTGCAGATATAAATTTTTTAAAAAAGAATTAATAACAATTCAAAATTTATTTAAAAAAAAACTACTCAAACCTTCACGAATAAAGAGATCACGGAATATTCTTTTCAGATAAGCATAATCTGGCTTATCATCGAAACGTAGTGATCGGCAGTAATGGAAATATGATGCAAATTCTGATGGATAACCACGGCATAGTGCCTAGAAAACGATTAAATTCTTTTAGACACAAAAGTAGTGTTAAGAATACTGCAAAAATTACATTTAAAAATAACTTGCCTCAATAGAGGTAGAAACTTTCTTCTCACTAATTTTCTCATACTTCTGTTTCTTAGTTCCTGCTTTCAGTCCCTGCCAGGGAAGACTACCAGAACGAAGGATGTATTACTAAATCAACTAGCAGCAGAAAGCTGTAATCGATAACAGAAACAAAGTGGTGAAAAATAATCACCTTCCTCTTAAGAAGTACATAAGGACATAACCAAGAGACTCCAAGTCATCCCTTCGACTTTGCTCTGCAACCCAGATTGTCAATAAAGAAGACTGGATTAATAAAAGGTGATAACTAGCATTAATTATATTAAATAAAATCAAGAGAAAATTGATAAAGTAATCCCCAGTGTTGGATATTGAGGTTAACGAGAGCCTTAATTCCAAACAAGTAATCATCTAGAAGGTCTGAACATTATTTACAGCAAAAAAAAGGAATAATGCAGGTGTCCATATGTCAAATTTAGATACTTCATTCATGTGCATGGTTTCAGTCCATTTCGGAGAACATTGGTGGGAGAATTTAGCTTAGAGGTTTTTATTCACCCATGAATACATGAAGCAAAAAACAATTATGAAGATTAGGGTAATAAGCACAGACGATGTATTCAAAAGAACATTCAATGATACGGATTTATGTTTTTTTTATATCCGTGAGTGTCCAGGCTAGCTTGCACACACCGAGACTAATCTCAAAAGACATAAGTCTGATCCTACTACATTATACAGATTTATGTTAAAATCAATTTGTTTCCCCTTTAAGTGCAATATGTCCATTGTTGTTCCTACACTTGGATTATTTGGGAGTATGTTTCAAGGCTATGTGTTCATGGGCTTAAAAGGAGAGCTGAAATTTTGTGGATTGATATTGTTAAAGTAAAGCAATGGTAGTTTGGGGCATTTTTATGAAGAGGAAAAAGTGCAATCTTTGAAGGCAAACAAGTTAATTGAGTGGATAGACTAGAACTTTTCGAACATTATATGACTTCTTGTTGTATTATTTCTTGGTCACTCCTAAGGGATTTTCTTCCTCTGAAGGACAACAAGTACCCGTTACATTTCTGTATTAATTTCTCAAATATCAATTAAACGCTGCGTTTCTTCTTTCAAAAGAAAATACATTTCAAAATCTCCACCTCAGTCGATTCACTACATTTGAAAGCTCCAAAATGCGTAGTAAACACAAATATAATTTTAAAATATGTCAACAAATTTGTGCTCACCATACAAATATGTTTTATCGAATGTGTCCATACTGTTTTTTTGTCCTAATTCTTAAGAAGATGATTCATAACACAATCGTAGTTCCATGTGGTGTTCATTCTTCTAGATGGCCACAGCTTCACAACACAGTTGTTGCCACATACAATAATTAATGTGTCCAAAAAAATCCAACATGCAACTTGACTATCAAGTGTTACAAGATGAAGGACTCAAGGGATAGCCTCAAGTTATAAAATAATAGCAATAACGGGGAATAACTATTATTATTTCAAAGAAGGTAAAAGAAGTACCTATCCCAAGGTGGGTGTTCATGCTAGCATATCTCGCAGTCCCAGTCAAGTTCTTGTTTTCTCTACAACAACCAGGAATAATTATCAAAAGTCTTGCAACAAAAGGAAAATAAAAAAAATCATAAAGAGAAGGTAAAGGCAACATCTATGAACTCTTATTACCTGTAGGGAATGTGTTGATGGGTAGAACTATCTCTGTACTTCTTAGCAAGACCAAAGTCAATGATGTAAACCTGCAGATAATAATATGGAATTCTACATTACGCACTATCTCTGTACTTCTTAAAAAACTAAAATTGATAAAGATTTTCAGAAGTTGAATATTATATTCCAGTAAATCTAAAACAAGTACCTGATTTGCACGCCTTCCCAGCCCCATCAGAAAATTGTCTGGCTTGATATCCCGATGTAGAAAGGATTTAGAATGGACAAACTCAACACGATTGATCTGACCAAACAACCAAATCACGTTTGCAATTTCAATTATAACAGAAGGCCGACCAGAGAAAATTAACATTAGATGTAAATTTACTTAATTAAATCTACCATTTGATCTGCAAGCATAAGAACTGTCTTCAAAGAAAGCTTTCTGCTGCAGAAGTTAAATAGATCTTCAAGACTGGGACCAAGCAAATCCATTACAAGAACATTGTAGTCTCCTTCAACTCCAAACCATCTTACGTTAGGTATACCAGCTGTGTTCAACAGATTCCAGAGAAGAAAAGTGAAATTCAGATAACTATCAATATAAGTTACAATTACACAAAAATTAAAATTAATAATAATTATAATAAAAAATAGAAGGATGTTTTATTACTTCCTCCTTGAAGGATTCTGTATAACTTAGACTCGTAAAGCAACTGAGGGTGCTTCGTCTTGACATTTTCCTGAACGTAAGAAACGTGAAGTAAAATACGTCTTAAGCACATGAACCAGCTCAGAAGAAAACGAAGACAGCAGCATTTGGCTAGAAGAAGCTTTCACAACACAATGGACAAATTACTAAGCATGCAATGCATGAGAGATAAGTGCGCATGCTACTCAACTAAACCAGAAAAAATTATTTTAGCCAAGTGTCGCATAACCGCTGCTTTTCTAAGAAGATAGCAACCTCGGTTCAAACACTAACATTCCTCGCACTCACTAGTCACTATCTCTCCAAGTTGCTTAACTAGAAAGCATCAATGCTCCACTCAACTAAACTAGAAAACTCCTGCTGCTATTAACTTTGTTTTAGCCAAGTGTCACACAAGTCATTGCTATTCAGAGAAGATAGCAACATCAGTTCAAACACTAAAGTTCCTCTCATTCAAACCCTCTCCAATTGGCGTATCTGATACAAAACGAAAGGCCGGAGCACCTTCCGTGTGTACTTCAAATCCTGGCTCGCTAACAAGGGAACAGTCCACGGTAAATCCAGGCATACATAGACTTCAGAGCCACAAACGTCGACTCCGGAGGGGAAAAAGAAGTGCATCCAGTCGTAAAAAGAGAGAGAGAGAGAGACTAGAATCGCAGAGTTGAATTAAGATCGGAACACTTACGAGTTTAATTGCAACCTCTTCATTAGTCTGTATGTTAGTACCTGCAGATGGAATTGAAGCATTAAATCAACTTGTGATACAGCAGAGCATAATCAGAACCTCGAATGCTGAGAAAGTGAAGGAGAAAGACGAACCAAGATAGATCTCTCCGAACGAGCCGCTACCGATCTTCCGGCCAAGCCGAAACTTATTGCCGACGCGAGGTTCCATCCGCCAAGGAAAAAGAAGAAGTAGAACCCTAAATAAGGAAGAGGATTACGAAAAGTTGAACATGGCGACGGTGTGGACGGTGAAGAATTGAAAATTCACCGCCACGTCCAGGCGGAGAAGAGAAATCGGAGGTTCATCGATTAAGAAACGAAAGGAAGAAAATGAAATTAGAGATCTAGGGCAGGAATTTTGTTTATCATTCCTTTGGTCACTCCAAAGGCTAGGGTTGGGTTAAAAGCTAGGTTTTACTTGAAAGGGAAAATAAAATCGTAAATTCTAATGAAACTCACTATTATTTTCGAATTTATATATTTAAAAAAAAAAAAAAACAAAAAGAAAAAAAAAAAAAAAAGTCGTTACTGTCGCTATTGATTATCTGTTAGGAGCGCTGTTGATTTTTTGCTTTTTGATTTTTTTTTTAAGAATCTTTTGATTTTTGAATTCCCCAAACGTTTGGTGGACTTCGAAGATCATTTTTTTTTTTAAGAAATATATATACAGTTAAATTAGAAATTTGGTGTTTGGATTTGAAGTGATTTCAAATTTAGTTTTTATAATTTCAGGTATCCAATTTCGTCTTTATACTTTCAATAAAACTTAAAATTGGTCTGTATGGTAAGTTTATTATCAATATTTATGTTGATGTCAAAACAGGATAACTCACCTATGATAACAACAATACATTTGTTTGAAGGGAAA
The DNA here is from genome assembly GCA_017139565.1 of Luffa aegyptiaca. Taxonomy (NCBI): domain Eukaryota; kingdom Viridiplantae; phylum Streptophyta; class Magnoliopsida; order Cucurbitales; family Cucurbitaceae; genus Luffa; species Luffa aegyptiaca. The sequence goes on along the minus strand of CM029402.1, from coordinate 49,610,237 downwards.
GACCTAACATGCAAAACAAGAGAAAACTGTACCTAATGTGGTACTTTGATGCTTAAGTCAGCTTGAAAGTTATGAGTGTAGCAAATAATTTGAGAAATATAAAGAAGACTAAGAGAAAGAATAAGTACTCAGTTGAGCTTCCTTACTTTGAAGTTACCCTCCTCCATTTATAGTTGATCTAGGGTTTCATATTTACTTTTAGGAGAGTGAATAGAAAGAGAGTTTCCTTTTCTCTATAAGAATTGGACATGAAAGAGATTCATCTATGTTCTCTTTGGGTCTATTTCCACTTTAGCTCTCATCATTCTGACTTTCTTAAAATTATGTTCAAATTCACTCATAACAATTTTTTAAAAAATATTTAGTCTCTAATAAGCTTCGTTTTATAAATTTAAAAACTAAGTACAGACAAACTAGTCTCGAAATCTTTTTTTTTTTTTTTTAAGTCTCGTAATTTAAGATTTTATTTTTAGAAAGTGGAATAGTCTGCGGAAAGAAATCCAAATAAGATAACAACGTTTTAAAGCATTGCTATTATTTAAATGTATATCGAATTATTAAATGGGTTCAATTAGCGCCGTGAATAAAACGTGAGCGGAAAACGCGTGTTTAAACGATCGGGTCAGCCGTTTGAAGGCGGAATAGAATAAAAGTCGGTGGGTAAAATACGACCTCAGTTACAAGATTGGTGCGTAACTTTCACGCAAGATATAAGCGTGTTTCTGTAAATCATGTCCTTCCCCTTCGTAGTCTTTTTTCTTCTTTTATTTGTTATGTTTAATTATCTGTTAGCCTCCATTTGTTCTTGTCCATCATCCCAAAACCCCAGCATTCATCACGAAGACGAAAGGAAACATATATATATAAATATCAATTTAGCCTCTCCTTTTGTATATTGACAATTTAAGTAATGATATTTTTTTAACATGTTTAAAGTTTAGAGGTATTTTCTCCATAGAAATGTTCTCTTCATACGAGAAAGCCAAAAAACATAACTCAACAATAATTGACATATAATATTCCATCAAAATGTCAGAAGTTCGAATTCCCCCACCCCAAATGTTGTTGAACTAAACAAAAACCTTTAACTTCCAATCTCGCCAACAAATATGGTATAGTTCATCAGATTAGGACCCAATTACCGTATGTATTTATACATACTGGCATAGCTCATTGGATTAAACACATTTATACATACTTGCATAGCTCATTAGATTAGACACAATTATCATTTATAGCTCATTACTACAGGCTGCAGTTTTGAAGCTACAAGATCAAGAACCAAACCAACTTTTTATTAAAGCCAAAGCTATCTATCTATACAAGTGGAGGTATGAGTTGAAAGCACTGAAATGGAAAATTACAGAATATGACTGAAATTCTACTACAATGTCATAAAAGAGAAAAATAGCTTTTCTAAGAAGCTCTCTCTTTCCCACAAAACTGATTCCAAAATCTACAATAAACCTCCACACCCAGTAACAAACTCTATTTACAAATATACCACCCCTACTAACTCTATTTACAAATATACCGCCCCTACTAATACTCCTGCACAGCTGGTCCGAACACTCACAAATATAACACCACTAGTATTCCCCAGCTGCACAGCTGGTGAATCAAGACTCACCGATATTTAAAAAAAAAAAAAAAAACTAAAAAATATATTCCCTAGCAGAATTCCTAACAGATTTTTCACATATGCAACATGTGGATTTACAAACTTTAGTAACAGAAGATCATATTCTGCTGCACTACTATGACCTAGTAATTACAGAGTAGTAACCAATCAGCAAATAAAGTGTTTAGAAGACTTTTTTTTTACTTCAGCAAATAAAGTGTTTAGAAGACTTTTTTTGTACTCGCACCTCAATCTACAGAAAGAGCCTCTTTTACCAATTACTGCAGAATTCTTTCTTCAAATCTGCAAATGTATCACAGTAAATCAATTTTTTTACATACAGTCGTAGTTATGGAATAACAGGTGAAGAAATTTCATACTTGTTCAATGAGGAAGTCATGGAATGGATCCAACACAGCCATGGAAAACTTGTTTCTGTACATAACCAGCACAATCATGAGGCTTCTTAATCAGATCCTCCAGTTCCAGAAAGAATTTGGAGTCATTAGAAGTCAATTCTTCATCAACCACCATATTCTCTGCAAATATATTGGATGGTGGCATACAAGCAGCATCTGAACTTCTTGATTTACTATTCATCGATGCTTGGAATGGCGTTTCGACCCGTCCAGGTTCGACAACTTCTGGAAACATTTCATTGAGCTCAGACTGCATGCACAGAATGCTTTCTTGAACTTGGACATGGTTTTCACAATTAACATCACGAGAAGCATCGATTGGCTCGAGGCCGAGATTTTCATGGCCTTGCACAGCAAGTAATCTCCTTTTCTTTCCAAACTCATTCCCATTCAGCTCCTTTCTAAGCATTCTCTTCTGGACCAACTGTCGGAAAAAGGCGGGGTTGCTCGACATTTTGGTAAGGAAAGAGGACATCTGTTGCTGCTTGCACTCAACGCACCGGACGCGCTCTTCGACCTCGGTGAGTTGGTTCTGTGAGTCCTGCTGCTGCTCTCTGAGCTTCAAGATCTCTACTTTCAAAAAGTTGTTATCAGTTTTCAGAGCTTCAAGCTCTGTTTCCACTCCTGGCTTTGTCAAATCTTGTAAAGTCATTGCCATGGCTAAATGCTGCTTGTTGTAATTGTACCTGCTTCTTCTCTTAATATTCTTGAGCAAATGTTTCTTCCCTCCCTGAAACCCTTCATTTGCAAACTCCCATTTATCAGAATCAATTTTCCTAAAACCCTGCAACACCCACATGTACACATCAACAAACCTGTTATCACATCATTAAGAGATATATATAATTTTTTTGAATCTAAGAACTCAAGGAACAAATTAGAAAGATAATTTAAAATCCTAATTCAACTAGTTAAGTTATATATCTTCGACTAAAATGGTAGAGATTCGAGATTCGAATCCTCCCCATGTTGTTGAACTCAAAAAAAAATTAGAAATATCATTTAAAATTCCAACTTCCTTTGTTTTCTTCAGTTTTGTCTTCACTTTTGTCACTAAGCATACCAAGTACTTGTTCTAGAAGTGGTTGACTTCTTTCACTGTCTAAACATAGAAAGTAGTTTATAAAGTAATCTTTTCGCACCACAAATTTATATTTAGTTATATTTTAAAAGATAAGTTCATATACAGACAATTTCTTTAAATAGTTCTTAAAATCTAATAGATTTTTTTGAGGTTTGAGATTACATGAACACATTCAAAAATAAATTAAACGTGTTTAATTCAACAAACACAGACAAAATTGAAGATAGAATTAATTTGTTTATCATACTCACATAAGTATTAAGCTGGCGAATGAAGCTGGAGAAATTGCAGTGCTTGAAGTATTTGGGGAGAAGATTTATGGAGAGTTGATGAGAATCCCAAACAATGAAGCTATTGCGAGCTTGACTCCACGATACAACCGGGTCGGTTTCCGGATCCTCCACCATCTCATACGTCTTCTTCAGAAACGGCGGCGGCCCGATCTCATGCAACCCTACCATTGGTTTCGCCGATGACGCAGAACCGCCATCGCCGCTGCAATCAGAAGCTCCGTCGCCGTTCATCGCCGCCGTAGTTTCTTCTTTAATCAAACAAGAAGAACAAGAAGAAGAAGCCGATCCATCTAATAGAATTAGGTCGTTATTGAAACTATTACCATTGTTATTGCGATTGAGCTCTTGCTCCTCTATCTCCTCTTCCTTAACAGTCTTTTGAATCTGTGGCTCGTTTAATACATCCATGACTTCATCGCTTGCAGTTGCAGCGCCTTCGCGGCAAACACCGCCACCGCCACCGCCACCGTCAGGCTGGACCATTTGATTATCCTCTCAGGTCTAAGAAATCGCAGAGAAATTGATTCCGATAAGATGGATTTCACTGTGAAACAACTTGGTACTGAAAATGGAAAGAGTGCACAAGAAATTCTGTTACTTAAGATGGAATATTTTGGATTCATTTTGTTATCCCTTTTTTTTTTTTTTTTTTGAGAAGAATTTTGTTATCCATTTTCATTTTCAGTTTTTTTTTTTTTTTTTTTTACAACATGTGCGGGTGGGGATTCGAACCACAGACCTCGTGGTTATCAATCCAACTTTATGCCAGTTGAGCTATGCTCTTGTTGCCAACATTTTCAGTTCAATGAATCTATTTTGTCCTCCCGAAAGAAAACGAAAAAAAAATGTTATAATTAATCTATCCACGTATGACGTTCTCAACCCCCTTAGTTTTTTCTTCTCAAATTACAAATCATAAAGGTTAAAGAAAATAATGATTATTATAAATTATAAGTAGCCTCTAAACTCAATCTAAGTAATTCAAACTTAAAATATCTCTAAATTTTTAATTTTGTGTCTAACACTTTGGATCTAATGCGATCTTTAATCTTATGTTTAATTGACCATTGATTTATTTGAATGTTTTAAAATTTCACAAAACTTATTAGACACAATTTAAAGTTTAAAGATTAGATACTTTTAAAGTTAAAAGATTTTTTAGACATAAACATAAAAAAGTTCAAAGACTAAATTTATAATTTAACATTTAAAAAATCATTATGGTATCAGTAAATGTATAACTTAATTTATTTTATTTTTCTAATTTAAAATTCACAATCCGACTGCATAAAAAATTAAAAGTCAGTCAAATGAATATATTTTAATAGTAATTGACATATATTCTATTTGATAAAATTGGAGGTCCAAATCACCCTATCTTATTTTTTTGTACTAAAGAAAATAAAAATAATAATAATAATAAATAGTGTCTCAACCTTTAAAAAACTTAGATCCAAAAAACAAGTTTTTAAAAACTACATTAATTTTTTGAAAATTTAATTTGGTTTTTTAAAAATAAGTTTAATTTGGTTTTTGAAAACATGAGAAAGATGTAGACAATAAAACAAAGAAATTTGTAGATAAAAGTAATGTTTATCAAACCCAACCTTAATCTCTTAATCTCTCAGCTTAAACCTATGGTAGACTTGTAGAGCTCTAAACATTTAGTTTAACCTTAATAATTTCGTTAAATTGGTTCCTTCTGGAAACTTCCAAAGGAGCATCAATTCGGCTGATGCGGTCTCTCGGACCGATCGATCTGCATGACTGCCACGTGGTATTTGGGCCACTTTCCAAGTAATCGGCACCTTTGTCGTTTCCTTAAAACATTGCATTTATTTTTTATTTTCTTAAAACATAGCATTTGTTCTCAAAGTCAAGGACCACATATACACTTTAAAAATTCGAATCTCAAATTCTATCTATCACACTTACAAATAAAAGATTAAAAAAAAAAAGTTTTTTAATTTTATTCTAAATGAATAATTTATTTACGTTTTCGCTACTTTCTATCCATTTGAAAGAAAATTATCTGTGTTGCCAAAATATATATATTACTATTTACTCTTTATACTTTCAAACATCCAATTTAGTTATTCTACTTTTTAACAAATCTTAAAATTAACCCTATATTGTTAGTTGATAGTTAACTTTTTCTGAGAAAAATTTGTCTCTATTAGTGTTTTTTATGCAAATTCTGAAAACATATCGTATGATGTTTTTTCTAAACAGAAATTAATATTATTATTATTATTAACTCAATAAAAAAATTAGCTTTAAACTAACAATAAAGATTAATTTTAAGAATTATTAAAAGTAGACTAAATTTAGACATTTGAAAGTTTGGATTAAAATAGGATGAGTCTCAAAGTGGAGAGACCAAAATAGTATTTTAACATTAAAACTGGATGGTATTTGAAAAAAAGATTTACATAATAACAAGGATAAGAAGTGAGCTAAGTTCATAGGTCATACGATCTTGAAGAAATTGATAGGAATGATCCGTCAAATACTCCTTCGACGCACTCGAACTGCAAAAGGAGTCACCTGCCAAAGTTGTCAATTTCAATAGGGTTGCGTTAGGCCGCCAATCAATAACATTTGTGTTAGGAGAAATAAGGGGAGGAAAACAGGATAATTGTTGAGAATATCAACAATTAAATCCCGTTAATAACCATTTGGTTTTTGGTTTTTGAAAATTTCCTTGTTTTGTTATCTACCTTCTTTCCATGTTTTCAAAAACCATATCAAGTTTTGAAAACTAAAAAAAGTTTTCAAAAATTATCCTAAAATAAAAACCATAGTAAGGAAATTGAGAGAAAACAAGCATAATTTTTTTTTTCTTTTTTTTAGTACATCAACATTTGAGAGTGGGGGGATTCGAACCTCTGACCTCTTGGTCAAGAGTACATGTCAATTACTGCTGAGCTAAGCTCGCTTTGGTAAAAAAAGCATAATTTTCAAAAACCAAATGATTATCAAACGGGACCTTAATAATTAATTATTAAATAATGATGGCTATCAGTATTCCTATTGTCGTGTTTTGGGCTGGTATTAATGGAAAATTAATCCCATGCCTAGTAGTTTGATTATGCTTTGTCTATTTCCAAGAAAGCTAGAGGAAAGGATGGGCAGGAGAAAAAGTAGTGTAAGACAGTAGTCTCGGACAGAATTCAACCCTCTCGAATTGATTGAAATCTTCAGTAAAAAAAGCAGTTTATCTCAGAAATTTTTTTCTGTTGATTTGTAAGGTAATACCTTACAGGTTGCAACCCCCCCCCCCCCCCCCCCCCCCCCCCCCAAATAAAAAAAAAAAAAAAGAGCAAGCAATTTCAAAGGACTGACCATGTTCATCGGGCTGGATTAAAGAATCGACAATTGTCGTTCAACTGGATGCCAATTCCATCTTTTGCAACTGCCTGGAGAAAGCAAGAAGTAGTTTCAAAGGACAGCCCAACTTTACAATAGGAAAATTGAAGTAAAGAACAAATTCTAACTCATCAACCTCACCATCGTGTTTCAGGCCTTCATTGAACATAGACTTCAGTCTTCACTTGCATGGAACCTTGCCATGGGGAAACACAATGGAAGCTTATGATCTGCTCACCATTATGTACCTACATTTGAAGGGACAAGCAAACATATTTCAAGCCTCCTTTCACATTTTAAGGGGCAGCCTTTTTTTTCTTTCTCAGCGGACACAAATTCATACTCTTTTTTTTTTTTTTTTATTTATAAAAGACCATGCTTTCATTGAGAAAAAATGAAAGAAGTTCATACCTGATTCAGGTATTAGTCGGATTGCATAACCATGAAAGTCACACGAGAAAGAAATCGAATCGAACAGAATGGGTTCTCTTTATATGGTATAATTTCATCAAACCTATGAGATGCAACGTCGATTCCTGATTTAGCTGGTTGATCCAATTTTCTCAGTGTTCAGCTGGGTTGGCAGCAGCAATCTACAACCAGTCCTATTTCAAATTAGATTTAGATCCAACGCCTAACAAGAAATCCAAAAGTTTTGAAGCTTTGGCTTGATCATTCTTCAAACTTCCACTAATATTCTCAATCCTCTCTTCCTTGTTACCATCATTACTTCCAGCAGAAGCACTAGATTTACCTTTATTCAACAACTCATATTTTGCCGCAAATGCCAACGTTGACAGTAGCGCCTTCTGAGCTGAGTTTGGTGTTCCTTTATTCATGCTAGAAACTAAGCTATCAGAAGATTTACTTGAAGTAATCAGATGTGGAAGCCTCGAGAATATTGCACTTGAGCTTTCATGCTTATCATGCACACTTCCATTAATCTGTACAGCTAAATCAGAACCCGCTTTCGAGTTGGAAGACGAGCTAAGCAATTCATTAGACACATAATTTCCTACCGGAGACAAGAGGCTTGTTGGTTCGGATGTTGTCCTTTGTACTTTCTTCAGCAGATCACTGGAATCATGACCAATTTTCGAAACAGCTTGAATCTGATTGCCGGATGGAATAGTGGCATCATTGCAGCTTGAAGGTGTAGCTAATTTCTCACTGTTAGATTTGAGTGAAGTTCTACCAAACGATAGAAAATTTATCCCCTTTGGTGCTGTTTCTGGCTGAATCTTCCTCGAGATTTCGTTTGAATTTTCAACTGAACACAATCCACTTCGGGCTAACACACTCCTACGTTCCACATCATCATTCTTCACCTGAGCAGAATGTTCTGGTGACTTCCCAAAAGAGAGAAAATCGATTCCAATAGGCAGTGGCCCCGACATTTTTTTGGGAAAAGATCCTCCCTGTGGAGTTCTATTGCCAGAAGCTCCAGCATAGTTGGGCACCGTAGCAAGCTTTTGCTTAAGGCCACCACTGATATTCAATTTCTTTTGGGAGTCCAAACTATCCGGTATTAGTGGTGGTTTTGATTTGGCTATCAAATTTGGCGTACTAGTAGACTCTTCTTGTGGCAAAATCTGCAACAAATTAGTAAAGTATTAACAGACCATAGTGCCTAGACTAATAAAACTGAAAATCAGAGGGGATCGCGATTTCAAAATGCGAAAAGTATACCTTGTGTGAGAACATACAAGTATCACCTCTAGGGCATGAACCTTTGGAGACAAAATTGGTACAAGGATACTTGGATAGCTGATGATCAAATGGACAGTCATCGCCTTTCATACATGAATGACGTGCGAAATAACTACATGGCTGCAAGATCAATATGATGGATTTAGAGAGAGAAAGGGCATTTTTTAAACCAATAATAAATATTTTTTTTTTTTTTGACAATATGTGGGATGGGGGATTCGAACCACGGATCTCATGGCCATCCATACAACTTTATGCCAGTTGAGCTATGCTCTTGTTGGCATAATAAATAATCATTATTGATTGCCCAAAAATAACTAAAGCAAGATATTTTTATAATTTGGAGATGTATATGGTAATAATAACTTAACAAGCCAGCTAAGAGCCAAAGTGCTAATAAAACCAAATCATTCCAAAATTCGGCAAAACCACTTCATTAAAGAATTGATTCTAATGAACTAAACCAACAAACATTTGTCAAGAACCAGAACTTACAGTTGATTTTGTCAAAGGGGTTGTATCATGAGAAAATTTACACTTGTCACCCTGCAAAATAAAGGGTGAGTGGTAATTTAAGTATGATCCACGAACTTACGACCCATAAAACGGTTAAGCTATGGAGCTGACCAAAAAAAAATGAATAAAGAAATTACAGAATTGATTGTACAACCTCTTGGCACCTCCCCTTGATATAATGACGACAGTATACCACAGGTTTAGGCAATGTTACTTGATGTAGCTTCAACCTTTTGACACCATCAAGTTTTCTGATCTTTGCCCGCTTCTTTTTCTTCTGAATCTTGAGAATGTAATTTTCATGATGAGTTCAAAAAAATATTAATAAAAGCACATCCACAAACACGAGTACAATGAAAAAGAAACATCACCATAGATAACTCAAGAAAATTGGACACTTCAAAACAATAGAAGCATGAAAGAAGCAGTAATACCTTTTTCCTTTCTTTTCTCCCTTCTGATAATGGACCACGTTTTTTCTTATTGCAAGCCCCAGTTTCCTGCCCATGGAAATCTTTTAGAACAAAAAATCAAATGAAGCTTTTTATTGTTCATCAGAATTAACCATCTAAATCCACACCATTCACGGTGGTAGAGATTGGCTATATCTATTAGAATGGAAATTTTATGTCCGCTAACAAGTAACAAAAATATATTGAAAGTGAGAATCTCATCTCATAGAAACAATGAAAGGGGGGAGGGAAAGAAGAAGAAACATTTATTAAAAAGGAAAAAGTATAGCCAATTGATAAGCAATTACGAAGTAACAGAAGGAACATTTTCATCCCAAAAGAACTAGTGATTTCTGAAACTGCAAGGCAAGACACAAATTTGTGTATACGTACTATCACATACATGTTCCAATGCTCAAACCAGAACAGTTGTGACAATAATTTCCCTCTTAAATTGTTGATACTGTATATCATATTGATAATTTATAATGCCATCAGTAATTGGTACACTGTAAAGATGATCCTATCAGAAAGCTATAAATGTAGTAACTCGAAATAATCATATAACAATACCTTTTCTGTTGATACAATTTCTTTCTGTCCAATGGCACGTTGACTTAGAACTTGGCCACAAAGGAGTTGATTATTAACACGTGCCGTAAAAGAATCTACATCCTCTTTGGTTCCACCATCCTTTACTGTATATCTTGTTTCCTCTAACATAAAATCATTTTGATCTTCTATTGTACTTGTCACCATTTTCACTGAATCAATACTACCATGTTTACAGGCATCCAAGCTACTCTTATTTTGTTTGGATTCTTCTCTGTTCTCATGAGTTGCATACTCGACTGTGTCAGAGAATAAGGAATTAGGCTTCTTCGCTTCTCCATTAGCTTGAATCGAAGAATGCTTATTTCCATTCATTGTCCCCTCAGAGATTTGAATGTCAACAACCTTCTCAACCAATATAACTGGATCTTCTGAAATTTCATATGTTAAATCACCACAAATTTCACCCTCCTCAACGTCTTCATTTTCAATCAAACATTTGTCCATTTGTATATCTTCGGATAGCATTTTGTGCTCTACTTCGGAGGCATCAACGTCCATTGAAATAGCTTTATCTTCACTATTCTTGCTCCGTTCATAAGCCCTGCAAGGCATCTCTTTATCCAGATTAGAGAGATCTGCCCCAGAAATCTTTTCACTACATTGTTCACCATCTTCCACCTCCATGACCTCAGAACTAGAAACATGAGATCCCCCTATTGCTAAATCAGGCTCGCAAGCTATGCCCTCAGGTTCTGATTCTTTTGGTTGATTTCCAGGGCATTGGTGTATGCTCTTATCTACAGGTGAAAGTATATTTTCTTCATTGTCCTCCTTACATTTCGAAGCTTCCCCAATGTTGTCGCCATCTAGTGAGAATATAGTCACAGAAAGTTTCGAGACTATGCTCACAGAACCTTCTTCAGCCATAACTTGTTGGTGTTCAACAATTTCTTCCTGGAACATTTTTGTTGATATTTGGTTATTTCCACAATTCATCCGATCTGAAGTCCTCATCTCGTTATTATTGTTGTCATCAACAAGAACCTTATTTCCTTCCACCATATGCTCTACATCTAACTCGTCTCTATGACTTTCCTCATGAACACAACGGTGATCTTGAGAACTAGTGCCACGAAGTTCCCTTTCATCACTCACATTGTCACTCCTTTCCACTATCACCGTATCTTTTACTACATCCATCTTCACTTCAGAGTCATGAAAACTTCCATCACCAAGACTGTTCATCCCCAAGCCATCTTCGACCACTGTCACCTTTCCAATAGCTGAATATCCAACTTCTGCTCTTACAAAATCATCACTGACCTGCTGCTCTGATGATTCTACAGTTGCTTGCCTCAAGTGGCTGCTATAAGCTGCTCATAAGACAAAATTATGAAACAGTCACAAAAAGGTTTCTTTTTTTAACCCAAAAAAAAACACAAAAAAGATTAAGAATAAGGACAACATTCAAAATGTAATCAACATTTCCAGCTCTAAAAAGTCGGTTGGCATTCAAATAAATGAGAGTAGGGACATCTTTAACACATATTCCTGTATCAAATTTCACAACCCCTTTTTTCAACGATATCATACGAGCTTTCATGCTTGAAGACCAGGTGGCAAAATGATGCTACAAAGCCAAAGACCATGAAAACGACACAGTAGCCATCATAGTTATTCAACTTTTAAAAATAAATAACACAATGTTGAGCCTTCATCCTATGTTCAACCCTGAAAAGAAGTCAAGGTTTTAAGTTATTGAGTTTTGATTGAGTTTTGAACAGAAGTGTGAACCTAGAACTCGGAAGATATCTCCAAACATTACAAAACCTAACCACTTGGAAACTAGGATCGTTATAGTTAATATGAAAACATTTAAAAAGAACATGTGTTTGAACGAGAGATTTGTAAGTAACTTTGTCGCTATTGAAACTTCCACGATATGATGTTGTTTCAATTGGATTTATTCCTCAGTTACATGTGAGTATAAAAAATTACGGGAATAAATGCAAAGAGATTTTCAATGAATACCAGCTCTCAGTTGCTGTGGATCAAATTCCGTTGCCAGAGAGACATCGGCGTTCTTGCAGAAGGGCGAAAGGATTCGTACCAGCGTACGATAAGTCTCACTTTTTAAATGTGATTGACAGTGAGGTGGGAACAATAATTTTGATTTGACTAACTTCGGGGCCTCCATACGAGCATCCTCCATGAATACTCCGACCTTCCACTTCCAATTCACAGATTCCTATCGTACATAAACCTCGATTCCAGTGAAAAAACCCTACTGGAGGTGTTAGATTACAGCCGCCTTGAATACTAATTGCCAAGTTTCTGGCCCAGTTCAATCAAGAAGATATGCAGCATCATTCCACATATAATGCAATCAAATCTAAAAATTGGAGTCGGTGCTACCAATGTGCCTATCGTGAAGAATACCGGAACACAAAGCAAGCAGAAACTCAGTCGTCATATCAAAATCTAAACTACAAAAAAATAAGAAATATTAGATCAAAGATTACAAATGGACCAGTTAAAGAAAATCAAGCGCCACTACAAAAGCATACACCAACAATTCTGCGAGGAAACCGAGAAGTTTAACAGAGTGTAAGTGAATGAAACCTTGGGCTGATAAAAAGAGGCGGATTCTGAATAAGCCCCGCGCATTAAAACTTCTTCTGCGATTAAAATTGGAGGAGAGCTAACTTGAATAAACGACGACCAAACACATGGTTTTATTTTCCGTTCACTCTTGCCTCTCCTTTTGTTCCAATCAGAATTCCTCCATTGTTTCATTAGACAAGTTCTAATTTGTGTTTTTCAAGTGAGAAGAAAGACATAGATGAAGATTGTGAGCATACCAGTAACAACAACGGAGTAGAAAATAGAGCGAGGCTGCAGGCAGCGGCGGCACCAAAGAAATAAAGAAGACGGTGGCGGCGGCACGAGAGGAAGAAATACGACGGCGGCGGCGACACTGAGCAGCTGAAAGCCTGAAACGGAGGAGGCGGAGACGGCGTGAAGAAGAAGAAGAAGAAGGTCGTGGAGCAGCCAGGGTTTTCCTCTTTATTTTATTTGTTTTTTATTTTATTCTACAGCGTGGGCTAAATTTTGTTTTTCTTAAAATGAATTAGTGTTGGCTAATTTTTCACAACAAGTAGGTTATAATATTTGGTAAATAAATATTAAATTGCTTGTAATTTAATAATAAATTCTAAAATAAACATATTATCAAAATTTACATTTTTTTATAGTTTGTGGAGTTTTAACTAATTATTTAAAAGGTTATATATTTTCAATTTAAATTCATATTTTGTCTGCTGTGAAGGTAATATTTGTGATTTAGAAAAAATGATATTAACTTTTAAGAAAATGGTTGCACTTGAAAAATTAGGGGATAGAATTTGATTGTGTGGAAAAAAATACTAGATATATAAAATCATTTTTAATTTTTTGAAGGATAAAATTGAAAATAAAGAATTTATTTTAAAGCGTCATTGTAAATCTGATGTGATTATGCAAAAATATACTTCTTAAAGTTAGTGGAAAGAGTTTTTTTTTTTTTTTTTTTTTTCTTTAAAGTGTAATTTAAACAGATTCATTAACAAACAGATTTGTCATTTCTATATATATATATATATATATATATATATATATATATATATATATATATCAGATTTGCCAGCACTAAACACAAGAATTAGTTGACATTATTTTGTAGTTATTTTAATCCACAACCTCATTGGAGTATGGGTAGATTTTCTATCTTTAACTTTTCCAATTTATATTTTCTCAAAAAAAAAAATCCAATTTATATTAAATTTTCAACAATATGTCTTAGTTTAATTATCATTGAAATTTTATTTTTCGTTATAAGACAAAAACTATCTTCTATTTCGTCCATTTTTAATTAATTCGTAATTGTTTTTATTTTTCATTTATTATTATTATTATTTTTCTTAAATCAAGTAAATAAATATAAATTTGATACTTTCATTTTGTATTTTAATTTTAGTTTAGTATACTAAGCTCCATTTGATAACCATTTGAAAACTCTTTATTTTTCTATCTACTTTATGAGTTTATTCCCATGTTTTCAAAAACCAAGTCAATTTTTGAAAACTAAAAATAAATTTTCAAAATCTTGTTTTTGTTTCTAGAATTTCGCTAGAGGTCCGTTCGGAATACATTTTAATTTAAATGTTTTTCAAGAATGCATTTTTTAAAAAACATTTTGTATAAAAATTGTTTAGAATTTTAAACACTCATATGTTTGGTTACATTTCCTCATATGGTGTTTTTATACACAAATTATTGTATACTAAAGACTTTTTAAAAAAGTTAGTTTGAAGTGTTTCTCTCAAAATGGTTTATTTACCAATCTCATTTTCTAATAAGTCATTTTTAGTGGTTGTCAAACCCTATAAATTTTTTCAAAATGATTTTGTTCAAAATTAAACATTTAAAAAGTTAATCCAAACACACCCTAGGACTCTTTGACAAAAATGAAAACCATAGTAAGAAAATTTAAAGAAAACAAACCTAATTTTCAAAAACCAAATGATTATCAAACGGGCCATAAATAATCACAGTTATTCTCATTTTCGTTTTAGATGTTTGAATTTTAATATTTTTAATATTTTCCCTTTAATCGTCTTTCTATTCTTTTTTTTTTTAAGAACTTTAATCGTCTTTCTATGTTTATACTATTGCATTATAACATATTTTAATGATTTAGTTTTTTTCCTTAAAAAATCACAAGTTTTTTTTAAACTTCATTTATGAAATTAAGATTTTTTTTCTTTTCTGCTTTTTTATAACATGAATGAAATTAAGATCGATTTTGTTTTAATGTACTATAATTATTTTTATGTATTTACTATGAACTATACCCGACCAAGAGATCAAAATTGTTGAACTCAAAAAAAGTTTTTATTTTTTAAGTCGCTTTCAATTTTTTTTTTTTAAAAAAAAAACTAAATTAATCTTTCCTTTCATAATTAGTAAAACAAATTCATTATTATTTATTCCTAGTTGCAAATTGGATATTCCAAGGAATGAATAAAAGTTGCCTAAATATCCTCGGAACTGAGCCAGAGTTTTAGGAAATCTTATATGAAAAAGAATTCAAATTAATTAATTAAAAATAATAATCTTTTATCAATTAGTTCCCCGTACGTCAAGTTATTAAAAAGATACATTTACAAATATTTGAATGTTAGTTAATAAATTTCAAAATGGAAAAAACTTCAATCATAAATATATATATATATATGTTTTTTAAAATGTATTGCATTAGAATCAATTAAAAAAACCAAAAAAGTAGAATAACAGGCGACGTTGAATTGATATTATCTTCCCGCACAAGAAGGCAAAAAGCTCACCTAAAAGATTTGAATATATAAATAAAAGCAACATCTTATAGTAAACAAGTTCAATAAATAACTTCACATAAAAACTAATCCCAACTTCCCCAACAGACGACGCAGCAGACCAAAAACCCATCCTCTTCACAAGCCAGAGAATTGAAGAAAGTAAAAAAAAAAAAAAAATAAAGGGAATGGACTCTCCTAAATCCCCTTTCAGTACCAAATCCATGGAAGAAAAATTGAAGTAATAATCATAGACAATAGAGAACCATATAAAAACTGCAAACCCATTCCCTCGCTCACTCTCTTTTCCAACCAAAAATTACTTGTACAGCGGACTCTCGAACGACACCGACGTCTCACCGACTCTAAAATTCATTCCTACTGCTGCTTGCATTCAGGTGGCCTCTCCCCCTGCTGACCATCCCCAGCTGCTGCCCTACCACCCTTCTGTTAACAGACCAAACATAAAACCAACAACAATATGTGAGAGACCAAACTAAAGGCACATTCAAACACAATTTTGTTCAAGGGAAGAGAGGTTTGTGTACCTTGTTCCCAGCTGAAACCTGCTAGAGCCCCAACACAAACAGAATCCAATTCAAAAGAGTTAAAAGATTGTCAATTACATCTTCTAAAACAAATGAATGGAGAACACGTACAAAGAGAAGGGACATACCTTTTTCCTGGACTTTCCTTCATCTTCATCCTCGTCTTCATCATCATCTTCGTCCTCGTCGTCCTCATCCTCATCTTCATCATCTTCATCATCATTGTCTTCGTCGTCTTCGTCCTCGTTGTCCATGTCCTCGAATTCCTCATCTTGAATTGCCTCCCCTGTAAACCATGAGACAGCATGCGGGATAATCTTGTCTCGAATGGTTGACCTAAGGACAGAATAAATGAATATAAAGATATCCAAATACGTCCAACTCTTCAAATGTATTCAAACGATAATGCTGAGATAACTTCATCCCACAAATATAGATGGCTATATCACATTGATAATTAACATATGAATTGTCAAATGATTAAGCATGTCAATAACTCACCCGATATCATAATCTTGCTCCATTTGATTTTGGAGCTCCTCAGCCTGATAAAAGAGGGAATAGAAATAAGAACAGAGAAAACGAAAGGCATATCAATAATTTTTCAATCCGAAGGGATAAAAACATACGGTATCCTCATCAATATCTTCATCGTCATCGGGCACTTGAGGGGGGCTGAAAAAGTTGAAGAAACTTTCACAATTTTCAGTCTTGGTGATTGGCTTGGCATTCTTCGATCCCTTCTTCGGCTTCTTCTTGAGTAGTTTCTGAGTCAAGCATTTTCCTGGATACCATTCAATCTCAGTTCTGCCAAGAAGAGATGATGATTATCAATGCAAGTGTCATCAAGGAGTTCACAGTATTGCCATCTAACACTATATAGCTAAAAGTAATCAAGTCTTAAAATTAGCATATCAAATACTGATGAGGCAGAAAGAACTTACCCAATTGCTTTCTCAAGAATTGGCTCATCTTCGTCAATCATGTGGTATGTCTTTGTTAAGACAGAGTTTTTAAAGAAGGGATTGGTGTCGAAAAAGAACTCAAGCTTGAATCCCTTGGGATTTTCTATTCTACACCACTTGATATCCTTCAAATATTTGAGAGCTCCTTCATCACGCTCGGTAATCTAAAATGGAACGAGCGAAAGATTCAGATAGATAGTGGTGTAACATGTTAGTCAAACAATTCTTCAAACACATAAAAACAATAAATAGCAGAAAACACAAACCTCCTCAGCTAATACTTCATTATTCTTCATTGCAGTAAGCCAAAAATCGGGTACTCCCTTCTCTACAAAGGCAAAAAGAATACTTAATACAAGCAATTTAAATAACGCGCACAAAATCAATAAATCAAATGATGGTATAGCATTACCTGCTGCGTCTTTGTCCTCTTCTTGTCCAGCGGCAGATTCTTTTGCAGCTCCTTCAGCTTCAGCAACACCATTTACAATATCGAATCGCTGCAGAGACATAGGAATCAATCAACAATCAACAACTAAATAAAATGTGTAATATCACTACGGCCAGCAGACAATATAATATACACACCTGAGAATATAGAGGCTGATACAATTTCTGGTATTTGGCCTCGAGCGCCAACCTTTCCTCAAAAAACTTTGCCTCCAATTCGTCATGTTGGCTCTGTTGGACGGAATAAACTTATAAAATAATTCCCAAAAAGTAAAGCCACTCATCGAACTTCACCAAGCAATTACAAAAATAGGAGCAGCAAGAAACCAAGAAGTCCTCACAATAAACATCAGATAACCAGATAAATTATACTTGCCTGGATCTCTCTCAGCACCTCAACGCGCTTACGAACAACAGGCGATAAGTTCTCGAGGACATCAGAGTGCTGCCCAGCGAGGCTCTGAATCTTGTTCTGCAAAGAAACCAAGTAAAATCAACCACCGGTAAACCCAAACAGAAAAATTCCATCCAACTGTTGTTTAAAACTAAACAAGTACGCAAACAGCACCAATCAAATCCGATAAACAAAACTTCGGGAACCAAAAAAACACTGATATCAGACAAACCCTTAGAAAAAAGGTTAACACGCTACTCGAAGACAACACTACAAGAGAAAGTGGAAGAGTATATTCCTGATTCCAGTATCATCCCACTACAGTTTGACCAAAAAAAAGAATAGGAAAAACAATCGGAAGTACCTTGAGAGCGTTGACAAGGCCTGCTCGATCCTCCTCATTGAGAGCTTCAAAATTAAAAACCAAAACCCTCGAAATCAGTTGGCGAAAAACAATTGATATGATGAGAAAGAGAGGAACTCAATCGACAAAGAGAAGAGGGAGAATTAGAATACCAGAACCGAGATCGGAGACGTTGAAGTTGTCCTTGTTGTTGCTCATTGAGAATGCTGAGCAAACAGATGCGGAGCGAAGGGGGAGAAGGAGAAGGAGAAGTTCGAAATCTAAAACCCTAGATTGAATACAAGGGAGCGAGGAAAAAGGAGTGAAAAGGGCCGCCTCAACGTGGCCGACCTTTAAAATACCGTAGCACACTTGTTCGAGACCTAAGCCTCATTCCATTTATTTCTATTTATAAGCTCTCCAGCGGCGCCGAATTTAGGAAAAAATAAAATATTATTCAATAATTAAAAATTCAATTGTCGGACATGGGCTTTTAGGAGTTGGCTGGGCTCTTCGGGTTAGGCCCATATATTTTCCACACCAAGCAAATTATAAAAAGAAAAAAACCAGACAAAATTCAGTTTTATATGGTCCGTTAGAATATCTATTAGATAAAGTTCAAGGACCTATTAGAGTTGAACGCTTACCTGTTTAAAAAAAAAAAAAGTTCAACGCTTACTTTTAATTTAAACTCAAAAATATATAATGTTGATGTCAAAATCTGAACATGAGACTCACTTGACCCTCACGTGTCAAAATTTGTATGAGAGGGGAAGGACGTGACCTGCAAGACAAGCAAACACTGCACACCGGTGTGGTGCTGCGATGCTTAAGTCAGAAAAACTGATGGAAGAGCAAGAGGGGAAGTATAGAGTTCAAATAATGAATTATGGGATCCCTTATTCAATGATGAAGAGGGGTTTAAATACATGCTCATGCTCCTAGGCTTTTTAGGAATTCAGAGGCGTTTCGGGTTGAACCAGGTGGAATCGGGGGGACCAGGGACAACAGGGACCGAACGGAGGCGAAGGAGTTCGGTCCGCGTAAGCGGGCCAAATAGGCCGAGGCCGACCATATGGGTCGGGCCAAGTCGTGATAGTGAAAATGTCAATCTCTCAAACATCAATTTTTGTGCTCACTCCCACCATGTTCTCATAAAAAAAGTTTTTATCTTTCACTCGGTGTAAGAATATCTTGTATTCAACATTCAACCCCATAAATATCTTATACTCACTGAGCAACAAACTTGTAGAACCTCCAGCAAATGATGTATATTTCTCCCATTTACTAAAAGGCTTTCATTATTTTAATACTTTGCTGTGTAGCGAGGAAGGCTTGTAATCTTCGTTTTGTCCATGGCCAAGAGTTTCTCCTCTCGCGGGAAAATGGACATCATTTTGTAGCCCTTGGTATTTTTTTGGCTTCGAGTTCTTGTAATCCCTCTGTTTTCTCGAGGATTTCTGTTATATATATATATATAAATAAAACGTTGCTTCCACCTTTTTTGTCAAAAAGCACAACACTTATAACTTTTGTCTCTCACCATATTGATTAGAACTCTCCAATCAACATTGAAAATACAACTTATTAGTATCATTCAGCCATGCATCAATAAAACACATGAAAGCAAGTGCAACGTTAAAATTGCAGTGAACGACTTTCTTCAACAGATAAATAATTAGTAACAAATCGATTTTCAATTTAGTTTCAAAATAAGAAAGTTGATATTTGATGTGGAATTTTCCTACCGTAAGCGCACGGGTCAAGTAAAGTGATTTTGCAATCGAGTGTCGTCCTCTGGATTTGATTTTTAAGTTAGATTAACTACCATGAATATTCTTGTTCAATTTTATTTAGGGACCAAAAAGTAGTGAATTTGAGAAACTAAGGTAATGCAAATTAAAGATGTGAAATTCAATTAAGAGAATACTTAGGGAATTGATTTCGTCAATTTAATCTAGGATTGATTTTTAAAAACCTTTAATCACAACTACCTCTCCTGAGTATAATTGATTATAATGCAAATTAACTAACTTGATATCCCTATCTAAGTTCTTTAATATGCAAGACATTTAGTTCTTTTTTACCAATTCTAAAGTTACTCTAAATTCCGTCACGATTTTAGAAACTCTACTTTAGTCATGCAATCTTAATTAAGTCTACGCTAAATCCCCTATCCCGAGCAAGACTCAACACTTAGATCATTCAACTAATGTCCAATTAATTGAAAGCATTAAATTGAGAATGCAAACATAAAACAATTGCACAATTCAACCCATAAATCAATCCATAAACCAAAAAAGACTACATCAATCCCTAAGTAACAAACTTAGCTACTCATACATGGCTTTACAAGATCAACTAAGCATGAAAAAAATCATTAAAACTAACTAAAGAGGGAAAGAAGATTAAACACTCGGTGGCCGAGACCGCACGTCCCTGTCACGATCTCCACGAACAAAGTCTTCAATCCCGCTCTCCACCATTTGCTTCAACTTCCAAATAGGGTTGTTCTCTCTGTTTTCGGCTAAAAATCTCCCCAAAAGAAGTCCCCCAATCAGCCGCAAAATATAAATAGGGAAAATTTTGGTCGTAGCGTCGCGATACCGCGATTCTGGAAAATTCGCCCAGTGTCGCGACTTTTTTTTTTTTTGAATTGCGAACTCTAAATATAGAATGTCAGCGCCGAGACGCCCAGAGAGCAGCGTCTCGACGCTGGTCTGCGAATGAGCATATCTCCAATCTTCCAACTTTGATTTTTTTCATTCTTCGACTTCTTTTCGCATCCCAAACATCCAATTGGCTCAAAACTATATTTCCTACAAATACAACACATAAATGCATAATTTTGGCCAATAAATTATAAAAAACTAGTTAAATTAATTAGGGAAAACTAGCTAGCTATGCTCGCTATCAATATTCAAATTCTTAAAAAGAAAAAAAACTGATATTGAATTTGGCAAGAATGGTGAGTTTGGGTTAGAGATGCATCGACCTTGATATTGAACTCTCGAGCCCAAAACGAACCCACCTGAACTGAACTTTTAAGAAAACAATAACAATAAGGGAAATTATGAGAAATAGCTAGAAAAAAAAAGGATCACAATGAAAAACCCTAAACTCAAAGAACCAGGGGGTCGTCCACTCATCAGATTCGCACTGTCTCCTCTCACTACAAGAAAAAACACTTTCAGTGGCGTATAAAACACGTCGCTGAAACAAAAAATGCGTCGGTAAAACTTTCAGCGGCGCGCACCAGTTTGTCGCTGCATCCGTCGTTGTTTCTGCGTAGTCGTAAGTATTTGCGACATCTACTGTAGACGTGGCTGAAAGTAATCTTCAGTGACGTCTACACGCCGGTGTAAGCGATAGGTAGGGACGTGGGGACACGTCACTGAAGATCACTTTCAGCAACGTCCAACCTGTTGTCGCTGAAAAAGATGTTCAGTGACACTATTAGCACGTCACTAAAACCGTATACTTTCAGCAACATCCGGCCCGTTGTCGCTGAAAAAGATATTTAGTGACATTGTCAACACGTCACTAAAATCTTATGTTCAGTGACGCAGTACACACGTCACAGAAAATTGTTTATGATTTAAAAAATAAATAGTTAATTCAATTAGTAAACCTGGAAATAAAATAATATTACCATCTTCAAACTAATTAACAATTCTACAATTAATCAAATAAAAAATGTAATATGCCAATTTAAAGTGAAAATGCACTATTTCATATTAACAATAATCAAGAAACATGTCTAGAATGTAATACAAATTGATCATTTTCTAAAATGATCTCAAGTCTAGGTGAAGAAGTTTGCTTAACAAAATGATTCACAACACATCAAAATAACTAACAAAAGATCACAAACAAAAAAACCAACCTACGTTCTTCACATTTCCATACAAAAAAGGGGAGCCTTGTCGAAACCATTCATGCATCCAAGCTGAAAAATAAAATGAAATAAAATATGTAAGTTTGAGATTAAACAATTGATAAACAACTCATTAAAAGCTATGAAACTAAACTTACTACAACAAAAACTTGAAAACTTATCTTATATCATCAAAACTTTTTAATTAAACAACTAATGAAAAATATCAAACATGAACACACAACTACACTTATGAGAAATAATGAACAGAAACTTAAAAACATAAGAAACTACCTCTATTCAAAATCACAACAACTAAACTAACCTAAACTTATCAACATCACGACAACTACACTAGTTTAAAATACTCAAGTGCAAATAGGTATCGACCTTCCTAAACACAAAAACTAAATGGAAAGTAAGTGAAACTAAACTTTGAAAAACACAATAACTCGTTAAAAGAACTAAGTGGAACAAGGTATTGACTCTCCTAAATAGAATAACTCAACAACTCCAACTTAGAAATTCAACTTTGCAAATGGAACAACTCAACAAGGTCCAACTCCCTAAACACTTATCCCAAATATCATGAAAGCCATTTGCAATCAAACACAACTCAACAACACTATGACAACTAAACATATCAATGAAAACAAGTAAACTCGTAAGTGCAACAGGGTATTGACCCTCCCCCCCCCCCCAAACACATTAACTTAACAAATCAAACTACGAAACTCAACTTTGCAAATGGAACAACTCAACAAGGTCTAACTCCCTAAACACTTATCCCAAAATATCATGAAAGTCATTTGCAATCAAACTCAACTCAACAACACCATAACAACTAAACATATCATTGAAGACAACTAAACATCCCAAATAATACCAAGTCATTAGAAAGAAATAAATGAACTAATTTCAAGCTATGACTACCATAACTGTAGGATAGCCATAGCAATCAAGTAATACCAAGTCATTAGAAACAAATAAATGAACTTCAATAATTGAATTAGAGAAGATATGACTCAAATCGAGATAAACAACTCATCAAAAGCTATGAAACTAAACTTACAACAACAAAATCTTGAAACAACTGAAACTAAATTTATAAAACTTTAATGAAACTAAACTTATCAACATCACAACAACTACACTAGTTAAAATACTTAAGTGCAAATAGGTATCGACCTTTCTATACACTTTATGCAGTGTTCCATATTGATATCACCCACCCGCCAAGTTTGTGCTTCTGATGTGTGGTTTGTGCATCCAATGCATAGTGATTTTTTTCGAGTTTTGGTTGTTTGTTATCCACGGATGGTTGTAATTTGAAGTGAATGTTTGATTAATGTGTTCTATAGACATAAACATAAAATAGAACTAGGAAGTGAAGTCTATGCTCGACATGGTAGTTTAGTGTAAATTAGGGAGCATTTGGTTCATGGAATGAGTTCATACATCTAGAACTAGGAAATGAGGGATGATGTCTGCACTAAAAAAAATCACCTCCAGACTATAGCAACAAACAAAAACATATTTAGTAGAAAATTTATAGCAAGATATCAATCCAATTACAAAATAAAGATAAGGGAATCAAACGTGGCCAGAATAGAACTACAATCTATAAAACGTGCAATCACGACAAATGGTCAAAAATCTGAAAGGAACACCATTAAATCAAAGTTTCATATCATATGCCTTCTACTTTGAGCATATTGGTTTGGTATAGAATACAAAATTGCAAGCATCGTTACCGCTAATCCTCAATTTGATCACTACCCATCACGAAGTTGAAAATAGGTGTCTCAACAGGGATTTGCTTAGAACATTTGCAAGGAACAAATCCCCAATGGAAATCTCCTTCAACTTTTTCAAATTTTAACAAGTTCTCAGAAATTAATTTAAGCTCTTCAAGAAGTGAGACTAAACTTATGACAACTAAAACTTATGAACTTATCTCAAATCATTAGAATTTTGAATGAAACGACTAAACTTATCAACATAAACAACTAAACTTGTTAAAACAACTAAATGGAACAGTGTAACAAACTTCATCAACACAATAACTCAATGGAAAACAAGAGAGATTAAACTTATTACAACTCATTAAAACTAAACTTATAGCACTAATAGTGACGATGGATCAAAATGTGTTACAACTTAATGAAAAACAAACATATCAACAATCCTAAGCAATCTCATGTCCAATGGAACTAAACACAAGGTCATTAAAATCTTAACAAAAGAACTAAAAGCAAGAACATAACAACTCAATGAAAAAACAATTTTATCAACACAAACAACTAAGATTATAAAAAATAATGAACACAAACAACTAAGCTATGACTACCATAAGTGCAGGATAGTCATAGCACTCCAGTTATTCCAAGTCAACATAAACAAATAAGTGAACTTTCATGCATAGTTTTTTATGTTCAATCTAACTTTGAGCTATGACTACCATAACTGCAGGATAGTCAACATTCCAACACTTAATTTAATCCAACACTATAGAACAAGCTAGAGTTCTAAGAAGAAAGTCTTATAAATCTTACCTTTGAACTGTCACTTGATTGTTCCGGATTCCATTCTACATTAGACGATGTACCTTTTCCATTGGTCAACCTTCTTAAAATGTCTTCAATTGTGGCTTGTTGTGATTCAACTATACTTTTCAATCAAGACTACACTTTGTCATCTTCTCCCCCTTCCCCGCTAATAGAAAACTGCAAATTAGATCGAAATAGAGTATACTAAACAGCAAAGTAAAACATTTGCTGCAAGGTTGTTCCAAAGGGAGCCATATAGTTTTGCATAAATCTTCATTTATCCAAGATTGTCTACGGAAGTAATTTGATTTTTCCATGATCACTTAGAATCAACATTTTAAAAGGCTTACACCTTGAAGCAAGACTCTAACTTTTATCCTCTAGACTTACGCCTTTTATGGACCATAAGAGGCTCACACCATTCCTAAAAAATATAAAACACATTGCTTAGCCTTTTAAAACATAAATCACAATTTAAATTTAAATGAAGAATATAAATTTATCATCTCTAAAAGTAAGGTAAACTAACGTATCTTCTACATGCTTACTTCACTAGTTACACTTTTTAGTGACCAACCAAAAGGTCCTAGTTAACTTTTCTATACATAAGTTCCTCTCCCGCTCACATGACACTAGTGTTGCCACCTTTTAAAGCTTCTATTCACTTGTGGCCTTCTAACTTTTCTTTCAAACTATAGACCATTACAAAAGTGGAAGCACATTTTAAAGCTTTTGTATACATTTCCAATAATTTAACCCTCTCATTATGTGTATTTTAATCCAATTTGCAAAACAATCTACAAGTTTCTTTCACTCTTCTAAAACACTTTAAAATAGTCCAAGAATTTCATTTGAAAGTCCAAAATGACTCCTCCGAACAAAGTCTTTCAATTTCTCTTTCCAATCACGAAATCAATTAGCAATGGGGCACATTTAACCACCAAAGAATTAAGAATAGAAAATTTCACGTTGCAGATAAATCATAAATCATAAAGTAGAATCCAACACATACAAGAATCCCAACATAATTCCATGTTTGAATCAAAAATTCAAAATGCACAAGCCAACTGAAATTAATAAGTTTTAATTTTTTTCATATTGTAACTGCACCATCCACATGGAAATTTCACAGAAATCAAAACAATAATCAATGGTGAAAAATTTTAGTTCCATAATAAATCACAATTCATTTGATTGAAATAAACCTCTAGAATGGAGAGAAACGGAGCCAAGAAAGAACCATAATATTGTTCAAAAGTGAAAGAGTGTATTAAAAACTCCAAATGCATTATCATATTATCTTAAATATATCCAAGAAACATGAATTAAACATGAATAAAAATTTCAAATGCATTTCCAGCAAACTAAGAGATATGAAAATGTAGAACAAGCCTTACACAATTTCAAAATACTTCAAGCTCAACACAACTCTATTGAAATCCACTGTGAATCTAAAACATTGGCAAATAAAAACAAATCAACAAAATCATAAATACCTCTTTGGAAGGCGAAGAGACAACAAAGTGGAGTCCAATAAGCAGAGTAGGGGTACCTAAGCAAGACAGGTTAGCATCAATAACATGAGCAACAAAAACCACATCGAGCAACCTCGAGAATCCCTCCTCAAGTAGCACGAAAACATTGTTGAAGTTGCACGAGCGAAGTCAACTGATTGAACAAGAGGGAGGAACTCGTCGACGATGATTGAAAGACTGCAAATGTGAGGGGGCAGTGACTAAAAAAGGCCAAAAACGCAATAAGGAGGTGAGGGGATGGAGGCGTCGCTTGTGGTGATTGAAAGGACAAAGATGCAAGGTGGAGGGAGGCGCAAAGGAAATGCGGCGGGAGAGATGTGTTTGAGTGAGGGGGACGAGAGGGAGATGCGAAGAAGGGGAGAAATACTATCAGTGATTGAGGGAGATGCAAAAAAGAGGGAGGAAAACGCGAGGGAGAGAGTTGGAGGCGCAAAGAATAAACTTCGAAGGTTTTGGGAAAAAGATTCTGCCCTAATTAAATGTGACTTTCAGCGACGTCATAACACATGTCCCTTTTTAGCGACGTTGTTTTTGACGTTGCTGAAAGTATTAGTGACGTCAATTTGTACAACGTCGCTAATAAAAAAATTTTACGACGTGGATTTTACGATGTTGCTAAAACCTAACTTTTAGTGACATATTTTGGATGTGTCACTAAAAATTTGTCACTGAAAATAGATTTTCTTGTAGTGTCTCGTTCAAAGTCTAGAGTTTATGTTGGAGGTTTTGCATTGTCATCTTTCGAATTGTGCATTGATTGTCGTTTCTCTTTCCATGAATCTACTTATTTCCCACATATGATTGTCTTCCCTTCAAAACAGCCGTCGACAAGTATCGTTCGAGTAATCACCATCTATCGCTCTCAATTTTTCGTTATCTTTTCCGATTTTTGGTTTTGTTACAAGTTTAGTTTATGAAAGATTGTATCAGTTATGACATGGACTTTGAAAGTGCCTAACATGTCTATGAGCTTCCAATTCTGTGTCTAATAAGTTCTTAATATATTTCATATTTTTAAAAATTAACCAATCTACTATATATAAAATTGAATTTGACGTTTATTGAGAAAATATGTCAAAGACTTATTGGATACAAAATTTGAGAAACCTATCAGACACAAAAGTGTAAGTTTAAGGACTTATTTTATACTTGTAAAGTTTAGAAACTTGTTGGAAACAAAATTGAAAGTTTAAACTGCAGGGTCGAAATTCACACAATTGAGACTAAACATGTAATTTTTTTTTTCTTTCTTTCTGGATTTTGTTGATGTTGCTGGCTGGCCAAACACAAAGGCATGAATAAATTTTAAACCGAATCGAACCATCTAAAACCAAAACTGATTGGTTCGGTTTTAGCGGGAAAAAAACCTAGAAAATCTCGGTTTTTGTTCGGTTTAGAACATATAAGAACCGAACGGTTCGGTTTGATATTCGCTTTCATTCAAAACCTGACCGAAGTGAGGGAAAACTCCTGCCAGTAGAGAGAGAACGAAAAAAAAAAAGAAGAAGAACCCTAAAAAATTGCAGAGCTCAGTGCACATTCTTAAATTGCTACTCTGTCTTCTTCTTCTTTCTGTTTCAATTTCATTCTTGCTTGTGCATATGGTTTGTACCAGCTTTTCTCGTTCTTCAGTTGCTGTTCATTCAAGTTAGCTCTCTCCACTTTTTGATTGCGGAGTTGCTTTCTCTGTTCTTCTGGAGAGGTTTTGAAGAGGTTCAATGGCGAGGCTTATTCGAAATGCGTCTTTCTTCGGGCGCTCTCTTTTTCAGCCCGAGGTTTCATTCATTTACACCGTTAAACTTATTGTTTTCATTTTAGAACTCTCGGTTTATGCTTTTGTTTTGGCGTTTGATTACTTTAACTCCATTTATAATCTTGAGTGAACCCTTATTCATGGAACGAATACAACTAATAAAATCTTTTAGCTAATTCTGGTTCTGTCGTTTGGGTTTTGACTTGACGATTGGGTTTCTGCTTGCTTTCTTTGCAGGGCTTCAGGAGAGGCATATTGGGAACATCTACTCAAATTTGTAGTTTTTCTGCTAAAGGTGCGAAACATTTGCTTTGACTACATTATATGTGAAACGATGCTGTATAGTTTCATAGTTTTGATGAACCTGCTGTGGAACCACATTGTTGAATTTTTTTAGACTATCTAGTACAAAGTTTATTTATTTATTTACTTTGAAAAATGATTTCAGAGGAGTAGAAATTCCGTAACCATTGAACTAAACTCATGTTGGCATGAAAACAATGTTTATTCTCTTTGCATTTTTTACTCGTGCAATACATTTCATCCATTACAGTATGTCTCAATATCAATCTTATGTCAATCCGAAGGTAGAAGAAAGTCCAAGTCATCAGATGGGAGTGATTCTTGTGAAGAAAATTTGTCTAAGAAAGATTTGGCCCTACAACAAGCCTTGGATCAGATAACTTCCACATTTGGGAAGGGGTCTATCATGTGGCTTGGCCGTTCTGCATCATCCAGAAATGTCCCTGTGGTTTCCACAGGTTCGTTTGCTTTGGATATAGCTCTAGGAATTGGTGGCCTTCCTAAGGTATCTTACAGTTCTTTAGAATGACTTTGTGAGGTTGAAACATTTTCTTAATGAAATTTTTTTGAATCATTTTGTCTTTTGTTTTCGAAGTCTCAGTTGCTTCTTATTTATTATTATTATTTTTTAAAATTATGCTGGTACATCATGCCTGTGTTTCATGTTTGTGATATAACTTCACAAGATCTTTATAGGGTCGTGTAATCGAGATTTATGGTCCCGAGGCATCTGGAAAGACAACTCTTGCTTTGCATGTAATTGCTGAATCCCAGAAGCAAGGAGGTACTGCTTTCATGAAAACTGAAGATGCTCGTTCATTTTAATTACATATATTTCCACACGTGTATATTATATTGTTACTACTTGCTTAAGCTTGTATTTGTTGTTTGTTTAAATAATTTGGTTATTCACAGACCAATTTCATATCAATAGGTAGTCTCTTTTTATTACATCAATGAAAAGTTTCGTTTCTTGTTAAAAAAAAAATCATATCAATAGTGGGAAACTGTAAATATATATAGCCAAAATGAGCCTAGTTCAACGGTAATTGCCATGTATATCCTTGACTAAGAGGTTAGAGAGATGAATCCCCCTACCCCAAATGTTGTTTAACTAAAAAACTGTAAATATAAATGTATATACATAGCGAAACCAAATTTTCATAGAGAAAATGGCATATAATCGTGCAATACCAAATACCAGCCAGAAACAAAAGGAGCCAAGAAAAAAAAGGCAAAAGCCTTCACCAGAAAAGGCTCCAGTTGTTCAAAATCAAAGTGAAAAGGTACTTACAAAATTCTTCTGTTACAGACACCCTGAGGGAGTTATAAAACCTTACCAAAGTCCAAAACCTCCCCCCAAGTTGTCTACACCCCTAAAATTCCTCTCGTCAATCAAGCCAAATGTACCACAAAATTGCTCAAAAGTCTTTGTCTATTATATTTATATCATGCTATGGGGAAGAGAAAGAATGGAACTTAATTTGTTCTTATTCAAATTCAACAATAAACCATATGTTTGGAGGTGAAATTTCTAAAGTAAAACATTTCACTGTATCACACACAAACATATTGTTGGAGTAATTTTTTTTGATCTTTTTAATGTAGGTTACTGTGTTTTTGTTGATGCGGAGCATGCTCTTGATCCCGCCCTTGCTCAGGCTATTGGAGTGAACACTGAGAATCTGCTCCTATCTCAACCTGATTGTGGCGAACAAGCTCTTAGTCTCGTGGATACCCTGATCCGAAGTGGCTCAGTTGATGTTGTTGTTGTTGACAGTGTGAGTATGATGTAAACTCGTTTAAAGAAAATAGTTGGAAATTTCTATGTTTAATATTATTTTCTCAGTACATTGTAAAACTGTGACCGTCTCTAATGACAGGTAGCTGCTCTTGTGCCTAAAGGCGAACTTGATGGTGAGATGGGTGACGCCCACATGGCAATGCAGGCTAGACTCATGAGCCAAGCACTTCGCAAATTGAGCCATTCTTTATCACTATCACAGACTGTATTGATCTTTATTAATCAGGTACTATTTCATTTTTCAGTTGTCTCAGCAATGTACTGCAATTTCTCACATTGTGATGGCATCAATCAATTCTGCAGTTTTCCCTTTTAGTAGTATTGCCACTTACTATACGTATGTGTCTGCAGGTGAGGTCAAAGCTGTCCACTTTTGGAGGATTTGGTGGTCCAACTGAAGTTACCTGTGGTGGCAATGCCTTAAAGTTTTATGCCTCCGTGCGGCTAAATATTAAAAGGATAGGTCTTGTCAAGAAGGGAGAAGAGGTATAAACATTCCTATGCTGGTAAATTTGGATACTGACTGTGTAAAGGCTTTGTTTTTCGTGTATACATAATATAATACTCTAACATTGGTGGTTGATTTCTCTTGACTGAGATTTGCTTCCCATGTTTATGTTAATGTATGCATTGTTGTGTCATTCGATTGCAGACGTTGGGAAGCCAAGTTCAAGTAAAAGTGGTGAAGAATAAGCTCGCTCCTCCATTTCGGATTGCTCAATTTGAGCTCGAATTTGGAAAAGGTATATGTAAAGAGTCAGAGATTATAAATCTGGGGTTGAAATATAAATTCATGTCCAAGGCAGGTGCATTCTATAGCTTTAATGGTCGAAGTTTCCATGGCAAAGATGCCTTGAAAACTTTTCTGTCTGAGAATGAAGATGCTAGGGAAGAACTAATAACAAAACTTCGGGATAAACTACTTGATGTGGAGATGGGTAAGCGACAGAATGGAGACGAAACAGAAGAAAGTCTCCGAGGAGATACCGTCTCTTCACCCGATTCTACAGACGAAGATGCAGTTACTGCTGTAGAAGTATAAATGTGTGAATGGCATCTACTTGTCACTTCAAGCATTTTCATCCTTATTATCCTGGATGTATTCCTCTCCTTGCCAATGCTATCAGAGTTTCACCAGGCACAAAGTTTTGGGTCTCGACGACATTTTAATATCGTTTAGTTTGTGCCTCCGCAGTTCTGGTGATGGAAGATGATGCCCATGTAAATAATATCAGCCTTTTTCGTCAAGGATGAAATGCAGAAAATGGAGATTTTAGAGAGTCAAAATGCCAGGTTAAGGTTGCTCGTCCGAAACTTCGATGCCTCTCGGTTTGCCAATTATGCGTACATCAAGATTTTGTATTGCAACATGACTATTTGTAAGTCTAAGTAGCTGTACAATCAATCAACTTGTGTTATTTATTATCTCCCTAATCACATCTTATTTAACTGTTGGACATTTTTACAAGATATACAGATTAAATTTGACAAGATTATGGGTTGTGGAAGGTAACATTCTGTTATATTTGTTTTCCCATTGTATCCATTTGATAATATTGGCCATACAACAGCTCAGCTGAAGGGTCTGATGAATTAGTGATTTTTTTTTTCCTTATTATTTTAATTACTTTTATTAATGGATTTGGGAGATTTGAATTCTAGGTGGGAAGGTTGAATTATATGAATTTTATTCCAGGTTTGATGTAGTCAAATCAAAAGTGAAAGTTACTTTCATCTTTTGAAGCTTTGTCAAGTTTTTTCAGTCAATATATATCTTATGAACATTTGAACTTATTTATTAGAGTTTCATTAGGAACCTCGACTTGATGTGAGCACAAAGGAGTTGAAGATTCAATTTTTGTGTTATACAAGGTTAAAATAATTTATTTTGACTTTTTGGTCAAATAAGTTTCTAGTATAGTTCATTTGTTTTGTCCTTTTGACCCATAAGTCGTTATTGGACATTAATAACGCAAAATTTCTAGGTTTCTAACTTTCTATTATGGTTCATTTTTAATGAGATTGTATTACTTTTTTCACATCTTCATTAAATATAAAGATTCAAGGTTTAATAATAGAAGGTCAAAATAATCAAATGTCTGCTTCTCTAATTTTATGTTAGTCAGCGTTTTAAATTAGAGTTTTTTTTCTTTTTTTTCCCTTTTAAATTAAATTAAATTTTATTTTAGAAATCAATCAGAAATTGAATTACAAAAGCTTGTGGAAAATCTTGGAGGGCAATCCCAATGGCCACTTCCAAAAGGAGTTGGGTGGGACCCACCAATTCATGAAGATGAATTGTATTTGGATTTGGATTAAACAAACATTGTGGAAGGATTTGGAGAAAGAAACATTGTTTTGGGACTAATTCTTTCATATTCCAAAACTAACATTCAACTGAAGACCAATGAGTTGATAGCAATAGTTCTCAACACATGTGAAGTCCCTTTGCAATTATTATCATTCCAAAAATCACTCTTCAATTTTCAATTTGATTATTCACTCCTTAAAATAACACAATACAATCGTTAAGATTCAACTCTTAAATATTATAAAATGCACCAACACTTTTAGATGAGGATTGCTACATTCAAACCTTTGAACTATGAAATTGTTATAATTTGATTTTTCTTTTAAATATTGTTATTATTTTTTGTTAATTCTATAAATTTGAAAACTATAGAGTTGACCATTAAAGAAATTTTGTTTTCAAAACAATATTGAATCACCATCTCGATTTTTTGAGTTTGATTCTAACAATATCTCTATGGTTTGAGGGATTGGTTTAGGTGTGATTTGTACATTTTGAAATATTTAAGAGTATAATGACAATAATTTCATTAGCTTAGGAGACGATCGATGGAATTGAAAATTTGAGTGTGTGATAGTTACTCCTACAACTTAGAATGATTTTTCCAACTTTTAAACTAGAAGGAAAAGAAAAAAAAAATCTGAGATATAATGTTTCTTAATTAGGTAAATCAAGACCGTCACTAATTGATGTCTTCAATTATTTTACATTATTATAATATTGACATTAATTACTTATAAAACAATAACAATATTGAACATAAATATGTTATAATATCAAAAGGATTTAATGTTTTTTATGACGACCAAAAGGACTAAAAAGTAGAAAATACATCATTAACAATAACATAAATATAAAATATTAGAAACAATTTTATATTTACATTCACATATACGTAGATTCGTTTCTGTATTTTATTTAGCTTATAAATTAAGCCTTTTCTTTTTCAAAGTAGAAGATCTGATATACAAACACCTTTTTTTTTTTTTTTTTTCTTTTTTTGAGTTCAGAAACGTTTGGAGGTGGAGAATTCAAACCTCTAATCTTTTAGTCGATGATACATACCAATTACTGCTGAGTTATGCTCGTTTTGACAACTTTATGTCAGTGTTGAACTATGCAGAGCCGTGTGGTGAGCACAAAGCGACCTATATTCTTTTGCCTTTTATTTATTTTTTTTTTTTTGAAAAGTCTTTCGCCTTTTACTTATATCTTACCTGTTACCGCAATGTCATTGGATAGTCACACTATTTTTAATTGAGTATTGGAGATGCAAGTCAAATCTATCAAGTAGCCTTTTATATATATATATATATATTAAAAAAAGGTTTTTCAAAAATATATATATATATTAAAAAAAGGAATAAATGGTCTGAAAAATGTAAACACAAAAGAGAGTCAGCTGATTCCACTTGGAAAAGCAATGTGGGTTTGGTGGGAACATTTTGAAAATAAGAAAACAAATCATGTGACATTCTTTAATTTTTTTTTTTGAAATATGTGACATTCTTTAATTATATGCTATGAATACAAATGTCTAATATGAAATAAAATTAAAATAAACCCTTTAAAATTGCAGATTTTCGTTCCCTCAAAATCTAGTATGTGATATTGAGCCAAATTAGCAATCAATTTCAGCTACAGAGACCTGTATGTAACTATAAGATAAATAATAATAATAATAATAATAATAATTGTTTAACATAGATAATTTTACATGAAGAAGAAAAAGGATGGTAAACTCGTTCATGTGTCAATGAGTGGCCAATTTTTTTATTTTTTCAAAGGAAAAGTTTGGCTATAAAAATTACTCAGTTTGTTAGTATAGCTTATAACTAATTAAGTCACCTATAATCTTCTTTAAGATTGAATGTTCAATCTCTCACCGCTTCAATCCCATATTTGTTGAATTAAAAAAGTTATCATAAAAAAAAAATTGTAAATTCCATGAGTTGATTTTAGAAGCAAGTTAAGAAAAGGGTAAAAGAAAACACATTTTGATCTGTGTATTTTTGTTGAAGGAATAATATAATTTGTGAATTTTAGTATGTAACAATGTAGTATTTGTAATTTAAAATTGGTTACAATTTAGTTTCTATCGTGGAAAAATCTCATCCAAGTGAAAGTACTAATTTTTATAATGTCATGGATTAGTCCTTGTAGTTTACAAACACATTTAGACCCGTAGTTTATAAACACAAGATCTTACATGATAGAAACTAAATTGTTACATACTAAAACTAAGACTCCGTTCGATAACTATTTGGTTTTTGGTTTTTCAAAATTAGGCTTGTTTTCTTCCAATTTCCCTACCATGGTTTTCATATTTGTCAATGACACATTTGAATTCCTAGCCAAATTCTAAAAACAAAAACAAGTTTTTGAAAACTACTTTTTTTAGTTTTGAAAATTTACTTGGTTTTTAAAAACAAGAAAAGAAAGGTATTAGAAAAATATAGAAGTTTGAAGGTGCAAGTAGGATTTTTCAAAAACCAAATGGTTATCCAACGGAGCCTAAATGATTTAGGGTCTGTTTGGAATACATTTTAATTTAAATGTTTTTCAAGAATGCATTTTTTAAAAAACATTTTGTATAAAAATTGTTTAGAATTTAAACACTCATATGTTTGGTTGCATTTCCTCATATGGTGTTTTTATACACAAATTATTGTATACTAAAAGACTCTTTTTAAAAAAGTTGGTTTGAAGTGTTTCTCTCAAAATGGTTTATTTACCAATCTCATTTTCTAATAAGTCATTTTTAGTGGTTGCCAAACACTAGAAATTTTTTCAAAATGATTTTTTTTCAAAATTAAACACTTGAAAAGTTAATCCAAACACACCCTAAATTGTTACACATTATAAAGTAGTCAGAATTTAAAGATTCTAAACCGTAGAATAATTAAACATGAGTACAAAAGAACAATTTCATTCAAACATGCAAAAATAAATAAACAAAAGCAAAATAAAGAATTTAAAGTTGGTCTTAATAATAATAATGAATGGTTTTTCTCAAATGAATAATAAATTACAACTTTTGAACTGAACTCTATAATAACTAATAAGATAAGAATAAATATGTGGTCACAACAAAATTGACGGTCTTTCTCAGAAAAAAAAAAAAAAAATTGACGGTCAAGATTCAAGATTGAGGAATATCAAGGGCGAAAAAGGCTGAAGCAGCATCGAGGATGACGGAGGGCCGCCTCAGAATAATAAAATATTCGTTCACACGTGTCAAAATACTATTCGTCTGTTATTGTTGTTTTTCCTTTTACGGGGGTGCTAAGTCAGAGACAATTCTTCTCACTGCTTCCAGGAAGGCCGACTCGTCCCATTCGCCACCCTATACACAGACAATAATAATAACAATAAATAAATAATAAATCATCACATTTCCCCCCTTTTTTAATATTATTTTTGAAATAAGAAAAAAATTACTTATTAGTTGGAAAAATAGTCCATTTTTACCTGTAACCTCAATGCCACCTTCCTTGCTGCTTCATTTTATTTTAATTTTATTTTTATATTTAAGAAATTAGTGGCTTTTTTTTGTACGAAAAATAGTTTTAAAGGGTTTTAATTTAATAATGCTACTTTGAAAATATTATTAATACTTCTCATTGTTCCAACAAGGAATTAAAAAAAAAAAGGAAAAAGAAAAAGAAAAAGAAAAAGAAAAAATCAAGTAGGTTATTTAAGCTAGTTTTGTATGTTATTGTCCATTATTGATCGATAAAACTTTCAAAGTTCTTTAGTTGAGATCATAAATAATAAGCGTGGGTATTTTGGAGATTATATTAGTTTGGTCTTTCTACTGTAATCTTTTATTACTTAACTTTAACTCGGTTTTATTTGAAGTCATCTCGATACAACGAGAGATTATCTATCGTGAGTCTAGTGTAATATTTGTTATTAATTCTCAAAAGTTATAAATATACATTATTGGTGTGAATAAATTACATGGATATCAATATTTGCCTGATGTTGTACAAAAATCTATATGTTCTTATTATCAATGAATTGTATCAAATAAAATATAACACTGTGTATAAAAATGAATTTAACGTGACGAATAATACAAATTTTTAGTTCAAATAGCATTTTATTACGTTAATAATCAAATGTGTATTATTAATAATACATTTCATTTTTGCATTAACTATTTTATATTTAAATCCAATAATAATTGAAAACTATCAAGTAATTCAACTATATTTGGATGACAAAAAATTATAAATAAGCTTAAAGGAAGCCAAATAATTATAAATAAATTTGTTATTTTTTACCCAACATGAGTATGGTTTAATTGATTAAAACACATACTATATGTTGTTTAACCTAAAAAAAAATATTTTCAAAATCTTATAATTTCAATTTTAACACATTTGAATTATTTTAAATAAATTATTAAAAACTCAAATAAGTGAATGAAAAAAAAAAAACCCTAAAAAAGAGAGAAAGGAAGCAAACCTGAAGGCTGAATCTGAAGCTGAGGCGGCTAAGAGAAGAAGGAGCGATCTGTTGATGGCCATGAAATGACAAAACTACCCTCACATTCGCAATATTCTTCAAGAATTCAAGCACGCGAATTGCAATCTCCGCCATTAACGAGCCTTCGCCTCTAAGGGTAATTTCCAAATCTATAACTTCCGTTTCATTGGACGGCGTTAATTCCGGCGGCGGGTGGGAAACCCTAACGGTGAAGCGTTCGTTAACGGATGAGCTAGCAGTTGCTTGATCTTGATTTCTTGTGATGAGATCCTGAGCTTCTTCTAGAAGCTTCTGGTTTTTATGGCTGAGTTCTGAAACTTGTGCTTTCAATTTGATTAAGTATTCTCTTGTTGTTGCCAGTACCGATGTTTTATCTTTCTACGTACGTACATTATTAATAAAATAATAATAATAAAAATAATAAATATGCATGCAAATAATATCGATTAGGTTAAAAAAAACAACAAAAATTGTAGGCCCCGTTTGATAACCATGTTTTTCGTTTTTTGTTTTTTAAAATTATATTTGCTTTCTCCCAATTTTCCTATCATAGTTTTCATATTTGTTAAGGGTATATTTGAATTCCTAGCCAAATTCCAAAAACAAAGACAAGATTTTGAAAACTACTATTTTTAGTTTTCAAAAATTGACTTGGTTTTTGAAAACATGGAAAGTTCGTATTAGGAAAACAAAGAAATTTGTAGGTGAAAGTGGTGTTTATAAGCATAATTTTCAAAAACAAAAAACCAAAAACCAAATGGTTATATCAACGGAGCCGTAGTTTCTATCATTCCCGAATTAAAGTACTAACAATTTGGTGAGCTTTAAAATTTGTCAATTTGGTTAAAAAAATAAATAAAATAAGAAACATGTTTTCAAATTAGTTATATATATATATATATATATATATATATATATATATATATAGATCAGAGCTCTCAAATTAGTTTTATATTATACAAAATTATCTGGAAAGTTATTCTACAAATCGAAATTATCATTGAGGTTTTGAAATAAATAAGAATACCATCAATTGTTTCAAAAAATTAAAAGAAAAAAAACAAAATAATATATTTCTGCTTAAAAAAAAAAAACTTTCATAAATGTCTAAACCTCATCTCAACTATTTTTGACCCTATTATATTTAGTTACCAAGAAACACCTAGAAAATTAAATCCTAAATAGAGTCGCTACCATGAATCGAGTACTATATGCATTTCCAATGTCTACTAATAACTCTTTAATCACATGTGTGTTGACAAGTATTGTTGAATAATGTACTAACCTTAGTTCCGGGAGGAAGAATGGATCTCAAAGCCTGAAAGCTTTCATTAAGTTTCTCTCTCCTTCTCCGCTCCGCTATCATGTGAAGCAATTGAGCTGACCCGAACCGACTAGCCGGTATTCTCTCCGGAATACCTATTAAACTCAAGTTTCTATAAAACACAATCCATTTCTTCATCATACTCTGCCTTCTTCGATCATCTTCCTGCACCGACGCCAATGACGCCTTCGCATATTTCTTAAATGCACTCTCTCTCAAACCTCCCGACAATGAGAACGAAGACGAAGACGAAGGTGAAGAAGACGACGGGTTTGGAAGTTGGGGCAGCGGTGGAAGTAGTATCTTAGAAAGATCATTGTAAAAGAATGAAGGACTTACCGGACTTTCAATGGATGGTGATTTGAGAGAAGAGGAAGATGAAGTGGGCGGAGGAAGGTTTTGAAGAACCGCCATTGATGAAACTTCTTCCCAACAGAGAAATGGTCTTGTTTGTTTCATCTTCTCTACCATATTAACCTGAAAATACCTCATTGTTTTTCATTAAAACTAAAATAACTTAAAATAAAAGCACTTTTAGTTCGAATAATAATTTAGTTTCGAAACTTTTAGTTATTATGATTTAATCTTGTACTTTAAATTTTGCAACAATTTATCGATATCCACAAAAATATTGTCAAAATTTAAAAGAATTGATAAACTGATTAGAGACTAAATGTATTTATAAATAACAAAGACATAATTTTTAACCATGCACAATTTTGATAGAATTTCTTACCATAAAAATTAAATTGTTAACATTTTAGGTATAAAAGGCTAAAATGTTGCAAATTTTATTATTAGAAATTAAAATTAAGAAACTAAGGGCTTAACCTTTTCGTTTCTTGTTTCTGTTTCTTCATTTTTAATAAAAAAAAATAGAATTTCATGACCCTAACACCTATACATTCAATAATAATAAACCTATATTCTTATTTATGTTTGGAAAAAATTGGAAACAATAACAAAAAATGAGAAACTAGTTTTAGTTGTTCCAAAAAGTTCTATACAAATTTTGGGAGTGTTTCTAAAAAATGAGAAACAAGAAACATACATAGTTATTAAATGCTTAGATTTCTTAATAAAATTGGAAACAAGAAACGAGAACGTTACCAAACATGCCCTAAATTATTATTTTTCACGAAAATTGGGGAATCAAAAGCACTTTTTAACCATTAAAGTATCATCTCTTTTCTAAAATCCAAACAGCGAAGTGTTACCTCGGAGAAGCCAAGTTCGATTTCTCCATTGCTGCTGCCCATGAAAACTGCGCTCTGATATTAATAATTAATCAACCAAAAAGAGCTCAAGTCCATTTTATAAGACGTGATTAATACAATAATTTAGGTTAAAATCATACCAACTTATTTTATTTCAAAAAAGAAAAAATCTAAAAAATAGTTTCACTTTTGGGTTTTTATTATTAGAACTGAAAACTAATTTAGATTCTATAACATAATGCTAACAAAGGAAATCAATATTTTAGCATAAGATTTATCTGAGAAAGTTCATCACACAACTTACCTTAATCCCTGCTACCTGCGAAGAAAAAAAAAAATTATGTCACTTTAAGATACGTTTAGAAGTGATTCATTTTGTTCATTCTAAAATCATTTCCGAACATTCTCTTACACTTACAGCATAAAATTGCCTTTGGATTTGAGACGAAGAATTGGTTTGAAGCGCAGATTCCTGAACCTCTAAAAAGGAAATGTTGTTCTTGAAAGCATGACCAGGGACAAAGCTGTTCATAATTACAAAAATTAAACAAAACTTTTCCCTTCCGAGAGAAAATTTAAAATAAAGCCAAAGTGAGCATAGCTCAGCGGTAATTGACATGTGCTCTCGACCATGAGGTCAAAGGTTCGAATCCCTCCACCCTCAAATGTTCATGTACTCAAAAGAAAAAAAAGAAATTAATTTATTTTTTTTTTTTAAAAAAAAAAACTTACTTGTTTTCGACATGAAATATCAATTGCCTGTACTCGTCGAAGAGCCTCCGTTCGAAACTCCCCAAAGAACTGCTCGCTTGATTCGCATCCTCCCGGAAAAACCCATCAAGATTCAACAAAAAACTGATGAAAAACACAGATTGATCCAAAAATCAGAAGAAAAAAGAGAGTGTTTTGTGTTTTTACTGAAAACAGGAAGGGTAAATAAAAAGAATTACTTGGAAGGATGGGGTAAATAAGACCAAAGGCAAATGTAAGTGGAGTGAAAAGATTGCATAATGGCATGGAAGAAGGAGGCTCTAGCAGCCTCGTCCAGGGAAAATACAAACTCCATAATGGAGAGAAAGAGAAGAAGAAAAAAGACAACGAAGCTAATAAGGTGGAGAAAAGAGGGAAAGGGTTTTTGTATTATCAAATGAGAAGTTGACAAATAAGGAGTAAGAGAGAGAAAGAGAAAAGGTAGCAGCCATAGAAAATTAAAACATAATAATACTTGCCTACACGTCAGTAGTCGTCAGTTGGTTGGATTTTTTTTTCTTCCTTAAAGTGCACTAGGTTTTAAACTTTGTGTCCAATAAATCTCCAAATTTTCGATTTGTGTCTAATAAGTTTTAACTTATTATTTGATGTTTTTGTTAGCATTCATAGATCAATTAGACACAAAATTGAAAGTAAGGACCTGTTTGATAATCACTTGGTTTTTAAATTTATGCTTGTTTTCTCTCAATTTCCTTACCAATGGTTTTTGTTGATGGTCAAATTTGGTCGGGAGGAACTCACCTGACCTTCACGTGCCACCAACGGTAAATTTGTATGAGAGGGGGAAAACGTGGCCTGCAAAATAGTAAACCTGCACACCGGTGTGGTGCTTGCCACACCCCCTCCAATGCTTAAGTCAGAAAATTGATGGACAAGCTAGAAAGCAAGAGGAGAAGATCCCGAACTCTATTCTCGACTTCTCCTCTTGCTCTCTAGCTCTTCCATCAGTTTTCTGACTTAAGCATCGGAGGCGAACTCTATTCTCCATAATATGGTTGGCCTCGGCCTTGGGTATTCTCCTTAAAAAAAATGAGAGGTATGTTAACAATTTGTTAAATATAAAATTCGAAGTTCATCAATTTATTAGATATTTTTAAAGTTTAAGAACTTAGCAAACACAAAAGTGAAAGCTCAACGATCAATTAGACGCTTTTTAAAATCCAGTTACATTTTAGATATATAAACCTTGAAAGTTTATAGTTTTTTATTTCTGATTTTTGAAAATTATGCTTATTTTCTCCTAATTTTCCCCTACCATGGTTTTTACCATAAGATTAATTTTCAAGAACAAAAAATAAAATGATTATCTAGTAACTAAAGGTCATAAAATTTAACCTTCTTTTAATACGATATATATTTTATAAACTCAAAAAAATATATATTTTTTTTATTAAAAAAAAGGTGAGAAGTTGGAAAGAAAAGTAGTAGTGGTGGGTGGTCAAAGTCAACATTCGCGAGGGTTTGAAATGGGGGAGGGTCCACTCTTTACCATTCTCTTCCCTTGCTTCTTTTAAGGGCGCTGTCCTATTCTTGTCCTGTAATTCCATTAAAAAAAAAAATCATTTATAATAAATGCTCTAAATAAAATTCAACTTTTTTTTTAAAATGGTTTGTTAAATTTTAAATTTATTCCTAAAATTTGAGAGTGGTATATTATAAATATATGTAAAGTTTAAAAGTGTAATAAATCTATAAAATTTTAATTCCGTTACATAAAGCTTTTGCCATAAGACTTGTTCAACATAAAACTGAAATGTTATCATCTTATAAGTTCATATTCAACGATTTGTTGTTTAATTGGTCTATAAATTTTAATTTTTTTTCTTCTCGAAGCATAATCCAAACTTTAAGAATTAATTTTAAGATTTTTTTAGTTCAACAATATGTGAAGGTGAAGATTCAAACCTTTAATCTTTTTATTAATGATATATATTTTAATCAATTGAGCTATGTTTAGATTCTTCTAAAATTTGAGATTCATTGAAATTACATTTACCTTTTTTCTCCGATTCTAGATTTTATAAGCATAATACTCGAACCTAGGTCTTTTGGTAGGTCATGCGTTCGACTTTTCATTATCGTGCTTACCTTCAATAGTTTTAAAAAATATATATTGTCATTGCTGAGTCAATACCCAACATTTTCCTAGAAGAACAAATCATGTCTCTTTTCTATTCTCATTATTGACTCTTATCATTTATTTGTTGAAATAAGGTTAGATTCTAAGGACTAAGGAGAAAGAAATTAATGTTTTCTCACTTTTTATTAAGGATTAGGTATGCATAAATACAGTTTCAAAAAAAAAAAAAAGGTATGCAGAAATTACAATGGGCCTTGGCGCTGATACTAGAGCCCATTCCGTTAAGTGGAAGCAGGCCCTGAACAGTTCTAGTAAATGGATTGGGCCACATCGCGAGGCCCAACATAATTTATAGTTGGATGTACGAGATAAAATGATATAAACACCCGAGCGAATTGGAACTAGGAACACTTTGAGTATGTAAACCCCTGATCTAAAAACCCCTCAAAATTGATTTGATCTCAGCCCTAAGGATTAAGTTAGATGCAAATTGCCTTAAGATCAAATCCCTTGAGATGAAGAACAAGTTCCTTAGCTCAAGAGTCGAACACTTTACAAGATAGGATGATTGGGAATATTTGAATGTTCTTGGCATGCAACTCGAAACATGAACTGGAAAATTTCAAAATACTCTTGGTTAAAATTGAAAGGAAAAGCGCAAAGGCTAAAACTCAATTCATTTAATCTGTTTTGTACAACCTAATGACAATGGTTTAGATAGTCTCCCAACTAAACCTAGATGCCACACCGTCGATCACAGCAAAAAGACAAAAATACTCCTATCTAATATGTCTTAAAAGTGATAGAATTGGAAAACAAAAAACCTGCATCAAAATTATTGAATAAAATACGAATAATAATCTGATATCCTTAGTAGTTCATATGATAAAAGTTGTAAAAGTATTTGGAATTTATTTCCAATAATTATTAGGATCGAGTATTCTGATTTTCGAATCTATATCCAAAGTGTAAACTATTGGTTATATATTAAGATGGCAGTAGCTTCACTCCATCATTTTTCACTTTTCAAACTCTATGTGAAGGATAAAATTATCTTTTCAAAATGTTTAGTAGATAACAGCAAGAATATGCATGGCAAATAATTCTATCGACCTCTAATTTTTAGCTTTCCCTATCCTATGTCTTCACTCAATTTTCTTACTATAGTTTCCATTTTTTTTAGTTAAATTCCTGACAAAATTACAAAAACAAAAACAAGTTTTTAAAAACTATTTTTTTTTTTAGTTTTTAGAACTTGACTTGATTTTAAAAAACATGGAGAGAAGATATATAGATAAGAAAACAAAAAAACTTGTAGATGAAAGTAAGGTGGAAGTAGTGTTAATAAACTTAGTTTTCAAAAATCAAATAATTATGAAACGGACCTTAATAGGTGGAAATCAATATTACTCGGGAAGAAATTGAATATAAACGACAGTTTTTTTTCTTAAAAAAGAAAAAGAAAAAGAAAAAGATTTAATTTCAATAATGCTGTTTTTCAAAATAATCTCGTTCACTTCTAACAAGCACTTTTTTTTTCCTTTCCAAAAAAAAAAAAAAAAAAAAAAGCACTTTTTGTCTTACCCGGCTATCGGCAATCAAGTCTTGGGTGTGTCGGCAAATCTGCACTCCAATAAAATTATGTTTAAAAACGTTTTTTAATTTCTACTTGTATTTTTATTTGCTTGTATTATGTAATAATAAAATCATAAAACATTTATATTTTTTTTTTGAGAAATCATAAAACATTTATATCATATTAGGTTAATAAAACAATTCATTATTACTAGATATAAATATAAAAGAGACAGAAAAAAAAAAAAAATACTTCGAGGCAATAAAGCTTTGTATTAAAAAAATAATAATAATAAGACGTCGGGTTAATAACAATAAAGCTTTGTATTAAAAAAATAATAATAATAAGACGTCGGATTAATAACAATAAAGCTTTGTATTAAAAAAATAATAATAATAAGACGTCGGGTTAATAACAATAAAACTTTGTATTGTTCTAGAATTTTGCATTGAGAATAATATGAATAAAATTCGTACCTCACCATTTACCAACCAATTTTTATTACTTTTAGATTTTTTTAAAAAAATAAAAAATAATAAAAACTTTTCTATATTTTCTCTCATATTCAAAACGTTATTGCCATTTCAAATCTTTACAAATCTCTTCTGATTTGACAAGAAACTACCAGCCTCTTTTAAGTTAAATTCACAGCCATTTAAAAATAGTTAGTGAAAATAAAAGTTAAATGGCTGCCCTAGACAAAATTGACCATGTGAGTGGAATTTGATTGTAAAAAAGATAGAACCAAAAGATAGTGGACCTTTAGGTTCAAAAAAAAAAAAAAAAAGATAGTCCATATATATATATTTTAAACAATTACTTCAT
Source organism: Luffa aegyptiaca (assembly GCA_017139565.1). Taxonomy (NCBI): domain Eukaryota; kingdom Viridiplantae; phylum Streptophyta; class Magnoliopsida; order Cucurbitales; family Cucurbitaceae; genus Luffa; species Luffa aegyptiaca. The sequence goes on along the minus strand of CM029402.1, from coordinate 49,565,727 downwards.
GTGGACAATAATATTTTAAACAATTACTTCATGTGCAAAGCGTTTACGATATATATATATATATATTTTTTAATTTAACGAAGTGATGATAGCATTTGAACATATCTAACTTTCGAAGTAGATATAATGTAATTATATTTCGATCGGTGTAAAATATTAAATATTGAAAAAGTTTTACCATCTCAAGTTTGCTTGGCCAAAAAGGTCACAACAATAATTGTAAAATATGAACTAGACAAGAATCCTTTATTTGACATTTCTTAATTCCAAAAACAGTAATCAACTAAATTATTTCCTAACAACTTTTACTTATATTAATTTAATTGAATCTGACTAACCTCAAAGTAAACTTAAAACCCACAAGAAAATTTTCTAAGGAAATATATTAAACTCCCGTTTGATAATCATTTGGTTTTTTGTTTTTGGTTTTTGAAAATTATGTTTTTGATAACCAGGAAATATTTGGTTTTTCGTTAAATTATAGATTTAACCCTCAAAAACTTTAAACTAGATTCCTGCCAACAAGAGCTTAGCCCACAACTAGCATAAAGTTGTACTGATAACCACAATGTTTGTGGTTCGAATCCCCCTTCTCACATATTGTCAAAAAAAAAAAAAAAAACTTTAAACTAGATTCATATTTAATCAATGTCATTAATACTATCAACAAAATATTGCATATATTTAATTTTTTTTAGTACATCAACACCTGAGAGACTTAAATCCCTGACTTCTTGGTCTTACCATTGAGCTATATATACTCGCTTTGGCAAAATATTGTATATATATGGGCATAATACGTTTGGCTAGTTATTTAAAACGAATCTAATAAACGTTGCGTAGATGGTATTAATAGTAACAATATCAATTATATGTAGAACTTAATCCAAAATTTAGGGATGTAATCGAAACTTTCCAACATTTAGGACCAAAATAGATACAATAATGCTCCAAATATAATTTATGATTTAAAAGAAGAAAATCCTAATCTATTTTTTTCCTACTTATATATATATATATATTTCTTTCTTAATTCTAACACTGAAAAAAAGAAAAAAAAAATCTCAGGCATTGAAAATTTTCTGTCCCGGAGAGAGAATATGTTTAGGGTCAAACTTGATTTTTCTTTCTCGGAAAGTTGTCCATTTGGAACCAAAATGGTCGATCCATTGTCTCTGTGTCTTGTAATTTGGAAGATATTGTTTAATTTCAATCCCAGATTTCGCACAAAATTCTAATATCTCTTCGTTTTGTTCATCGAACAATTTCCAATCATCAAACCCACTTGAATGCAAAAACCCTATCGTGTAGAACACTTCTTCATCTGGTATAACTGTTGAGTTTTTACTATCCCATCTGCACAATATATCAATTACACAATTATTTCTACAAAAGATATCCATTACGTCAAATATAAATAACGTTATTGCACGGGCTTACTTTGAACGGTTCATGGGATAGATGAGAACAGGTCCTTTGGTTATGTTTCGTCTTAAAACTATGTCCTTGAAGACACCTGCGTCAAAATCCAAGATCCGAGATTTCGGTACGAAGAGATTTAGCCAGGGATGAGGAACGTCCCATAGTCCTTTGGATTGAAGCTTCAACTCTCCACTTCTAACCCTATTTAGAAATTTCACATACGTTACATCTTTCTCAAACTTGAATCCACTCTCGTAATCCAACCCTTTTAGTAATACTTCAAGGTCCTAAAAAAAACACACAAACAAATAGACATCGTCGTGAGAAATATTAACCTTACGCAAGGATATCCGTTTTAAATTTTTTTAAATGTAGTGGTAATTTATAATGTCACGAATAGTCCACATATTAATCGCTTTTTTTTTATATATATAAAATATACTAATATTCAAACTTGTGAATTAAAGTTTTTAGAATATGCCTATTCTAATGAGGTTTGAAAATATTTAGTAGTACCTTGTCTACAGTAGAGTGAGTATGATCATCATAATATTTAGCAACTTCAAGGCAATAAATCACAGAGTTTTGATTAGCCAATGAGATTATTCTAGGATGATCGGACGGTGGAAAGAACGAGGAGCGCCAACTATCCGGTGAACCATGATGCAGCAGAACCAAACCCTCCAAATAATCCAGTGCATTCGCTTGTTTCCTACCATTCAATGAGATCAAACGCTCTTGGTCCTTGGCAAAGGCGGAAAAGTTACTGTACAACATTCGTACCCATTTAACCTACGAGCAAATTCCACAAAATCAAAAAAATTATCAAATTTTCACATACATACATACATACATACATACATTCATGCATGCATGCATGCATAATAATAATAATGTTAAATTAGCAGTCAAAGCATGCAGTTAAGAAAAAGTTAAACATATGCATGAGAATTAATTCTAAATTTGTTTGTATTAAGAATACGACGGCGTTTTGGTGGTTGGAAGTGACAGAAACAACAATGCCAAGAATATGCAGGGTGGTTTAGAAGCTTTCATTGAAAGGTCAAAATATATAATTTTGAATATATTCAACAGTAATTTAACAGGATATGGAAACAAAAGATTCTTACATGTTTCAAACTTTGACTACAAAACTTTTAAATAAATTATCAAAGAAAAACTAAAAAAAGTATTTTCGATATGTATCAAGGGATTATTAGAGCGAGAGCTATCATATTTTTTGATCTATATATCTAACTGTTATTCGGGAAGTCGCAATCTCCTTTAATAATTTTTCTGTATGAAATTATTTATTTGTTTATTTTGGAATTTAGATAAATAAATAAATAAATAAATAAAATTACCCTATTTGGAGCCGGTTCCAAAGCGATTCTTGCCCGAGAAATAATTCCAAATTGACCCAACCCTCCAAGAACGGCATGGAAAAGCTCAGAATTCCTTTTGGCAGAGCAAGTCACCATATTCCCTTTCCCTACAAATAATTTAAATAAATAATTAAGGCCCCGTTTGATAATCATTTGGTTTTTCGTTTTTGAAAATTTAAGCTTATAAACAAATTTCTTTGTTTTCCTAATACATACTTTCCATGTTTTCAAAAACTAAGTCAAATTTTGAAAACTAAAAAAAGTAGTTTTCAAGAACTTGTTTTTGTTTTTGAAATTTTGTTAGGAATTCAAATGTGCCCTTGACAAAGATGAAAACCATGATAGGAAAATTGAGAGAAAACAAGCATAATTTTAAAAAACAAGAAACAAAAAACCAAATGGTTATTAAACGAGGCCTAAATACATAAAATCCAAAACCCCAAAATCCAGCTGAAACTTTCTAAAAATTAATTGCATGCATGCAATGCAACCAACAATAATTTTAAAAAAAAAAAAAAAAAATAGTCACTTTCCACAAAGTCCACTGGAAACACCTGGTTTGAAAAATACTTTTTTTTTTTAAAATTGTTGCCAGAATTAAAATTAGGTTTCAAACTTAGGGGCCACAAAATAAACAGTTTTCTCACATCATTTAATGATATGTAGAAAAATGTCTGTACTTGATACACATTATGTAACAACCAAACTTGTCCTTTCTTCAGATCTCCAATTCTTCTTCCATACCCTTTTCAATATAATGTGAACAAAAAGAAAATATTATTATATCCATATATACAAAACTACATGTCGTTTCACAGTTTTAGATTTCCGTACCCGTGACGACATCCATCTCCACCACATTGCTGACCTGCGGCCCGTACCGGAAACTCTGCCCGCTGATCCCGCCGTTCGATAACGTCCCTCCTACCGTGATGTACAGATAATCCGTCCACGAGACCGGCGTCACCCCATACGCCAACGTGGCATTCAACACGTCGATCCACAGCTGCTCGCCGCCGACGTCGGCGTAAATCTCCCCCGTCGAGCGGCGGCCGGAGATCGTGATTCCGGCGGTGTCCCGATTCTTTCGCAGAAACGACATGTCGATGACGACGCCGTCCTTGGCCATTGCTTGGCCGCGTACGGAGTGGCCTTGTCCTCTGGCGGCTATCGGGAAGGGGATGGGGTTGTTGAAGGCATAGGATATGAGGCGAACGACGTCGTTTATGGAGTTTGGTTGAAGGACTGCGGCGGGGGTTTGTTTGACCATGTTGCCGTAATCGGAGGAGGCCAAGGCTAAAATCTCGGGGTCGTCTCGGAGGTTGTTTGGTTGCGGGTGTGAGGTTGTCCATGGCTTGGGTTTGTTCATGCTGGATTTTAAACGGCTTATGAAGAAGGTGACTATGAAATAAGCTGGAACTGGGAGATTCTCAGTCATGTTTATGGAATGATTTTTCAGAGGAAAAAAGAAGAAGAAAGGGTTTTGTGAGTGTTGGTGAGAAAATGGTGGGAATATTTATAGAGAATTTGGACGAGGATAACGACAAAAAAATTTAAACTTGTACGCTAGAAAAAAAAATATATATATTTTTTAATCGATAAATCGTAAGATTCTAAGAATTCTCCCTTTAAATACGATGTAAATACTCAATAAATTCTACAAAGTTTCATTCAACTTCCCACCTAATCACTTTCTTTTACAATTTTGATTTACTCTTAGATGATTAAAAAATGGTTAATTTACTAGTTCAATGTCGTGGCTTTCTCAAACCTGAGTATAGTTTCTATAGTTTCTAAGGTCTCGTTTGATAACCATTTGGTTTTTGGTTTTTTAAAATTAAGCTTATACACACATACTTCCACCTGTAAGTTTTTTTGTTTTGGTATCAATCTTCTACCTTGTTTCCAAAAACCAAGTCCAATTTTGGAAACAAAAAAAAAAACATAGTTTTCAAAAACTTGTTTTTGTTTTTAAAATTTGGCTAGGAATTCAAATGCAACCTTAACTAGGATGAAAGTCATGGTAGGGAACTTAGGAGAAAACAAGCATAATTTTCAAAAACCAAAAACAAATAATCAAATGGTTATCCAACGGGACCTAAGAGATCAAATGTTCGAATCTTCTACTCCACATTGTTAAAGTTGAAAAAGAAAACACATGTAGAGTAGAGATTTGAACTTAAAATTAAGAAAAATGTCTAATAGGCCGTAAAGTTACAATTTTGTATTTTATAAATCTCTAAACTTTAGAAGTGTCAAACATATAATATGACTTTCAACTTTTAAATTTGTTTGGCTTTTAAAAAATAGAAAAGTAACAAAGTTAGGGGAAAAGGAAATTAGGAAGATGATTGAAAATTGGGTAGGTACGAACGAATAGAATGCTTGGTTTCATGGTTTGTTTTTAAAGGAAAAAAAAAATGGAAAAGAGTTGTCTTGAGGTCGGTTTGGTGAGGGAGAGACGACTTAGACGACGTCGTTGCGTTGATCGAGTTCGTCTACATTTTCAAAGATTTGCAAGGACAGTTTTGGGATACTTATTTTTAATTTAATAAATACATTTTCTGGAAGCAAGGGCATGAATTACACGCGCTACAGGAATTAAACAATTTTCATTCCTCATATATTTATTTATTTATTATATTTTTTTTAGGAAGACGAACAACGCACTGAAAATTCCAAGCAAAACCGGGCCATCCATTCCTTCTCATGGGCCCGAGTGAATGACCCGAACCCTCCGATCATCTTCCACCGTCCGATCGTTTCAATGGTCAAGATCAGTCAAGCTCGGTCAACCAACATTTTTGTTTTGTAAAAAACATTGAAATTGACCCTTTCAATCTCATCTTGCTTTCCTTTCTTCGATAGTAAAAATTACAATTCAACTAAAAAAAAACACACATTTTAAAGATGGGTCAGGAAATTAATTATGGTTCAAAATGAGGGGACGGGAGAATAATAGAATAAATATTTTGAATTAAAAGGAAAAATAAATAAAATAAAAATAAAAATAGTTGGATATGAATAGTGTAGAGAATATAATTGAAAAATGTTTGGGGAAACAAACATATATTAAGATTGTAATGTTGAGTACTATGGTATGTACGAAAGCTGCATAGCAACTAGAATAGACATACTTTCAATGTACTTATTCATGCATTTTTAGACATGTTTCAGACACATCAATCAATAGTTTTTTCCTATTTAATTTCACACCTTTTTTTTTTTTTAATGTATAATTATTTTTCATTTCTTCTCCCCTTATTATGTGACACGTCTGGTCAAATTAAGACAAACTTTGAACCTTAGGAGAACTATGTTGTCCTTATAAATCCCTTACTCCCTTTTTTTTTTTTACATTGTCTATCGAAAAAAGATACCCTTCGTTTGTCAATTGATTAAGACATATACGAAAAAAAAAATTAAGAGGTCAGAGGTTTAAATCTTTCTATCTCCACATGTTGAACTTGGAAAAAAAATGTTAAGCTATGCTTCAATGGACTACTGAGAATAAACAACCTCTCTATATTTCCAAAATGATATGATATTTTCCACTTTAAACATAATGTCTTTGATGCTCAAAAAGTCTCGTACAATGGAGATGTTTTTTCTTATAATCTCATTTAGTCATGATTTTCTTATACTTGAGTGTTTTTAGTACAATAAATAGGGATATGAGTATTCGAACCTCTCAGACCTCAAGGGAAGGAGTACAATATGCTAATTACCAGTAACCTGTATATATGCAGGATCAAACATTCATATATGCGAATTTGGATAGTAAACCCTAGCCGAGCTGGTCATGGTTTTCTTATAGTTTAGTTGGGATAGTAGAATTTGGTCAAACGCCCAACATTGACCAGGAGAAGCACAAGTTACATTACTATATATTTTTTCAAGTGAATTTAATTTTTCATATTTAAAAAATTGGTTTAGCTTTTTTTTTTTTCTCTCTCTCTAAAATTTTTATTTTGAAGAGGACAAGATTATATGAAAATATGAGATCTTTAGGTCAAAGATCATTTGTTGAATGGTTTAAGTTGCCATTTGTTAAAACTTGTAAACAAATAGGCAATGGGGCTCTTTCTCTCTCATTAAAAATTGTACATTTTTGAAAGTATTAGCTGGGATTCTCAATCCATCAAACCCTACACTATAAATAAATATAAAATATTTTTATAATTTTTGTTTCCAAGTTTGATTGGATCAAATAATAAATGAAAATTGAGCTGCTGATAATATATCAAAAACACAGAGTTCAATTTAATTATTATTATTTTTTTTAGTTCTCAATTTAATTATTTTTGTGATGTATAAAAAATGTAATCTTTGAGATGCATGTGCACAACGCATGTTAATGGTCCCAACTTTTTCAATCATTTTTTAATATTATATTATGGTTCGGTATCGTATCAACCACTATAATATATTTTTGTTAAAAAAAAAAAACACTATAATATAATATATTTGACGGTATAAATTTAATTAAAATAAACTTTTATTCTGCAACACCAAACGTACGTTCGAACCTCAGACTTTTCATTACATAAAAAATAATAATAATAAATAAATAAAAGGTCAGAAATATGATTATTTTTAGTACACTTTTCAAGTTTATATTGAGTGTACTGTTGTTGTTGTTGAGAAGTTTGGCAATTTGCCTTCCTTCAATCATAATTTTGTTTACTTTTTTCTACTCTTGAGTTAGTATTATTACGATCTCGACGCATATTCAAATAGTATGATTTTGTCTACTCTAGATCATATAAACTATGTTTTTCGACTCGAGTATGATTCCCTATTAGTTAATTATCCTCAATCAAGAGATTAGAAGTCTGAATCATTTCACTTGTGTTGTTGAATTAAAAAAAAAAAAAGAGAGAGTTTAAAACTATGTTACGTTTGAAAAGTACTCTCTTAAGATATGATATCATAACAAATGTACTCCTAAAAAAAAGTTAGGCTAAATTATAAAAAAATACCCCTGAACTTTGAAAAATTTTTAAAAAATAATACCCTGTTAATTTTTGGATGGAAACCGTTAGAATTTACGGTGAGAGAAGGAAAAAATAAGAAGCATTTTTCAATAAAGAGTATTTTTTTTTTTAAAGTTCGAGGGTATTTTTTAAACTGAAACTTTAATGGTTTTCATAAAAAAAAATTAACGGTAAGGGTATATTTTTGAAACATTTTTCAAAATTTAGGGGTATTTTTGAAACTTTTCAAAGTTCAGGGGCATTTTTGAAACAAACTCCATAGTTCAGGGGTATTTTTTTATAATTTAGCCAAAAAGTTAAAATCCCCTCAAAAGCACTTTTAAAGTAGTTTATCTCAAATGTTTGATCGAAATTAAAGCACTTACAACCATGTAGAACCAAACACTAAATCAAATAATTTATAATTAAATTATTTATGCTAAAAAAATCTTGTTTTAAAATATGCATAACCTTACTTTTAGGTTATGTGATGTTGTATTAATGATGTATTTTCTTGAACTGATATGATAACTCATGAGTTTGGACAAAAAAAAATTAGATGATGATTACATTTTATATGTAGAACTTTGAACCAAATCCAAATTTGTGTTATTAAAATATAAAAATATTCATAGTAAGTACAAAAAATGAAGTTCCATAAAATCTTTGAATTGAAAATTGTGGAATATAAATATATCAAAAAAGGCCATGAAATAATATAAATTGCTGGCAATCTTCATGAAAACAACTAAGCAAATTGCCATCCCACATGCCCAAATAGTGACTTGTTTGGTTTTCAACCTAACAAAAAGAAATAAAAAGAAAATGGTTAGTTGCTCTCCCACCCTCTAAAAATTAATTTTATTAAAAAAACCAAATTAAAACAAGGTATATAATTATCCACTTCATTAAATAAAATGGCTTTTCTCATATATATATATATACATCCTCTTATGGCAATTTTCATTTACTTAATTATTAGACCTTTGAACAAAAAGGCTAAAACCCTAGGTAGCCACATGTGCAGTTTGCTTTCCATTATAATTACTTTTAGCTGAATTATTATTATTTCAATAGCAAAATTTGATGTTGACCCTTTTTCCACTTTTGGCCTACCATATTGGAACTTGGACTAATTAATTTATTAGTCTTTGCTAGATTGGATTTTAATAGTGCTTTTGTTCTATCATATTTACCAATTTTTGTTTAAAGAAAATGATCCAATAATGTCTTACTTTGCTCTAGGTCTTAATTCATTTGCCTAATTCACATTGTCAATTAAATTAGAAAACATTAACTCATCATCACATATTCAACTAGCAATCACAAGACATTTTATGGATTTAAAAATCATCATAGATTGTTCTAGTAGTCAATAATTAGGGTTACAGAAAGAAAAAAAAATAGAGTGAATGGGTTCGATCCTGATGGCCACCTACCTAGGATTTAATATCTTATATGTTTCTTCCTCTACAACCAAATTTGATAGGGTCAAACAATTGTCCCATAAAATTAGTCACGGTGCACACAAAAGCTAATCGAAAACTGACAAATATATATAAATAGTAACAAAACTTGGAATCACAAGACATTTTATGAGTTTAGATGATCAAACCATACGAACCATAAAACTTTTTAAAAGGGCATGAATCAAATTAGAACACTAAGCCTATTGTTTAAAAAAGTTTCAAATTTAGTCCCTATAATGTGTTGTCATCTCTCAATTTAGTCTATCTCTTCATTGATAATCGACGTCTTATCTATTGAATTATACTCGAATCTATTCTCGAAGTTTGTTAGAGAAGGAATTTACAACAAACTCTCGTCGGTTGGAAAGCCATTTTGAATATTAAAGATTAATTTGAGAAAGAATAAGCCAACATTTAGGAACTAAAACATATATTTAAGCTCGATAAATTTAATGAAAACACATAGGGGAGTTTTGGTTGGGTTGGTGAAAAAGAAAAATGGAAATTAAAATTACGGTTGAGATAGAATCTTGTATTGAATTATTTGATTGGAGAGAGAAGAGTTTTTGTTTGTGAGATACCGAAATCTTTATGGGGATGACAAAGCCAGAGCCACTGCCAGCCAGCCTACAACAACATCACGTGCTCCAATAACCCACCGCCAATATTTTGTCATTTCATTTTCTTTTCTTGTTTTCTTTTTCTCTCTCTTTTTATTATTATTATTTCCAGATTAACACATTATTATTTCCAAATTATTTTTAATACAACCTATGGGTCTAATTTGTGTAATCATTAATAGAACCAAGAATGATGTCAAATTTACATTTATTAATTGAAAGAACTTCAAATAAAATCTTTTATTCTAATATTCATATAAAACTTCTTGGATTAAAATATATATTTATTAAGATTTTTTTGGATAACTTTTTCTTTCTTCTTTACTTTTTAAAAATACGTGGATCAAAATAGATGTCTTGAAAGTAGAATAACTAACCTAACATATACTCAAATTATACCGACCAAAATAGGATTTTAATTCATAAGATGTTTGATTGAAAAATTACTTATCAAAGGGAGTTTTTGTTTTAAATTATGTTATAACAATACTTTAAAGATCAATATTCTAGTATGCATCAAAAGCATCCTCCACAAAATTCATAAAAATTTGAAAACAAAATTTTATTTGTGAAAAAGAAACATCACCCTCCATCAAAATATATGAAAAAAGAAAAAAGTGTGTGCTTTCGTAGAATTTAATTTTAAAGCATAACACTGTCTCAAGGACAATTGACTGTTCAACATTGTGATGATGAAGTTTCGAATCTCTAATCTTTTGATCGAGAATATATACCTTAATCAGTTGAACTATATTCAGATTAACAACAATTATATTTACTTATTTCTCTTTTCTTAATTCCAACGCGTTTTAACCATAAACAGTAAATAAAATCGTTATCAAACAAGACATAAATAATGCAAAAAGAAGATTTCAATTCCGACATGGAAAATGAAAGAAAAAAAGAAAAAAAAAATAATTTAAATGAATGGATAGAAGATAGGTTGAGGAAGAATGAAAGACAAGAGGGCTCCACTTGGGCAAGTTGCCTGCTTGGCTGGGTGCTGCCTGTACTGTAGGGTGCCTTACAGCCATAGCTTACTTGAGCAGACAACATTTCTCTCTCTCTCTCTCTTCAACATTTTCATATTCACAACAAAACTCCCATCAATCATGTCCCTTCGTCTTCTCCATTTTCCTCACATTATTTACTCTCATACCTTTTTCCACATCTAAACTTACCTAAAATATATTCACGGGACTACCCCGACGAGACTTTGAGATAATAGAATAGCAGATCAGGAAATTAGTTTGAGCAGAGAGTTTCTTTTGTTGAACCGGTTGACACAAAAAGGACCAGAAACCCAGGTGAATAAGATCAATGAATGAAAAGAAAGCGCTTACCGAGGAATAGAAACTGGTTGCTTCGAGGGGACGATCCATTGTTCTAAAGGAAATGCTTTGATGTCATTCCGAACAATACGTTGTAACTTACTCAAAATATTTGATTTGGAGTTAGAGTTAATAAGTTCGTAGGACCCACAATAAATAGTTGGAATATGAGTTAATAAGTTTGTGGGACTCACAATAAAGTATTCTGACTAGTTAATAAGTTTGTGGACCCCACAATTGAGTGTTGTATGTCCTCGAGCCAAACACCCCCTCACGAGACAGTCACTTGTTTTGAAAGGAAATGATTTTATGTCGATTTGAACCTCACTAAACCATTCTAGAGATATTTGTAATTTATCCAAATTGTTCCTAAGACAATTGGCTATGTTAGATTCTTTGTAGTGATGCCATGTTGTGTCTATTTGGGGATGGCATGATTTGTAGTTACTTAGGGCCCGTTTGATAACGTTTTCGTTTCTTGTTTCTTGTTTCCAATTTTATTAAGAAATCTAAATATTTAATAACTATGTATGTTTCTTGTTTCTCATTTTTTAGAAACACTTCCAAAATTTGTATAGAACTTTTGGGAATAACTAAAACTATTTTCTCCCTTTTTGTTCTTGTTTCGATTTTTTTCCAAACATAAATAAGAATATAGGTTTATTATTATTGAATGTATAGGTGTTAGGGTCATGGAATTCTATTTTTCTTTATTAAAAATGAAGAAACGGAAACAAGAAACGAGAACGTTATCAAACGAGCCCTTATAAATTTTATGTTCGATAAAAATGTTCACTCACTTTTAATCGTGTGAGATTATGTTCACATTTTTCAACCCACACGATTATTATTAGGTTGTTGATGAAAAAAAAACTTTATGATTTAATTTATTTTGGTTAGAAAAATGGATCCGAGGATCAATTATATCAGGGCTAAGAATTGAAATAAAGGAAGAAGATAGGAAGGAAAACGAAAGAAGATCGAAAAAAGAAAAAAAAAGTGTGTCGTTTTGAAATTAATTATTTCTGTGGGAACAGATTTATGTGGAAAAATTCTCTGAATTTATGTATATAATAAACCAATGAATGAATGGAAAATTCGAAATTATTTTATTTTTATTTTTGGGAAAATCGACATTGGAGCAATCAAAGGGTGGGTCCCAGTTACACTTGGAGAGGCAGAGACAGAGCGAATCACTGCATGATTTTTTGCTATCAACTTCAAGTACTATACGTACTCATTTTCTTCTATCTATGCCATCACTTTCTCCCCTCTATACTCTATTTTATTCCTTCTTTTTTTTACGTTAAATTACAAATTTAGTCTTTTTATTTTTCTGGAATAGTATCATATATATTCTTAAATTTTAAAAAGTATACGACAAGTCTTTCAACTTTCAGTTCGATTTCTAATAAATTTATCATTTTTTAAAATTTTCAAACTATCCTGCATAAAATTCAAAAGTTATGGACTTATTAAACATTTTTAGATGGAAGAAGTTTGTAATTTAACATTTTTTAATGTAAGCTTCGAACCTATGACTTACCAGCTAAAAAGATTCAATTTAATTCATTAATATTTGAAATGTTTTTTTTTAAAAAAAAAAACTTAGGATCTTGATGGGGAAAAATCAAGTATTTTTTTTTTTTTTTTCTTATGCCAACATGAACATAGTTCAACTATCATAAAGTTTGTACGGATGATCAAGAGGTTTATGAGGATTGAATTCTCCTACCCCACATGTTGTTGAAAAAAGAAAAGTATTTGTAAATCAATTTGGATTCTAGAAACAATTATATTTCCTATTGATGGATTGCTTTTTATTTTGATTTTTTATAAATTCTTGAGAATTTCTATTAGTTGATTTGATTTTTGTTAAATCCGTTAAATACGAAATTGATTTTTGAAAGGCAGTCTAGAGGATGACCTATACTTAGCGGTCATTCTTGTTTATAAAATTGTCCTCCTAGTTAATTAGGAATTACTTTGGATGAAATAATTTACATTTAAATTTATAAGGAGACACAGTGTAAAATCAAACATAAAAATAATTTTGAATGATTATAAGCAGAGTGATTTTAATAATTTCATCATTCACTTTTCTCTTTTTTTTTTTTTTTTTTTTTTTGGGAAAACTCATCATTCACTCATTTTCAAATAATAATAATAATTTTATCATTCACAAACATATACCCTAAATATGACTTCCAAAACAACCTTTTTTTTATTTATTCGATTAAAAATCAATTTTTGTCTTTAAACTTTCATGAAAATAACAATTTAGTTTAAAAAAAATAGTAATAATTTAGTGTCTAAACTTTAGTTTTTGTAACAATTTAGTCATTGAACCTAATATGTAACAATTTATTCATATACTTTAAATTGTTATAAATTTAAAACTAAAGTGAATAAATTGTTACAAAACAAAATTTATCGACTATACATTGTTAGTTTCATGAAAATTTAGGGATCAAAAACGTTTTTTAACTCGTATTTCTTTCTACATGGCTTTTTATAAAAAGTTTTTCACCTAAAATCTCCAGTCCTTTCATTTCTTTTATTATTTTTCACACACACACACACACATATATATATATATACTGCTACCACATGTTATTTCCTCCTTAAAATAGATACACAATAAGCTTTTTGTGAAAAGTCCTATATGGTGTAATATATGTTTGCCAAAATTGGGACATAATTAATAGTAATAAGTTAGCAAAAATCTAAATCAGACTGATTTTATAAAATCTTTCAAACATGATGCCTATAAGTAACAACAAAAACACACAAATCAATTGCTATAACAAAGACAAAGACTGATTATTATATATAGAAACTTAGCATATCAATGTTTTTTTTTTTATATAAAATTTAATGAAATGATATTTATACATTTATTTACCCCGATTTAATTAAAATAAGATGAGTCATATCTTCGTTTGATAACCACTTGGTTTTACCTTTCTATATTTTTTTACGGAAAAAAAAACTAATAGTATTTTATTTTTTTAGATTTTTTTTTTCTCCCGTGAGTTATGTTTATGGAAAGTTTGTTCCTTGAATTATTCTAGGGCTAGCTAACTATAACAAAGTTGCCGACAATATACTGAGATTACACGTTGACGTGGATGAATGTCATCCAAAATTTTCTTAGGTGATAAAGTCCAAGACGTCATTTCGAATATCTGGTTCGAATTGGACACAAGATGCTCTAAAAGTCTGAGCATATAATATAAGATTGGAACCAAATGAATATCGACAATATTTACAAAATTTGACATGGATTCACGTTTTTTCCCCCTTCAAATTTAAAACAAAATCGTTCAGTTATAGAACAGACCTGAGCGTAACTTTACGAGCCAAAAAGCCTAGATTCGTTTAATTTATTAGTCAATTAGGGGAGGGTACTATGGCTATGGTAGGACTTAGGAGCAATTGAATATGCGATGTCGGAGGGAGCTGTCCAAAACATGCTTCCTTATTTGGGAACAAATGCTACAAACAATAAAACAATATAGTGATTGATAAAAGACCAAAGATAAAAACATTGGTTTTTGTTTTTTTTTTTGTTTTTTTTTTTTTTTTATGGTAATATTTTATGAAAAGACTTTGTATAAGATTATGCATGCCTCTAAATTTAATCATCAATAATATCTTAAACAATACAATTAATTAAGCTTATGTGACTGACAATTAATGATTTACTAAAATTTCTAATTATAGAATTATATTATATAATTTCTAATTATGAATTATTATTATTATTATATGCTTTGAAATGACTGCTTGTTTCTTAATCTTTTTCATTAGCGACAATTAATATTAAGATGTGTACTTTCTTTGAGGTCTCTAATTTACTCATTTTGATAATACCAATTTCATAGTTTTTGTTAAAATATTTTTTAAATAATTAAACATATTGAACTTTTTTCATGTGTTGTAGCATCGTGCACGTTGCATGGTTATTTGACAGTCAATCGTAAAATTTTAATAGAATATATATATATATATATATATATATATATATATATATATATATATATATATATATATATATATATATATATATATATATATATATATATATATATATATTCTATTAAATCTTTCTTTTCTTATTAAACTTTAAAAAAAAACTTTTTTCTCTTATCTTTTTTACATGACCATGTAAATTAAAGTAGCCAACATAAACCCGATACATAACTCGTGAAGACTCTTATATCCTCAACTAAAAGATTTCGAATCTTTCATGATTCTACACATTTTGTTAAACTAAAACGTGTTTCTTTATATTTTTATAATGATATGATATTGTTTGCTTTGAATTTAAGCTCCTATTTACGATTCTTCTTAATATTAATGGAGATGTTATCTTCATCACGAATCTCCTCCGCTTTTATCTGATGTGAGACTATGTTCGAATCTCTACAGTCATGACGTGATTGAATTTATAGAAAGATTATATACAAATTCATGGTTTTAAAATCTTTTATTATTAATAATATGGTAGGGAAATGAAGAAAAAAAAAACATGGGAACAAGTGAATCCAAAAATGAGCTCAAATCAATGTTTGGTCGAAAGGAAAGCAAGTGACGAGTTCTAAGGATGTCTCCTTGTCCCATCTAATTTCCAAACCTTCCATGTGAATTTGGACACCTCTTAACTTAACCTGTTCTTAATTTTGTTAACTGTACCAAAAAAAATATATATATATTTATTTATTAATTTCCTCAATTTTAATTAAACGCATCGCATCAATTCCAACTCTTGATTTGATATTACAATATGAGGTCAATGAAGAACAATGTATATATATATATATATATATTTGAAATAAAGAACAATATATTTTATGTAATTATGTTCCCTCTTTTTAAATTTTAATGACTTTTCTTTTTCTTAAAAGGAGAGGATAAGCTCGAGATCTTGTCATATTTTGTCCATATATTTCATGTGTTTGGGTAATATAATATGTCCATGTAGTTGCACAAACTTTTTTTTTCCTTTTTGCTATTTTGTTTATATATATATTTCGTGTGTCCCCACAATCGTAATAAAATCTTTTATTGGTACAAACGGAGAATAATGAGTGTTCAAAGGCTATATATATTGTTATAGGTAATTTTGGACCACACTGACGCACAAGGAGCTGACGAGGACAATTGGGAAGAGGTGGGACCAGAAAGTCGACCCAAAAGAAGACCAGACCAAAGGGTCCGGCCAATTTGGCCCGAGGGCGAGGGTCGAGTTTGGCCACCTCCCTTTTGTCCCTGATGTCCCTGACCGCCTCGGTTTCGCCTGGTTTCTTCCCGAAACACCTCCGAATTCCTAAAAATCCTAGGAGGATAAGGTAGGCCTCGGCCCATTGTTGAGGCCGACCAGGACCAAAGGCCCGAAGATCATTTGAAGTCCGACGTCGACGAAAACCCTAAGGGGAAATCTATAAAAAGGGAGACCGCACACACATTCAGGTATGCAAACATCAATCCCTAAACACACTCTACGTGTTTTCCAACCAAAGCTAACTTAAGCATCGAAGTGTGTGTGGTCTACACCACACCGGTGTGCAGCGTTTGCTCGTCTTGCAAGTCACGTCTTTCCCACTCTCTTACAAATTCACTATTGATCGTCACGTGGAGCGAAGGGTAAATTCCTAAGCGAAATTTGACCATCAACACATATAATTCCATCGTTCTACTCAATTGATGGGAGGTAGAGAGGTTTTGCTAGACGTCAATGTTGAGGATCCCACATTAAAAAGATTAGTGGAGACCTCCCAATTCATAAGCTACAAGGGTCACCCCACCCATTGCCAATTGGTTTTGAGATGGAACCCATGTTATCTAATAGTCAAGACAAATATTTACTGATGTAACGATCTGTCTCAATTATTAAGATGAATTATGTGTGATAAATAGGAGTTTGTTGGGTCGTTTTCAGTTTTTCAATCTATTAATTTAGCTGGTTGGCTTTGTACATTTTCTACTATATGTTATCTAATAGTCGAATTTGTGGCTTCAATTTTTTTAAATAATATATTTGAAGTGGTTCTTTTATTCAAAGATTATTCTGGGAAGAAAAAAAAAAAAAGTTTGCCTTCTGACTACTATAAAAAATTTAACAGTTATTTATTTTTTTTTAAGAAAAAAAAAAATCTCTCTTATATCTCTTTTTTTTCATCCATATCCTTAGTAGTAAAAAATATAATGACGGTCAATCCTACCATGTTAAGAGATAAGTATTGTTAAAAAGTTTCTTATTGTCTTGAAAAGTTATCACAAACGTTTCCAAACAAACCATAGAGGTTGATTAGCATTTATAAAAGTTTTACATTTATAATTTATAAAAACAAACAATTTTTTATTTTAAAAATGAACATAATTTTGTTGGGCCTGAATTGGAGGTATGATTTTAGGCCCATCATAAGTCGGCCGAACGGGGAAGCAACACTGTCCGTGGGCTTCGCTCTAAACCCAAGAAGACAAGAGAAATTCGATATTGGGCCGTAGCCCATTTTACATTGTCCATGAGCCTTGCTCGCTGTATCTTAATCCAGTACATTGATTTTTTTTTGGGAAAACCTTGTAAATAGCCAAAAAAAAAAAAAAAAAAAAAAAAATAAACGGTTTAGATAGATAGATAAAAGAAAAAATGGGGAAAAATGGCCAAATTGTGGGACCCACACGGCTGTATTTGTTACCTGAACTTCCATTTTTGCCCTTTTCATAACTGTCCCTCTACAGCTTCCTAAAAGTAAGGAAACTGTAATTGTAATCTTCTTCTCTCTTTTATTAACAGTTTTCTGCAGATTCCTAAAATTAAGGAATATTTGTATCTTAATAATTGTTTTTCTATCTTTTAATTAATTTATTTTTAAATGTATCAAATAGATTTTGTTTTCCCTAGATTTCATCTTTAATAATAATATTTACCCAATTTGTTTATTGTTTGATTTAAAAATATGATATTGTCTTTTATTTATTTGAATTTAATATGTTTACTAAAGATTCAATATTTTCTAGTCTTCTTTACACAGTTTTGGGTTGCAATCAAATCTTGTATTGTTTTCCTCCATTAAAGAAGCCTAATTCAAGGTTCCTTGTCTTGTTTTCCTCCATTAAAGAAGTCTAATTCAAGGTTCATGCCAACTTAACTCAGATTCCAAATCCGTTGCTTGAATGATCAAATACTCAAAAATGTAAGGATTTTCTCAAGTTTAAGATTTGTTGTGGTGTTCCAATTGGAATTTTCAAGGGATTGGTGGCTTGGTTTTGTTGTTGGAGGTTAGAAGGAAGCACACTTTTAGCTACTTTAATATATCTTGTTTTTCGTTCTTGGATGATCAGTTTTGCTTCTGGAGGTTTAATGGTTTTCAGATAAGAAATAGAATGAGAGGTTTCTTTTTAATCATCAACTTCAGTACTTTTTGCGTCAAGAAAATCCGAAATTTGACAATTTCGTTTCATGCGTATGTTTACTGCAACTTCAACACATCAAGGCCGAGAGGTCCCAGAATGGAGAGAGGTAACAAGGAAAGCAGTGAAATCTTTCACCTTCCATACGAACACTTACATTACATCTAACATGTATTTAGTGTTCATTCCAAAAAAAAAAAAAATCCAAGTGCGTTTTTCAGCTCAACATTTACATATATAGTAATTTCAAACATATACAATGTATTTGTACATTCAGTATGTTTTCAGGCACACATACAACACAAGAAGTGGATAACGATGATTTTCTCTTGTTGCCGTAAAACCCTTCTGTTGCCGCAAAATCCTAGGTAATTGAAGGGTATTTTGGTTCGTGAAATTGAAGGGTACACAAAGATGGGTATTTTGGTTCTGCCTCAATTTTTTATCCTGCCGCAAATCAACTTTCTTGTTGCCGTAAAAGGGGTCTCTCTAAGGGTTTCTAGATTGTTGTAAATTAAAATATTTTTCCTCTTTTCTTTTGGCAGACGGCATGTAGTGCTTTCTTTTTTTGATAATATGTGGGGAGGGGGGTTTGAACCACAGACCTCGTGGTTGTCAATACGACTTTATGATAGCATGTAGTGCTTTCAGGTATGTGTAATTTTAATTTTTTTTTTTTTGTGAGAAAAATGGGTAATTGTAATTCTAATTTCAATTAAATGGAATTTGACATTTCATTTATTGTAGGCTTTAAAATAATGAATAATGATTCAATATCGGTTTGTGGTCAAATTTATTCCAGCATTGATGTATTCATATTGATAAGGTATGTGAAAAAATTATGATCTAATTTGTTAATTTTTTAATTGTTGGATTTAAGTTAAATTTGAATTTCAAATCTCTTTGTTATCATTAAATTCAAATTCCTTAATTTTAGCTTACTGTATTTGAAATTGATTTTATTTAATTTAAATCATGTAATCGGTTAAATATACTGAGTATTTCTAGTGTATTAGATATTTTAGTGTTTGGGGGTGTTTTGGTAAATCAATAATACAAATTAATTAATAGATAAATTTGATTTGACCATTTATCTAAATAATTAGCTAAGTTGCCATTTTTCAAAACGCTCATTTAATTATGGTCATTCTTGCCGTTAACCCTTTTTTTTTTTTTTTAAGTTCACAGTACATAGAAATTAATTGCTTCTTTTTTCTTAAAATAATAGAAATCAGTTCAATTAGTTAAAGACTATAAGTTTTTTTTTTTTTTGAATTATTAAGTCGTACACTACAAGTTCTACCAAGAGATTAAATGTTTGAATGCTCACCACACATGTCGTTCAACTAAAATATATGTGTGTATGTGCATACACATACATTTATGACTAATCCCAAATTCAATTAGCTAACACAATCCATTAATAAAAGTTATAAAAACTTATTCCTTGATAAATATATTACTTGTGGCATCATAACTAAAAAAAAATTTAAGGTTGAATGAAATCACAAAAAACCAAATTAAAACGTCAAACTCTATTGAAATGAAATTGAAATGGAGTACAATCGATCCATTCCTGCCAAATTAGTAATTTAACATAAACTTTACACCCATGTTGTGATGATAGAAATTAGAATAACATAAACTTTACTCAGTCAACATGAGCATATCTTAACGGTAATAATTCGTATATATATACTCTCAACTTTTTTTTTTTTCCGGAGAAAAAAGAACTTCATTAAAGCAACCAACTACAACTGTCTTTGACAATTAAGACATCACCAAACCTGGGGGGAATACACTCATCCCCCCACTAGCGCCATCTTCCACAACAAAGGAAGAACGAACGTAAAAACAAAAAAACAAAAAAACATCCCATGGACAGTTGCGCACGAGCAACCTGATGGGCCAAAATATTACAAGATCTCATGCAATACTCAAAGGAGATGACTTCATCTCTCACAATTTCAGCAATGGCGTGTACAACCAGAGCGACCTCAGATAAATCGTCCTCAGCGCCCTTGATCGTGTTCACGACACCTAAAGAATCCGACTCTACAGCAATAGGCTGTCTGATCCCCTTCCCTTCTCCACTGGACAGTAACGGTAAGCCTTTAAACCCTCTAAGATTGCTTGCCCTTCCATAGCCTTAATCGACCATTTCCTTTCGACCTGAATGCAGCCAGCGCCAATCAAAGATTCGAAGGAGTCACGAATCACCCATCCCAACCCGCCTCTCCTGCTCGCATCGATCCACGACGCATCTGAGTTGAGCTTTCACCATCCCAATTCCGACGGTCTCCACTGATCGTGACTCATTAGGCTCTTCGACGGAGACGAATCCAGGTAATTCTTGAAGGCTTTATCAAAATCTTCTAACCCGTTTGCAATTGCTCTTTTGATCCGAGCTAGATCTGGATTTTGATTGTTGGATTTGCACGAATTCCTTGCGTTCCACAACACCCACAACACGATTGAAGCTTTGTTAAGATCCTCTTTGTTCAACTAAAATGTCAGAGATTCGAATATTCCACCCTTAAACATCAACGAACCTGAACAAAAAAAAATGTGGATTTTGTTAAAGAGAATAATAATGAAGAGAGAGAAAAGAGATTTGATGATAATTTGTTTAGAAAAATGTGGGTAGTGAGACAAATAGTGGAGTCCGTAGTGTCCAAGAAATGGAAGCGTAGCTGTCTCAGTCTATAGCCGTACACTCCCTTTCCATTCCATTAATGGTCGCCGCCACATAACCCAACTCTTTTTCTCCTGACGCTTCTGCCCTTTGACCGCCTTACACCGACCCTTGACTACCAAGCCCTTTTTCGACATTCCACCTAACCCCCTTCCAAATCCTTCCTACCTAATTCCCGCCTTTTCCCTTCCCACCGTACGATCACCCCTCTTTACCTGACACGTCACCGTTCTGTTCCACGTGGCACTCTCCCATCCCTTCTTCTGCCCCATTCGGATAACATTTCTATGATTTTTCTGATTTCTCATCCCATTCCCATTCTCCACCCAATGGAAATCTCTCCCCATTATCAAATCAAAAAGATAATTGTCTGTTTCTCACTTTCTTTTCTTGTATTTTCCTCTTCAATCTTCAATTATCAACCTGGTTGTTACAAAACTTAAACGTTAAATCTCGTTTGATAACCATTTATTTTTTATTTTTGGTTTTTGAAAATTAAGTTTATATACACATACTTTCAATTATAAGTTTATTGGTTTTAGTATCAGTATTCTACTTTGTTTTCAAAATTGTTTTCAAAAATCAAGTCCAATTTTGAAAACAAAGAAAAAATAGTTTTGAATAACTTTTTTTTTGTTTTTAAAATTTGGATTGTAATACAAATGCAACCTTAACCAGGATGAAAACCATGGTAGGGAATTTAGGAGAAAACAAGCCTAATTTTAAAAAACCAAATGGTTATCAAACGGGACTTTGATTACAAATTTGGTCTTTATCATTAGAGTCGAACGGTGATTTAATATTTACAGTTCAAATGATTCTTAAGACATGGAAGTGAAAAATCTGAATCTCAGACATTTTGACCGAAAGTAAATATCTTATACCTTGTTTGATAACTATTTCGTTTTTAATTTTTAAAAATAAATTTATCAACACTGCTTTCACATTTTATTATTATTATTTTTTGTCTACATCCTTCCCATATCTTAAAAAACCAAGTCAGGCATTGGAAAAAAAAAAAAAAAAAAAACTTATTTTTATTTTTGAAATCTGGCTAATAACTCAAACCTCTCATTAACACATATGTAAACTATCGTAAGGAAATTCAAAGAAAACAATCATAATCTTAAAAAACTAAAAACCAAATGATTATCAAACAGGATCTTTAACTAGTTAAGTTGTACTCGTATTGACTTCAAAAGTTTATAGTTTATTCTTATGGTTTGAGTTTGGTTAAATTTCACAAAACATCCATAAACAAGTTAATGTAATTCCAATTCGATCCAATGTATTAGCTATATTTATATTTGGGTCTAGACAGTTCTAGAAACCAGACGGCAGGAGTTGAGTTGAATATATGAATATAAATTTAAATTAAATCAAAACAATGGAGACTAAATTGGAATATTTGAAATGATAACAGTACGTCAAAGAACTATGGGGATCAAATTAACCAAAAAATAAAATGGATATAATATTATTTCTTTTTCTTTGTCAATCTTTATCCTTTTGAAATTTCTTGAAAAGGGCAGTTTCGGGCATCGAACGGCTCGTGAGGCATCAGACGGTGGGGCCCGGGGAACGAACGGTGGAGATTATTTCGACGTTTTACACGCTGCTTGGAGACTGCATTATTATAAAAACCAACCTAACAAACCGTAGGGTCGTATTTTCGCCTCGTCACTTTTCAAATATATTCACCACACTCAGTCTCCCACAGCACTCTCCAAATTCTCTCTCTATCTCTCTCATGGAAGAAACTCGGAAGCGGCATGACTTTCTTCCGGCGGAGGACTCCACGCAGAAGCGGCCGCGAGCGGCGGAGGATGTGGACGACGACATTCTGGCTTGGATTTCGCTCGAGGAGGAAACGGTCGGCGAACTCATGATGCTTCTCGACGACGCCGAGAAAAGCCGGCCGATGGCCGAGAAAGTGAAGTTCATCGACGATCCGTACTCCTCCGCGATGATTTTCCAATCGTCGTCGTCGTACGTCACGATCAACGGAAACGAAGAGAGTTGCGGTTCGTCTTTCTCCGAATCGGACTCGTCGGTGATGGCGAGCGTCGACATGAACGGAGCGAGGATTAAACTGATGGAAGTCGATTCCGAAACCGTGGAGAAATGGAAGATGTGGAGTGAGGATCGGTTGAAGGCGGAGGAGGCCTCGGCCGTATCGGACGGATTCAGTTGGGATGAGGATGATTTGGCGAGGTTCATCGGCGATGAAGAACAGATTTTCTGAAGCATAGCATAGGCGAAAAGTAAACGGCTAGGGTTAGGGTTTATAGCGGAGAAGAAGGTGAGGATTGAGATTTGAGATTTGAGATGTAATTTTGGGGTTAAACACTGTGAATAGAGAATATACAGAGCGTTAGGAAAGGAAGATAGGATGGAAATGAAAAACTAGTTGTCGTTTTGGGAAATTGTGATGGTGCGCATGTGAAGTTGAAAAGAAACTTCACGATTTTCTGATAATTTCTTTGTTCATCTTCTTTCTTTTTCTATTTTCTTTATTTGAACTCTTAATCACATCGTTCGATTTGTCGTATTCTTGGTGTAATTGCCAAGAACTGGTTGCTGGTAATTGCGTATTATTATTACTTAAAATGTGCTAAACATGTTTTGGTGGATTATTATAATTTAAAATATTTTGTAGATGTAATAATAATAATAATAAACTTTCACATTGACATTATTAGAATATTGGGTTTAGAAAATCTTCTTTGGGTCTTTTAGTATTCATATTTATTGGTTTTCCCGATTGGTGTTTTAAATATTTTTTATTCGTAAATTTCGCAAAACTTTTTGTTTTTTTGTCGTCAAATTTCTATCGTGTATTGTAAGTTTGAATTTTATTTTGATTTCTTGAATTTTGAATTTTATGATATTTTGGTCTTCAAAATTTTAAAATGTGTATTTTAATTCAATTTTATTTTTTATTTTTATAAATATAATCATTTTATTTTATTTTTTTAAATCTTTTGTTTTGAAACTCGGCATTGATAAACATATTGGAAATCATGTAATTTCAAATATTAAACAGCTACTGACAAAATAGTAATTTGAGAAACTAAAATCAATATTTTAAAATGTTATAGACTATTTTTTAAAGTTTAGAAAAATAATTGTAAACAACGCATTACATAAATTAAATGTATATTTTGCAATAAGAGTAAACTTAAATATTTAATAGTTGAGATATATATTTTCGACTAAAATGTTAAAGGTTTCAATCCATTTTCATAAGTTGTTGGATTAAAGAGGCATATTGTACTCTCAAATTGTAGTTGGAGAGATTCGAGTCTTTTTTACTAATAGTATATATCTTAAATAGTTGAGCTATACTCAAATGGACGATATTTTTTTTTTAAAAGTTAACTCAGGTTAAAATATAACATTTTTCTTAAATACACTCTATATTATATTATACATTTCTTAAAAAAGTCGAATGTTATAAGAAAAACTATGAAATATGTTTAAATTTCACAATTGTTAAGATAAAACTACAAATTTTGATCAATGAATTTTTAGATTTGTGTTTGTTTAGTCCGAAGTTTAAAAATTGTTAGGTCCACGAGCTTTTAGATTTACATCTATTTGGTTTCTAAACTTTAAAAAAATGTCTAATAGGGTCTAACTTTCCATTTTGTGTGTCCAACATGTCTTCGAATTTTCACTATTGTGTCTAATAGATCATTGTCATATTCGACGTTTTTTTAAATTCGTGGACCTACAAAGTTAGGAATTCTATTTGACAAATTCAAATTTATATCTAATAGATCATTTATTTTTTAAAAAATTAGAATATGTTAAAGACCTAATAGATATTCTTAAATATTTAAAATCTATTAAATACAAAATCAAAAGTTTGCCTAAATAGACACAAACGTGAGAGTTTGAACATAAACGTGTAACTTTCTAATTATTAAAATACAAATAAATATAAAATGATAATAAAGCATAATTATTCGGTTATATGATACACGCATTTAAAGAGTCCTATATGAAGAATGTCCTACATTGTCAATTTAATGTTATATGTCTTTTTGTTTATATCATCATCTCAGCAAAATTAACATTTTACTCTCTATATGAAAACACAAATTTTCTCTCTCGCAGTTTTTTTCTCTCATCTCATTTCTCGCTCTCGCTAATGCCCACTCTCTTGTTTCTAGCTCAATTTGTTTTCTCCTTCATTTTCTCTTTCTTTCTTTTCTCTCTCCAAAGAGTACACGACGAGAGCAAGAGGCTGGAGCAGAGATAAAGATTGGAGAAAAAAATTATAGATAGAGCAAGATTGGGGAGAGAGAGATTGGAGAAAGAGCAAGATTGAAAGGCAAAAGATGAGAAAGAGAGCGAACATTGGAGAGTGAACAAGATTGAAGAGAGAAATTGGAGAGAGTGCGAGAAGCTGGAGTGAGAGCGAGATTTGAATAATTTCACTAAGTTACTAGCGCAAACAAAAGTACATAAAATCTTAAATAAAAAAAAAAAGATAGGACATTTATCATTTTCGTCTCTTTCTACCGGTTAATCCGTATAACACCATAATCTTTATTGTAAGAATAGACCCATCATAATTATTCATGGAAGGCCTCTGCCTGTGAAATGTGGAAGCTGACATCGACAGAGACGGCCAAAACCAAAAACTATTAAAAAAAAAATTTGTCTGAGTTTCTCGTGTTTAATAATACAATAAATTTTGTAGGTTTATATATATATATATATATATATATATTTATTTATTTATTTATTTTATTTTTTTAGAATATATATTTTATTTATTTATTTTGTTGGTTGGAGTACGGAATTATAGGGTGGCTAATTAATTTTAAGTAGTGTGTCGGACCTTTACTTCCATTTTAGCTCTATCAGCTCAGCTATAACTAATTACCATTTTCAACATAATTAATTGCCTTTGTCAACTTTCTTATTTAAGTTTCCTATCAACATCCAAAACCATATTAATTGCTCCCTAGGCCATCAAAATCAAATTATTTTAACTTTCTTCGAGGAAGGATTTTGAATATCGAACAAAATTATACTCGTTTAAATCCAAATCCAAGTCGCGTTCGAATTTTATAACCTTATACATACTCAAATTTTCTATTATAAATTTATAACTTGAATTCAAATTGAAATCCTCGTAATCGCAACTTGATTTTATTTAATATTAGTTTCAGTGAGTTTTGTTGGTTGAATTCGTCAATAACTCTATTCTATGCATTTAAAAATATATAAATACAAAAATAATAATAATAATAAAGTGAATATAATAATTCATTAGTACAACTACTACTAAATTCAATTACTAAAAATAGTTAATCAAGTACAAGTTTGTCTTTATTGTCCTAACATTAACTTTTTAGGTTATTTTTGCTTAAAAAAGTTGATAATTATATCTTAAAGTTTCATATTATTAAATTACAATGAATTAATTTTATAGTATGATCTACTACATTATTTTTTTAAAAAAAATCGGGTGTAACTACATATTCAAAAGTGTTGTTATACCACCCAAAAAAAAAATAAAAAATAATTTATAATTGAATCAATTAATTAAGTTCATTATGTTATAAAAAAAATAAAAAAAAATAAAAAAAAAAGTTCATTAATTAAACCTAACCCTAAAACTTAGCCCGCCCCAACTTCAAGTGGGCCGACCTATTACCTACCAAGTCTATTTGTAGGGATGTTAAAAATAGCCATTAATCTACAGATATTTCCAACTCAAAAAAAAAAAAAAAAAAAAAAACTACAGATTTTGAAAAAAAAAATTAATACTTATAAATTTTACTCATAATAATTATGAGAAAAAACCATTATGTTCAATAACATAAAAACAAAATAAAATTTTAAAAATATTTATTTCCCCCATGACTAAATTGAAAAGGTAGTGCATTCTTCGTATAGATCTTCAAGGAAGATCAACGTGGGAATAAAATTTTAAAAATATTCATATTATAATTGAAATATAATATAAATAAATTTAATTGTCAATAAACTAAAATATGGACAATATTTTAAATTTTAATTCGGCGTTGATTGGTTGGAGGGTGTCACTTTTGGGCCGAACTCGATTCGTTGAAAAGCCCACGAGCCCATCAATCGAATAATGGGCTTAACACTTGAAAGCGAGATTTGCTAGCAAAATGATTCACACATGATTTTTTTAAAAAAAATATATATTTTAGAAAGAGGTTTAAATTTTATCCTATGCTTTCATACTTATTTTAGTTTGATTTTTATACTCTAAAGTATTTTAATTAATTTTAAAATGTATTTTGATCTTTATAGTTAAATTTGTTTCACACATTTGACAAAATTTGTACTTTTCATAATGTCACGTGTATCAAATTTAGAAATAAGTGACCTTTCAATGCAATACAACAAATTAGTTAAAAAAAAAAACATCAAAATCATTTTTTTGCAAAAAATATATGGACCAGAATAAGATTTAGACCTTACAAAAAGCAATACGATGAAGAATCACCTTTTGAGTTCATTTTAAACATGATTTGAAATTTTTGATTCATATGATTCATATCTTTGTACAATTGTACTTAACCATTGTTTATATCACGTATCATTATTGTCCCTTTCCCATTGTCCTTTTTGATTTTTTGGATGAGGATTTCTATTTAGTAAAGGGTCATTGCCTAAATGGGCCATTCCCTCATTACAAGTACAAACACCTTGATTTGGGCAAATCATAAAGTCACTAATTATATTTCTAGCGTTTTTATTAATAAGCAAATCTATGTCTAATTTGGCGTCCAACTATTAAAATATACTAAGAAGTCAGGCATCGTAAAATTTCTCTAATCTAAAACATGCTCGTCTTTACAGTTCTTAGTGAATGACTTGCTAAAAAAAAAGTACACAGTATTAATAGAGGTAGTGATTATTAATTATTTTAAGTATTTCTATATCCTTCTTGATCTCATTCATAGCAATGTTGATTCATTTACTCATTCCACTGTTTGAACCTTACATTAAGATTTTGTAATTATAACTTATAAAAAGCTGACATGGAATTTGATTAAATTCTTTTAATATCTAAAAATGAGTTGGGATATTAAAGGACAGTTAACCATCATGGGTTGGCCCTAATGGTCAATAAGGGCCATAGAAAAAATAAAGGGATTCAAGGGAATAGGTTCAATCCATGGTGGCCACCTACCTAGGATATTTAATATCCTATGAGAGATTAGTCGAGGTGCGCGTAAGTTGGCCCAGACACTCACGGATATCAAAAAAAAAAAAAAAAAGATATTAAAGGACAGTCAAATGAATAAAAAAGACCACAAAAAGAAGCAAGATCCAAAGTGCTCTCGATTTCCACGATAGATGATAATATAAAATTTGTTTTGATGGAGCAAAAAGAAAATGGGGAAACCCAAAATAAACAATGATACCAACACATCAATGCTTTTGTACCCCATATTTCACTCCCATCGTTTTCCAATCAATCTTTTCTTTCTAAAGACCAACCTTTTTAAAGGTGAAATAATACATATGCATTTTAATCATGAGTATGGACCCTATGATTAAATTAACATTCAACTATTTCTATGAAATCTCTCTCTTCTTTTTGGCTTTTGTTTTACGATTCATTGCATTATCTCATTGTATTAAAGTTTTTAAAATTCAATTCACTCGTTTTTCATGAGAATAGATGTTCATCCCTGTAGCCCATCTGAGCATAGTTCAATGGATAAGACATCAATTACCATCTCAAAAATCGATGGTTCGATCCCTTACCTCGTAATTGTTGAACTTAAAAAAATTTCATCCTTGTACGAGTAAAATCAATCATATTGACCATATTCAAATCACTAATTCAATATCATATATATTAAATATAGTATATATGATGTCAGATAACTTTCAATTCTATGCTTTTTTAAAGTTTGCTCACTTTAATAAGGTCATTTATATAATCAAATCGAAAGAAAGTATTTGCTTAAATTAGGTCACGAGAGACGATGTGGAGCAATATTGGGAATTCTAAGCATTGACTTTATTTCATTTGGCTTTGGTAATGATTTATCCAACTTCGTTAATGGCAATGTTTTTAATACATTATTGGATAATTAATGCCAATATTAATAGTGAGTTTCTCTAAACTTGGACAATTATATAAATTTTGGCAATCCCTTTAGATTCTTACAAGATTTGCATAATTATTTTACAATTATTTATTTATTATTGTTGTGTTCTCTCTCAAACACTTGGCCCTTGAAAAGAAAGCCAACCTTCTTGATTTGTATCTTTCCCATCTCTCTCTCTCATGCTTGTTATAATTTGCTTAATAAACACAACCTTACACTCCCTTTAAAGAAGATTTAGATTAATCATCAAAGGAAAGATGGATTTAATTAAAAAAAAAATGGATTTTAAGAATGAAAACATATATAGTTTTACATCTGTAAAATATGGGGAAGACCCCGAGCATGTTGGAAATGAAAATATATATAGTTTTACTTCAATTAGAAATGGAGAAGATTATAGGTGCGCAAAGTTAAGATAATATCTCTGTTGACACATCATTTTTTTTAATGTACTTTAAAAGGGTAAAATTATGCAAAATTGAGCTTTAAAAAATAACATCATATCATATTATATAGGTACATAGGTACAAATAAGAAGGATGGTTATATAATTATGTTATTAAAAATGTGGGTGATGGGTCATGGAATTGGGAAAAGAAAGTTGTGATGATGATGGTGTCTCATGACCACAATGACAAAAAAAATTATAAATATGGTTAACTTTATAGCAAATCAACAATCCATCCCCTCCTATCATACCATTTTGATTAGACACATCAAAAAAGTTGATAAATCTACCGTCACTTTAATCAAGATATATACTATATAAAACTTTTTTTTTTTTTTTTTCCTTTTTCCACTCAAAGTTTCTTCATCTTACTCAAATTACCCAATTCAGTGTTCTAATTAATTACTTTTCATTATTCACCAGTTATATATTTAAATCACAGAAATATGATCAATGTAATCATCTTTAAGATATTATCCATCGATGTATAATCTTTTAACAAATCAAACTAGTTAATTGTAGCTTTTGATTTTTTGAGTTTGAAAAGAGCTTAATTCAAAACAAGATCGAGTTTGGCGAAAACATGTTTAATCGTATTTGTGTTGAACGGTTCAGTGATAATAGTATGGTTCATTCTTGCTATGAAAGAAACTATATATATAGAAAAAACGACAACTTTTGAATCGAATCTTAAAAATGGTTTTAAAATGTAAAAATTTATATTAAAAGGTTAGACATATTATTGGAAGAAGATGCATGTTATGAAACTCTTTTGCTTTAGATGTCGTTGAGTCTTATCCAATTCTCTTTCCAAAAGTGAAATCTTTAAAAAGTTTGTGGCGTTGGAAATCTTTTGTTTGTGCCGTATACTTCCAAAAATTAAGTTGGGCAATGCCAACATGAATACGTACTTATAATTCAAATTTCCAAAGAAAAAGAAAAAAAAAAAAAGAAAAGAAAATTTCACATCAAAGCAAATATATATTTGTTGTGAGCTGATTCGAGTGGCCAATGGAAAAATGTTATGATGATGCCGCCATGGAATGCTACGTTTGTGTTGCATAAACATGTCACATGTTGATGATGATTTGAAAAGTTGGGTTAAATTATAGGTTAAATTATCATAAATACCTCTTGTTGATGGTCAAATTTGGTCGGGAGGAACTCACCTGACCTTCACGTGCCACCAACGGTAAATTTGTTTGTGAGGGGGGAAGACGTGGCCTACAAGACAGTAAACTGCACACCGGTGTGGTGCTTGCCACACCGCCTCCGATGCTTAAGTCAACAAGCAGAACGATGGGAAGCAAGAAAGTAAGAGCAAGAGGAGAGTCAGAGAATAGAGTTTGGGATTAGAGTTCGGATCCCTTCTTCAATGGCGAAGAGGGGTATAAATACCTGCTCATGCTCCTAGGATTTTTAGGAATTCAGAGGCGTTTCGGGACGAACCAGGCGGAACCGGGGCGGCTAAAGGCAGCAGGGATTGAGCGGAGGCAAACGAACTCGGCCCGCTTGGCCAAGTTGGCCCGACCCGTTGGTCCGGTCTTCCTTTGGATCGTTTCCTGGTCCTATCTCCGCCCAATTGTCCTTGTCAGCTCCTTGCACATCATGGTGGTCCAAAATTACCTATAACACCTCTGAATCATGGGGTTGGTTTCAAGTATACCTTTGAACTTTCAAAAGTTTCATTTTAGCCCCTGAAGTTTGAAGTTTGTTTCAAAACGACCATTAGAGACATTTTTCGTTAAATTTATGGACAAAAAATGTTGTGTTTGCATGTGTTTTTATTTTTTTCCACATGCATATTCAAATACGTTCACATAAGCAACAATATATATGCAAACTCATCATTTTTTGTCCATAAATTTAACGAAAAAATGCCTTCAATGGTTGTTTTGAAACAAACTTCAAACTTCAAACTTCGAAGGTCCAAATGAAACTTTTGAAAGTTCAAAGGTATAATTGAAATCAACCCCATAATTTATGAACATTTTTTATAATTAACATAAATTATAAGTTTAGTTTGTAAAATTTCAAGTTTGTGTTTAGTAGGTCGTAAACATTAAAAATGTATAGTAGGTTTCTAAACTTTTAATTTTTTGTCTAATAGGTCTTTGAACTTTAAAATGTGTCTAATAGTTATTCAAACTTTCAATTTCATGTTGAATATAAATTTTTAAATTATTTTTTATTTTTTATTTTATTATTATTATTATTTTTTTATAATAGAGCAAGCTTATAATTTAAAATTTAAGATGAAAATTTATATGATTATGTTTGTGAGAAATTAAAACGGAATGACGGCTGATCAACTGGATCAGGACCGTTGGATTCCTGAGATGAGGGGTGGTGTCCGCAGCACGTGCGAGAGAGATGGAGAGGTTTGGTGAAAGGCCATTGTCATTAAGATAATGACTTTAAAGTTCCTATTTGGCATCCCAATGTGATGTTATTTGCTTTTCCATCATTAGTAACAAAAATATGAAATCAAATTTTTCAAAAAAAAAAAAAAAAAAAAAAAAAAAGACAGAAATCAAATCCAATCAAATGCTAATAAATCAAATTTTCTCTCGAAAATATGACCTTGATTTTCCATAAAGATGATGTACCAATCTTCATTCAACAATTATGTTCAACGTGTCCTGACTTACTGAGCCTAAATCATCCTTTTAAATTTTTCTCATTGTCCTTCAACCTGGAAGCCTTGCTGATATTTGAAGAACGCTTGGAAGAAAAATTAACTTTTTTATTGTCATTTGGTTCTTGATTTGAGAGTAAATTTTCCAACTGAATGATAGAAGGTTGATTTATTCAATCTTGTGTCGAAGAAATAAATGGCATAAACTCTTTTCGCAATCCATAAATAAGATATTGACGCAAACAAGCATTACTAATAGGTTCCTTCTTGTCCAATTTTGAAATTTCAGAACACAAAGTCTTAAGTAATAGAAAAATATTTTGAAACCGACAAATTACATGGATCATTCCAGCAAGTTTGTTCCTCCAAATACTGCAACCTCGTTGTGTTCTTTTGAATGAACAAGCTTTCAAGTTTGTTCCACACTTGCTTTAGAGAATTCACACATCACGAACATGCTCAATATACTCCTTGCCAATAGAAGTTCACAAAGCAAACAAAGCTTTGTCACACTTGACCTTTCACTTCCTTCATGCCTTAACATTCTTTAGAGGTATCTTTTGAAATTTCAATGTCATCACTCGAAGCAAGATCTTACCCTTATAGA
Organism: Luffa aegyptiaca; assembly: GCA_017139565.1. Taxonomy (NCBI): domain Eukaryota; kingdom Viridiplantae; phylum Streptophyta; class Magnoliopsida; order Cucurbitales; family Cucurbitaceae; genus Luffa; species Luffa aegyptiaca. The sequence continues at coordinate 49,532,600 of CM029402.1, read as the reverse complement.
AAAAACTTTTACATATAGCCTCCAATAACTATAATTATCATCGTCGGTAAGCTTGTCTACACGAATATTTTTTCCACTCTTCATCTTCATTGAGTATTTGACACAAACATAAGATAAAGAACATAATTGCCCTGAATGCCAAGTAACGAAAGAATGAAGAAAACCAAGAATGAAAAAATGAGAGTAACTACGAGAAGGAAGTGTTTCAATTACGTACCTTCAACTTGAAGTGAAAATATTACATGCATTTATAAGAAAATAAATAATCAACCTCTAATTCACTAACCATACCACTAACCTTAAAAATCTCTCTCCAATCATCTCCACTAAACCTCTAAACTACCCTAAATCAAATTACTTTCTAATAAGTAATTAAAAACTAAGTCAAATTACTTGCCAAACAAGTTTGAACTAATTTTAACAAATTTAAGGTAATATTAAAAACCCTAAATTTATGTTAGGTATTGAAAAAAAATCAGTCAAACCTATATATACTAATGTGCTTAGCTTAGCAAGATCATTGGATTAATAAGAAATCAAGATATCCCAATGGGTAGATTATAAGAAGAAAAGTACCTTTCTTGACAATTATTGAAATAATAAAAATTAGAATAATATTATAGAGATGGTCTGATATTGTCATTGAATTTTGGATTTTTCTGAAAGACAGTAAAAAAAAATAAAAATAAAAAACTGTAACTGGGTGGCCAATATTCTTAATGGCTGTGGGGTTGAAAAAAAGAATTTAATGAGAAAAAGAAAAAAGAAAAAAAAAATTGTATTTTGTGTATCAGCCATTCAGCAATAACTCCAAGAAAAGTAGAGCCCTGTCTTTATTAGACTAAATTTCAATTAATTTAACTGATTTTTTAAATTATTAATTTAAAAGATTAAAAGAAAAAAGTGGTAAAGAAATATGAAGAAGCCAAATACCTCACATCCTTATAAGTTCCCCTCATCAGTTACTCATTTTTCTCACCCACTTCTCTTTTTCCATCTTTATTTCTTCTTCTTCTTCAAGTTTTTTTTTTTCTTCCTTTTTCTCTTTAATTGCAGTTTACAAAAATGGTGGAAAAGAAGGCGAAAATTGTGATTATTGGGGCGGGAATGGCGGGGCTCACGGCGGCGAACAAGCTCTACACGGCGGCGGGTTCTAAAGATTTGTTCGATCTCTCCGTCGTGGAGGGCGGCGGAAGAATCGGCGGCAGAATCAACACGACGGAGTTTATGGGCGAGAGAATAGAGATGGGTGCCACGTGGATCCACGGCATCGGCGGCAGCCCAATTCATAAAATCGCCGATCAAATCAATGCCCTTCACTCCGACCAGCCGTGGGAGTGCATGGACGGCTACTCCGATCACCCCACCTCTGTCGCAGAAGGCGGCGTCGAGCTCCCTCCGGCCACCTTCGACTCCATTTCCACTCTCTTCAAAAACCTCATGGATTTCGCTCAGGGAAAAATCTCCGGCGACTCCAACATTCCCCGGCAAGCAAATTCCGACAACCGCAGCATCGGAGGTTTTCTCCGGCGAGGGCTCGATTTGTACTGGCAGTCTAGAAATGGCGAAATCGAGGTTAATGGGTGTCAAGAATGGACCAAAAAATCGCTCGAGGAAGCCATTTTCGCCATGTTTGAAAACACCCAAAGAACTTACACCTCCGCCGGCGAGCTCTCGACGTTGGATTTCATTTCAGAAAGTGAATACCAAATGTTTCCCGGCGAGGAAATCACCATCGCCAAAGGCTATTTCAGCGTAATCCAATCAATCGCCTCTGTTCTTCCTCCCGGGTTAGTCCAATTGGGCAAAAAAGTCACCAAAATCGAATGGCATCCCGAACCAGACGGCCGGAATATTCCAACGCCGGTGAGACTGCATTTCTCCGACGGGTCCGACATGTCGGCCGATCACGTAATCGTCACCGTTTCACTCGGCGTTCTCAAAGCTGCAACTCAGCAAGATTCCGGTATGTTCAATCCGCCGTTGCCGTCGTTCAAAACAGAGGCGATTTCCCGGCTCGGATTTGGCGTCGTCAACAAGCTGTTTCTCCAGCTAGCTCCGGCCGCCGCCGACGGCGAAGATTTGGAGAGTAGAAACAAATTTCCTGGCCTGAATTTCGTTTTTCACAGGCCGGATTCGGAATTCCGGCGGAAGAAAATCCCATGGTGGATGAGAAGAACCACATCTCTCCGGCCAATCTACCAAAATTCGCCGATCTTACTATCTTGGTTCGCCGGAGAAGAAGCTCTTCATCTCGAGAAACTGAACGACGAGGAAATCATCAATGGAGTTTCGACAACCATCAGCAACTTCCTGATTCCAAATTCAGAATCAGATTGGAACAACGGGGAAAGAAACGTGAAATTGACAAACGTGTTGAAGAGCCAATGGGGCAGCGATCCTCTGTTTCTGGGGTCGTACTCGTACGTTGCGGTGGGATCGAGCGGCGAAGATTTGGACGCCATGGCAGAGCCATTGCCAAGAACAGAGGAAGGTTCAGAAGCTCCATTGCTTCAGATTCTGTTTGCAGGTGAAGCAACTCACAGAACCCATTATTCCACTACACATGGAGCTTATTTCAGTGGCCTTAGAGAGGCCAATAGATTGCTTCATCATTACAATTGCATTTGAATTTCTGAAACTCATCATCTTTTTTTTTTTCTTTTTTTCTTTTTTTTTTTTAAAAAAATGGGTATTTATTATTACTGTGAGATCATTCTATAATTATCATCTTGAATCATCATGTCAATATTTCCCTCATCTTTCTCTCAAAGTGGTTTTTCAGTTAAGAAACAAAAAAATTAGAGAGAGAGAGAGAGGGTACTTTTAGATGTACTCCATGAATTAAAGTTTTTAAGTTTGATTGATTTTACTTCTGCTTTTCTTTTCTTCTTTATTTCCATCCCAAATTTTTGTTCTTGTTAATGATTTATTTATGAAAAATAAATACCGTGGATCTTCTTAATTCCTTCGTTGAAATCTTGACAACTAAAAAAAAGAAGGGTAGAAAGTGATAATTTTTTTTTCTCTCTTTTAGTTGTCAAGATTTTAACGGCAGTGTTTAAAGGGATCCTCACATACCAGTATATAACCAAGTATTGTACTTTATTTGTTGTTTAAAAATTTATTGGGTGGCCGGACTTCCAAGTAATACTATTGCCATTACCAATCACATTTACCTTTTTTGCAAATTATATTTCTATTTTTTTATTAATTGTTTTTTTTTAAAGGATTTTAAAGTTTTATGGTTGGTTTTTATAGAATTGATACACGTGATCTATTTTTCATATGGCATACATCATGTGTTCCAAAATTTACATTCATGTTTATCTTGATGATTTTTTTTAATCTAATGTATTTGGTCTATCCACTCTTATAATTTACCTGACATTCTTTTTACTTTTTAAAAAATTACTTGACTTTAATTTACTAAATAAATCTGGAAAAGTAAAGATATATTGACAAAGATAAGTGGGACAAAAAAATGAAAATGTCTATAAATAGAAAGGTGAATATCATAATCATATTGATCTGAAATGTAATTTCTTACAGTAAAATTTTGACACCTTATGCTATGTTTCTTTTCAACTAATATTACATCACTCTTTAAGTAAGATCAAATCAACTTTTTTGATTTAATGAGATCTTATGATTTATGAAGAAGTTGAGAAAGAAATTGATACAAATTTTCACATAAAAGAAAATGTGACACTTGAAAGGATGGGCAATAATAATGCACTAAGTCAACATTGAAGAGATAATAAGTTAAAAATTCATTGAATAATTAAATGTATCTTAATCTGTAAAATTAATTAAATTTTGGGAGCATATGATGATTAAATATAATAAATCACAAATTCCAATGTTCAAAACCCTTGTACCATTTTCTCCCCGTTTCATATTAACAAGCCACTTTTTGAGTTTCCACGTCACATAGAAATATATCAAACCTAAAATTGTAAGCTTAATAAAAAAAATTGGGAGAAAAAAAATCAAATTTTCCTTTAAACTTTAAATTTCATTAGGTTGTATCTCAAACTTAAGATATGTGGTGTAATTTTTACCCTATAAGTACAAAATTGATAAGATTTCAAAGAAAAATGACATTAAAACTAAACTTTTGTTGAAATTTATGAGTTTTGACAAAGTTATTCCATGGTTAATTTATGCATAATTCAAACTTAATTTTATGCCATGCTTGATTAAAATCAGTGAGTTTACACAAATTTTTACATTTTTTTTTGTTAAGATTAGGAGGTAAATTAGTGAAAATTGAAACACTTATCTAAATCTAGTTTCCAATCTGATAAAATTGAAAATTTGTAACGAAAATCGATACAACTTAAACAAGTTTAAAGCAAAATTACTCTACCAACACTAGCATAGCTCTCGATTAAGACACCTACAATATCATTTTCCCACACTTTCCTAAATTAGTACATAATGGGCTTAATCTTTTGTGATAACTAAATTAATAAAATACGATTGACTTCAAAGATTTTTATTTAAAAATATCTATAAGGCATCTTTGAAAAAAGAAAAATTTAGCTTTGGATGCTAGCTCTAGTTCAATCTCTCTCTTCCTAAAAAACCAAGTGTTTTTTATTCCCAAAAAATAAAAAAATAAAAAAATAAAATAAATAAAATAAAAAACCAAGTGTTTTTATTATATTGATTTGCTCAATTCAACGGACAGGATCCGATAAACCCGGCCCTTTCCAGCTTGGAATCTATTCATACTTCCCTTTCTACTTCTCTACCCTTTTTGCTTTGCTTCTTAAACGACACCGTTTTGCTCCTCTCTTCCTCACTCTCCCCATTCTCATAGTACTTTTGTTAGGCATTACCATTTTCCCCCCTTTGTTCCACAACTTGGGGACATCCAAAATACTTCCGCTTTTAACTTGAAAAACACATTTCGAATATCGACGGTTACAAAAAAACACAAACAACTCTTTGTTTATGGAAACAGGCTCGTACGATCGAACGTTTGAAATGCTAAACGGTTTTCTTTTTTTTTTTAGTGGTACCTTTGTTGTTATATTGTTGACTTGGTTCACTGTGAAGATGAACTGAAGAGATCAGGACAAAGCTCGATCAAATGCTGACTTGCAACTTTTGAATCAAACGAGCAATTTGATTTGATTTTTTTTTTTTTTTTTTGAGATTTTTTTGAAATTGAAACCTTCAATGAGGCTAAGAAAAAAGACACAAAATTTAGGCATTTTAGCTACTAGAAAGACAGCAAATACTTGCCCTACCCACTTGGTACCATTTAGATTTGTGCACAGAGGAAATCCCATACTCTGTTGGGTAGAGACAGATAATGACTCCACATTGACCATTCAATCAATATTTTAGATACTTGCTATCTTTTTATAAATAAATAAAATAATAATAATAATAATTTTAGAAAAAAAAAAACAATAATAAATAAAGTCTTGTTCTTGCTTACTTGTAAATCTGGTCTCAAGCTTCCAACCTTGAGATTCTTTTCAAATTTGGTCCATTTCCAATAAATGATTAAATCTTTTTCTAGGATTTTGGTTTATAATTTATCAATATATTCTTTGTGTACCTCTTTTGTCCTAATTATTCCTCCATGATTAAGACAAGGGAGTACAACCATAACCAAAATTTAATCATTGAGGTCATTAGGTTATAATATATTTTGTAGAATAAAAAATTGCATGAATGCAATTATATTTATAACACGACTCTATCAACATTCAAAATTTGTTCAATTTGGAAAAAAAAAAACTATCTATCTTATGATCCAACATACTCAAATCCCTAAAATCAATCTTAGTTTCTTCCAAATTGACTTTGAAGCAGTTTTGACTCACATCCTCAGACATTGAGTTCACTATCCCTCCATCAAACGAGTTAGAAATTCAATTCTCTTCTGATTTAAATTGAAGTTTGAGAATAATTTCAAATTTGGAATAAAGTGTTCCTCGAACAAATATCTTACTTTTGAAATTAAAAAAAAAGAAAACATTAAAAAGAAATCCAATCTTGTGGGGGAAAAAAAGATGGGAAAGAAAAGAGAAGGATTTTGTTTTACTTATTATGGGGTTGGATTGTTTGGAAACTAAGTGTAAGTGTAGGGTCAAATCAAAGAGGAATAGGAGGAGAGGTGAGGGGTAACTCACTATTCCAAAGGGGAAGAGAGAAAGCTCCATTATTGTAAAGATTTTGCAGGCTTCCTCCCAAAAGACTATGTCCCACTTCCTGTCTTCTTATGCTTCAATCACCCTTTGATGATTGTGCGTTATCATGGACCTAGCTGTCACCCCAAAGTTCTTGTCTTCATTCTCACCCGTCTCCTCGCTCGGGTCGATCCAAATCCAATCCAATCCAACCTCACCTCTCGGTCTTATGTATTTCTTCGTCATTTGCAGTATGAGATTACAACACGAATGTACTTTGGCCCTATCTTGTTTTGATTTTTGTTGAGTTTTTTTTTTTTTTTTTCTTTTCCCCTAACTGATCATTTGGGGTAAATAGTACTGGTACAGGAGTAGTGAAATGCGTTTTACTCTCTCGTACTCAGATTTGCTGGTTTTATGACACGTGGGGAGATTGATCTTCGTCTCTTGTTTATCCATTTTTGTCTTGGAAATCTTGTTTTATCTTGAAAACCCAAATGGAATTCCATGTATATAATCGTTTTTTTATTTTATTTTTAGTGATGTAAATGAATGAAATAACAATTTAGCATGTGATTAATGATTGAATTAATAGAACTCAAACACACAAAGATTAATAAATTCATTTTTAAAAAAAAAACACATGAAAGGGAAAAAAATTAAAAATAAATAACTGATTAAAGAAATTGTTAAAAGAAAAAAAAAACATTTAGCTTGCACACACAAAAATAAAAATGATGTAATTTAGCTATATTGGCTAATATTTCCAAACTAATAGTTGTTTACATTCACTTGCAAGAATATTTGTACAAAATTATAATCGAGTTTTATTTCCTCTTTTGAAAAAATAAAAAATACTTTAAAGTGTTTTTTGAAGAAACAATTAAATTAGTACTTCTTTCTAAAATACTAATATAGAAATTTCTTTCCTTAAAAATAATTTTATTAATAGTAATATATATATATTTTTCAATCATGGCACTTTGTCATTTAAAAAAGAAAAAAAAAATCCAACTACCGCACGTAAAATGAAAAAAGAAAAAAAAAATATGATTGTTGTTAGATAATGATCCCAATTAACTTGCTTTTTAGGCAAATCTTAGATTAAAAGGGCAAATGATTTACAAGGACCCTTTTATATGCATATAAAATATAAAATATATTTTTAACTTTTTTTGCTTCAACATTTGAAGGCCAATGGGGTTGCATTGATTTAACTAAGTTATCTCATTGGTATCTCCCCTTCTTTTTCTTGTTGGTTGAAATTTAGCTTTAAAAAGGACTTTAACTTGTTATTCCTTTTTAACCAAATATATTATTATTATTTATTATTTATTATTTTTATTTTTATTTTTATTATCGTTGTCGCAACCACGTGTCGTAAAATAAGTGGTGGAATCTAGAGAAAAAAAAAGCTCTTGCCCCTTTTAGGGTAGGCCTAATTTATCCATATCCCTTCTTGTATTCTTTTTGTTTTGGGCATTAAAATGTCCTTATTTTAGATTTTAGACTATGGTTTTTTAAGATGAAAGATAGAGACAATCAAATCTTTTAAGATTAGGACATTAAATTTGTGGATTTGAAAAGTCTAAGTTTGTATGTGGTCTAAAATAAGAAAGTAGGCATTTTTTTTTTTTTTTAATTTAGCAACATTTGGAGTGAGAGAAATTTGAACCTCTGATCTTTTGATTGAAGGTACATGTCAATTATCGTTGAGTTATGCTCGCTTTGGTATTATATACACATATATGGACTTAATTTTAAGGTTAAATTACATTTTTGGTCTCTGAACTTTCATATTTGGGTTTAATAGGTCTATAAACTTTAAAACGTATCTAATAGGTTTCTAAACTTTTAATTTCGTATTTGAATAGTCTCTAAGTTTTGCAAATGTTTGATAAATCCATTAAATTTCAAATTTGTATTTGATTGGTCCTTGGTATTGTCAACATTCTCTTTAAAAATTAACGAGCCTATATTAAATATAAAATTGAATTGTGTGTCTAATAGGACGTTAAACTATTAATTTTTTATCCAATAAGTTTGTAAATTTTTTTTTAAAGAAAATGTCAAATAGGTCAATGATCTATTAGACACAAAATTGGAAAGTCCAAAGACTTAATTAGACACAAAAAAAAAAAAATTATAGGAACTTATTAGATACCCTTCTAAAGTTTAAGGACGACGTATTCAAAATTGAAAGTTTTAGGAGCTTAATTAGACACTTTTTAGAGTTCGAGGACCTAGGACTAAACTTGTAATTTAATCTAATTTTAAAATCTAAGTTTATATTGTTTGTACTAAAACAAAATCATTTAAAAACCAATAATTTAAACTTACATACTAAACATAACCTCGACTTCTTACCTTAAATTACATTAACCTCAACCCTTTGAACAATATAGACCTCGTCTGATAACCATCTGATTTTTGGTTTTTGAAAATTATGCTTGTTTTCTCTAGATTTTCAATCATGGCTTTCATCCTAGTTAAAGTTGCATTTGAATTCATAGCCAAATTTTAAAAACAAAAACAAATTTTTGAAAACTATTTTTTTTTTTTTTGTTTCCAAAATTGGACTTGGTTTTTGAAAACAAGGTAGAAGATTGATACTAAAACCAAGAAACTTATAGGTGAAAGTATGTGTGTATAAGCTTAATTTTCAAAAAATAAATGGTTATCAAACGGGGTCATAATGTATGCAAGTTGGACTTATGCAATGTACCAAATTAACAAGCATATAGCGTGGGACATCCAAACATGAACTTTCCAACCCCATATTACACGAACTCGCCTCGTCAGCAATAAACATCGTAGCTTGGATTTCAGAAGTTTGTTTACGCAAGACATGAAATATCCAACATGTCAAGCATAGACTCGACTTTCCAACCTAAATTACACAAAATCGACCCATTATCCATACAACTCCAACTTCTTTTCATTACTTTAAGTTCCAGAAGTTGACAACTGTAACCTTCTGTTATCGTATTTCAATTCATCCCTGTTCTCGATGTCAATATGAATTAAGATTTAATCTAAAGTTTGTACAAACAAACAGATGATGTAGAAATTTTGTCTAATCCAAATGTGTCACGTCATATCATCCCGACAAGGAAGTAAAATAAAAGGAGAGAAAAAAAAAAAAAAAGAAAAAAAAAAAAGAGGCATCTTTCTCTCTCTCCTTTCAATATGAATGGATGGTGTTGGAGAAATGGATAGAAGGGAAGGCAGCCTTAAATGCTTGAGATCTATCATTCACTAGAATTCAGAGACACACTATCTCCTTGAATTTGTCATGTTACAACTAAGTTCCAACATGACAACGTTATATCAGCCAGCAAACACACAAACAACAGCAGACAACTATAAAATCTATCACCTGAATCTATATAGGACTTTGTGGCACTTTCTTTTTCTTTTTCTTTTTTCTTATATTTGTTTTCATTGTAAACTTCTAGTTCTACCTGAATAATGAAATTAATTATCGTTTTCTTTCTTGAAATATTGCTCTATATCTCCATGTGGGAGACAGAAGCCCAAAGCCCATTTAACAAGAATTAGGCCCATGATTGCATGGCCCAAAGCCCGTTTTGGGTTTTTTTTTTTCGTTCCGAGTATCAAAGGATTTGAACTTTCAACCTCAAAGGAGTACATGTCAATTGTCAGTTAGTTAGCGATGAGTTATGCTCACTTTTGATACTTTCTCAATCATTTGATATAACCAATATAATAAAGTTACCAGGGCTTCCTCTATGAGTTTATTTGTTTTGTTATCTACTTTTTACAATTGTTTTCAAAATCCAAACTAAAACTTGAAAACTAAAAAAAAAAAAAGTAGTTGAAAAAAATTTGTTGTTGCTTCTTGAATCTCGCTTAGAATTCAAATATTGCTTTAGAAAAGATGAAATTCATTTTAAATAAATTAAAAACCAAATTGTCATGGATCGAGGCCAAAATGATATAATTTCCTTTACCTAATATCATCTTTAACATCATTGGGACATCAAAACCCAAATATTACAATTCATGAAAGAAAAAACTAAATAAATAAATAACTCCGACAAGGTAGACATTGGTTCCCAAATCTGACACGAATTTTCTCTTTCACTCAGCTTTTCTGAGAAAATTTTTACAGATCTTCAAAAAAAAAAAAAAAAAAGACCTAATAATAAATAAAAAAGGTGTGGTTGTAAGAACTTCTAACATTTTGGATTTTGGGTCCATTTTTACCACTGACACATTTCATTTTCACATTACATTATTTTCTCGGCAGTTCCATCATCACTTTCTCTGCTTCCAAACATGTGCAACACCATCAAAAACCTGCCCTTATTATCATAAATACTAAAACATTATTTTTTTATTAAAAAAATATATTACCTCTCAAAGTTTATTTCATTTTTATATTATCAGCTTTTCTGGACAGAGACAAAAATAAACATGGTAAGCTTTTTCGTATGTTCTGTTTCAGTACGTGAAAACTAGTACACTTACACAACTCCTCTTCTCTCTCTGATTTTCTTTTTTTCATTTCAATTTCCTTTATTTTTATATATATATACATGAGAAATTGAGAATTATATAATTGAATTGCTTTTAATGATTTATGAACGTGGAAATTACTGTTATAGACCTATAGTGAAAGAGAACTTATCATGGGCCCATAAATTTAGAATTAAAATCCAATGGGCTTCTCCAACCACAAAATTCAGAAGATCACTTCATTCTGGGCCCAGGCCCATCAACTTGCTTACTCATTCTGGGCCAGAAGCCTCTTTTCTCTGTAAAATTTTACAGAATTGATCTACTTTATCAAGCATGTGAGGTTTGGGTTTCAAACAAGATTTTTTTAGCCCGACTATTGATGTTTGAAATGTCTTATGCACTTGATCTTTACGGTTTTTTTTTTTTTTTTGTTTTATTTTATTTTTCAGGTTTCATGTTGATAGATAAACGAGGATGGATAATTGAGTTGTATCAATAGGTGGAGTTTAGCTTGATTTCCAATATTTATCATTTGTATACAATTACAAGTGATTTGCTAACAATATATTTGTCGATGTGGTTTGAAAAAAATATACATTTCTTCTAAACAATAATATTAAAATAACACCTCAAATAATAAAAAGTCGCCCACTACTTTCAATCAATCAACACATTACACTATATTATTACCAATTTTATCATTAAAGATAATTGTAAAAAAAATAAAAATAAATGAACATATGTTCAAAGGGCTTAATCTTTTTGTTGTCATACGTTATCTTATATTTCAAGTCATAAATATGCATAATTTAATGGTAATTATGAGAAAAAGAGAGGAAAAAAAAAAAAAAAACTGCAATGACCTATAAATACGAGTAAGACAAAATCATAATTTTGGCGCCGTAGCACTTGGGGTGGTTATTGAACGCTCGAGCTGCCCCACACTTCACTGATTCCTTCGCTCATCGCCAACCATTTTCCATCCAAAATTTTTCCAACTCCAAATCTCTGCTTTCATGTCAACTAACCATAATTCAATCAGTTCCCTCCTTCGCGTTCCTTCTTTGGCTCAATCATGCCGGGAACCATCCGAGTTTCAGGTAACTCCCTCGCTTTTCTTCTCTTTAATCGATTAGTTTCCGATATGCTGATCGTAGCAAATTTGTTCTTCACGGTCGATTTTGATTTGTTTCAGTTCTGGAGTTCATGGACCTCCCTGAGCTATTGCCTTCCCCAATTTCGATTAAGGGTACGCAAATCGGCTGGCCTTTTGCTGCGTGTCTGATTTTCGCTTTCCGTTGTCTTGATTCTGAAATGGTTTCGTTTTACTGCAGTTTCCATGGGTAAAAGACACTACGAAACTTCGGATAATGGAGACTTCTCATTGTAATGAAGTTTGCCTCAGTAATTTGAGATGTTTGTCTTCTCCTTGTTCTGGTTTTTGTGTTTTTTAACTGTGGATTATGGTGTTTTTTCGTGTATACAGTCCATTGACGACGCTTCGAGATGATGTGATTCTTATAATTCAGGATGCTGGAGGGAATGAGATATCACGTGCAGGTTTGTTCTAGGAATTTGCCATTGTATCTGATTAAGTTAATTTAGCAAAATGAGGCTGATTGGAATTATTTTGTTTTGGGGAAGGTGTTCAGGCGAAATCAATAGTTGAGAAGGGTTACTGGGATGATCTTTTTCCTCTTCAAGGTGGAGGCCGTGTGCATTTGCAATTCCAGTTTGCTCTTAGCGAAGATGATCGGAGTCGAATTCGAACGATGGTACTCTCTTCAAACCTTATTTTTCTCCTCAACAATGTCAGTTTATTTACTGAATTCCAGTTGATTTGTTTATAGCAATCTCTTTACTTAGAGTTGCGTTATTATATTCACTGAGCTCGTTTCACTCACTTGCACACTTAGTTTGGCATTTTGAGATCTCTGCATAATAACTTGAATCACTTCTGTTGTTGTTTGATATTGTTTCTACCTTTTTCTCGTAGAGAGAAACTGCTTTGAGAAGAAAACAAGTTGAGCATCAAGATAGAAATCTCAAAAGCTCTGGAAGCAACCTTGCTTCATCTTTTTACCTCAACCCGGAGCTCTCAGGTCAGATTCTGCTCTTCTTTTGGGGAAAAAAAGGCCAGAACCTGAATATTTTATGGTTATGTAGTAGGATTTTCTTGCTGTCAAGATTTTTTTACATTGGTGTTTTCTGAAAGGTTTTTTCTTGATTTTCTGAGTGCTCCGTCTTCTCAAGATTCGCAAAAATGTCTTCTTCAAGTTGGAGATCTAAGTGCTAAAGAAGCAGCTCACCAATCTTCATCGGCATCAACTGAAAATATCCCTAATGAGAAACCGGTTATTGAAAAAACAAATGACATTCGACTTTATCAGGTTCAACCACTTTCAGTTTAGGTTTAATGAATTTGTAATGCAATTTCTTGCTAAGCTCTAGAACTTTTTTTAAGATTTTGATCAGTGTTTTATTTGTTTTAGAATGATGCGGATAGAAATGAGGATAGTCCATCAACAATTCCTCTGTTGCAAGAAGTTGATGTTAATAAACCAAAAGTAAATAACAATCAGTTGGTTGAGAGGATGAGGACACAGTCACCTCATGTAAACAAACCTTTACCAACCGTTCGTTCAGAAGAAAATTTGTTCCGTTCTCAAGGCTCCGAGCTATCCAATTCTCCAGCAGAAGATGAAGAGAAGACCAAGTCTACAGAAGCACCATCACGTAGGAAAACTCCCAGCAAGGTTAAAAATGTAATAAGTGCCTTTGAAAGTAGCCTGACTCAGGTATATTATGGGTGATGATTTATAGTATTATATGATTCCATATGCTTTTGCTTGAGTCGCTATTGTTTGAATAAAATTTTGGCTTTTACATCAGGATCCAAAACCTCGAATTAAGCCTACCTTAAGAAATACTCAACACAGTGTTGTGGAAAAGCAAACATCTCTGAAAGTTAATCAGATAAAGAATGCCATTGAGAATAATACCAAGCCGACACTGTCAGAAACAACAACGGATCCTTCTCTTGCAGGGGAGTTGACCCATGACTTGGCAAATATCAAGCACAAGGAACAGAAACGTAAATTCATTGAGGCTTTAGATGGGACTAAATTATCTGAGGACCCTAGGCAATCAGTAAAGTTGAAGGGGAAAAAGAATCAAGTTGGAGGAGAAAATTTAAGTGAAAAGGATAAACTGCATATAGAGCGTGATGATATTGATGCAAAGAATGATGAATCTTATCAAAAGCAGGTGGCTCGAAATTCAGTAACAGGTGAGAGTAAAATGCAAGGACCCACGACAGAAATCAATACTACAAGTACTTCAGCCAAGGACGTTGAATCGATATCACGTGTCAAAGATGTGCAGTTTCCTTCCAAAAGGTCTGGTGGCTGGATATTTCCAGATGAAGGAAGATGGTTGTGTGTCACAACAGGCGGTAATCAGATGGGAGGTCGCAATAGTTATACATTTATCCGTAAAGGGGAAGTGAAGATTTCCATGGAAGAGGTAATTCTGGTTTAAACAGTTTTCTTTTCCATTTAGAACTTCTTGGCAATTGAGGGATCTAAGCAACTTGAATTTCTTGCAAATCTTGTGATCAACTCTCCCAATTCTAAATTCTTCTTGACGATCTTGAATACTGGGAACTAAACTAGCTATAAAACCACAGCCATACTCTCAATTAGTCCTGAATGCCATCTTCGCTTTTTAACTGGTCAAGGCCTTGAGTATTTTGTTGTCTGCTAGTGTGTGCTATGAGTGAAAGTTATACGATAGTGGTTTATTTTGTTTATACCATTCTAGATTTAGATGATGTTCTTATTATCTTGCTATTAACCTGAAATTGATGTGCTTGCTCCTGTATCTGCAGAACAAAGGTACCTCAGAAACGAAGGCAAATGGGGGCCAGCATAATCATCAGAAAATGATCAAACCAGAGAGTCCAAATGGTGTAAAACCTTCTGAAGGACCATTTGCCAATGTAATTTCAAACCTCTGTGAGCCACGTTTAGTTTTGAATCTTTTGATCATCTACAGTGAGATTAATGACTGATTAAAATTGACTAAGAGTTCAATCTTACACGTTTTAACCATTTTTAATTCAAAGAAATGGGTATTCAATCATTACGTTTCACTGAGAATGACATAATTATTGATGTTTTTCTTTCCCAAATTCTCTTGTTTAGGCCTTCAAAATTGCAATAATGATTGGGTTCGGGACTCTTGTTCTCCTCACTAGACAAAGGAAAAAGAAGGTACGAGATAATTTTTGTTGCATTCCATGGCACAAAAACTGTTTGATTCTGTTCCTTGTAAACCTGTTATTTGTCATATTCCTCCACAAATTCTGTATATTCCTCCTCTTCCCAAAATGGAAAAACAGGATTCATGCACACATATATTTTCTAACCATTTTAGAATCTGGAATGCATCGAACTGTCATCTTTTCTACACTCTACACTTTTATCATGTGAACATTTCTTTAAGAAGTTACGCTTACATAGCATCATAATTTTACACAAAAAGCACGTATATGCACATATCTGTTAGTTGGCATCAAAGCTGGAGTCTTCCAAGTTCACCAAGTCTGATACACATGGCTTTATTTATGGCCTTGCAGAAATAACTAGTTGGGTGATGGATCCACATCAATTTGTATTCAAGGGATTGAAGCTGTTACTTCCATGAACTGCAACCCAGTTTTTTCTTCTACCATTCTTTTTTTTCTTAACCATATATGCATATTAACAAATTTTGGTCTTTCATACAGCTGTACTTGTAGTTTCTTTCTTCACCTCATTGTATAAATTTTGTTCTTATTGTAATAAACCAACTTTATATTATGATGTTCTTTTAATTTAGTTGAGGGAGCACGACGGTAACCCCCCATATCGAGTCAAACTCTATGAGACTATTTACTCGTAAATACTGTCTCATATCTATCAACTCGACGATGATTATATGTTATGAGAACATGTTCTTAAAACATAAACCTCGTATGTTCCTTACAATAATGCCATGTTAGGCTGGCTGGCAATGTTCTGGTGAAGTCAACTTCATTTTGGTCAAGTCTCTGTCATATTGTATTTATCTTTTATCTCTTATCTGCATTTTCAGGTTTAGAGGATTTTGACGTCTTTTGATTGGAGTGTGAGGTAGCTTTCTTTACTTAGTTTTGGCTAACTGTCTTAACCTTTAAGGTGTGTGTCATTCTCGAGTTTATAAAGTCTGTGTAGTCAACCATCATGAGTTGGCTCTAATGGTCAATAAGGATCAATAACAACGATTGAGTTTAAGCTAATTCATTTGTTGATTGTTTGATATTCTAACATTTTTTGATTAATAAAAGTGGTTGTAATTAAAACACATGTTTTTTTATAATTAAATTATTATTTTTTAATTACATCTAAAAGTAATTTTACAAATTTCAAATTATGATTTTTGATCCATTACTTTAAAACTATTTTTTATCAATTACTTTAAAACTTTTTTTTTTGGGGGGGGGGGGGGGGGGGAATCAACTTTCTTTACCAATGTTTTAAAATCAATTTGAATTTTTTTTAAGTGATTTTTATTTGCTATCAAACATTTCTAAATTTTAGGAAAAAAAACACTTTAATCTTTAAAAAATCACATTGGAAGTTATACCAAAAATACTAATAATTTATTTTTTAATCTAATTTCTTTTAATAATATGAAAAATATATAACGAGCTAATACAATTCAAATCATAAAAACACTATGAAAAAAAAATGTAAAACCTTAATTTGTTTTATGTAAATTAAAATGAGATGAAATAGGGATATTAAAAAAAAAGTTAGGAAACCCTAAATTAATTTTTGCCAGTGGTCGCGGCCCGCGGGCACTGCACGTGAGGGTAAAATGGGAACCCAAAAGATAGCGTCGTAGTTCCGCCGGTCTATAAATACTCCTTCTTTATGGTGACGGTGAACTTGCAGTGCGGTTGCTCCGTCGCGGCGGTGGCGCCGCTCTGCGCTCATTAGTTTAAGAATGAGGCTTTGCTCTCGGAGATTGAGGTTTCCTCTCCTTCGAATGCTTGTAGAGCCTATGATTTCTACGCCTCTACCATTTCTTTCTTTCTCTATCTCTTTTCCCAATTATCATCATCATCATCATCTTTTTCTTCTTCTTCTTCTTGATCCTCATGTGTTGGCAGTGATGATCGATCTGAAAGTCTATGTACCAGATATGGAGTCGAGTGTGACCCTTCGTCAGGCGTGGCGACTCGGACTGGAGTCTTTGTGGATTCGCATCGCATTCCACAGAGACTGTTTGCTGATGTTCGCAGCCACGAATCGTCGCAGTTCTCTCTCTGTTTCTGAGAAAAGGCGAATCTGAGCCTTCCGTATTTTTCTTCGTGTTTTTCGTTTACTGTTTTTAGTTTGCATGATTGCCTCTCTCTCTTTTTTTGCAGATTCGAAGATAAGCAAATATTCTGCTTTCGCTTGTTGATTTTGAACAATCTGATCGATTGCATGTCTCTTCTTGTGTCTCAGCCTTCTCCGGCTCAGCCGCTAGGGTTTGTTCGTTGAGTAGGAGCAATCGAGAAAGAAAACTAGATAGAAATTGAAGAAACGTGAATTGCTTAATTTCAGAATTAATAAAACGAACTGAGTAATCGAAGGAAGATAACTAAGCCTGTCTAGTAGAGGCTGGAGATGCAATTTTTTTATCACTGATTCAGTTGGTTCTGTACATAATTGGCCCCCGATTACTCTATTGTTTGAATAAAACGTTGGTTTCTGCATCAGGATGGAACATTCATGAACATTCATCCGTAAATGGGAATTGGAGATCTCCATGGATGATGTAATTCTGGT
The DNA here is from genome assembly GCA_017139565.1 of Luffa aegyptiaca. Lineage (NCBI taxonomy): Eukaryota > Viridiplantae > Streptophyta > Magnoliopsida > Cucurbitales > Cucurbitaceae > Luffa > Luffa aegyptiaca. Next base: position 49,515,103 of record CM029402.1, on the reverse strand, counting down.
TTAAACAGCTTTCCATCTACTTTCTTAACCTTATGGTTGAAAATTTTAGATTCATTTGATCTTAATGAAGCATCTGTCTCTTGACAATCTTGTATACTTAGCTTGAATGGCAGGTTTGCTCATTACTTGGTTAATACATTACGAATCATATCGTCAATTGAAGTCTTGTGTGTTTTGTTCTTATGCTAGATCGTTTGCTATAAATGAAAGTCACAGGATAGGGGTTTTCTTAAGTTGATCACTTATTATTAGTATCTTCTTTTGACATTGGTGGTTTTAGATGATGCACTTTTATATTTGCATTATTTGCATTGTAGTGAAGTTAAGCATAAATCACCCCAAAATAATCTAATCAGAGATTTGCTCTCTCAAATTCTCTTGTTTAGGCCTGAAAATTGCAATAATGGTTGGGTTTTATTCTCCTCCCTAGATGATAGACTAATTTTTAACCTCACTGTTTGATTCATGCTTTTGTTGCATCCAGTCTTCTACTCATACTAAGCCTTGCCAGTAGCCAATGCATTAACCCAGCTTTGAAGAGAAGAACTGGATTTGTTTACATGGTGCCTATAAATATATATTTGCTTTCAGAATTATCAAACATTTGAACTACGTCGCTTTCTACTCTTAGACTTTTTACCCATGAAATCATTTCTTCCTTTCCTAGGCTCGGCCTTAGTAACTAAGCTCCCAAATGGCAGTCTAGTTTTCTAACCCATGCTTATAACAAAATTTTGTCATTTGTTCAAACTGCTTCAACAATGTACTGGTTTCTTATATGAAGTGTCTTATATTAATAAATATTTTTATACTGTTGCTCTTTACTTAGATGAGGAAGCAAGAGATGGTAACAAGTCATGTCAAGTTGATTCTCTTAAGGTTGTTTTTTCTCAACTCTGTTTATCATGAGCGTCTGTGCTTCTATATAGTAATTTTGCAGATGTTATATGTCATAGAATGTGATTTTTAGGCTTGGCTACTTGTTGGAGAACACAAGTTAATTCTGATCCACCTTTTGTGGTTGTCTGGTAAATCTTTGTCTTAATGTGTTGCTTTCCTCTTATGTTTGCATTATCAGGTCTATAAGAAGCCTTCTCGTTTGAGGCCATTTTACTGTTCATTTAGATTTGTATTCTTTGGCTTTGTATCTTTTTAACTGGTTTCACTTCTCTTCAAATGCTATATCTGGCTGAGTGATGTGATCTTTAAGTTAAATACCATTCACCAATTAAAGTCTGATATTGAGAAACATGGATGTGCATTACTGGGTTTTTTTTTTTTAATGAAGGAAGAGTGATAGATAGAACTTTGAGTTTCACTTAAACTTTCAGTTTTTTAGTCCCTTGAAATTGGTACTTGGTTTATTGTTGGCTTTTCTTAAAAAAAAAAAAGATTGTTTCTCTCTATAAATGTGAGTTTCTTTCTCGAATCAGTCGTTTTTTTCTTGATGGTTAACAAGTTTAGTTGAGGGATTAGCACTTGTTCATTGCGAATAACTTGTAGATGAACCTGTGGATCTCATCTCAACCTAGATTTTGTGTGTTTTGATGTGGAAGACACTCTTAACTAGTTTCAACGGTGTCTGATGAAAAATAGATCACAATTTCATAATGTTGAGAAAAAGAGAATGATGGGTTTTCCACTAATTAAATACAGTAAGAAAGGATAATGCAAGTGAAAATAAAAATTGATGATGCTCTAAATATGATTGGCTAAAATATTATTTTTTGTTCTTGTACTTGTTTGAAATTATGTTTTATAGATTTTGAAATTTGGTTTTATTGTAGTCTATAATTTTCAAATGTCTGGATTTTGTTTATGTACTTTCATTAAAGTTCTTATTAGTTTGAAATTATATTTTTTATCATAATTAGAGAAGACTACTGAACATATTTTTAAAATTTGTAAAATGTAGAATTTGTAGTAGAAAGGTGAATATACATTATATATATATATAATATATAATAATATATAATATATAGGAAAACTGGTAATGTGAACCAATTTTAATATTTATCGATGAATGAAGAAACTAAAATGTAATGAATTGTAGAAACCAAAATGTTCTCCTTTTTTTTTGAGGTCTGAATATACCAGAATGTTTTGTCAATTATACATGACGCGATTTGCAAAGAACTAATCAAATGATGAAATAGATGCAGGAAAGATGGTTTTTGTTATTCTCGATTTGAAGAGTTCAGAAAATATATAGAAAAAGGAATGGACGCTTTTTGTATAAAGTTTAAGTGGCGCTTTTAAAAATAAACAGATGATGCTTCCAAACAAAGAATAAGTGACTCAATATAAAGTAACATATTTATACGATTTTGAAGGTGCACCTAATTCACTTAATTTTATTAAAATTAGGTGCACTTAATTTTATTAAAATTATTGCAGAAACCAAATTGTGGACGCTAAACTATTAAAGCAAATGGACTAAATTGTTACAAGAATGGATTGGACTAAATAGGGACTAAAAAATACTTTTAATAATAATAAAAAATAATAATTGCTAAGGTACCATTTTTGTAAAATACAACAGGGTGTAATTTACTCTCTCTTAATATCAAATAAGTGTCCCGCGGAAGAAATACAGAGAAGAGAACATGGCTAAATTGGTTCGTTCATGAACCGACTGGTTTTCCATTCAGTCGAGGAAAAGGATCTTGTTTGCTTACCACTGCAACTTTACTCTTGTGAGCGAAGTATCCCTTCACGAGACTCTTATTTATGAGTATGGCCATGATGCACTCTACCTGCATATTTAAGGCAAGTATGAGACAACACGGGCTGGTTATAGACTACATAACATGAATGATGGAGAAACAAATACCTCATCGATATCCATGTCTACTTCTAACCATTGCAAAGCTTTTACAATTACTTCTAGTTTGATCTGGTGAGCTTTGTTTGGATCCTTTTGCCTTTGTATAAAGTATCTGGAGAGAGTGAAGAGAATTAGAAGTAATGAACAAATAGTCAGGAGGAGCCTCTTAAGCCCACGGATTCGTCAGAGCTATCCATCAGTAACGAGGCAACGAAATACAAGAACAGTGAGCTTACATTTTCTTCACCAATCTTTGGTAAACTTGAAGTTCCAACTTCTCTAAGACGAGATACACCCCTGATCTTAAGAACCTGATAAAACAAAGGAAACAACTTGAGTTCAATTCCTTGGCCAAAATACTCTCGCGGAAGAAAATTTTAGAAAAACAGGTTTACCGATCTTCATGTTCTTGAAGAGCTTGTCGCAGAAGCCTAGGATCACCTCTTTTAAGAGCTTGCACGACATTTCCATACTGTGAAGTAAGAACATCATTGTTTCTCTTTTTAGACGATGCATAAACCAAGCATGCGAAATATAACAATATGATGCATAACTATCATTGCCTTCTAGAAAGCTTCACGAGCAGCTTAAATAATTGGGGTTAAGGATTTGTAAAACATTGCCATACCTCAAAAAGGTTATACTTCTCAAGAAGCGCCTTTGTAGGTAAGATGCCCATAGAAAGCTTCACAGGTATGAGATACTTCAATATCATTCTGTTCCAAAATTAGTGCGACTTAGGTAAGAGTAATGTTTCCTTCAATTTCACATCCTTCGAATATACATATTAAAAATCTAAAATGATGATATAACAGGACGTCAGGGCACATAAATAAGAATACTTCAACAGGCATTGATACATCTTTTAGTAAGTTATAGTATAAAGTTCTAACAAGAATATGGTAAGAAACAATTTCATTGAGGATGAGAAATTAAATTAATTATTATTATGAAAATGGAAAGAAAGAAAGAAAGAAAAAAAGAGCCAAGTCACAAATAGTATAAACAATGTTTTAAAAGGCTATTGAGGCTTACGCCTTGAGGCTCGCCTCGAGGCAAAGCTCTAACTTTTAGCCTCGAGACTTACGCCTTCTTTGGACCATAAGAGGCTTAAAGCTTCTACGCATCATATAATGGTTAGAAAAATAGTATTAATTTTCTCATTCTTTAAAAATATAAAGGTTTGAGTTGTAACAATTTGAAATATTACTACTTTTACCCCTTAGGCTTTAAAAACATTGAAAATAAAAATTTATAGAATAAGTCAATCCTATGAGTGATAATAATAGTGATGTTAAAGATATACTTGCAGAATTTTTGTTCAAGTAGCAATTCAAGGGGTGATTTTTCTTATACTTTTATCTGAGTATTATGTTTAGCCTTACTTGTTCACACAAATTTTGGATTTGTGTAAAATTGAGGCTTACGCCTCATACCGCCTCGAGGCTTGCACCTCGCCTCTTCAAGAGGAAAAGCCTCGAGGCCGCCTTTAGCCTTTTAAAACATTGAGTATAAATAGTACTACAGCCATGAAAATATTTGTATCTCTGACCAAGCTCCAATTGAAAGTGGAAAAGAGGTATTTCCAGAAAGTTGATTCCCATTCTTTGCATGGGAGACACCAATCCATGGATCAGAGAAACAAGAGGGGATGTTTATGCTTAACTGACAGAGTTCCCAGACGAAAAACTTGCCTTTCTTAACGTCAGTGAAGCAAGATGATAACATGAGAAGCGGTGGTGATAACGTCATTAACAAGAGGTTGAACCTTTTGAATTAACTAGAGGTTGAACTGAAACAGAACCTTTCGGTCCCAATATAAAGGCAGTAGGAAGAAAGCATGTGGGAAATGCTAGTCTACCCCCATATCTCAATATCCCGAAGAAAAACTTATAAAATCCAGGTCCCAATTGGATGTTGTGTAGTTCCAAGAATAAATAATAGATGGAAAGGTCCAATTGGATAAGAGATAAAGCCCCAGGTAAGCAGCAGCAAGTGGGGAAGGGGTTTCAGAGGAAAGAAGAGTTTCAGCTCAAAATTAAGGTGAGAGAAGTACCATATTCCATATTTGGCTGCAATGTTCTCCTCCAAAGGCCTCCTTCCCAATAGAGAAACTACATCCTCATTTTACAAAAGAGATTTGTTCCTCATTTTGGTGTTGCTAATACCGATTCACCATTTTCATACGGATTTGGACCTTCTTCCAAGTTCAATTAATCAAGTGACAACCTTATTAGTATCCTTCCATAAGTCTTAAAAGCTTCTCCAGAGCATTCGCCACTTTGTTAGGGAAAGTGAATAAAGATATATAGTATGTGGGCATGTGGGAAGATTGGTATTAGACAACCATCCTTTGATATTGCTATTGAGTTATTCCGTTTATGGACTTTTTTTTCCCCTTCTCTATTCTTCCATCAATAGAGCCCAAAAGGTAGGAGCGGTGATTACCATTTGGAGCAAATCCTAAACAAGAGCTACGCTTTGTTGCAAGTTTACACCCGATATTAGAGGCTAAGAGCTCCACATAAGGAGCTTTACAGTTGAGGCCCAAAATCTCAGTGTGCTGTAATTTTATATTTAGGCTGGATGCTTTCTAGAAGGAATTCACGATGTTGAAAAGACTAATAAAAGCATGCCTCTCATGGGAGGAGAAGACTGAAGAAATTGGTGTTATTTGCAAACCAAAGATGATGACCGGACAGGAGGCTTTTCCCAAATTAAAACCACTAATTAAATCCTGGGACAAACCATGGGAGATAAGTATACTATAATAATTTGCCAAATGAAAAAAAAGGAAGGCGGAGAGAAGGTCATCTTGTCATAAGCCCCCAGTAGAGAGAACTTTTCCTCTAATATTCTTAGAAACGATGCATGAGCTGTTAATTGTAGAGAATATTATATGCACCCTCCTCTTACTATACAATAAACTTGTAATAAGAATAGGTGGTGTAGCTTAAGAGGATAAAAGGAGAATACTCTCCAAGAATGAATCAGATCTTTGTTATGAATCAAAAGTTATGAATACAATATGGTAATTCTCTATTATATAGAGAATTGGAAAACAAACTAATCAAAAACCTAATTAGACAAGGAAATTAATCATCTCAATCCTAATTAATCAATGAAACTAATTCTAAAGATTTATCTATTTGAAACATGCAGCCATAAATACGACCACCAGTATCATTTATCGCCCCCCCCCCCCCATCCCCCACTACCACAAAAATAATGATAAATAATCAATCAATAATCCATCCATCCATAATTGTCGAAGCAAAAGCAAAAATATATGCAGCAAGCACACCTGAGTCAAACCTTATATTAGCTTCTCTTTGAGGGTTGCAATGCATTAAGGCGTACGATAACTTTTGATCAGCCTGCCATGTTACAGAAGTGATTAGGTAAGAAGAGGTTGAAAAAGAAGGGTAAAGGCTTCTCATTTATTCACAAGTCATATGGTAAGGACTAAGGAGAAATGACGAGCCAGAAAGATAGGTAACTATCAGAGTGAAAAATTCATGTGGATAAACTAGCATTATTTGAGCAATTTAGATTCCCAAGCCCTAAATGATAAAAACCATAGAATTACTCACAGCAGGGAAATTCTCGTTGAAAACTTCCAGACGGCCTGTATAATACATGTAGGTTACCTAAATATCACATATACTTCAGTCAGAACTTCTCAATATGAACCACAATGATCATATCTTCCTGATGAAACATAATACAGGATGATGGCAATCAAGGGGTAAAATGAAAGCAACCAAAACCAATGCTGACCCTGTCTCTTTTAGGAAACTCCTCAAAGTCAAATATTCGAGCTGTTTCAATGCTCCTTATCACACTACGGCACAGGTGCACAGTACCAAGCTGCAGTCAGATTAGTGAATTCATCAGTATGTTAATAGAGATACATAGAGAAAGCTAAGCATCAAACATTGATTTCTAGAAAGTTGCAATAAATCTGGTGTTTCAACTAAATAAAGTCATTCTCCAACCACGTTATTCTAATTTCCATCACATCAATATTCTGACAGATAACATTTTCACAGAAATACAATTTCCAATGGATTGCGTGCACCAGGGAAAAGCCAAGTAATTTTTTAGAAAATTATTAGCTTGTAATCTTGCTCTCAGCTCTTAAACCCAATACCATCTTATCTAACCAAGAAGGAAAAGAAACATCAAACTGAATCTGAAGAATATAGTTTTTACTTTCAAAAGCCAAATAATAAACACATTTTTTACCTTAAAGTATATCTTGAACAACTGACATGTCACATATAATGCTCCAACACGTTTTGGGCCTTTTCCCTAAAATACAATCAACAGAATTTTACATAAGCAAGAAGGATCCGCAAATCTAAAGCATTGCATATTAGTTGGTAAATCTAATAAAATCTATGTAACATGATGTCAACTAACTGGAGTCCTTGTCACCCCACCATGGCAATAGATTGTTTATTGATTTTAAAAAAGAGCAAATAACTCTCCAGCATAAAACAAGCTGAAAGATGTTCATCTAACATCGGTCTGTGATAGTTAGGAAATCCGGAAAATGGAATGAAATATATTAGTGGTAGGTTAATCCTGCCACCCTAACGTGTCCAAAGAGATTAAGAATAACTAAACTTAAACACAAATGCTGATTAAATTTACTACCGTTGAATCATTACTAATCCCATAACTTCAAGTTTTTATGTTAGTATGAATTTAGCCATTTTCAATACAGAACATGTGGTCCCAATAGAAAACAACTATTGATAATTGTTACAAGAATTTAACTACTACTTTTCTACTTTGGTAGCAAGCTAAGGGGTAATCTAAGAGTTTAAGCTTTTAAATTAGGATAAATAAATTCTAGGCGAAGCATGCATACAAGGACACCTAACGGAGATTAACAGGCAAAACCATTCAAAGTAATAGGTCAAACAGAAACATTAAATTGGTATTTGAAGGTGGGATCTAATGTTGAAACGCTGATGAAAGTTCCCAATCCATCGTCTCGAGGTATATTGGGGAAGCTATGCGTTCAAAAACTCCATCAAAAGTGTTCTCATTAACAGAAAAATTCTAGAAGTGAGAGTTGATCATTGCGAAAAATGACGTAGTAGAAGTATCATAAACACGTCTGCAAGAAGAAATTGTTTGAACAGAGAAACATACGGCAAGAACCCCAAACACTTTCATAAGAAATGATCCAGCTCCTTTCAACTTTTCTGGTGATTTTCCATTCGAAGCCAGCTCCCTGTCAGCCTGCAAACACAGACGCCTAATTAACCACACTTACCAACATATAAAATTCCAAATAAGACCTAAGATCACAGATCATACCCTCTCCGCAATGATCCTAATCTCATAAGCAACTACATACAATGCTTCCAACGCCCAAGCTGAATCCCAAGACCGAAACTCCTGAGTGAAAGCGCTGTAAAGTTCCACCATCACAAGCACAATTACACGGCTTCAAACTAAAACTAAAGCATCAATCAAGCACAACCAAAACGCAAGTCGATTCAAATAGATTGGAGAGAAGCAAATACTTGGCGGATTTTTCAAAAGCTTGATAAGCATCAACCAAATTTGAAAGACGGTAACACTGCAGCGCACGAAAGAAATTCACCGATATTTCACCAAACTGAGAATATCTATCCGATTGTCTGATCAATCTATTCGCATCCTGTCAAAAACCAATCCCCAAACTTACACTTCACCTATGATTAGAGCTATTGTAAACTTGAGAGAAAGAAAGAGAGAGTACCTGGAAAACATTGAGAGAGTCGGCGAGAGCGAGAAGATTAGGGGAATTGGAAGAGAGGGAGAGAAGAGACTTGAGAGCAGCTCCATCTTGAGACGCAACAGAGTCTGAAAATAGATTCAAGTACTCTGTGATTCTTCTATGAGCCTCTCCCATGCTCAGGTACGCCATTGCCGCCTTCTTCCTCTCTGCTGCAAATCTCCGAGCGCTTCTTCTACAGTACAGTACTGCTCCTTGTCTCTGTAAATTCTACGGTGAAACCGAACGGTGCCGTTTAAGCAATTCGTATCTATGAGGCTATTTTGTTCTGGGCCTGTTAGATTGGTTGGATCGGCCCACTAAAATTAATTCGGGAGGCCGAGTTTGCCTTGGGCCAAGCCCACGAAAGATTGATATAATTTAGTTTTGGAAAATCTTTTTGAAAACTTAAAAAATAAAAATCAGTTTTTTTTTTTTTGAGAAAAAAAAATTAGTTTAAATTAATGCTTCTTGGTCAGAAAATCATACTAAATTCAACCACTAAATGGTCTTCCATGCGAAAGCGAGCATGATTCAACGGTAATTGGCATGTACCTCGGTCAGAGGTTCGAATCCCCCATCCCAAATGTCATTGTACAAAAAAAATAAATGGTCTTCCAAAAAAAAAATCAACCAATAAATATGAAACATTCATAAATCATACTAGTTCAACTTGTTGACAAAATCCGGACAGAAGACTCACCTGACCTTCACGTGACACGGACAGTGAATTTGTAGAAATTGGGAAAGACGTGACCTGCAAGACCAGCAAAAACTGCTGCACACCGGTGTGGTGTAGGGCACACCGCCTCCGATGCTTAAGTCAGAAAGCCGAGGAGAAGCTAGGGAGTAAAGGAAGAAGTCGAGAATAGAGTTTCGAAACCCTTCTTCAGTGATGAAGAGGGGTTTAAATATCTGCTCGTCCTCCTATGGTTTTTAGGAATTCGGAGGTGTTTCAGGATGAACAGGGCAAAACCGGGGCAATTCGGGGCATATGGGACCGAAAGGGGGGTGGCACCGGCCGAATGGTCGGCCTCAGCCTCTTGTCGAGGCCGACATGGCCCGACCTTTGATCCGGTCTTTCTTTGGGTTGGTTTTCTGGTCCTACCTCTACCCGATTGTCCTTGTCAGCTCCTTGTGCATCTGTGTGGTCCAAAATTACCTATAACACAATTAATCATTCACCAAAATGCCTAAATCCAATTATAGAATGTTGAATCTATAAAACTACACTACTATACAAAAAACAACATATAGAAGAATGACTCTTTTTATCAATCAAACTTTATGAGTATTACAGTGTTGTAAGCTTTTAAAGCTATGTTTGTCACTACAATCCAAAATTAAAAAAAAAAAAAAAAGCCCATAAAACTTTTGAGTTTATATTCAATGCATTAGTAATTGTTAATCTTCTCGATTTAACTCCTATCCTATATAGCACATCAATCCTATAATTGAAGAATAATTCTTTGTCAAGTTAATTTTCAACATGTTTAAGAGTTTAATAATTCAAACGTTATTAAACATTCGACCCATTAGATACAACAAAATCTTAATGCACAAACCAAATAAAGACTTCTACGGTATTTATTGAACAAACATAATTAATTAAGGTAAGATCTTAAGGACACATCTAAATTCATAGTCAATTTTTTTTTTTTTTAAAAAAAAAACAAGTATTTGAAAACTTTTTTTTTTTCAAAAATTGATTTAGATTTTTAAAACATATAAATAAGGTGCATATAAGTTTAATTTTTAAAAACCAAAAATCGAAAATCATGGTTACAATTAGGAGGACCTAAATAAGTTATTTAATACACTTCCTATGGCTGAAGATTCTCAAGCTTTGTTGAAGAACTCCCGCAGAGTTTCATAATCTGCTGGCGACAATTACATTTCACCTGTAGTCTTCAATCGACCATTCACGCACCTAACAATCCAACCCAACCCAACGATCCTTCAATTTCACTTCTCAAACTTTATCATCTTCAAATCTGAACCACTTTTCTTATTTCCGATTCCGATTCCTCCTCCGCCAGAACTGGAAGAAGAAGGGAGGACAGGAACTGGTTTTTCCGACATGGGTCCTGATTCCCAGCCGCCATCGCCGTCGCGGGCAAAGCCAAGTCCGACGGCAGATCAGGAAGAAGACTCGTCTAGCCCCTCCACCGCTCTGCTCTCTTTCGACACCGATGCCTATTCTTCAAACCCATCTCACAAAACCAGCATTCTCTTCATTTCCCTAACTCTCGTCACTTGTATCGCCCTCTCCGCCGCCGCCGCCTTCGCCTTCCTCTTCTTCTCCGGCGCCTCCACCGCCGCCGGCGTCGATTCCACCGCTCGTGCTCTCACGAAGCTGAAACGTCCCGTGGTCCTATTGATCTCCTCCGATGGGTTTCGATTTGGGTATCAATTCAAAACCTCAACCCCTAACATTGACCGTCTGATCGCGAATGGGACCGAGGCCGAACGGGGACTGATTCCTGTTTTTCCGACTCTAACATTTCCCAATCATTATTCGATCGTCACTGGCCTTTATCCGGCCCATCACGGCATAATCAACAACTATTTTCTCGATCCGGTGACTGGAGATGCCTTCACGATGGCTAATCACGACTCTAAGTGGTGGCTCGGCGAGCCGCTGTGGGAGACGGTGGTCAATCAAGGGCTCAGAGCGGCAACGGTCTTCTGGGTTGGCGCTGAGGTAAACAAAGGCTCATGGTCTTGCCCTGTAAATTTCTGTCAACATTATAATGGCTCTGTTCCATTTGAGGAACGAGTAGATATGATTTTGCACTATTTTGACTTGCCTAGTGAGGAAATTCCTGTGTTTATGACTCTGTATTTTGAGGACCCAGATCATCAGGGTCATAAGGTTGGGCCTGATGATCCACAAATCACTGATGCTGTAGCTAGAATTGATTCAATGCTTGGGAAACTGATTTCTGGCTTGGAAGAAAGAGGGGTTTTCGAGGATGTTCATATAATCTTAGTGGGTGATCATGGAATGGTTGGAACTTGTGATAAGAAGTTGATTTTTCTTGAGGATATAGCTCCATGGATTGTGATTCCAGATAGTTGGGTTCAATCAACAACTCCTCTGCTGGCAATTCGTCCACCTCCTGATGTTTCACCTTCTGATGTTGTTCTGAAAATGAATGAAGCTTTGCAATCTGGGAAAGTTGAGAATGGGAAGTATTTGAAAATGTATGTCAAGGAAGAGCTTCCATCTCGGCTTCATTACAGCGCGAGCGATCGAATCCCTCCCGTGATTGGGTTGCTTGAAGAAGGATTCAAGGTGGAGATGAAGAACAGTAAGAGGAAGGAGTGTGGAGGAGCTCATGGATATGACAATGCCATATTTTCCATGAGAACCATTTTCATTGGCCATGGTCCACAGTTTGCAAGAGGGAGAAAAGTCCCATCTTTTGAAAATGTTCAGATATATAACTTGGTTACTTCAATTCTCAACATCAAACCTGCTCCTAACAATGGCTCTGCATCCTTTCCTCAATCTGTTCTCTTGCCTTCTCCATAGAATCCTAGCACATTCTCTTCATATTTTACGAGCTGCCTGTCGCAAACAGATTACCACGAGCCAACGACAATTGGGGGGTGTACAATTATGTTGCTTTAACACGAACATCGCCATGGTAGTAGATGTTCAAGAATCTGACCACGATGCTTGTTGCCTTGAATGGATGGTTTGTGATCATTTGTTATCGAGAGCACGAATCCATCCGTTAGCAGCGGTTTGTAGCAGTAGTTTATATATTTCTGGATGGTAATTCTGAGAGGGCAGAATGACAGAGCTTGTAATCTTTGAAGTTTTAGCTCATGTTCTTATTGTTGTTCTTCTTCATCTGCAAGGTTATCACATTCAAAAACTCTGATCAGTTGACAGATATCTAAGATAAATTCCTATCTTAATTTTTTCCCTGTCTGTAGTTTGATAGTTTGTTGTCTTGTCCTCTTGAAGCCATTTTGTTTCTCTTTCACATTTGATCAGAATGGCTCTTTAGCTAGCTTTTGATGATGCCATAGCTTGTCTCCCCTTGACATGTTTATGGGTTTTCTGCAGAAGAAAATTTGATTATTTGGTCATTTTTTCCACTGGCTTTTCTTCTTCCTTTTCTTTTTTTTTTTTTTTTTGTTCCCTTTTACTCCTAAAAAAGATGGAAAGTCCAGGTAATGAATTATTTTAATAAAAGGAGTTTCAAACTTCAAAATGCAACGCAACTAATTTATTCCTAAAATGAGCAATATGATTGTGGCTCTCATATTTCTATGTGAGGTGTATTTTACTCCTTTTTAACAAAAAAAAAATAAAAAATTGTGGTATTTTATAATGAATGACGAACTTGAGTATAGTTCAATTGACATAAAATACATACCACCAAGAGGTCGAAGGTTTTAATTTCGAATCCCAACATTGAATCATATACTTACCAACAAAATTTGGGTAGAAAATTGTGAATATAACATTTTCTTAAATTTCTGTGAACTGCTATAATAATTTTGTTTTTAACTATTTGTAATAATTACGACCCCGTTTGTTAACCATTTCGTTTTTAGTTTTTGGTTTTTGAAATTTGTGCTTGTTTTCTCTCAATCTTCTTACAATGGTTTTCTTTTTTGTTAATGAGACATTTGAGTTCCTAGCCAAATTCCAAAAACAAAAACAAGTTTTTGAAAACTACTTTTTTTTGTTTTCAAAATTTGGCTTGGTTTTTGAAAACATGGGAAAGGAGGTAGATAAAAAACAAAGAAGCTTGTGGGTAAAAATAGTGTTTATAGGTTTAATTTTCAAAAACCAAAAACCAAAAACGAAATGGTTATCAAACGGGGCCTACAATATCCATATTTCTTAATTTATCTTGGGGAAAAAGGTTGGAGAATGAAGTGACCAGAGGAAGGCCACGTAAATCCATGCACATCACTGGAAACGGATCGAAGGTCAAGGAAAAAACGGCGTCGTTTCATCCACCCAGCGAACTTTTCTTGCTAATCTTCTACAGTGACGTGTCAACTTAAATTGGAAAAAGAAAGAAAAAAAAATGGCAAATCGAATTGGCCTCCACTTCCACCGGCGGCTACCGGTTCCGACGGGCGCTCCTTCCGCCGTGTGGTCCGCCAACAGGGCGGCGAAAAGCCTGAAGCAGTGGACCGCCGGAAGAAAACCACGGCGGCGCTTGGTATTAGGCCTCGGAATTTCGTTCTGGGCTCAGTTCCTCAATATGTCCGGTTCACTTGTCGGCGCCAAATCCTTCGTCGCCTCTGCGAGACAGAAAAATGCTGTCGAAGAGGTAATATTTTAAGTCCCCAGTTCGTTCTTTCAATTTCCCTTTCTAATGGAAGAACTAGAGACTGACTCATCAGTGGAAATCTCCTTTCAACTGTGTGTGAATTTTTCTTCTGGGTCTCTTGATTTAAGAATTTTTACTAAAATTTCGCTACAAATTTGACATAATCTTTCAAATTTCTTCCGATTCTGATCTGCCCAAATCCTCTCTGCGTAAAGATTTTGAAGAACGTGGAATGGCCAGAGCAATTCCCCTTCAGGGAGGAGGACTTTCAGCGCTTTGACGAGTAAGAACTCTGAACTTATTCACTTTTGGATTTTGATTCACATGAGACCTTAATGAATGTATATAAACAAACCACAACAATTTCACAGGACACCAGATTCATATTTCTATGAATCTCCACGCTTTGTCACTCACATTGATGATCCAGCCATTGCTGCACTCACCAAATTTTACTCAGAGGTTTTTCCTCCAAGCAATACACCTGGAGTCAGCATGTTGGATATGTGCAGCAGTTGGGTAAAGCCATTTCTGGGGTTGTGAAGTTCTTGGATTTTCCTTTGTTGTCTTCATGGATTGTGTCAAAAGAGAAGTTAGTAATCTCCCCCTTTTGGGTTTTGTGTGTAGGTCAGTCATTTTCCAGCAGGATACAAGCAAGACAGAGTGGTTGGGATGGGAATGAATGAAGAAGAGCTCAAACGCAATCCGGTTTTTCGACTCGTCCTTCTGCTAAATAATTGGTGTTTAACTCTCAGAGGATTCATGTTTGCTGCAATTTTTGTTGATTCAGGTTTTGACAGAGTACATTGTGCAAGACTTGAATGTGAATCCTAAGCTCCCATTTGAAGATAATTCTTTTGATGTGATCACCAATGTGGTATGTTCTAGCTCTGAAGTAGAACCATTCATGGATATTTTTCCAGCAGTTTTCTTGTTAGCTCATCATATGTTGTGAAAACCAGAATGCTATATAACAGCTTTCTTTTTCGACGACTTCTCTTGCAGGTCAGTGTCGATTATCTCACGAAGCCTCTAAGTGTTTTCGAGGAAATGAGCCGAGTTCTTAAACCTGGTGGACTGGCCATAATGAGGTGAATATAGATGCCTATGATCAATAGCAATACTGTGTTGTGTTTCTTCCGAATCTCAATGTCCTCTAACTTCATCGACTACTTTTCGAATCAGCTTTTCGAACCGATGTTTTTTCACAAAAGCGATCTCCATATGGACATCAACTGGAGATGCAGATCATATTATGATAGTTGGATCATACTTCCACTATGCCGGTGGATTTGAACCTCCTCAGGTATGGGAAATGCATTAATTCTTCAGCCATCTGTTGTCCAATGCTTGAGAGAATTAAACATTAAGATCTTTTCTACAACTTTTCATCAGGCTGTGGATATATCTCCTAACCCCGGACGCTCGGATCCTATGTACGTTGTATACTCAAGAAAATTATCGACAGCTTGAAAGTACACCGGGGAAGATCAGCCAATTTGCAAGACGGCTGCCATGGTTGGAGTGATCAAAGATGAATCTGCAGTTTGAACTGCATATTATTACATGTAAACTAAGCTTCAAACAAAAATCTTAGATATGTGAGATGTCAAAATCACTGAAATTTTATTCTTATCTGAGGCAAAGGAAATTAATAAACATTTATAGAACTGATTCCAGAACTTGGCTCTGCTGTCTGCAAACTCTACAAACTTGGGATTTCTAGTAATGAAAAGAACAAAGAAATATACACAGGTGAGGTGAAATAAAAACATCCTAAACCAAAGATGATAAGGTATAAGATAACAAATGAAAGGGATGTCGTGCTTAAGGATACAAACAAGCTTAGATCCATCCCTGTTTGTAACGACGAAAGAGGTCCTCGGTCTGTGCGTTCTTGAAGGCGCTGCAGCCGATTACATAGACCCAAATCAGGACCACCACAGTGACAATGAGAACCACATTGGCTTTCCTCCATTCTCTTCTGAGATTCCCCAAGAGGCCAGCCTTGCAAGAGTTGCAATTGTAGCACAACTGGGTCTGGTCATTGCTCCAAACATAGCAGTCTGGGTCAGCCATTGGATCACCAGGGTTCAGCCACAGTGTTGGGTTCACAAAGTTATACCCACAAGCTGTTGGAGGTTTACAGCACCCTGACTGCACACACACAGTAAAAACAAAGATGTAAGTTTTTAAGTTCCAACTTCAAACCATTTGACAGTCTTTTGACAGAATCATGAGTGAATGTAAGTGTTAATAGTGACCGTTAAGTTTCAACTTTGCATCAACTTCAACTTCGAAGTAAATAGTAAATAAGGGAAAAGAATTCGAACCTATGATCTATAAAAGGAGACGCTGGATGGACGACCAATTGAGTCCATCCATTGGTAGAGTCATGAGTGAGTGTAAAAGAGCAAAGTCAGAGTTGGAAAGAGTTGAAAAGCCTCAAGAGTAGAGACCCATTTGCTCTTAAACAAATAGTCATAATGGACTGATTAGCTGGCACCCATATCAACCAAATTTGCAATCTTTGAAATCAAAAGAGACCCCAATAAGATCTGAGATGTCTTACTTTTTTGTTGGGTTATGAAATTTGGAATGGCACTAAATGGAAAGGGAGATTTTATTAGCTATCTAAATCACCTTTTCACAAAACTTGCATAAACTTGGGCCCCTGCTTTGTCCTAGTAAGTCTGTGGTTGGTCACAACCTCAACCACCAAAATATCTATCCAATGTGTAAATATTTAGCCCTCCATTAGCCCCATTCTGATAAATATATTAGAAGGAGAAATTATTCGAAAAGGTTGTCAAATCGTGGCTAACAATTTTGCACCGTTAGATGTAGGAGAAAAAAATTGCAAAATTTTTTCGATTTTGTATTTAGTGGTTATTGGGGACATTTGAATCTATATCCTAGAATTATTAATGTAACTATCTCACTCAATAATTTTTTCTTTAAAAGGAAGTTAGAACTAAACTTTACATTATGATATTTTAAAATCAAAATTGAACCAACCACCATTATTATTATTATTATTATTATTTTATTGACAACTAAAATTAAGAGTGCTGAAATCACATTTTTACAAATATTCATAATTTTGAATGGAGCCAAAAACAGAGCAGTTATCTCCAACAAAGTAAGCACAAGAAAAGGAATGATTCTAGATTCTCGCTTAGTAAATACCGAATAAAACTGTAAAAATGAAGAATATTTTTATCGAGATAGGATAAAGTACAGCCCTGAAAATTTCAAAAGATTAGGGGAATATATTTTTATTTGCTAAAAAGCACTTTATATCAACTTTCCTGAATGTTTACCATTTGCTCGCTTTAAATCTAGTATTTAAATAATTCAACTCATAATAGGAGATATATTTTTATTTAATTTCTTCCATCCAAACACATACTTCATTTCTCAATTGATCTGAGATTCATTCTCTTGTTTCTACAAATTTATGATCTATAATTTTTGAAATGTTAATTGTCAAGTATTTATAAACGAGTTAGAAAATAATAAATTAAATGATAGATATAAAAATTGAAGACTCAATTAGGTAATCTTTCATATCAAGTGGTCGAAATGGTCAATGGCATGGTAAAATTTCCAAATCAAACTATAATAAAAAAAAAACATATTTCTTGGAAAATCATCATTAAATACAGAGAATTATAGATCCCTAAAGTCGTTGGGACTTGGGACACCAAGTCAACAAGTCACATGCTACTGCTTCGGGGAAAGATAGAGATGGGGTGATTTTTTCAATAATGATAATAATAATAAATAAATATTGAAAATCCGAAAATTTCAAATTACAATTTTATTTCTCTTTTAAATACGGACAAACAAGGTTTCAACTTTCAAGCATCTGATGTGAAATGAGAACCACCAAACATTAAGGGAAAAAAATTCTCCTTACTTTAAATATTATTCTACTCTCAAATCCTCAAATTTAATCCCAAATTCAACCCCACATTTTTAATATAATTTTAGAATTACTCATTATCGTTAATTTCTTGGGGGAAAAAATCATTCTAGAAGATGTGCACCATTCCCATATATTTCTCTTTTTTTTAGTTCAAGATTTCTTATTATCTACTTTTTATCGACATTCTCAAAACCCAAATCATTTTTTTTTTTTTAAAAGGTAAATTTTAAAAACTTGTTTTTTTTTTCTTAAGAGAGATGAAAGCAATCATAAAAAAAAATGAAATAAAATGTGGGAAAACAAACAAAATTTAGAAACTAAAATAATATTTAAAAAAAAAAAAAAAGATAAACATAATTTTTTAATATCTTTTACTTTTCTTTTTCTTTAAACAACCGACCCACGGGCCAGGATTACGGCCACAAAAGCTAAAAACGTGTATCAGAGAAAATCTCGATTTATAGAAAAGATCACTCCAAAACGGCAATGAATCCTCCTCTCAAAATCATCAATCCAAACAGAGAAATTAAAGAATAATAAAAAAATAAATGAAAAATCATATTTCAACTTGGAATTCAAGGAACTAACCTGTAGCGGCGAGATGTCCGCCGTGAAAAACTGATCGGCGGCGAAGTACAGCTGATTAAGCTTAGGACAAACATCGGATTCCGCCAAACACGTCCTTATCTTCGGCCAATTTCTAGAATTAGTGAGATGATTCCTGAGCCAAGGCGAGAATCCGTCGAGCCGATACTCTTTGAATCCTCGGCCCATGACGGCGTAGCTGCCGTCGGGGCGAGTGACGACGAAGGTGAAGACGAGGAGGACGAGCAAGAGGCCGATTAGAACAGCCATACAGAAGAGGTAAAAGGCCAACAGGCCTTGTTTGTTCCAGTACGCGCCGATGAATCCGGCTAAAGAGACGAGGAGGATCAAGACGCCGAGGAGAACCACCGGCCACCGGAAAAAATGGATGCATTCGTTGTCGGGCTTCGAAGCCAGCCAAATTCCGGCACCGATTATGGGGATGGAGCAGAGCAGAGCCAAGAAATTCACGATTGCCGTGATGTTGTTGCTTACACCCATTGAATTTTTCTCCCAATTTCAGTTTCTAAGAGCAATGGCCAATGGGGATCGAAGAATTGAGCTAATGGGTTTTGTGTTTTCTTCACTGAAACTTCCCAGTGTGAAAGTTAGAAGGCTTTGGTTGGTTATGCTGTCATGATTTTGAAGGGAATGGGACTGGGAGTGGAACGACACGTCGTTTCAAGGTGTTGTGTTGTGGCTTTTTCATCACTAGCGTGCACCCACGTGGCACGATAATTTCTTTGATTTTCTGCACAGTAATAAGATGCAATTTTTCAGCCATTGAAGGATAAAATAAGTGAAAGAATGTGAACCAACCAACCAACCAACCAAGGACATTTTTTTCCAATTGAATTCTTATTTTTTCTTTTCGAAGGTGCAGAATTACAGATCGCTTTTTAATATTTTAACTTAATTAGAGATTTATATCTAATGGTAAAGTTTATTAGTTTCATTGAAAGTTGCCTACGAGTTTTTGAGAAATTTGATCGAGAGCAACTTTCAATTCTTTTGAGATTCATCCTTGTTACTAACTCTGATATTTATTTGTTAAAGATCAGTACCAGATTATTCTCTTTGATAGTGGCCAGAGCATAAAACAAAAGAGAAACACTGAAAAAAACCAGAGTTTTCTTTGAGTACCTTGTTTGTTAGTTGGAATTTGGAAGTTTATTCACTGAGCGGTAGGTTGAAAATGGAACCCATGTGCTCAGACTCTTTGACTTTATTCTGAACTAACCAGAAGGCCAGATCCCAATTCGGCAGTTTTCAAGTTTATTCCTTTTTGCTGCCGACGATTCGCCTTGTCTGCCTCCTCCCCGACCTCTTCCTTCAACGATGCAACCACTTTTTTTAATGGCATTCAACTTCTAAACTTCTAAACTACTGGGTCATTTTTTTTGTAATCGCAACTTTTCTGAATTGGCTTGGTTGCTTTGGCTCTGAAACAGCCCTCCGATTTGAAAATGAAGAACTGCACACAATCTGTTTGATACAATGCCTGAGTGCAAGTGTATCTCTTTAGTCCCATTCCGACGGAGGAAGAGACAAGTGATTATGAGGTATTTTTTTTACTGCCCTTCTTATCATAAGATGAAATGGTTTTAATCTTGAATTCATAGAAACATTGAGGTGTTGTTTGCAAGTTAGACCTGCATCAGTCATCAGAAGCTATAAACAAAACATGCAGAAAGCAAAAATTTCTGACCAACTAAGCACAAATCGATTTAGTTCAGATATCAAGCCATAACTTTAATTCAGTTGCCTTTGTTCAAGTTCAAATAAAAACTTAACTGAATCCGTAGTAGCATTAACAGAATGAGCTTCAGAAATATGTCAATCCCAGCAGAACAGAATTAAACTCTCATTAGCAGGTTAACAGCTTTCCCTCTGGCTTAGTCTTCATTAATCTTCGTTTCTACCTCTTGCAAGGGTAATTGAACGGCTCCCTCGAATTCATTTCCCCGCCTTTTCTGGACCTTCTTCTCAAAGCAGCCTTAACAATATCAACAGAAACAGAGCTACTTCGACTCAACAGAGTCTTAACAAAATGGCCATATGAAGGCGGAAGAGAAAGCAACAGAAGCAAAGCCTGATCCTCATCCTCAACTTCCACTCCAATATTTTTCAACCCACAAATAATCTCATCAAATTCATCCAAATGATTCTTAATCGATGAACCCTCGGCCATTCGAAGTGTGTACAAACAAATCTTCAAATGTAAGCGGCTTCTCGGAAACTTCTTCATGTACAGATCTTCAAGTCGAATCCATAGCTTCGCTGGACAGGTCTCGTTAACAAATTTAAGCAGGATTTCATCTGCTAATGACAATTGTATAACACTAAGTGCTTTATTCATAAGTCGTTCCTTTTCGCCATCGCTTAATTCATCAGACAGAGCTTCTTTGCCTTGTAATGTATTGAGTAATCCTTGAGAATCTAACAACGCCTTTACATTTTCACGCCACAGACGAAAATCATTTCTTCCGTTAAATTCCTCGATCTCATTCATCGCCATATCAATGTAAAAAATACTCATCTTAACCAGAATAAAAGTAAATTATTATTTATTAATGCTTATGCTTAAAAATCAAATAAGCGCAAGAAAAAAAGGATTATGAACTTACATAATTTCAAGGGTAAAATACCCTTTTGGTCCCTCATGTTTGAGAGTCGTTTCCAATAGGTCCCTAGGTTTGAAAATTGAACAATCAAGTCCCCACTGTTTAAAAAATGCTTCTATTGAGTCCCTGGACTGTTAAATTTTTTAACGGTGATGACGTGGCAGTAACGGTGTTGACGTGGCATATTTTAAAATATGAAAATATTAATTTTTGAATTAAAATAATAATATATTAAAATAATAATAATAAGTTTTTTTTTTTTTAAAAAAATATTCTTTCTCTCTCCCAAGTCGCACCCGAACCCCCTTCTTCCCCTTTCCCTTTCTCCCTCTCCTTTCCCCCTCCCTTCCCTCGCCGGCGACGGACGGCGGCTTCTCCATCCTCCCTTTCTTTCTCCCTCCTTTCCCCTTCTTTCCCCTCCCTTCCCTACCGCTGTCATTGCCCTTTCCCTTTTTTTCCCTTTCTTTCTCTCTCCTTTCCCACTCCCTTCCCTTGCCGGCGATGGAAAGAAAGGGAAAGGGGAAGAAGGGGGTTCGGGTGGGAGAGAGAAAGAGTATTTTTTTTAAAAGAAAACTTATTATTATTATTTTAATATATTATTATTTTAATTCAAAAATTAATATTTTAATATTTTAAAATATGCCACGTCAGCACCGTTACTGCCACGTCATCACCGTTAAAAAATTTAACGGTCCAGGGACTCAATAGAAGCATTTTTTAAACAGTGAGGACTTGATTGTTCAATTTTCAAACCTAGGGACCTATTGGAAACGATCCTCAAACATGAGGGACCAAAAGGGTATTTTACCCTAATTTCAAATAACTTCAGTTACTGGTGAACTGGGATCCGAATGGCAACGGAAACAAACAAGTTTTAATGGGCCGCAGAGGGCTACAAGTAGGATCCGTTGCCTTGAACACGGAAATCTCTTCCGATGTGGGACAACAAGACACACAATAGAATATGTTTGGTTAAGAAACATCTTTTATATGTGAAATTTGATTTGTAACCCTCCTCAACTTTAGTTTATAACAATTTAGGTCCTATTTGATAATGATTTGGTTTTTGGTCTTTAAATATGTAAGAAAAAAGGTGGTGGAGTGGTTGGTAAAGCCTCCATCGAATGAGAATTAATGATTTCTACATAAAAAATACAGCCATCCAGTTAAAGAATAACATCCTTTGCACAAGTCTTAGGGTCCGTTTGGAATACATTCTAATTTAAATGTTTTTCAAAAATACATTTTTTTTAAAACATTTTGTATAAAAATGTTTAGAATTTAAACACTCATATGTTTGGTTGCATTTCCTCATATGTTTTTATATTGTATACTAAAAACTATTTTTAAAAAAGTTGGTTTCAAATGTTTCTCTCAAATTGATTTATTTATCAATCTCATTTTCTAATAAGTCATTTGTAGTGGTTGTCAAACACTAAAATTTTCTTCAAAATGATTTATTTTCAAAATTAAACAATTAAAAAGTTAAATCAAACACAAACAACTTTAGTAGAAGTTTTCAAATTAGCACGACCACTCTTTTTTTTAAGTGTGCCCTCGTTCGGTGTTCAAGCTTGCGCGACTAAGCTAAACGCAGTTCTTGAGTTTGGTCATACAGTAAATAAAAAGATGTATGAACTTCCAACCTTTCAATGTGGGACCAATCAACTTTCTATGGCAACGGTTGCTGATACATATGTGTGATGGCCATCAAATTTACAGTTATATCCGGTTTACTAATGAGAATTCATGGTTCCTATTCAACCTAAATGGTTTCTAATCCTACTCTCTTGTCCGGCTATCCAACCAAAGAAACATCAGTTACAGTAAAAGATGTGTGATGCAGATATCACACGTGTCCAAATAAAACTTGTGCTTGACACGAGTCCAGTTTGAAATTTGTAAACGGTTAGAAAATGCAGCAAATTTTTAGAAAAGCGGGTATCTATCAACTTTTACACATATGAGTAAATTGAAAAGTGAGCCTTATGGTCCGCTTGAAATACTTTTTAATTTAAGTGTTTTTCAATAATGCATTTTTTCTTAATATTTTGTATAAAAATTGTTTAAAATTTAAACAGTCATATATTTGATTATATTTCTGTTTTTTTATACGTTATTATTATTATACACTCCAAAACTTTTTTTTCTAAAAAAAAAAAAAATTGCTTTCTAGTTTAGAAAGAAAAAAGAAAAAAATATATTGCACTTTCCTTCTTAACTTTTCTTTCTTATTTATCCATATTGGATCAAGTAACATATGATGAAGCAAACAGCTTTCCAGATTTCAAGGCGGAAGAACAGCCAATTTCTTTCATAAAAAAAAAAAAGAAAACGAAAATCCAACAAAAGCGCTCGCACGTTCGCACGTGACACTCACATTCTCTTCATCGATTGAAACCTCTTCTCTTTATCCCCAAATTTCGTAGTGTTATAAAACTTCAAATAATCCTCAAACCGGTACCCGCCGGGATACAGAAGCTCCGCCGCAGGCGAAATGACGGCGTCGGTGGCCGGATTATAAAACGTGGCAATGGAGAGCCTGCTGCCGTCCTTCTCGGCCAGAACGCGGTGCAAAATGCTCTTGTATTTGCCGCTGCTCAGAACCTCGATCTGATCGCCGATGTTGACGAATATGGCGTTGTTCTTCGACGGCGGGATTTTGAACCATACGCCGTCGTTTTCAAACTCCAGGCCTGGGACTTGGTCGTCCTGCAGCAGGAGGATTATTCCGCCGGCGTCGGTGTGTTCTCGGAGCCCTCTCACCAGATCCGGGCGAGGGCATTTTGGGTATTTCGCCACTTTTGTTCCAACGGATGGGCCTTTGGTTCCGGTAAAAAGCTGCTTTATGTGGGCTTTTTCTAGGCCCAGATTCTCGCACATTAGCTCTGCAAGCTTCTCTGCTATCTTTATCACTTGAGGTATGTACTCTTCTTCCATGGCTTTGCTGTATTTTTTATACAATTTTTTTTAGTTAATTCGCAAAATATGATTTCGGCTTGAATTTCAAACTTTTTTTCATTGATTTTTAAAATTTGTTTTACGCGATATTATTTTTAGCCTCTAAATTTTCAAAATGTCTACTTTAGTTTCTAAACTATTTTACAATTATTTATTTATTATTATTTGTTTGAATTTAAATCTCCAATCTCCAAAAGTATACGTGACTCAAAATGTGTAAACTAATACGTTGACATAAATATATATAGGAGTCATGTAGATTATTGAGTGTTAGAATAATATTGAAGAGACCGAGGTAATTTTTTTTAGAAGCTTAGAAATTAAGATAGACATTTAAAAGTTAATTAATCTTTTTTAAATTAAAGGACTAAAATAATCTTTATCAAAATAATTTTGTAACGAAATAGTTACCGAAATGGATATTTAAAAAGTTTAAAGATCAAAGAAAGAATAAACTAAAAGCTTAGAATTAAAATAGATTTAAACCTATAATCTAAATTTCTAATCACCCACTTGGTAAAGTTCTCAACTTTTGTTTTCCAAATATTTATAAAAATGCAAAACTATGAATAAATGTGGTACACCATTGTTATTATTATTATTTTTTGAATAAATGTGGTACACCATTATTAAATAAAAGCAAAGAATTAAAAATATTGTCAAAAGGTGACCTAAATACTTAAATAGAGAAACTTACCAAAGATCTTGTGAGACATTGGTAAATTGAGAGATGTTAGAGTTTGGTTTATGCCAAATGAAGAAAGTGCTTTCCCAATCCACATCAGATACTGCCATTTTGCCCAAGTTTTTGGCCACATCTGAATTATAAAATTTTTCTTTCATATTCTCATCATAATGTCTGTTTACCAACAGCTTCACTTTCTCCAATACTTCCTCTTCAATCCCATGGTTCTCTACCTGCACACCAATCCCACTCAAACAAACCATTAACATTTCCCAAGAAAAGGAAAAAAAAAAAAAAAAAACCCATAAAAACCAAACTTAACTATGAACAATTCCATTCAACTATATCCAAATAAAAAAAACGAGCATAGCTCAACTGGTTAAGGTATGTATCGCTGACTTGGAGATCAAAGACATAGATCCTCTCAACCCCACATGGTGTTGAACTCAAAAAAGTAAATAAATAAACCTACTTGAGTTGGATTTCTCCCGATCCCTTTTTAGTCATTGGATTTTTCATTAGAAAATATTAAATATACCTGAATCTATTGACTCGAGTTTTAAAGTAATCTAGTGGTGGCCATACTTCAAGTAAGAAAATTTGATTGGATAAGATCAAACTCTCGGTGCGCTTAGGAAAAGAACAAATAGATCAGATATCACTATTTAAGGGGAGACTTCCCAACTAGTCTTCTTTCATACGAGACAGACAAAGATGGTTGAGAACGTAAACACAACCTCACAGAAGTGGTGAAAGTTGTTAGATATGAGTAAAAAAGACAACATCTTCATTAGCTCGAGGTCTTTTAGATGAAACAAATATAAAAATATTACCCGAAAGAGATGTAAAGACGACGGGATATTTTAACGAATACCGATCAGAATTGTAAAGAGAAAAGAGAAAGAATGTACCAAAAAGAAGCCCCAATCTTTGCAAGCATCATGAAGGACAGACAGGGTTTTGGCCCTGTTGTCTCCATTGAGCTGATTGAAATCAATGGTAGGAATCTTCATATTCTTTCCTTTTCTTTTTTCTCTTTGGGAGTGCATAAGAATGGTGAAATAAGGGAGTTTATATAGGCATTGATTCCATTGGCTATGAATCATTTTTAGTCATCTTTTTTCTTTTGAATTGAAAGAAGGGTCAGATTCTTTGAAGATTACCCTTTTGATCATTCACTTGCAATTTTATATTGTTCATCATCTTTTTTTTAATCTCTTTATGCTATCAACCAATTAAACCTTGTAAATTAAGCTTTGGATGCTTTTTCTTTCTTTGTGAGAAAATTTAACTTTGCTTAACTTGAGCATTGTCCACTCACAAAGTTTGGATTTACTTTTGCCCATAATCTTTATAATCATTGTTTAAAATATATTTTTTAGTTTAACAATTTTTTAATTAAAAAAAACCAAAAGGAATGTTTGACCCTATTCAAATTGTTTGGTAAGGTTTTGAATTTCATTTCTCATTCAAGGAAGTGTATTGGTTGTGTAGTAATATTTTCTTTTGTAATATGTTTTTAAGATTTAGCCAAGGTTAAGTATCATGTGCCGAGTTAGTAACATTAGAACACGTGAAAGAAAAAGAACAAAGGAAACTTTAGTGAAGCTACCCAGAGCATAACTCAACTGACATAAAGTATGTGCTTATGACTAAGGAGTCATGAGTTCGAATCTCCCACTCCCGAATGTTGTTGCACTAAAAAAATGAGGACTTTAGTGAAATAGATTCAAATCTCATTGTGGTCTACTTAGGGTATTAAAATTCTACAAGTTCAATACAAATTTTATGGTAACCATTTTTTTTTTTTTTTGACAACATGTACGGGAGTGGGATTTAACCTTAAGCCTCTTGGTTAGGATACTAGTTTTTTGAACCATCATGGGTTGGCCCTAATGGTCAATAAGGGCATAGAAAAAATAAAGGGCTTAGAGGGAATGGGTTCAATCCATGGTGGCCACCTACCTAGGATATTTAATATCCTACGAGTTTCCTTGGCAACCAAATGTAGTAGAAGCTGGCCCGGACACTCACGGATATCAAAAAAAAAAAAAAAAAAAGATACTAGTTTTTTGCTAATTGAGTCATGCTCTTGTTGACTATAGTAACCATTTGTGGTAATGTCTTTTGTGACATTAGATTGAAATATATTATAAAATAAAGTTTATTAGAGTTCAATGGTTTTGGGATGATTTAACACATCCCACCTCCCCCTGGATTCTATGTGCTGGTAAGAAAAGTATAAATTGAAAATCAAAAGCTTTTATTTTAAGATATGGTTATGAGTTTAAGGAGTTGCTAGTTTTAACTCAAAACCATGGGCACAAACACTACATATTCACATGCCTAAAGCCTCACAATTCACACTTCTGCTTTAAAGGGACAATATTGGAATTATTAAATTATAATTTGCTTTGACTGTCTTCTAATTCTTGTTGGAATTTATGTGGACATGTTGAGAGAAAAAGGGTATGTCTAAAGACATTGTATCATTTAATTCATCGCCCATAGTCTTTGCTAACTTTGCGTGGATTGTAATGGAATCAAAGATTTGAAGATGATTCGAACATCTAACATCTTGGTTAAGAGTACGTGTTAATTACGATTGAAATATGCTCATTTCAGCTTTCGTTGTGCATTTGTTTGAATTAAAAAGGGAGGGATTGAAGACTTTGAGATTGGTTCGATAATGATTTTGTTACAGGTACTTTTATTAAAGGAAAATTATGCTGAGAAATTGTTCTTTGAGAGTAGGATGATTCAAACATTTGACATCTTGATTGAAGTTACGTGCTAATTACTGTTGTGATATGCTCATTTTGGCTTTCATTATGCATTTGTTTGAATTAAAGAGTGAGGGATTGAAGACTTTGAGATTGGTTCAATAATGGTTTTATTATTGATACTTTTATTAAAAGAAAATTATTTTGAGCAATTGTTCCTTGAGGCTAGGATGAATCGAACATCTGACATCTTGGTTGAGTTCACGTGACTATGCTTACTTTGACTTTCATTATTCATTTGTTTAAATTAAAAAGGGAGGGATCAAAAAATTTGAGATTGGTTCAATAATGATTTTGTTACTGATATATTTTTTTTTTATTAGAAGGGAGGGATTCACTTGTAAAATTACTCCTCCACCGTGCCAACAAGAGCATAGCTCGGCATAAAGTTTATACTCTCGACCAAAAAGTCAGAGATTTAAATCCCTCATCCCACATGTTTCACTGCACAAAGTAGAATTCAAGTAGAATTTGACAACGTCAAGGACATCTTTGTAAATCTTCCATCGTCTAAAGGGCACTTTTGCAAATTTTTCTTTTCTATAATTTGTGGAAGAAAAATTCCGGTCGGCCCATATACAAATTGGATCCTTCGTTGACCCAAAGTTTAACCGCTCTCCTCATCACATTGGTGGGCCCAATTTATTATTACCTGAAAGAATAATTTAAATATAGAATTCTATATTTTCATTTTCCCTCATTTCATTTATCGGTTGTATCGTCGGCGTTTTTAGTTCACTCACTGTGTCTCCAACTTTCCGGCCATGCCAGTCGGCGAGCTTCGATTTTCGTCTCAGTCTCCGGCGACTGCGACGGCGGCGGAGCCGACTCTGAACAACGACGAGACGTGGCTGTGGGCGCAGATTAAAGCCGAGGCGCGACGAGACGCCGAATCAGAGCCGGCGTTGGCCAGCTATCTTTACTCGACGATTTTGTCTCATTCATCGCTCGAGAGATCGATTTCGTTTCATCTAGGGAACAAACTTTGCTCCTCTACGCTTCTTTCCACTCTCCTGTACGATCTTTTCCTCAACGCTTTCTCCACTGATTACTGTCTACGATCTGCCGCCGTCGCTGATCTACGAGCGGCTCGAGAACGCGATCCGGCGTGTGTTTCATTCTCGCACTGTCTCCTCAATTACAAGGGATTCTTGGCCTGCCAGGTGAGAAGTTGTAAATTGCTATTGCTTTTGAATTTGCGGAATGGCGTTTTTCTGTGAATTGAATTATTAGGGATTGAAGGCATTTTGCCCTAATTCGATTTGACGAGTTGAAAGTTGAAGTGTTGAAAATCGATTCGAAGATTGTGATTTTCTGAGTTGACTGCCGACTACTTCTCCTGCATTTAAAGCGCGAGGCAGAAATACAAAAGTAAAAATATAATGAATAAAGAATAGAGACTTCCTTTTCATATACTGAATTTTTTGTTTGAATATATATACTCGTCTTAGGGAAAGTTACCAAATGTAAAAACTTGAAAACAAACACAACAATGTTAATCTGATCATGAATCAGAATTAAACTACACAGAAAAGTATTGTCTTTTATGTTTAAATGCTTTATGAAGGTCAAAGACAACTTTGTGCTTCTTTTGTTTTGAATATTATATAAATTATATGGAACATTTGATTTTACTAATACAGTAAGTCATTTCTCTTTTAGGCTCATCGTGTGGCTCACAAGCTGTGGACTCAATCACGCAGGCCGCTGGCTCTGGCACTTCAATCTCGCATTGCTGATGTCTTCGCCGTCGACATTCACCCAGCAGCAAAGATTGGGAAAGGCATTCTGTTCGATCACGCTACCGGCGTAGTAGTGGGCGAGACAGCAGTGATAGGCAACAATGTATCGATTCTTCATCATGTCACTCTTGGAGGGACAGGAAAGATGTGTGGAGACAGGCACCCGAAGATCGGCGATGGGGTTTTAATCGGTGCTGGAGCCACCATTCTTGGCAACGTGAAGATTGGAGAAGGAGCTAAGATCGGTGCGGGATCGGTGGTGCTCATTGATGTGCCACCACGGACCACCGCAGTGGGCAATCCCGCACGACTGGTGGGAGGGAAGGAGAAGCCATCACAGCTCGAGGATATTCCTGGGGAGTCCATGGACCATACTTCTTTCATCTCCGAATGGTCAGATTACATAATTTGATAGTATGTTTTACTATGAATGTTCTGCATTTGCATCTCTCTGGCCTTGCATCTGTCTATTATACTTTCCATTATGCAATTAGCATTGCTGTAGCAATTAGAATAGGATACATCGACCACTCTTTTTGGTTTCTCTTGTAGTTGTAGTATATTCACACTCTTTTGCCACTCTACTGCTTATCAGACTGAATTTTGTTAAATAAATCAAATGCTGTAAGCAAACACTTCTTTTTAACTTAAAGACTATCTTGGACGATGCTCCATTATTTTTAGTAGGTTTGTTTAGTCCCTTTTGACATGTTAGCCTTTTTTTTCAGCAATACACACTTGTCACTAAGCTGAGAATAGATAAATTATTAGAACTGCCATAACATGAGTCTCTAATGGTTATATAAGTGGTAGAAGTATCAAATGATAGAATAGATAAACAAGGCAGCGGAGTTTCTGGATTATTGCCTACCACCATTGAATTGATTTGCGTATTTTTTAGTTCAACATGTGGGGTGGATATTCGAAGCTTTAACCTTTTGGTAGATACTTTCAATCGCAGATATTTTGACGTTTTCCATTTTGTTGTATGGTTGGCCAGGGAAAATGGTGGTTCTTTGTAAGATTCATGGAAAATGATAGAATAGATAAACTCGCTTCAAGTTGCCAGCATGAGTATAGTTTAACTGTCATCAAACTTGTACTTATGACTAAGCGTTTTGTTGTTCAAATCTCCACCTCATATGTTGTAAAAAAATAATAATAATAAATAAATAAATAATAAAAAATAAAAAATCACTTCAAATATAATAAACATAAACATTACTTAACAACTCATACAAACTTTATGCCTGTGAATAAATGCCAACATGAGAAAAGTTTCCAGTCATATTGTTCAAGCCTTCCATAATTTTTCCTTTTTTTTTTGGTAAAAGTTTCAAATTTTTATTAATGTTCTACAAAAACATATCAAAATTAAGGTTAAACTACATGTTGGTCGCCAAAGTGAGTATAGCTCAGCGATAATTGTCATGTATCTTGGACCAAGAGGTCAGAGACTCGATTTCCCGTTCCCAAATGTTGTTGAACTAAAAAAAAAAATGTTGATCTTTTAATGGTTTCAAATTTTGATAATATATATTTTATATGTCTGCAAATTTTAATCAACTTTTTAAGATTTTATAAAATTATATAAAATATGGTGTTTGTTCCGACTAGTGACTTTCATGAACCAAACTTGTACTTGTTTGCCAACAACACCGGGAGCTTAATAAGTCAACCTTTCAATCTTGTATCGAATAAATTTTTTGTTCATTTGATTTTATTTTTTTTTTACTTTCAATATTGTATCTAATAAATATTCGACTTATTCAATATCTTTTTTTAATTTTTGGTTTTAATAAACACCAAATTAAAAACGTATAGCCGAACAAATTTAAAATTTATATTTAATAGGTCAATTAATATTTAAACAACTTGAAATATGTCATGTTGGGACCTTAGAATTGAACTTGTAATTCAACATAAAATAAAGATATGTTAAATTATCAAAAATATCTATGAACTAAGGGTTGATTTCAATTATACTCCTGTACTTTCAAAAGTTTCATTTTAGTCCTTCAAGTTTGAAGTTTATTTCAAAACGATCGGACATTTTTTCATTAAATTTATGGACAAAAAATGATGTTTTGCATGTGTTTTTATTGTTTTCTCCTATTCAAATATGTTCACATAAACAACAATACATATGCAAACACGTCATTTTTCATCCATAAATTTAACGAAAAATGCCTTCAAATGTTGTTTTGAAACAAAATTCAAACTCCAAAGATTAAAATGAAACTTTTGAAAGTTTAGGAGTATAAATGAAACCCTACAACAATTTAGGGGTGTTTTTCATTAAGATATAACAAAATTTCTCTGTCACAATTCACAAGCCACTTTTTTTCCAAGTCCAGATATTTTCTTTATTTCCAATTCGCACACCAAAGCTCTTGGCCATCTTCTGGGCTCTATGCCCCACGAATTCTTCCTTTTAAGATAACAAAAACAGCACAACAATGGCTTCCTCGATTCCTTCTCAGGCCACTCGAAACTCCATTATCACTACCAATTTCAAATCTCGAATCATCCCAATTCACTCTCCTGCTGTCAAATCCTTCCGGCCGACGTCCTTGTGCACTAATGCTCTCTCCAATTCCCGCAATCGGAAGGCGGCTCGCTCGTACGACGGCCAAAGCTCGACGAACACTCTCTCGAAATCTCAGAACCAGACGACCGATTCAGTTTTTGGACTTCCGTCTGCGGTGGATTTAGTGGCTCTATGCGAAGAGGGTAAGGTAATGGATGCTCTGGAATGTATTGGCCAAGGTGGTAATGTTGATTATGGTGTTTTTACTGCTTTGTTGAATTCTTGTGGGAATTTGAAGTTGCTTGAGGCTGGAAGAAGGGTGGATGGGCTGTTGAAGGGGACGAAGTTTCGTGGGGATGTGGAATTGAACAATAAATTGATTGAAGTGTACTCGAGTTGTGGCTGTATGAAAGATGCACGTAGGGTGTTCGATAAAATGCCTGACAGGGATACATGGACTTGGAATTTAATGATCAAGGGGTATGGAGAGAATGGTGAAGGAGATCATGGGTTGGCTTTGTTTGAGCAAATGAAGAATGTGGGATTGCAGCCAAATTCAGAAACATTTCTGGTGGTTTTAGCAGCTTGTGCTATGGCTGAAGCTGTGGAGGAAGGTATATTTTACTTTAACTCAATGGAAAATGAATATGGAATCAATCCTGAAATTGGACATTATTTGGGAGTTGTTGATGTTCTTGGGAAATCTGGACATTTGATTGAAGCAGAGGAGTTCATTGAGAACATGTCCATCAATCCCACAGCCAAAATCTGGGATGCCCTTAGAAACTACGCTCAACTCCATGGAAACATGGAGCTTGAAGATCGAGCCGAGGAGTTGATGTTCTCTCTGGACCCGTCCATGGCAGCCACAGCTGCCAACCCACCGCTCCCTCTGCCAAGAAAGCAATCAGCAACCAACATGTTGGAGGAGAAGGATAGAGTGAGGGAGTTTAGATGTGCAATGCCTTACAAAGAAGAGGGTGAAGGGAAGCTAAAAGGATTGAATGGACAAATGAGAGAAGCAGGCTATGTGCCAGATACAAGATATGTGCTACATGACATTGATGAAGAGGCTAAACAGCAGGCTTTGCAATACCATAGCGAGCGGTTGGCCATTGCTTATGGATTGATCAGTACACCAGCGAGAACGACGCTGAGGATCATCAAGAATCTTCGGATCTGCGGCGACTGCCACAATGCAATCAAGATCATGTCAAAAATTGTTGGAAGAGAGTTGATTGTTAGAGATAATAAACGTTTTCATCACTTTAGAGATGGAAGATGCTCCTGTGGGGATTACTGGTAAATACATCAACTGTATCATACACATTGATATTTTCAATTTTCATTTCCTTGGTGACTTACTCTGTTGCTTTTCATTTTCTTGTCTTCTCTAGCTTTTCCTTTTAGGATAGAAAACAGAGCCCTTCTATTGAGAAGTAATTAGAGTGTAGATTGAAAGATAATTAAGGAACATCTCTTCAACAACATGCTTTTTATAAGTAAACTTATGAATTTATCCCCACTACGAGTACAAATTATTCAACGAGACCATCATAACAGATTCCAAACCGACATAGTAGATTCACCCTTATGTGAATCTGTTTTACAACTATGATGGAGTTGAATTATGTACTTCAGAAAAATGTTCAAATTATTGATGAGGAATAATGATAAGAGATAGAAATAAAATGTGATCATTCAAATGGCACATATAGATGAGAAAAGAATATGTAAAATTCTCATGTTGATTTATACACAGATGCTTTAATGTTTTATCTAAAATTACAATGCACGAAACACATGTTCGCCTACAAATTCACAAGTGAGAGTAAAGATTCAAACCTCGACAATATATTGTCTTAGTAAGTTGAGCTCTAGGTTGACCACAACAGTTGATCTTTCATAGTTCAAATCGTAAAGAGTAAGACATTCATATAGCAAATGAAAATTTTGAACAATAATTGTATCAATTTAAAACCTTAAACTTTCGTAAGTGGACCAATTTAGACCATTTGTTAGTGATTGATAACTATTTCCACTTGATTTCATTTAAAATTAGCTCGAAATCACATAAGTAAAACTATTCTTCTCCCGAAGTCCTATCAAAGTGACAAGAAAAGTTATCAGTAATTCTTTCTAAATAAGTAGAGAAAAATAAGAGGAATATTAGATGGAAAAAAATCACTCATATTAATGAAAAATCAATACCATCTTTTTTTTTTTTTTTTTTTTTTGAGTATTTCAACATTTAGGGGTGAGGGATTCGAACCTCTGACCTCTTGGTCGAGTGTACATACCAATTACCGCTGAGCTAGGCTCACTTTGGCATCGATACCATCTATTTGATCCAACATTTCTCTCTAATTTACATCAATCCCCATAAGTCTTATACACACACGTGAAAGTTATAACAGTTTTAAAATGAAATTATAATGAAAATGGCTAAATTAATTCACTTATGAAAGTTTAGGGTTTTAATTGGTAGAATTTTTTCTTTTTTCTATCCCTCACATTTACTAAATTAACCCTTCCTTGTAAAAAGACGAAAATTAGTTTAAATAAAACAGACGAAAATTAGTTTAAAAAAAGGGCCAGTTGCAAAAGTAGCAAAATGGCCCAAACTATTTGCAAAAGTAGCAGCCCGCATAAATATTTGCAAAAATGGCAAAATCTTACCATCAGAAAAGTAAAATTACTAAAATGCACATCACTGATAGAAAACTTTCTATCACTGATAGAAATTTTTTTTATCACTGATAGAAAAACTTTCTATCAGTGATAGAAGTTTCTATCACTGATAGAAAGCTTTTCTATCAGTGATAGAAGTTTCTATCACTGATAGAAAAGCTTTCTACCACTGATAGAATCTATCAGTGATAGAAAGACTTTCTATCATAGAAGATTTCTATCAATATATATATAAAAATTGACGAGGAAGAAGAAGATGCGCGCGCCAATCAGTTTTTCTATCACTGATAAATTCTATCAGTGATAGAAAAAGTTTCTATCAGTGATAAAAATCTCCTATCACTGATAGAAACTTTATTCTATTAGTGATAAAAACTTTCTATCACTGATAGAAAATGTTTCTACCACTGATAGAGTGATAGAAATATCAGTGATAGAAACTTTATTCTATCAGTGATAGAAACTTTCTATCACTGATAGAAAATTTGTCTACACTGATAAAATCTATCAGTGATAGAAAGGCTTTCTATCATAGAAGATTTCTATCATTTTTCTACCACTGATAGAAGATAGAAAGACTTTCGAAGATTTCTATCAATATATATATATATAAAATTGACGAGGAAGAAGAAGATGTGGGCGTCAATCAGTTTTTCTATCACTGATAGATTCTATCAGTGATAGAAATCTCCTATCACTGATAGAAAGCTTTTCTATCAGTGACAGAAACTTTATTCTATCAGTGATAGAAACTTTATTATATCAGTGATAGAAACTGATAGGAAATGTTTCTACCACTGATAGAATCTATCAGTGATAGAAACTTTTTATCACTAATAGAAAATGTTTCTACCACTGATAGAATCTATCAGTGATAGAAAGACTTTCTATCAGTAATAGAAGATTTCTATCAATATATATAAAAAAAACTAAAACTGACAAGGAAGAAGAAGATGCACTCGCCAATCAGGGGCAGGGGCAATTTAGGAATATAAAAAATTAATTAAAAAAATTTGCCATATTTGCAAATATTTTTAAAAATTGTTATATTTGCCATTATT
This sequence comes from Luffa aegyptiaca, assembly GCA_017139565.1. NCBI lineage: Eukaryota > Viridiplantae > Streptophyta > Magnoliopsida > Cucurbitales > Cucurbitaceae > Luffa > Luffa aegyptiaca. The sequence goes on along the minus strand of CM029402.1, from coordinate 49,479,601 downwards.
TACCCTCATGTTGCCACACATTACAATTATCCTTAAAAAAAACAGACGAAAATTGGTTTGGGCCGAGGTGAAAACAAACAGGCCCAGGCTTCGGTTTGGAGAATCGGGCTTCTGCAAAAAGAGCCCTCAAACTGTGGAAGAAGTCTTCGCTTCGTCACTCGCTGTCCATTGAAATTCTCAAAATCCCAATTATTCTCTCTCTTCCTCACAGTCTCGGAGTCGGAGCTCCACTTTCTCCTACTAGCGGCGAGAGAAAAGCAGCCATTTCAGTCACATTTTCACCTTCTCAATCTCCTCCGTCACCGTCTCTTTTGCTATTTCTCGAAGGTGAACGCCTTTATCATTCTCTTCTCTTTTTGTGATTTGTCAGTTTTTGTCCTCCGAGGAATTGGATCCTTGTTCTTGCCTTTTCCTGTATCTTGCGTTCTTTCTCTCGTTTATCGATGATCTCTTTATCTGCTCTATGATGTAAATATTTCGTCTTATTTGTATAATAGTGGAATTATTGTTTTGTGTTGATATGTGCGAGGTTTGGATTGTCATTTCGAATGTTAGATATTGGAATTTGATTAGGGTTTTAGTCAAATCAGATTACTGGAAAAAAAATGTTGAGCCGTTTTTTTTTTTTGTTTTGAAATTGAATAAACTAAGATTTTCTATTGCTTAAGTTTGGAAGGAAAATGTATGTGATTTGAGGCGCTATTGAAGGTCGAATGGTTTCTCCGGATCTTATTTGCCCACTGTGTGTATCGGTAGCCAAATGCCAGTTCCTCTATTGCCTGTTCTTCAGCAGCTAGACGTTGATTTGTGTTCTATGAAGAAAATTAGTTTGTTATGCGGCAGTGGGTTTTGACTGAGAAGCCATTTTTTGGGTGTTTATATATTGTTAGAAACGTTAAGAAAATCGAAAGTGTTGTTGGATGCATGATTTGTAGGCTTTCCTTAGTTTCGATGTTTATATGTTGTTGAATGTTATTGTTTCCTGCATTGATTGAGAATTATTTGTTTAATTGAAACTTTATATGGCTTGGCTACAGTTTTTTAGCTTTATTTTGGATTTGATGGCGTCCAAGTTGCATCAGTTGCAATCCAAGGCTTGTCAAGCTTCTCAATTTGCTTTCAAGCACGGTTCTTCCTATTATAAGCAGTTATTGGAGCAGAACAAGCAATACATCCAAGAACCAGCTTCTGTGGAAAAATGCAACTTGCTTTCAAAGCAATTGTTGTATACTCGGCTTGCTAGGTTATCACCTTCTATACTCATATTATTTTTTTGCATTTTTCCATTGTTTAATGTGGTTGTGGAAGAATTCATACTGATTTCATGGTCATGTGTTCTTTTCACGATTCGCCGTAGGATTATGCCTATTACCTTAGTTTGACTATCAACATTTTTCCACATTGCTTCACATCGCACCACTTGTTGAACATGGGCAACCACTCATGAGAATCCAAGTTCATTGATTTATGTCCATTCAAATAGTATAGCGTTTAGGGACTTGGAAATAAATCCCCTATTAATGGTGGCACCATGTGTAATATGATAGCACTTTTTTGGTTGAAAATGAGAGCAAAAATGTATCAGTATAATAGCTGAACTCTTACAGCTATATTAGTACCCCGGTTCCACTGTCTTAAGCTAGTTAATTATTTTATCAGCAGTATTTGTCATTATCTGCCCTTTGCATTAGACCGTAAAAATATAAACCTAAGATCCTAAGCATGGTACTTCCTAGGAATCAGCTACGCCAATGTACTCACTTCTTTATATAGGGTGTGTTGCATATCACAAAATACCTGTCCCAAGCCAAGCTTCATTGCTTTACTTACAGATTATTCACATTACGTTGATTATGCAGCATCCCAGGTCGCTGTGAATCATTCTGGAAGGAACTCGATTATGTGAAAAACTTGTGGAAGAACAGACAGGAGCTGAAAGTTGAAGATGCTGGCATCGCTGCCTTGTTCGGGCTGGAGTGCTTTGCATGGTTTTGTGCCGGTGAGATCGTAGGAAGGGGCTTTACATTCACAGGTTATTACGTCTGAGAACATCCTCCGTAATTTGTGGAAGGGATGTTGACAATGGCGACTTCCCTTTTCTTTTTCGCGGGTACTCCGCATACAATTTTTTTTCCTATTAAGTTGAGGATTCTGTGAGCCACTCTGATAGATTAATAATAATCCATGAATTCCGAGGGACCATAATGGATCCTAGCGTTGTTTCCATTGATGCTCATTCTTGATAAATCCAGTTCTTAATTCTGAACTGGAAATCTAATTTGGTGAAACCTCCATACAAGATGTGGCTTTTGCTGCAACTTCCCAGCATTTCTCGTTGAACTTTTTAACCAAATGATCTGCAGGTTGTACGTAGACCAAGAGATATATGCTAATGCAAGCTCAGGTAGGTATATGTTCCAACTTCTAATCTAACACGTGATATCATTTCTTTTTCCCGTTTAGCTCTTATTTTGGTTCCTAAACTTTTAGGGTCGGTTTGGTCTGGTCTTGAAAATTTCTAACATTTGTATTACCTTTAACTTTTTTGTAAATTTCCACAAACTTGATTACTAAACTTATGTTCCCGTAAGTGTTATTTTTGTTGGTTTGGTTTGGAATTGATTTAGATTGTTGTTGATCGTTAATGAAAATTACTAAAATTATTTTCTATACAAAAATTGTAGACTTTAACAGAATATTTATAAGTTTGGTACCATAATAAACTTCAACCAAAGAGTCGATGAGTTGGAATGTAGAAGTACTTATGAAGGCTGAAGAGTTTGAAGTCGTCTCCGAATAGTTGAATCAGTTATCTTTGATACTTGTGGTTGAACGCTATTTTCCTTGGCTCGGTTTTTTTTAACACTCTAGGTATAAAGAGAAACTTAAAAATAATTTGATTTTAATTTTAAATTTGTAAAGGGGAAATGTTCGTGTGTCTATTTAGAAAAGTTGAATTTCAAATTTATGTTTGTAATTGCCACGAACTCCTCCTCTTGGATCCTATACTCAAACAATTCTTTATCCTCTAATTGTTGAATCAATTATCTTAGTTTTAACATTGTTTTTTCTAGGAAATAATATCAAATTTGTACCATGCTTATGATGTATCATAAAATGCAAATGAAAATATTTTTTTAACGATATTTTGAAAGATAACTTGAAGGTTAAAATTGAAATACTTATCCAAGCTTGCAATTTAAGTGCTTATTCGATCTGTTTTAGTAAAGTGATTCTTTTTTCTTTGTTAATACATGTATTCATCTACGTGTACTTTAACTAATTTTACAATAGCTTACAATATCACATATGATAGGTTTTTAATACCCTAGATAAATGTTTTTCTTTTAAAAAAAAAAACCCTAGATAAATGTATGAGATTTGATCATTTAGATTGTATTATTTCTAATTTGACGATGACTTAACCTACAATTCACCAACCAACTTGTCAAGACATCATGTGTAAATCCTCGTGTGATAGAGTCAGCTTCAATATGATATAACTCAACTGATGAAGACATTAGTTATAGCTTAGATGAAAAGTTTAAATGTTTGACTTCTTACTCCACAAGATTTCAAATTATTACATTCCAAAAAATGTCAATTTTAAAAAATACCAACTATCAAAATTACAATATTTGAAGGTTAAATTATTAAAAATACTCCTAAACTATAGAGTTAGTTTCAATTATATCTTCCTTAAAAAAAAAAAAAAAAAAAAAAGGTTTCAATTATACCTCAAACCTTGAAAAGTTTCATTTTAACTCATATATATATTTTTTTAGTACATCAACATTTGGGGGGAGATTCGAACTTCTGGCCTCATGGTCGAAGGTACATGTCAATTACCGCTGAGTTGTGCTCGCTTTGACTCATTTTAACTCACCTTTTTTATGTTAAACTTATAGATGAAAAATAACAATTTTTTTCCCCAACATATGTGTTTTTTTTTTTTTTTTTTTTTTTTAGGAGAAACAAACAATCAAAATAAACTTAAAAAGCAGACATTGGTGGGACAGGCCCCCCACCATCGTGAGTTTCACACCTAATCTCATCTAAATTCATAAAGAATAACCAAGAAGGAAAATCATTTACCCAACTTTCTGCTGAATCAGTCGAAACTGCCTGTTGGGCCAAAAAATGGGCTACTTTGTTATGTTTTCTAGGGATATGCCGAATCGACTAAACTCCCAAACCAAAGAACAACTGCTGAGCTTCCTCGACAAAGAAGGTGAGTTCTGTCTTATCTTCTTCCTTCCCCTCAAGCAGATGTACCACCTGAATAGAGTCAAGCTCGATAATCAACTTGGGGGGAGCAAGAGAAATTGATTTCAAACCTTCTGTGACTGCCAAGGCTTCAAACCAGCTCACTTTCCATTGATGGTGGATGTTGCGAAATCCTGCTGACACCAACGACTCGTCTCCCCGGCGTAAGATCCATCCTAGACCGCCCATCTTCTGCATTTCGCACCAGGACGCATCACTGCGCAGTACCCATTCGTCGATTGAGGATTCTGTCCACTGTCTTGCCGTAGCAGATTGTCCAATTGGAGTCTCTACAAAACGGTCCCTTCAGAAATTGCTGTGAGTATTGCCCTGTCCCTCCACATTTGATAAGCTGCTGTGAATGTGTTGCGCTAGGAATTGTATGTTGGGTTGCTGTTGATTGTGATATATTGAGTTACGAAAATTCCAGATTTGCCAACATATTAGGAGGCTTTTTTGCATCTGACTTTGCTCCCAAGCCTCCCCGCCACTTCCTCTCCATAAGCTTTCATAGTAGTTCGGGACTGTCCACCCACTCCTGTCAGCATAAAAATAATCATTATTAAACGGAAGAAAACTAGCCCAAATACCTCTAATCTTCTTACACTCCCAAGGCAAATGTTTCATTGTCTCCGGTTGATTCCTGCAAAAAAAGACAAGATGAATTTATATATAGGCCCTTGTGAATCAAATTTGTTTTGGTTGGAAGTATATCATTATAGATTTTCCAACCACAAACTTTAATTTTCGCAGGGACTCTAGTTTTCAGTATTTTTTCCACAATGCTTCCTGATAATCATTTCCTGATGCTGAAGCAAACTCCGCATTTTGACATTGGATGTCCACTCTATAAGCACTCCGAACTGAAAATACACCCTTAGGATCCGGGTTCCAAACAATCTCATCATCCCTACTATATTGACATAGAGGAATATCCTCTGCATCCTTATCCATAAACGTTCCTCTGATCAAGTTCACCCTCCACGTCCGACTGGGAGATAAAAGTTGGGCTACTGTGAAGTGTTGAGTAGTTCTGTTTACCAATATCGGGATACAAGAACCTTCTATGGGGATCCAGGGTTCCGTAGCTGCCTCCACCTGGAGACCATTGCCAATATGCCATCTATAACCCTTTTTAAACAAGTCTCTCCCCCACATGATACTCCTCCACGCAAAGGAAGGGTTATTTCCAATTTGTGCCTTAAGGAAGTGACCTGTTTTAAAATAACGCCCCCTCAACACTCTAGACAAAAGGCTATCAGGGTAACGAATTATCCGCCAGCTTTGTGTTTGCCAGCATGGCCTGATTGAAAACGGTCAAATCTCTGAATCTCATTCCCCCATGTGCTTTGTTAATGCACAACTTTCTCCAACTCCTCCAGTGAATCTTTCTCTCTGCATCCCCTGCTCCCCACCAGAACCTAGCACACATCGAATTTAACTCATTAGTTAGCGACACAGGAAATTTGAAACAACTCATCGCATAGTTTGGAATGGCTTGGGCCACTGCTTTAATCAGGATCTCTCTTCCTGTAGCTGAGAAGATTAGCATGGCCCCTGCGCCCAACATATGTGTTCAATCCTATCTGCATAAATAACAATATATTTTCCATCCATGAATTTAACGGAAAAAAAAAAAAAAAATCTTCAATAGTTTTTTTAAACCTACGTAACTTTTAAAAGTTTACACTTTATTAACACTTATCCGATAGTTCTAGTTCCTAGGAATTTTTAATAATTTAACATATTATATATGTATATGTATGCATATATATGTGTATATATATATCAACCTATAAAATAATTGTTACTTCCCTCGTAACTATTGAAATGGTGATTATATGTAACTAAAAAATAGGAATGGTGATTTTCTAAAAAAATAGAAATGGTGATATTTAAAAGGAAAAGAAAAAAAAAAAAGAAATGGTGATTATATATAACTTTCAGAATAAATAAATGTAGACCAATTCAAGAAATATTTCATATTGCAGAGTCAAGCGGGCGGGAGAAACACGACATAGAAGAACTTCGCCGAAGGAATCTGTTGGTGGCCTCAAGAAGACGACTGAAAATGGCCCGCATCAGCAGCATTTCCCTTCGCAAACATGTCTCATCAGCGATTATCCTCGCCCTTGTTCTCCTCACCATCGTCTCCGAGTGTTCCAACAACGAATCTCGGGTAACGATCTGGACCTTCAGCAATCTTGATTTGAGGAATTAAGTGCTGGATTATTAGAATCGTAGATTCGTACATCTGCAATTGGATCTTGAGTTTTCTTCGTTTGTTTCTACCTCTCAATTGCCTATATGCCACAACCTTCGCGTTATGTGAAATTGAGTTTGTTTGGCTTCTATTGAACGAATTGGATGTTAACGTTGAATTTTCGTTGGATGACAGGTTGAATGCAGCAGAACCTGTGTCGCAATTAACTGCAATAGTGAGTGTGTTCTACATTTTCTATGAAATTCGTCTTCTATCGTTATTATTATTATTTGTTGAATTTTAGTTCCTCCTTGCATATCTATTTTGTTCGTTTATTTGAAAATTAGCTGTTGGGATTCGGTACGGAAAGTTTTGTGGAGTAGGATGGACGGGTTGTGCTGGTGAAAAGCCTTGCGATGATCTTGATGCCTGTTGCAAAGTTCATGACGAATGCGTTGAAAGAAAAGGTTATTGCCAATCTATAACTACACCGCCTTATTTTGTCATTTCTTTACTTCACATTGCTTACCATTCGTCATCATTATACTTGCATAGAAAATTCGCCCATCGATCTATAATCCTGTTTTAATTTTTAGTTGTTGTGACTTGTGAGGCGAATCGGGTGAAATCTGGGCATCTTGTTGTTGAATGAACACTTTTTTTTTTTTTTTTTGGCATTATTGTATATTCTCTATTGCGTCTGATGCAAAAGATACGTATGGCATTCAAACATTTAACCCCAATTTCTATCTATTGAGAATGGGGGGAGCAGGAGGTACTATCTAACAGGTATGGAAGGTAGAATAGAAGAAGCGAAAATTGCTTTCGCAACAAGATCTTTATGGATAGAGGTGTCAACGGTGAGTGGCGGACCATAGATGGCTTCCCCTTGTTTTCATGTCCCTTAAATCATGTCCGGTCTCAAATAAAATTCTCGTTTTCTTATTTTGGTAAGATAAAATTCTTGTTGAATACTTCATCCTCAGCTTCAAATATAGTTTAAAAAGACCAACGAACCTCAGCTCCCTGACCGAACTCAACAATTGCAAAATTCTTAAGTGCGATTGGCTTTTAAATTCTGCCTCTGTTGTTGAGCATGAGATGACTGCATGTCTCCAAACTCAAGCCACCATTTCTCCCTACCAACATCCATCAATGAATCCTATATGAACCTAACCACAGATAATAGTTACTACCGTACGAGGAAACTGTAGTCATGTAGTTTAGTGCCTACTTGTGAATTGCTGGGTCGGCCACACTAACCAACAATGGTGGAGAGGGCAATGAGTTGGTTTTCTAAACCCGAGTCCTCCCAATTGAAATTTTTATGGATGTTGTACCACAATTTCCTCTACCAATATCCCTCTAACTTTTATGTTCCCTTGCTTATGTTCACTTTATTGAGCAAGTGATACCAGTTCTGTACACATACTTGCGAAAATAATCTAGTACAGTTAAACTAATAAATAAAATTAATTGTTACGTATGGTTAGCAACAAACTCTTCTTTGAAGTTCCCAAATATCTTACTGTTTTAAATGTCAAATTCTTGACACCTCAAGGTTTATGTGTTTCCTTATACTGCCAGCATGTAGAGGCTGATTTTCATTCTCAAAATGCCTATACGGGCTATACTGGAATGAATGGTTGAAATAGTCTATTATATTCTTTACGACTTCGGAAGTAGAATCCTTCATACCATTAACTTCGGATTATGACATATTGTCAGACACTTTTGGATTTTATGACGATCTTTGAGTGAATTATATCAGTAAATGCCTATGAATAAATTAGTTATTACCATTGTGCACGTAGGAGATTAATGTTTGTTACGAGAGGATTTAAAGGCATGGCTAATTGGCATGTTAAATAGAGGGGAAGGACATCCATATTTAGTGTTGGTAGATTAATGATCGAGGGTACATACTTTATGCCATTTGAGCTATGCTCATGTTGGCATGTTTTTTTTTGTTCATGTTCGCAATATTTGGTCTATCCTTTTTTGTTTTGTTTCATTCGAATTTTTGATGGATTGATAACATTTGGAACTTGGAAATCATTCTCTTTGACATGTTTCAAGACCAATAACCTCTATCACATGGGTTTTTTTCAGGTTTAACCAATATTAAATGTCACGAGAAGTTCAAGAGTTGTATTAAGAAAGTGCAGAAATCTGGGAAGGTTGGGTTCTCACAGGAGTGTCCTTATTCCACAGCTGTTCCTACAATGGTACAAGGCATGGATTTGGCCATCTTGTTCAGCCAGTTTGGTAACTCTAAGCTTGAGCTCTAATAGCCACTTCACAGTTCATGCCATTAATTTTTGCACATAACTGATTCATTAAATTGAAATAATATTCAATAGAGTTTAAGAAATCTCAAACAGATCATTTGATCCTCATTTTTGTCCTGTTTAGCTATAATTTAGACCATCTGCATTTTAAGAAAGTTTTAGCATAGTGAAAGGAAGAGTCTAGACTCCAATATACCTAATTATTTAATGTTTGAGGCTTCTTCAATAGCTGTTAGATTATTTTTTCCCCCTTTTCATGTTGTATATCAAACAGTTATGCATTTTTAAGGACCCACTCACTATGGGCAGTACTTTTTGAGACTTGCAAATTATCTTTTGATGTTGATTTTCCATTTTAACTCTATTTTTGTTGTTGTTCTTTATTATTTCAATGTGGTGGTGGGGTGTTGTATAAGGAATGGTAAAAATTATATATCGATATAAAACATTCTGAAAGTTGGAAATGTAGATATTCTCAGTCAAATTTTTGGTATCGCGTGATCAAATTTGTTGTTTTATTTAGTGGATTCCGTGTTATTGTAATTGTGAATGATATATTGTCGAATACAAAGACAATTGTATGTATGACATTGAAAAAATAATGTGGAATCCACTAAATTGACTATGACTTAGCTTGTTAAAGAATATATTCTCAACTTAAAGGTCAATTCTCTATTCCTACGTCGAACTAAACAAAAAGTAAGAACTGTTCTCCTAACATGTGGTAGTTAATAATATCGTGCATTATACGTTTTAAAGATGGGTAATATTAAGTGTTTTTATAGGAAAAAAAATAAAGAAAGGAAAATAAAAGATCGAGAATTTAAACATACATGAGAGTATTGTTGAAAGTATCTTACCGTCATACATTTTAGAATCATAATCAATTAATAAAAAGGAAAACATGAAGTTATAGTTTTTCTTTTATATTCCTTCAAAAAAAAAAAAAAAATCTTTTATATAATAGTTTATAGCAAGTAAACGCCCTTTTCTTTTTCTTTCTTTTTTGAAACTTCTTTTCCTTTCTTTCTTTTTTTTTTTTTTTTTGAGAATAATCTTTTCCTTTCTTTCTATGTATAAGACATGGTGAATCTTGATTATCATGGGTCTATGGTTTTATACTTTTCTTTGTAGAGTATAATATCAAAAGAATGTGTTAAATAAATAGTTTAATAACTGGTATCTTAAAACGTAGTACTTGATTTGTCTAAAAAAAAAACCCTTAGTAGTTGATACCATATTGATCTATGTATGATTTGTACTTATTGCAAGGCCATACATTTAAAAAGACTAATAGTATTAAGTATCAATTCAGCAGAAAAATAAAGAAGATATAAATTTTGTTAAATTACAAATTTGGTTCCTATAATGGGAAAAAGTTAGAATGTAGTCGTTATGGTTTCTTTAAAAAAAAACAGAGCGTGGAATGAATAAGAACCATAGTAGTTGATACAATATTGATCTATATATGACCTGTACTTACCGTAAGGTCATACGTTTAAAAAGACTAATGGTATGAAGTATCCATATTGAACAAAAATATAGAAGATAACAAATTTGGTTCCTGTGATTGGAACAAAAAATAAACTCAAAATGTAGTGGCTGTGGTTTTAAAAGAAAAGAAAAAAAAAAAGCGTTGAATGATTATACATATACATGTCCTTTAAAAAAAAATTATCCATATAATTAAAGAATAAAAAACAAAAATCGGTTAAAAAATGGGGCGTTCCGAGAATCGAACTCGGGACCTCTCGCACCCAAAGCGAGAATCATACCACTAGACCAAACGCCCATGATTGTTGTTCATTAAATAATTTATTTTTATATAAATGTTTATTTATGTTTTACATGATTTAGGGTTTTTCGATAAAGCTTTCACTATATAAGATCAGTTGGGGCTGAAGAAAGCGGCAGACGGAACCGGCGTATTCTCTTCTGTTTCTGCATCTCTCTTCGACTTGTTGCAGCACAGGTTCGTTGCTTCTTTGACCTTTCAAATCTTCTTTCTCTTTCATTTTCATTTTCTTCAATCAGATTTTGCCTCGTTTTCGGATTTCCTTTTTGTTGCTGATCTCCGTTATTGATCTTCGTAATACATTTGTTTCTTATTCATCTGGTTAGTTGTTTGAATTCTTCTGTAGATGGCGAACGTTCCGGGGCAGTTGGTCTGGGAAATCGTCAAGAAGAACAGCTCATTCCTCGTTAAGGAGTTTGGCAGAGGCAATGCCGGTATTCAATTCAGCAAAGAGCCTAACAATCTCTACAACCTCAACTCCTACAAGCATTCCGGTGAGATCATAATCAGTAATCTGTTGCCATTATATACTTTTTTTTAGTACATTCGTTTAGACTTTAGGAAAATATGAGGAATCAATTGGGATTTTGTGTTTTGTGCTTTTTCTTAGGGAATGCCTATTGAAGTCTTAGTTTGGTTCTTATAATTTGTTGAAAGTTAATATTTTTTGCGTTGTGGAATGCTATTTGGCGACTCTTACAGGCTTGGCAAACCGCAAGACTGTAACCATTCAGGCAGGAGGCAAGGATTTGTCAGTATTGCTCGCGACAACAAAGACAAAGAAGCAGAACCAACCCGCGAGTTTGCTCCACAAATCACTCATGAGGAAGGAATTTCCTCGTATGGCCAAGGCTGTGACTAATCAGGTAACTAGTCACTCCAGATTTTTTCACTGATGCCCATTGAGATGAAATTTCTGTTTTCCAGATCAATGCAATAGCCGCCTTTTGTTAACTTTTCCTGCATTTATCGTTAGTCGTGCCTAGTTTGCGTTATCTGGGAATTATTTTGTTATATGTTCTGCATTGGGTGTTCCATTCCGTGTTTTCCTATGTCCTCGTGTGTTTTAAGAAGCTATCAATAAGGTTTTTCTATTTTATTGTTTTCTTCAATATTAGAATTGAGCTGAATGTGCATTGTTGCGGTGACGAGAAGCTAACATGTAAGAAGGGCCGCTTTTGTAGCAGCATCTTCAATGAAATATATTTGTTACGCTTGGCTTCTGAGCACAATTTTCTATTGTCTACCTTGTTTGAGATTATGTTGAGATCATGTCTAATGAGTTGGGTGCTTTATGTTAATGAGTTATGTATTGGCTGATTGCTGTCTTTCCTTTGACTTTTATTATTATCACAAATTTCCATTGTCTTCCATATTAGTTGATTTAGGTGTTTTATATAGTGAATTGAGCCAAATGCATATCGTTGCAGTGACGAGAAGCTAACATGTAAGAAGGGTTGCTTTTGTAGTGGCTTCTTCGATGAAATATATTTGTTACGCTTGGCTTCTGAGCACAATTTTCAATTATCAGATTATGTTGAGATAATGTGTAATTATTTAGGTACTTATGTAATGAATCGAGTCAAATGTGCATTGTTGCAGTGACGAGAAGCTAACATGTAAGAAGGGCTGCTTTTGTAGCAGCATCTTCGATGAAATATATTTGTTATGCTTGGCTTCTGAGCACAATTTTCCATTGTTATATTATTGGACTGATTAAGATTATGTGGAGATCATGTGTAATGATTTACGTGTGTTTTGGTAATGTGATGATTACCTGGTAACATGTAAGGAGGTCACTTTTACAGTGGCATCTTCTTCAATGAAATATTTTTGTTATGCTAGGCCTCTGTGCATTCATTATCTTCTTGGCTGCAAACAACTTCTATCTTTTATTTGCCTTCCTTGATGGATCACTGATTCTATTCTCTAAGACTTTTCTTCATGTAATTTTCCATAACTTCCTGTAGCATAATATCAAACATTTGTTGATATTTGACTACACCAAAAAGTTATCAAAAAACTAGGGATGGGCACAAACTTAACTGTTCTGCGATGATGAGCTGCTAACATGTAAGAAGAGGTCACTTTTGTAGTGGCATCTTCAATGAAATCTTTCTGTTACGCTTGGCTTCTGAGCATGGATTATGTTAATATGGTTGTGTGGAGTCTTTATTCAATTGTACTTGTGAAGATGTGTATATGGTTTCCTTTGAATTGCCTGCCACTAATTAGATGTGGCTAAATTTGTTAGAGTGTACTTGTTGAATTTTGCAGGTGGCTGACAATTACTACCGCCCGGACTTGAAGAAGGCTGCCCTTGCTAAGCTAAGCGCAGTTCACAGGAGCCTCAAGGTTGCCAAGTCTGGTGTGAAGAAGAGGAACAGGCAGGCTGTTAGGACCCGCGGTAGGAAGTGAAACAATGGTTTATAAGGATTTTTCTTCTTCTACTTGAGCTTTTTTTTTTAAAACCCTTTTCCCCCTTTCTAAAAGAGAGACTTGCTTGCAGGGCTTTTCTTTAATTTTAAATTTTTGTGTACCCTACTTCAAATTTAGGATTTTTGACGATTGGCCTTTGGAGTTTTGTTTATTTTTAATGTAGTTTTAAAAGTATTAGTTAAAGTATGAATATTGATGCCGAGATAAAATCTCTCTGATCATTTGTTTCCTCGATGGATTATTTACCCAGAATTTATATCTTTATACAGCTTATCTTAATTTTGAAGCTTATTTTTCGTCCAATGATGGCCTTACATCTAAGACATTAATGCTTTGATTAACAATATATATATATATATATATATAGCTGTTCTATTTGTCATTATCTCACCAGTATAATGGCACCAGTATGTTGAAGTACTGAAACATATAAATATGAGAATAACCAGTTGTTTTCCCAGGTGATTAAAATTTAATAGAATTTGAATGAATTTTGTTATTATTTTATTAAGTGGGGTTCATGGAATTTTATGGTAAGCAACTAATTAAATGTTATGTTTTATCATTCTAAGTAGAGTTAAATGTCAAACCAACAAAGTTCAATTGGCCTAAAGTATAGATCAACTAAAAAGGTTTGAATATCTCATTATTACATTGTCATTAAAAACGTGAAACTAAAAAAAAATCAATATTAGAAAGATGAAACATATTTGATAAGAGTCAATCAATTAAGCTATGCTATTATGACCATTCTAAGTGTTGTTGAATTGGCATATGGTGAGGGTGAGTTTTTTTTTTTTTTTTAGTACATCAACATTTGGGGTGGAGGAATTCTTGCTCAGTACATGCCAATTATAGCTATGTTTGCTTTGGCGTGAGCTTTTCCAACTTGTAATACTATCGAGATTTTCACATATTTATAAAACAAAATTTTAGAAGTTCTTTAGATGCTTTCTCTTAGAATGCGAAATGATAGTGTGGTACACAAGAGTAACTATATTTAAAGTTACAAAATGCAATTATTAGTATTAAAAAGATCAAACCATTTACGAAATCTAGTTCCAATCTTTTTGTTTCTATTTGTTTTTTAGAATATAACATCGTTGTCAACAAGAGCATGGCTCAACGGGCATTAAACTTGTTTTGACCAAAGGACCCCTATGTTGCTAAAAAAAAAAAAAAGAATATATATTGTTTGTCCTTAAAACACACACAAAAATCAATTTGTTGCCATTTCCTCTAACCCTATCAAATCATAGAGTAACATTTTTTATTTTGAGTAACGCATCATAGAGTAACATATCCCTATGATATAATACATATTTTACTTGAATTTTTCAATATTTTATTATTATTATTATTTTACAATACGTGAGATGGATGATTCGAACCACAAACGGTCATTAATACAAGTTTTATGCTTGAACTATGTTCATGTTGACCAATATTTTTTTAATTCGAAGTCTTTAGTTGTTTCAATAACAATCAATAATAAACTTTGGATCATAACTCAATTAATAAAAATATTAATCTTGAATAAAGTTTGAATTCTTATTGTTGAGTTAAAAAAAGAAAAAAAAAAGGAAATAACCCGCACGAGATCCGTGAACCCGATGGGCCGGCCCAAATGGAAGTAAAACCGGTACTTGACAGCAACGTGAAATGCACGCTACGAAGACAACACACGGTTCCCACTATATATATAGCTCACTCCTTTCGGTTTGTCCGGACGATTTTCCCGCGCCTCGTCTGCACTTTTCCCGCTCAGTAAACCCTAATCGAAGATGGGTCAGAAGCAACAACCCTCTGCTGATCCACGCCCCGACACTAAGAAAAAGCGTCGCGTCGCCTTCTCCACCATCGGTAACTTCTCTTCTCATTCTTTCTTCGTCTCCTTCCACTCAATTTCGCTTCTTCACTTCCTTAATTTAGAGTTTCTCCGTCCCTTGGTAGCTCACTGCAAAATGTTCCGTTTTCTCTTTGTATCTCTGGGTGTCCCGCAGATACTGGTGTTCCAGCGAAAGACTGCATCAAAATCTATCTAGGTATGGCCATTTCGCTTTCCGCGCTGTTTGATTTGTAAACAAATTTGTTTGAATTTGCCTGTGCTTTGGTTGGAATAGATATTTCGGTTTCGTTGAAACTTTTTAACTCCACTGTTTGTGTTTTTGAACCTACGTGGTTTGCTTGAATTGAGTTTTCAGAGGTTGGTTCTAAATTGAAAATTTGTACTGCACTATCTGGTTATCGAAATATGTGCATTTCCGTAGTTCCTGGCCCTTCACTCCATTAATTAGTACCTCCATGAAGCATTGAGTGTTGCTAAGTCTTTGGCTGTGTCATGGGTTGTTTTGGTTGGAAATCTTATAGGTGGGGGTGCAAGGAAACAGTTACTTAAATCAACTAGTTTGGGTAGTTTATTCATTATTTATGTCTGTGTTGTTGTTGCAGTTTGTTCGAAAGAGGAAGTGGGAAGTACAGACAGTCTTTGTATTGATCCAGTTGACTTGAACAGCTTCTTTGATGATGAGGATGGAAAGATATATGGTTACCAAGGTTTGAAGGTAAACGCTTGGATCTGTAGTTTAGCTCATAGTGTGTGGAGTGATATATTTATCCAAAATGGATTGAGGTTGGCGTTGGCCGTATTCTTATGTTATATGTTTACTGCAGATTACTGTTTGGTTCAGCATTGTCTCATTTCATGCCTACGCTGATATTGTTTTTGAGAGTACGTCTGATGTAAGTATTAAAATATTTGCTTGCTTAACTAGTTTTGATACGAGAAATTAAAATGTTTGCTTGACTAGTTTTGATATGACAAATTTCTTTTTGTTAACCTGATTCGATAAGGCTACCCTCTTTCTCTCTCTGTTTTTTTTTTTTTTTGTTCATTTCTTTTTTTCCCTCGAACACAATAGTTCTTTTTGCTCTTCTGTTTTTTGGGCATTTGGTATTTATTTCTTTTTGCTGCATGTTATAGGGCGGTAAGGGTATTACAGATCTGAAGTCTGCACTTCAGGTGAATATTTTGAAGTACCGGGATTCATAATCCAGTTATTTATTGGCACTTGGAAATTATTCTGATAACTAGACTCGTTTGTTTAACAGAATATATTTGCGGAGACTATTGTGGACAACAAAGATGACTTCCTTCAAACTTTTTCAAAGGATGTAAATTTTATTGGGTAATTATCAATGTCTGTTTCATATTTATCTTAGATATTTCGTTCTCTTTAAACTTGAAAAAAAACCTTAACTGTGTACTCTGCTGTCCTCTTCCTGTCATTGGTTCATTTCTTATGAGATGACGTATTGTTCCCATTTTAAATAATGTTGCAGATCCCTTGTTGCAGATGGAGAAGTATTGCATCCTAGAGCTTCCTCCAATGGGGAATCTAACGATTCTAATATTCATTTACAAGCAGCTAACTCTAATTTGGAGGTAGCTTTCTTTGCTTGAGTTTTATATGTTACCCTGTTTGGTGAACACTTGTTTCTTGAATGTTATCATGGAAGGTGTCCTGGATATTTTTCTGCTTCAAGGGGTTCGTGCCTTTTTTGTTCTCGAGATCCTTATTTCTCTCTGTAATTTCACAAGCCCTTTTCTATCTAGCTTTTTGGCAGTATGCTTATCTGGATCTTGTTTTGAGATGAAAATCTATCAACGTTTGTGTGCAGTTATGCCATCTTATATCGTTTTAGTAATCAGCTAATGACTGACCTATTCCTTGCATCCTACTGCTGGTTTTATATTTACTTTAATGTTATTCTGTGCCTAAAGGTGAAATACCAAGTTTCTTGTTTCTTTCTCGTTCCTCTTCCTTTTGATCATGGTTCTACTGCTAGTGCTATTCATCTCGACTCCATATTCCGTGCACATGTTTCTGTTTTGGGAAAGGAATGTCAATCCCATTCAAGAACGCTACAAATCTACTGTTCTTTCTCCCCTTGCCATGCTAATTAGTGGTTTTATCCTCCTGGCTATGGACCATGATTCTGAAGAGCAATTTATAGTATCTGAGTTCCTTGGTTCCCTCACTTGTGGCTAGTTATTAGATTAAGTTGGTCAATGATATAAAAACAAACATTTGCTGTTTTACCTGGTAATATAATTCTAACTTTATTAACATGGTTTGTCTGATTACCTTCTGATGCAGGTTATTCGGTTGGCTATGGACAATATGGCTGGAAGAAACCTCTATAGTCGCTTGGTGCCTCTTGCTCTTCTTCTTATTGATGGTATTTCCTCGTATCTGATGTCTCATTCAATTTGTCATTTGAAATTTATTTTATTGTTTCAGAGACTGATCAAGTATAGAACCTAAAATGCCCTTTATTTATTTATTTAGGTAGCAGCCCTATCGATGTTTCTGATCCAAGATGGGAGCTGTATGTCCTTGTTCAGAAGAACAGTCAACTGGGGCAAACTCATCCTACATTGCTTGGATTTGCTGCCCTTTATCGCTTCTACCACTATCCCGATAGTTCTCGCTTGCGTCTGAGTCAGGTTTAGTATTTTTCTTTTTATTGTAATTTCATCTGTTACTTCCTGGAGCTAAGTCTAGTGAATGCATTGTGAAGTTTTATGGCTCTTATTTATTTTCATTGCCCTCGCATAACTATTTACTGATGCCTGGCATTTGTTCAGATACTTGTACTCCCTCCTTACCAACGCAAGGGTTTTGGACGTTTCCTTTTAGAGGTGCTGAACAATGTTGCAATATCGGAAAATGTTTACGACTTTACCATTGAAGAGCCATTAAGTCAGCTACTGCAGTTGCGAACTTGCATCGATGTTAAACGTCTGCGGGGATTTGGCCCCATCCAAGAAGCTGTAAATTCTGCTGTTTCGCAATTTAAACTAGGCAGGCTATCAAAGAAGGTTTCCTCCCCTCCGCTTTTACCCCCACCTGAGGCTATTGAAGCCGTTAGGAAAAGTCTGAAAATTACAAAGGAACAGTTCTTACACTGTTGGGAAACACTAGTCTTTTTAGGTCTCGAACCTGACAAGCACATGGAGGATTTTATTCTCGCAGTTTCAAGTAGAATGCGGAATGATTTGATTGGCGAAAGCTCAGACGCCGAAGGGAAGCAAGTGATTGATGTACCTACCGACTACGATCAAGAGATGTCATTCGTGATGTTCAGATCAACGAGCAATGCAGCTGGCGTTGAGACGGATGAATCCCGGGCTAATCAAGAGGATCAACTCAAGAATTTAGTAGATGATAGAGTGAAAGAAATCAAGTTGATTGCACAGAAGGTATCTACAGATTAAATCCCAAACATTCCCAGCCGTGGAAGAAATGGTCTGAGAATCTGTTCTTAACTTAAGCAGTGGCTTATTTATTATGGATCCCTGATTATTTCGAAATGAACAGATTAACAGGATCTTTCCAAAATCTGGGAAAGTTTTCTATAACTTTCTGAGTTCCGTCTACCTTGAATCTTGTTGACTAAAGTGAGTGTCACAATTTCTTGTACCATATAAATGAGTGTATTTGTCACTGTAGGAAAGGGCCTGAGAAAAGTAGTATGTATTAGGATATATGCTTTTTTGGATATTTTCTTTGAACTAGATTCTAAATGGATAGAAGCATTTTGCCCCAAATATTATTTTTCATGTCGTATTATGTTTGGTGAGTTTCATTTCCTTTTCTATTAAGCGTTCATAGAATGTTCTTTTTTTTTTTTTTTCAATTACATTTCACTAATTAAATCTATGGTATTTATTTTTCAATAGTACTCTTGTGTAAATGCTTGAGAATAGATAACTATAGTTTTGTTTACAATATATAAACCAATATTTGCATCAACAGGTCATCGTAATTGACATATATTCTTGATCAAGAAGTTAAAAGTTCGAATATTTCTCTCTTAAATAATGTTGAACTTGAAAAGGAAAAAGAAAACTATACCCTTGCTATTAGTTAATTATAATCGGTTAAACTAAGTTCAACTGGTTTGGATACTTAAAAATTGAATCAGCCTCACCAATCTAGGGTACTAATAATTTTTATAATCTTCTCTAAAGATCGTATATTTAAATTTTTATTCACTTATTTCAACTATAATATTTTTAAAAAATACATAATTGAATTGTATGTAACTATGAGAATTATCTTAATAAATGAACATGATTTATGGTTTAGTTTTTTCTTCTAATTGTCGAGCTAATTTTTTTTTTTTTAAATGTCAAGCTAAAAACCTAGTTCAACAGACCAAGAGGTCAAATGTTTAAATCTTTCTACTCCACATGTTGTCCAAAACAAAAACGTGTCGAACTTAAAGAAATATCGTACTCACTTAGAGTTATTTAAATTTATATTATAAATATTTTGTGGCGATGCCAAGAATAATTATATACTTTTCTTTGTCAAATTTTATTTTTCTAAAATAAGAGAAATATTTGGATTCCATCATCCTCCAAATGGTGAATAGATTGGATCATTATTTAGCAACCACAGCAGACGAAATCATTATGACAATCAAGAAACTTGGCATTGCCATTTCCGCCATTGCCACAGCCGTGTTGCTGATGTGAGAGCTCTCGATTGACTTTGACCCTTTTTCGCTCCAAATGAAGTAATCTGAAACTCCATATATATATATATAATTGGGCCGTCGAAGCCTGATTCCGCAGCTTCTCCCTAAACAAGCTCTCACATGCTTCTTCCTCTTTTGTTCACCTCCTAAAGTTGCCCATCACAGGGCCCGTCTTCGTTGTTCTTCTTCTGTTCTGCCCGGAATTTGGGAGTGACGAAGTTAGAGATGGATTTGCTTCCGGCGGAGACTTCCCAGATTGCCAAGAAACATGGATTCAGGTCCCTCAAATTGGTGAGCATCGATTTGAACGCGACCCTGGCCGAGCAGCCGTATGGTGTTCACTATGGCAAGCTTGATAATGGCCTGTGTTATTATGTTCGATGCAATTCGAAGCCCAGAATGAGAGCGGCTCTTGCGCTTGCTGTCAAGGCCGGGTAATTGCTTCCTACTCTTCTTTCGACATCGGATGGTTCTAAAGTTATTAGGCGAATGAAACTTAGGTGGATTAGAGTGGTAGCAAATTTAATTTTACCTAGGAGTAATGGAATTTGAGCTACCATTGAAGTTAGAAATGAAATGTTGATCAATTTACGAGAATGAAACGTTGCGTGTGATATCGATTTATCTCTCTCTTTCTCTCCTTGAGTCCCTTTTCTTGAGAAATTGAATAAACATGTGGAGAGTATGGATTGCATTTAGTAATTTTGATCGATCGACAAATATGGGAAAGATTAATGGTTTTTTCGCTTAATTGATGCTACGTACTCAACTCAATGAATAACTTGCTCGCGTTGGAATACTCCTGCAATCCCATTATTCTTTTACTAGAAATTTCGTTGATAATGATATATTCGAAGGGCCAATGCCACCAAAAGCTGAGATATCGCAATTGGCTGTAATCGTTGGGGAACTTAAATAATTACAAAAATGTTTAGAGAGAGAATTAGGAGCCAACAAAAATGTGCCGTCTCAAATACCTTCCTTAGGAGAATGTAAATTTTTTAAGACCACATCTTTCAAAAGAAGGGATGGATACTACAAACCCATATAATCTCTGGCCATACGGTAGCTGGAAGATGAAGTTCTTCAAACTATTAGGCCAAATAAAACTAAAGCCGTTTATTAAACTGGCACTCAAGGTATATGTACCAGATGAATAGGAGACTGCAAATGTATAAATTTTGAACTGAAAGTATAATAGTGACATAATCCTATACATGCTTCAAGTACTAAAGGAAGTAATCTCTGTTTGGTTTAATTTAACACTACTGTGTTCCAATATCCGAACAATCTCTTAAAACTTCTTCATTTAGATTTTATGCATTCCCTTGTCAATCTTCATCTCATTTTCTTAATAGGATCATTCTTCTTCTTATTTAAACTAAAATACATAAATTAGTCACAGATATACTAGTGAAACAAGCTGAATTATCAGGCTTCTGACAGATCAGTTCTGGAAGAGGAGGATGAGCGTGGAGTTGCTCATATAGTTGAGCACCTTGCTTTCAGTGCCACAAAGAAATATACAAATCATGATATTGTCAAGTTTCTTGAAAGTATAGGAGCAGAATTTGGAGCTTGTCAAAATGCAGCCACATCTGCTGACGACACAGTGTACGAGTTATTTGTACCAGTTGATAAGCCAGGTCTATTATCTCAAGCCATATCGATACTGGCTGAATTCAGTTCTGAGGTACCTTGATTGATTAGCCACTTCACATTTTTATTCTTCCCTTTGAAATATCTCTTTGCTGACTACCACCTTCTTTGAAGATTCGAGTTTCTCAAGATGATTTGGAAAAAGAAAGAGGAGCTGTTATGGAAGAGTACAGGGGAAACCGCAATGCTACAGGGAGGATGCAGGATGCACAATGGGCTCTGATGATGGAAGGTTCAAAGGTAGTGTTCTTTGAATTGCTATTGGTTCATCCATTGTTCTTTTTACTTTTTTTTTCTTGTTCAGGACTGATTATCTGAAGTAATAGAATTTTCATCTGTCACTTGTAACTTACATGTTATGTGTTTTATGTTGTCTCTAATGGTACTTGGTTGATGTCAGTATGCTGAGCGCTTACCAATTGGCTTAGAAAAGGTAATTAAAACTGTGTCTGCTGAGACTGTGAAGCAATTTTACAGGAAGTGGTATGATCTACATAATATGGCAGTGATTGCAGTTGGAGACTTTTCTGATACTCAGGTATGTTTTATCAGTAATTTCTGTATTGAGATCACAAGAAAATGGTACCGTTTGAAAATATCTAATGGTGAACCTACATCTTCAGAGTGTGGTCGAGCTGATAAAAGATCATTTTGGGCATATAGAATCAGCATGCGAACCTCCCCACATACCAACATTTCCAATTCCATCACATGATGAGCCGTGTTTTTCGTGTTTTGTTGAATCTGAAGCTGCTGGGGTTAGTTACCAGTAAACCATAATTTTATTTATGCAAAATATTATTGTAGAGTTACAAGCTCAGAAACAATTTGTCATAGATGATTTATTAATTTTGTTTTTTGTCTTATAATAGTCGGCTGTTATGATTAGCTACAAAATGCCAGCAGATGAGCTGAAGACAGTGAGAGACTACAGAAATTTACTTGTAGAATCCATGTTCCTTCAAGCACTAAATCAAAGGTTTTTCAAAATATCTCGAGGCAAGGATCCTCCATTTTTTTCATGCTCAGCTGCAGCAGATCCTGTTGTTCTTCCACTGAAAGCATTTATAATGAGCTCGTCCTGTAAGGAAAAAGGAACTGTAAAGGCACTGGAGTCTATGCTGACTGAGGTATGGCTTTGTATGCTTTGACTTAAACTTCAACATCTTCCTTTTTCAGTCCTATATATTTTATATGATAATATATGCTTTCAATGACCCACTATGCTTCAGGTGGCAAGAGTACGACTTCATGGATTTTCAGAACGTGAAATATCTATAGTTCGAGCTTTACTGATGTCAGAGATTGAATCTGCCTATTTGGAACGTGATCAGATGCAATCAACAAATTTGCGAGATGAATATTTGCAGGTGCCTTAACAATAAGATTTATAATGAGATTTGGTGTATAATAATATATATCATTACTCCTTTTGATGTAATTATCTTGTTTCTTTGAGCAGCATTTTCTACGGAATGAACCTGTAGTTGGGATTGAGTATGAGGCCCAACTCCAAAAAACTCTTCTACCTCGTTAGTGTTCTTTTTCCTCTTTTAAATCTAATAAATTTTAGTTTTCTGTAATATATCATATACTAGAACCATCACTTTTCTCTGGCATATTCCTTTTGCCCACAGATATATCAGCGTCAGAAGTATCTAAGTATTCAACCAAGTTAACATCATTGTGTAGCTGTGTCATCAAGATAATAGAGCCTCGTGCTTCTGCAACCATTGATGATTTAAAAAATGTTGTCGTGAATATCAATTCTCTTGAGAAAGAGAGAAGCATTCCTCCGTGGGATGAAGAAAACATCCCCGAGGAAATTGTCAGTACCATGCCAGATCCAGGGTAATCCATAATTTTTATAACTCCCCTGCATCGTGTATGTTGAAACATTGAAATTTCAAGACCCTCGGTTCTCACATCTTTGACATCTAAATTTAGAACTTGTTTAAGAACTGTTTTTCATATGTGTATATACATATATTTTGTGATGAAAGTTCCATAAAAATATGTTAGCTATTTTTTTAGAAGTTCTTTATTTTTTCTTCCTTCCATATTGTGTTATCACATGTGACTTCCATTAGAATAAATAAAATTGCTAATCTTTCTGAGTTTATGAATAGTGATTTCAATGTATTCAGTAACATTAAATTTACAAGTTATCCAACAGTAGTTCATAAAAAAGTTGGAAAGAAAATCAGAATACTATTTTAAAGAGAGTTTCTCTATCAGGGCTTTGAATTTCCAAATTCAACTTATAGGCAGAAACAAATATGAATCGAGTAAAATGAAATAACACATAGAGTATCATACTCAAATTCAAAAACATTTAAAGAGTATCACATTTTCTTGGTTTTGTTGAATTCCTATGCTAAACTCTTCACTTTGTTAAGTTTCTTGTTCTTTTTTTTTGTTCCTCTTTTTGATTGTTGCTGGTTCTTTTTGGTGTTTTTTTTTTTATTTTTCTCCCTCTTTGAGAGGTTGTACCCTTGAGTGTTTTCTTCCTTTTTATATTTCAATGAAAAGTTTGTCTTTTGTTAAAAAATAATAATAATAATAGTAATAATAATACCAACATTTCAGGAATATTCTGAAGCAGCTAGAATATCCAAATATTGGAGCTACTGAAATATTTCTATCAAACGGCATGCGAGTTTGCTACAAGTGTACAGACTTTCTTGATGACCAGGTATCTTGTTTATCTAATATTGTAATTTCTGTTGCAAGTTTTATTAGTTGTCATTCAATTAATCTTAATTTAATATTTGCTGATGACATTATATCCAACTTTGACATGACAAATTTTACCGTCCCCTTCGTACCACCCGAGGGAAAAAAAATCAGAGAGCAATTTGCTTATGTCCTATTTAGTTCATAACTATAGATTATCTTAGAAGGTCAGATCATACTTGAAGACATTGTGAAGCAGGGGTCTGTTTTTACTTTAGTTCTTTTTAACAAATTTATTAAACTTACTTCTCACATGTAATGATCCACTAAATTTTAATAGATCATCTTCTATTGCTCTTCCTGAGTCTGAGTTTCCCTAGTAATTCTAACATATAATTTTATCTTAACAGGTAATATTTACAGGATTCTCTTATGGGGCCTTATCTGAACTCCCAGAGAGAGAGTATAGTTCTTGCTCGATGGGTTCAACCATTGCTGGAGAAATCGGAGTGTTCGGTTATCGACCTTCTGTACTAATGGATATGCTGGCGGGTAAGAGAGCTGAAGTTGGTACAAAGCTTGGAGCATATATGAGAACCTTTTCTGGTGATTGTTCACCCTCCGATCTGGAAACTGCCTTACAGGTTTGTTTCCTGTTTTCATCATATTAATTAACCCCTGTTTTCCATTACTTATTATATACACTTTGAATGAAAGAGCACAATAAAAATATTTGTTCCAAAATAATATGATATGACTGGCGTTGTCCCCTTGAAGCTCCTCTATTAATAATGTGATGGCCCATATCTGAACTTACTATGCTTTCTTTTAAGCTGATTTTCCAAGCAAAGCATTTCTTTTGCTATTCTGTTTTTCCCTTTATCATGCCTGGGTTTTGCTATTAGTAGTTGGCCTAAGTCTATGTTGTGCTTCCTGCTTGTGCATGGACATACATTTATCTCCAAGTCTGTTTCATGATTTCAGTTATGGGTCAACTATTTCTTATTTCATTCACTGCCCTTTAGGCTTATTGTTTGTCATGCATTTGGTCTCACATCTAATTGCAGTTATGAGGCAGTATTCCCATTACCAATACCCTATACTAGTGATAAAACTATATAAATAAAAAGTAGGACTGCCTTCTCGTGAACAAATTATCTTTTAGGTTTAAGCAGATGACTGTGCTAGTCAATGAGAGTCTACAAACTTTTAATCTATAACATTGAATTTGAACCGTGTAAGAATTCAGTCAATGTTCAAGCAGCATATTTCATGATTCTAATTTAACATTAATGTACTTTCAGAAGCATTGATTCTAAAGATTTTTTACTTTTGACCATTTCTTGAGATTTTGTTTTACATGTATTGAGTACATTCTGTTTCTCTGCAGCTTGTTTATCAATTATTCACAACAAATGTGACACCAGGAGAGGAGGATGTCAAAATTGTTATGCAAATGGCAGAAGAAGCTGTTCGTGCCCAGGAGAGGGATCCTTACACTGCATTTGCAAACCGTGTGAAGGAGCTTAATTATGGAAACTCCTACTTTTTTAGGGTATGCTCATTACCATGCTTTTAAAGTTCTATTGGTTTTTTCTATCGTACTAACTTATTTTCGTTTTTATTTTTTACTCTCCAGCCTATTAGGTTAAGTGACCTTCAAAAAGTTGATCCACAGAAAGCCTGTGAATATTTCAACGACTGTTTCAGAGATCCATCCAATTTTACTGTTGTAATTGTTGGGAATATTAATCCTTCCATAGCACTTCCTTTAATACAGCAATATTTGGTACGTGTGCATTCAGTCTGCTTACGCACAACAACCTTTGTTGTTCGTGATAAGTAAGGTTTTGATTTCCTTAAGCAGGGTGGAATACCAAAGCCTCTTGAACCTATTATGAACTTCAATCGCGATGACCTGAAGGGCTTGCCATTCACTTTTCCTACAAGGATAGTTCGGTATAGTGCACTAGACCTTGTATTCAAATTCGTTGATTATAGACACAAAACATGTTTACCATATGTGTGATATTATTAATCAATTGGTAATAGTGAAAAGAAATTTTAAAGAATGAACAGAATTATGTTTCACTCTTCCTTTCACACCCAATGGCTTTCTTTTTTCTTTTTTTCTTTTTCCCATATGTTGTTAATTAAGGTGTTACATAGAAGTGATCAAGTATGAATTTGCATATTTTTCTGGTTCATACATTTATTACTTTCTTTTGGAATTTCCATTTCTTTAAACACCTTAAATGTTCTTGCTTTGTAGAGAAGTGGTATATAGTCCCATGGTTGAAGCCCAATGTTCAGTTCAGCTATGTTTTCCTGTGGAGCTCACAAATGAAACCATGGTATTTCTTTCCCTTTTATTGTCCATTGGAAGAGTACATTGTAAATAAAGTGTTCTGTTTATTACTTTTTCCCCCAATGGTTCAGAATGTGTTTTGTTCCCAAAAAAAAAAAAATTGCAGGTTGAGGAAATTCATTTCGTAGGGTTTTTGAGCAAATTGCTTGAGACAAGAATGATGCAAGTTCTGCGTTTCAAGCATGGGCAGGTGTCTATGTATTTTCTGGGTTTTGTGAGTATTTATTCATTTTTATTCTTTTGCTTAATTTTCTGGTTACTTTTCTGCTATAGATCTATTCTGCTGGGGTTTCAGTATTTCTTGGAGGTAACAAACCTTCAAGAAGTGGTCCTATTCGTGGTGATATAAGCATAAACTTTTCTTGTGATCCAGAAATCTCATCAAAGCTGGTTTGTATATCACAATCAACCTTCTTTACTTTATCTCCATTAGCAAATTTAGCTGACACATTTTTGTGATCCTGAAACTTTTAAAAGGTTGATCTTGCTTTGAATGAAATATTACGTCTTCAAGAAGAAGGGCCTACGGAGCAAGATGTTTCATCTGTCCTAGAGATTGAGCAAAGAGCCCATGAAAATGGACTACAGGTTAGTTTTCGTTTATTAGAACTTACCCTTACTACATAAAGGGTATAATGATAATAGCATTTCACTTCAAGATATGTTTAACAAAATCTCCCAAACACTTGTTTTCCAAAACACATCCACCATCACATCTTTAGTAACATCAATTCTAGTCTCTTTGGTAAACCTTATTTTGTTATTGATTTATGGCGAGGGAAACTTGTGTGGCAGTGGCACTCGTGGCATTTGTGTCCAGCTACATAACTTGTGGCACTTAAATAACATCACGAGTACCACATAACCTCTCTCAATGATAGATTCTCAAATTTGAATAGTATAGCTAATCCTAGATGATCACTTGACTTTATTTGTCCAATGAATTGCAATCTCTGAATCACTCTCTCTTACCCCATTTATATTTTATCCTCCTTCCACTCAGCCGTATTTGGTATGGATAAGGGAAAATAAATACTCAGATTGAATGAGAATTTCGTCTTCAATGAAAAAAGAGGCCTACTTGCAAATGTGTCAAGGTGTTGTTAATGTTATACCTTACTTAACACGACTGTAGTTAGAAGGTTTATGATCCATTATGTTGTCAACTTCTAGAAAGAAAAGGTTTTGGTTTTCAGTTATTCCTAGTTTATATCTGAGCAGTATGGTTAGACGGAAGGAATTTTATGGTTCCTGAACAACCAGTTTACTGTTTTTGTTTTGATTACCAGGAGAATTATTACTGGCTCGATAGGATTTTACGTAGCTATCAGTCAAGGATATACACTGATGATGTTGGAGCTTCTTTTGAGGTTGGTGGCAGTTAATGAGTTTTTTTTTCTCTGTTCAATACTTCAAGTTGTTTAAAATATCTATGATGTATTTATTTATCAGTTTAAGTTCTTGATGAAACGATTGATTTTACCTTATATGGTTTTTTAATATCTATGAAACGTGGAAATCGAATGTTAATATGTTTATCTACCTTAATGTAAATTTTTTAGTTTCACTGTACAATGCTTTGGAATAGTAACTTTAGGGTAATGATGAACCATGACATTCTCCAAAGAGAGATAAATTGGTATACCTGTTCATAAATTTTTTTGTAATTGTAATCATTTTGGTGCAGACCCAGGATGAGGGGCGTTTGAAGGTCAGAAATTCCTGGACACCATTGGCAGCACAGTTGGCACTACAAAGGATACTGCCATTTCCTTGCACAAAACAGTACACTGCAGTAATTCTATTACCAACATCATATCGGTTCAGGAGACTGAAATCATTCTTTCGACTTGGTCTATCAAGTCCTGGCAGAGAGGCAAAGGTTAGTTTCATACACACTGCTTATCACTCGCTATAGTCCACAAGTCATAATGCCTTACCATTCTCATTGTTACCGAAAATGCAATGTTTGGAAAGTCTAGACTCCGTCTGATAACTATTTGGTTTTTTAAAAACATGTCTTTTGGTTTTGGAATTTGACTAAAAATTCAAATCTTTTATTAAGAAATATGAAAACCATTGTAAAGAATTTGTTAGAAAACAAACTCAATTTTCAAAAACCAAAAACAATGGGTCTTAACTTTTGCCATTATGGTTCAACTTTTTGTTATCATGATCTTGTAGGCCACTATTTTGCATAGAAAATCTACCCTTCCTTTTAAGGACCATTCTTTTTATGATATTTACCTTAGCAAATACCTTTCACAATTGGTCGTCTATTACTTTCCAAGTATTACGTATGCTCTTCTCTTTGTCCAAGCAGATCTTAGTCAGCCTTGCCAGTGTAGCAGTTTTGACGTTTAGCTTGTGGAGATATTGGAGAACTAACAGAAAATCGTAGGTCGATTCTATGCACTTCGGGTTGTCAGTAAAATTCTTCTCGTACATATGGTGACACATTATCGAGAACGAGGGCATCAAATGGATCTAAAAGTATACAAATGGAGGATCCAAGTTTGCTTTTATTGGAGGGAAGCTCCTGCTAGAAATGTACTTATGGCATCATCTCTGACTTAGAAGGAAAAATGATAGAGAACTGATAATGCTAATGCAAATTCTCTGTTGAAGAAGTTATCATGATTAAACAGACAATGGTCAGAATGACCTGCAACATATGACCATTCTTTCAGATGGATCTTCATTTGCTTCCCATTTAACACATTCATTTGTGCAAGTGGAGGGTTCTATTCTGTTCTGTCTTTAATTTGTTGTAGATTTGAGATAATTTGTTTAGTTCTCTCCATGATATTATCTGTTGTGGCCCTCTTAATTGTAGCCTGATGTATTGAAACTGAACAGGCTCTGAAAGTTATGTGTTTTTACTGTTAAAACTTCTCACTCAAAAACTTTACTCATTTTCTGCCTAACATGAACATGTTCGAGAGATATAAAGCTTGTACTAATGATCAAGAAATTTGTGGTTAAAAATAATATATACTGTCTCCATATCTATGTTACTTTTCTTTTTTGCCACCAGTAAGTTGATTTAAAAACTGAACAAGTTGTGATACCAAATATCTTTTCAAAACTAAATTTTATAATTTTCTAAAAGAAACTCATAAAACAAACAATTAGCCCTGTTCAAAAGAATGAATTTACACAATATAGTTTTGTTCGGACAAAAATATTGTTGTTGTGCAACGCCAATGATTTAGAAGGATTGAAAGGTATCAATTTCATCACGTTCTCTAATTTAAGGTTCAATATCTGACCTTTTTTCTTTGATTTATTGCAATAATATTGAGAATGTGGTAGAGGAACATATTCTCTAGTCCAGCAAACAGAGTACTATGTTTTAAAAATGATGTTCTATCGTGTTCTTATATGTATCAGGTGAATGGTTGTCTATCATACTTCGACAAAGAATGAGATTAGACTTGGACCTTTCGTACAAAGAGTTTTTGATTAGAGAGTTGGATAAGAATTATTTGTTATATTGCGTTATATTATTCCAATATAACGAATAATTCTTATCACGACAAGGGAATATTTTTGTGGTAAGCCAGCATGTGTGCGCTTTTATGGAACTTATGTGGGGAAAGGAATAATAGGGTGTTCAGGGGGTAGTTAGAAGTCTGGGTGATGTTTGGTCCTTAGCTAGATTTAATACATCCCTTTGGGTTTCAACTTCACATTCTCAATTTTGTATTTTTTCGTTTATGGGTTTTTTTCCCAAATAACTTCCAAACATATTGAAACAAACTTCAAAATTCAAGAATTAATATGAAACTTTTGAGACTTATCATGAATTAGAATTAAACTATACAGAAAAGTATCATCTTTAATGTTTAAATACTTTATGAAGAGTCAAAGACAACTTTGTGCTTCTTTTGTTTTGAATATTATATAAACTATATGGAACCATTTGATTTTACCAATTCAGTAAGTCATTTCTGTTTTAGGCTCATCCTCCATTCCATTTCTAAACAAACTCCATGGATTTAATCGTCTTTAACCACACATTCATTTCAATTAAGAATACATTTTATTCACGTGTTATTAATAGGAGAACATGTTATCCCAGCATTCCATAGGAGACAATTTATCAATTAGATATTGTTTAACTTCACGAGCATACTATTATGTGACTATTTCTTAATAACTATTAAACGCATATTTAAAACATATATGCTTCATAATAAACAATATAAACAATAGATAAATGTTTCAACATGAGAACAATTTTCAATCATATTGTTCAACCTCCCATAATTGCTACACTTTTTGTGGGTAAAAGTTTCAATTTTTTTTTATTGCTATTTCACAAAACAACGTATCAAAATTTACATGTGGTGTTTGTTTGAGCAAGTGACTCTCAAGAACCGAACTCATATGTTTACCAAACCCAATTATTTAGGGCCCGTTTGATAACCATTTCGTTTTTTGTTTTTGAAAATTAAGCCTACAAACATCACTTTTACTCACAAGTTTCTTTGTTTTGTTATCTACATCTTTCCCTTGTTTTCAAAAACCAAGTCAAAATTTGGAAACTAAAAAAAGTAGTTTTCAAAAACTTGTTTTTGTTTTTAGAATTTGGCTAGGAATTCAAATGTGTCATTGAGAAATATGAAAACCATTGTAAGGAAATTGGGAAGAAACAAGCATAATTTTCAAAAACCAAAAACCAAATGGTTATCAAACGGGGCCTTATTTACTTTTTGAAGACATGTGAGGTGAGGAGATTTAAACCACAAACCTCTTGGTTATTGGTACAAATTTTATGCCAATTGAATTATACTTGTGTTGGCTTACCAAACCCAATTAATTAAAGTAAGTATTAGTGTAATCTTTTTTTCTTAAATTAAGTATTAATGTAATCTTATCTGGCTACAATATTCAAACTCAATCAAGAAGACAAATACTAACTAAAATAATGTTCATGACTAGTCACGAATTGTAACCTGGGTATAACTCAACTGATTAAGGGATAATATTCTAAATTAAGTTAGAGATTCAAATCTCCACCCCACACGTTGTTGAACTCCAAACAAAATAAAAATAAAAATCCGCGAATCTTCAAATAAATAAAATTTAGGGGTAACTACACAAATGGGCCAATGGTAGCCCATTTATTCCAAAAGTGACTATTTTGTTATAATTGTACATTTTTGTCAGCTCACAACCGGATATTAAAGGAGTTTAAGAAGCCCATTTACCTATTTGCCCTTACCGGTTGACAAAAAAAAATATAATACTAAAATAAATTAAAAAAATAAGAGTTACCAAATCAAATAAGGGAATTTAGGGAATAATAAAAATTTAATTAATGCATAAAATCTCTAGAAGATTTAGATCAATTTGAAATTAATGGATATAAAATATTGAAGACCCTAGCCCAATTATACTTATCGGCCCATTTCGAGGCCCAAACTCGACGAAGCGACTGTGGGTAAATTTTGATATGGGCTTATTCACGAAACCCATGGACATTTTAAATGTATATAATGGACAAACCCTTATATATCTTCAATGTTAGGGTTTTTTCGTGCCTCTGAAGATCATCTCTTTCATTGGAGGCCACTCTTCGCGTCGCTGAACGCCAGGTTTCTACTCTTAGACTCTGCAAATGTATTCTCAATCTCTGTTTTTGTTTCGATCACTCTCTCGTTTTCATTCTATGATGCTTATGAATCCTGTTAAGTAGATATGCTTTCGGCTTTTATGCGTACTTAGGAATTGGAAAATTGGAAAATCGAAATTTTTTCTGCTTATGATGGAGCTTTAATCGTAGATTTATTGGGTGCAGGTGTTTTTGAAGAGATTTAAAAATGGTAGAGAAGACCAAAGGGAGAAAGGAGGAGGTAGTTACCAGAGAGTACACTATTAACCTTCACAAGCGCCTTCATGGCTGGTATGTTCATTTTATCTGCCTTTCACGTTTTTTTTTTCTTTCTTAATGTTTAATGTTCGTTATATTCGCGGATTTTGCATAGTGGGAGGGATAAACTCGATTTAATAAACATTATGCCTGATTTTCCTTGGTGCGTGCCATGAATTTTCTGTTGCTTCCCTTTTCCTAGAGGCCAGAACTATCTATTATCCAAGTTTGAGATTATGTCGGATTGATCTTAGTTCAGTGTTCAGTTCCTATCATCTATTGCACTGTGAGCGCCCGTCAAAAAATCTTTGAGTGTTTGAGTAGTTGAAGTTATAGATTGGCATGCTAAAATAGTTTGTTGTTGGGTGATGATGTTGATTAGCTGAATGTAACTTTTTAGGTACTAGCTGAGGAAACAACTTGAAATGGTTTTTGTGTATAGATAGCAAGAATAACCATTTTCCCTAGTATAGAAGCTTGTTTTAGTATAGTCCGGATATGAGATGAATGAGAGCCTGTCGAATGAACCGACCCAGAATTATTGATTGTTAATATATTACAAGATTTGTATGATTAGTTTCTTTTTGAATTGGGCTCCTGACGATCAATTCGTTTGACTGTTTTAGCTTATTATATAGTAGGTTGACCATCATTGCCATATATGAGATGAATGTGCTTGCAATGTGCTAAACTATGATTGGCAGTGCATTGTCATAAACTCCCCATGTGATTTAACCACACAAACGTTTTGTTTGATACTCATTCGTCCTTATCGTTTACGAGTGAACAGCACCTTTAAGAAGAAGGCTCCCAAGGCTATCAAGGAGATCAGGAGGTTTGCTGAGAAGGCTATGGGTACAAAGGATGTGAGAGTGGATGTGAAGCTGAACAAGCATATCTGGAGCAGGGGAATCAGGAGTGTACCCCGAAGAATCAGAGTTCGCATTGCCCGCAAGAGGAATGATGATGAAGATGCCAAGGAAGAGTTGTACTCCCTTGTAACAGTCGCAGAAATCCCGGCGGAAGGATTGAAGGGACTCGGGACGAAAGTCATTGAGGAAGATGATTGATCTGTCATTTGTTTCTGAGAAAAGGCGGTAAGATGAGATTAGGTTGTAGTTTTGATCTGTTTAATGAAAGAAGACTTTGATATTTAATTGTCGTCTTTGGATATTTTTTTTGGGTAATATTAACTTATAGTTCCTGGACTTATAAAGTATTAAGTTCAAATGTTTTTGAGTTATTCTAACCGAGCTTGGTAGTTCTTGAGCTAATCATATCCACGATATATAATTCAATCTGAAAACAGTTATGTTTGTTTGGTATATCTTAATATTCTCATTCAAACTGAGCATTTTTCGTTCCTTCATGAGTATTCAATCCTTCAGCCATCAGGATATGATTGTTTGAAGTAGGATGTTAATTCAGGAGGTACATAAGGGAGATGAACAAATACTCTAGTTGCAGGATTAGACCAACTATTTGGAAAGCACTTAAATTCAAGGCTTTTGGCTAAATGATATGCTCCTGGTTATATTTGCACTCTTACTGAAAGTATTCATTCATGCACATCATTTTTAAAGCGGTGCTCACATGAACAGTAGTATGTAAGTAGTACCTATATTACGGTAGTGGATCGACTTGGTAGGATTTAGCAAAATAAAATCATCTGCACACAAATCGTTGCTCACTGCAAAAAAAAAAAACCCTTAACTTTACATTCTTGTTGACATTGCAAGTAAATGGGGTTAGCCTCTTCCTTCTTCCATCATTGATTGTAGAAAGCCATTTTTATTGCCCAGCTTCGAATTGGCATAAGAATGTGAACTTGTTTCTGGTCACAACTTTGATTTCCCCCTGGGATTCTTTAGGGTCGTTTCATCAGATTTTCTTCTTCAATGTTACTGAAGTAATTATCATTCTTCAACTTTCAAGTATAAAGTAGGGGTGTAAACAGCACGGTTGTGGCTCGATTTATCGATGAATCGGAGCCTCCCGATTAGTATGTACAAAACCGAGTTGATTGAACCTATTAACCAACAGTTGGGTTTGTTTGCTTAGTTTTTCATCGCTTAAGCGGATAGATATGTTTGTAGGTCAGGTCACATATTCGGTTGCATGGGTTGATTCGGGGCAGCACTATCATTGTTGTGTGGAGTCACTTTACAAAGGAATCGCTAGCAATTTCGATCATTCTGAGTGGTTTTATCGGTTTAAACTTTTTGAGCTTGTAGCCCTATGTTAAAGATCCCTAAACTTTAAAACGTGTCTATTGGAATTATATGGTAGGTCTTTGAACATTCAATCTTGTATCTAATAGATATTTGACATATTCAAAAATTTTAAAAAACAACTAATCTAATAGAATTTTGATTTTGTAAATAGTAGGTCTATGGATTTTAAGCATCATTGAATATGTTCAAAACCTAATAGATACAAAAATGAAAATTGAATGAAGAACTGAACACAAATTTGAAATTTTAAATTAAATACTTATTAAACATTTGTTTAGATTTAGGAAGTAAATAGATACAAATGGAAAGTAAAGGAACTTAGACATTTTTTAAAGTTCATGGACTAAATAGATAAAAACTTACGAGTTCAGTAGTTTTTTAAGTTAGCAAAATATGAAACTTTCTTTCACACCTCACTCGTCCAACTCTAAATTTAGTAAATTCCTCATAATGCAGATAGTGATAAACTTTTTAATGAAATTCTAACCTCTCTTTTTTTTTTTTTTTTTTTCTTTTCTTTTTTTTGAAAATAATTTTAGAGTTAAAAAGAACTTGGGCCAACCTCAACGTGGGCCGACTATACAAATGTAATTGAATATGGGCTGGGCCTGCTGGATCAAGTTTTCCAGAGTCATCCAACCCACTACTATATATTTATCCGTCCTAAACCCTAACCCTAATTTTTGCCTTTTGCGGTCTTATTTTCATTCGCGGACGAAGCGAGCAAACCAGTCGCCGATCATCCAGAAGAGGAGAAGTCGCTTATCAGATTCGCCATGGGTAAAGCTCCAACTCTAAATCTTCCTTTAATATTTATTTTCTTCTGTTTGATGTTCCTTGTTAATCTGTTTCTTCATCTGCGTAATCGACATTCAGGTAAGGTTCACGGATCTTTGGCTCGTGCCGGTAAGGTGAGAGGCCAGACACCTAAAGTTGCTAAACAGGACAAGAAGAAGAAGCCACGAGGACGCGCCCACAAACGGATGCAATACAACCGCAGATTCGTCACTGCCGGTAAGTGTTTATTTCCCCTCGCTCTCTGATACTTTGATCGTGTTCGAACTCCCATTCTTTTCTAGGTTTTTATGAATTTTAATTTCATTTCGCAGTTGTTGGTTTCGGCAAGAAGAGAGGACCAAACTCGTCCGAGAAGTAAGAGACTCGAGAATGCGATATAACAGTCATTTTTTCCTGTTATTTGGAGATATTTTATACTTTTGCTAGTTCTTCTTGATGTGGTCAATCTGACATTTATCTGGACAATGCTAGTATTCTTTCTTTTAGAAGCGCTTTTTTTCACTTAATGCTTTGTTTACATTGAAGTTTTGATGTTTCCCAATGAGATGAGTTTGTCGTGTTTTTGTCAATAAATATTGGTAATGGATAACACTGTTAGTGTCGTGTTTTTGAAGTAGGTTACAGGATCATCTATTTCACGTAATTAGGGGGGGGGGGAGGATTTGAATTTCTTTATGTTTTAGATTTCACAAAATTTTGTTCTGATGATTGAGGGTTGCTGCATCAAGATTTTATTTACCAACAAGTAGACTACTTTCTTCACACGACCACTTTCCTCTCCATCTCTCCTTGTGATAAGCTATGAGAACTGACAAGCTGTGGGGGAAGGGAAAGAAAGAAAGATTATCAATTTGGCGAAATTGAGTTAGAAAAGTAAAGAGGACAGAGAGTAAGAGTGATAGTGAACAGAATGTTGACAATCTGGTTTGGATGATTGAGTTGTTAAGGAACACAGTTAACATCTTCCTTTGCTGTTTTGAAGTTTTTGGAGTGTTCCTTTAAACATAACACCTCTAGAAGTAGTTGAGGGTGTTATGTTTGGTATGATGGAGATTGAAGTGTTTACTGTTACTGGAATGTAGTTGGTTTACTCGGAAGGGGGAAAGGACTGCTATTGTAGGCTTTGTTGAGATGTATTTTCGGGGTAGAGCCATTAATTTTAAAGCAAAATCATCATCATTGGTATCTTGCTCATTTATTCTTGCCTATTTTTTAGGGAAAGAATGATTTGGCAATGTTGGATCCTTGAATTTAGTTGATCCTTGAAATTAAAGAAAGTCTTCTCTTAGAAAAAGTGATCTATATTTTGTTGGGGACGAGTGTTTGAAGGAGCCAGTAAAGGTGGAAAAAAATTCTCTCCGTCCTCCCTGAGAAGCTATTACAATAAGTTAGTTGTGCGGGCTAGGAGTAAGTGTTTCGAAAGTGACTAAGGTATGAAGTAAAGAGGGTAGTGTGTAATTTTGTGTTTACATTGACATGTTAATTTTCTTCGTGCGTACCATAAGTCTGGAACGGCGTTTTGTTATTCAATAATATAAAATCACTTGTTTCTGCTCTTTAAAATTTTTGTTATTGTTATTATTCATATGAAAAATTCTTGGATGTCTTAACTACTCGGTAGGAGTTTTGACGCATTGGTTGTAATACTACTCGAA
The DNA here is from genome assembly GCA_017139565.1 of Luffa aegyptiaca. Lineage (NCBI taxonomy): Eukaryota > Viridiplantae > Streptophyta > Magnoliopsida > Cucurbitales > Cucurbitaceae > Luffa > Luffa aegyptiaca. Next base: position 49,442,790 of record CM029402.1, on the reverse strand, counting down.
ACAAATTTCAAATATTCACTTTGTTTCTGCTCTTTTTTTAATGCTGTGTTTTGTTCTTGAAAATTAAGATCATGACTATTCTTTTTTTTGTTTTAAAGAAATGTAAAAACATACCCAAGAAATTGTGATGAAAAGAATCTAGCTTTTAAAAATAGAAAACTATGAAATAAAATCAAAATATCGAACAACACTTTGGCGTTCAGTATTGTTTGAAAGAAGTTGCGGAAGTTATTTGAAAAAGGAGGCATTTGTAACCTCGTGAAAACCTTCTTCAAGTGCCGCATTTTATTTTATTTCTTTTTCAACTTTGAAACGAAACAATATACAAAAAGATATTTGTAGTTCATTTTGAAAAATTAAAATTCATAGATATATGAAAGCGTATGTTAGACGGAATAGTTCCAAAAAAGAAAAATTAAAGTAGTATATAATACCAAATAAACACTACATTGCATTGGCTACTGTATTTTCATACAAATTCAATTCCTTTAATTTAACAGATGATAAACGGTAGACAAATAAGGCTGACACTTGTATTAAAACGATCGGACAGTAAGAACTACCTAAACTTAAGACTTATTTATTGTTTCATTCCATCTAAACGAATAAGCCACTTTTATTATAAAAATCAAGAAAAGATAATTGCTCAAATATACCTAAATTTCCCGAGGTGCACGAAAGTAAAAAAAAAATGTCAATGTTGTTTTGCAATCTCTGCAAAATAAAAGTAAAAGTAAATAGAAGATTTTAAAATGAACATCCCAATAATTTTGCCACCTTTATATACATCGTCTTGCGGCAGGGAATAATAATTCGTATAGAATTTTAAACACTCATCAGAAGATTTCTCGGATGCACTCTCCCAGGAGATAATACTTGTTTACACCACCTGAAAAATGTCCAATCTAAATTCAGTTACAACAAACCATTGCATATAAACTCAATTCAAGTATAAAAATCTTAAAAGGATTGTTCAATTATTTGTTGGTCTTTAAGATTGACATTTATGCAAAGCTAATTGAAACTCATTCAGCTCAGATAAACAAACCTGGTTAGAGGGCCATCTCTGCTTGCAGAGCTGCCAGCTCATCTTCTTCAGCAGTTCTCTTCTGTGGAGCAGGACGTGCAGGTACTCGGCCTGATGGGACCGAAACAGGTGCAGCAGGAGCTGTTGACGCTGGCTGGAGTAGTTGCTCTTCCAACTCAGCACTTTCCAGCTCCTCAAGTTCGGCCTCTAATTCATCCTGATTACACACCATTGTTAATAGATGAAATATGAGATACAAGCAAAGGTCAAGAAACAAGCCAAAGATCAACCAACCTCATCGAAATCAGCCGCAGCACCAATTGGAGCTGAAAGTGCTTCCTGTATCTGTTTCATATTCTCAGTCTGCTCATTGATCTCATCCATTGTCTTGTCCACATCATCTATATTTCTGAAGATGAAAGTTTCAAATAATCAGAGGCTAGTTTCTACAAATGAAGTACAGATCTAAAATTTCACAATCTCAGTGAAAGAAATAAAACACAAGCTTAATTTTGTTAAAATTTTTCATAAAACCCTTGAAACTATATATCTAAGAATATCTAATTACCCAGCAAGAAGAAAATCCTGAAAGGTTATAACCCACAAAGGCAGAGAAAGAGAGCAAGTCAAATGAAATTAGGCATACGTTGCTTTCTGCATGGCCTTCATTGCAGATGCTCCTGTTCTCAAAGCATCCACAGTCTCCGTCGTAGCTTTTGCACCTTCTAACATAATCATCTGCAGTAAATAAATAAAACAGTTCATTTCCACAAAGCTGAGCTAACTGAAAGTAAAAGAAATAGATGTCTCATCATTCAGTGAATAACAACACCAGCTCACCTGATCATGGATACGCAATTGGAAATTTCCAAGCTGCTCTATTTGCTGTTCATAAAGCCTTTTCCTCTTCAGACATTGTATGGCCGCTGCAAACAAATTCTAATGACTGAATGGAATTTTACAAACAGAAGACAGACGGTTTTATTCAAAAATTCAAGATAAAAATAACAATTTTAATTTTAATTTCTGATTGATATTAAATAATTCTAGATCATTAATTTATTCAGGAACTATTTAATATATGAGACATTTAAATCCTAAATATTTTTATTTATTAATCATATCCACTAAACAAAACGTTCCAAATGGGTTGGCAGGTAAGTACACATGGTAAACCAGGGACTTGAGGATAAGGAATAGCAAAGATAACATTTTTTAAAAAAATAAATTAATAAGAAGATTGAAAAGGAACAAACTATAGAGCCCAAAGAAGCATACAGAACAAACGCCAAAAATACAGCTCAGACAAAAATAGACATAAAGAACTATACAATTATACTTGCATATGAAAGCGATATCCATAACTACTGATGATATGAACAAGGAAAATCACAAAAATCCAAAATTGATAAAAAGCCCAAACGAAGATTTGAAAGAAACAAAGATACATTTGGCCATTCATAAACGTATTATAAAAAGTATCGGGATAAATTCCAACAATCAGTATTAAGCGCTGGTAGCAAAAGGCCAGATAAAATCATCCTCCAAAAAATACACAAGGCAGAAGGACCCAACATGCAAAATCCCATCTAGCACTAGCAAGTTTACCGATATAACAGAAAAACCCTACCACTCTATAACTCAAGAATTGTATTGAGATTAACATAGGACTCTGTCTCTACTCTCTACCTGTGTGACAAAAAATAAATGGGGAAAGATGGACCTAGAATCTAAACCCAGCAAAACCCCTCTTGTGATTTATCTCCCCCCCCCCCCCCCAAAAAAAAAAAAAAAACACAAGCAGGGAGACTGCTACATCTTACTGAGGATATAGAGTTGAATAATTCATGGAGCACAAGGTTTTCCTTCTAATAATCAGAAATAACGACAATGAACAAAAGAATAGATGTAGGACTGCAGTAGAAAGTTCTGCAGAGTGCCACATTGCGACCAACGACCTAAGCATAACTTGCATTCCAAGATTACATTAAAAGTTTTATTACTTTTAAGCATGAGAAAACAAGTATGGCACTACCATCAAATTTACACTTCGTAGCCAACAACCTAGTTGTAAATTAAATCTTATTCACACTACACGTAAAAAAATGCTCAAAAAAGAAATAAAAACTAATACCAAGAAGCATCCCACCATAGAAGAAATCACCCAATTTCAGAGCATACCTCGTTTATTCTTCACTCTTGTGAATTCTTTAGCTTTTTCAACCTCTGCAGCTGCCTTCTTAATAAGAACATTCTCTTTCTTCTCCAGCATTTCAAGTGTCTAAACAGAAAATAACAGACGATGAAATGGAAACAATACTGGACAAAACAACGGCCCAAAAATATTGGTATCAATTAGAAAAAGCTTTGTCAGACTACAAAAGACTATGCAATCACAATCACAATCACAATCACAATCAGTTTGGACGTGATTCCAATTATCTATTCCTTCGATATATCCAATAAGGAAGAAAAATATAGCAATGTTGTACACAGTTTTCCTTTCTTACATAAGTGAAATTTCACCTCAAGTACGGCAATTACCAGTGGCAGAAGAAATGTAAAATAAGTTAACCAAATCCAAATAACAAGGAGAACCAATTACTATGACATCATAAACACTAATACTCGGTCAAGGACAACCAATTACTACGACGTCATAAACACTAATACTCCGTCAACGAGAGCCAATTACTATAACCTAACATTTAGAAAACGCAATGGAAAGAAGAATGATCAAGAAGTCAATCATCCATCAAGATCGATGAGATATAGCTAGGGTTCAGAACAAGCGAGAAAAAGAAAAGATCGTTTCCATAAAAAAGAATACCGAAAACATTAAAACAACGAAGTGAATACGAACCTCGCTCAACTTATCCAACGTAGCCAGAGCATTGGCTTCTTGTTTAGGTTTACCAAAAAGCCTGTTAAACATTGTTGAAGCTAAGCAACAAGAATCGCCTCTCGATCTTCTGCAACAACGAAATCACAAACAAAATTAAACCATCAAAACGCTTAGTTTCAAGAAATCGCACTGCCGATCAACTTCGACACGATAAAATGAGATTTTAAAAGCAAATCGGTGCCTACCAAAGGAGAAATCGAGAAACCAGTGAGAGATTGAGACGGAAAGATGAGAATCAGAAACAAATTTCCAAAAAAGGAGAATGAATCGAAAGAATTTGTGAAGAAATTTGAAGTAGAAAGGTTTTCTTCTTAGGCGCTCCAGAAAAAAGGTGGACGAAGATTTGGAGTTCCCTTTCTCTTCACGTCGCTGTTTCGTCTCTACGCGGCAATGTACTTGTTGGTTTCCGTAGAACAAAACGACCAATTATTCTCTCGCCAATTCAATTTAAATGGGAGATGTGGGCCGGGCCCGATCCGAACCCTAATATGGGCTGGATATCTCTTCATGGATCGGCCCAGAATCTTACTTGGACTGTGAACGTCACTATGGGCCGAACGAGGTCAGGTACCGACAAGCCCAAACATTATGTACAAACAAATTAAAATATATTTAAATTAAAGGGACAACTAGAAAAATGACTAGATTTAATAGAGGGATTTGAAAAATGGCTAAACATGTTTATAAATTAAATAAATGACTAAACGTGATTTTAACTAATAAATTTCTAATTAAAATAGATAAAATTACCCCTAACTATTTTTTAGAAAGATGCAACCTACATTAGTGGAGCATAATAAAAAGGAAATGGAAATGGGCCCAAAAAATTCCCAAAAAATAATAGAAATGGGCTTGCTTCTTTGCACGACCCTACTTTTTGCCAGCCCATCCCAGAAGGAATTGATTTACTTTTTCTTTCTTGAAAGAAGGAATTGACCAACCGTAGTCGAGTTTATAGTAGAGTCCAAAAATAGGGAGAACTGCATAAATGAACCAACAGTAGCCCATTTATTCCAAAAGTGTCTATTTTGTTATAATTTTTCATTTTTGTCGGCTCACAACCGAATATTAAAGGAGTTTAAGAAGTTCATTTACGTATTTGTCCTTACCGGTTGACAACAAAAAAAAAAATATAATACTAAAATAAATTAATAAAATAAGAGTTACCAAATTAAATAAGGATATTTAGGGAAGAATAAAAATTGAATTAATGCATAAAATCTTACCATTGATAAATTTAGAAGATTTAGACAAATTTGAAATTAATGGGTTAAAGAAGCTCATCCACCATAATTTCTGCATATGTATTTTCCAACTCATAAATTTCTTTCTTTTTTTTTTTAATAAAAGATATCATCAACACATCTCTTTGATAAATGGATGTGATCATCACACGTGCCCATCATTATCTAAACTTTTGGATTAATGATTAATACATAATTTCTTGTGTCGATCTCTTGCATCCAAATGATATAAAATTGTCGGTCATATTATTTTAACTTCCTTAAATAATTTATGCATGTTCTGCTAACTTTAAAACTCATTCATGCCTAAGAATACTAGAGAAACATGAGGGTCCAATTTGAAAAACAAGAGCGAGAGAACATCCTCTACCATACAAACTTTAGGTATATAGTCAAAAGTATATATATAGCTTACAACTTTGGGTCATATAGCATACAAAAAAACCTAGAAACTCACGCGTAGATATATAGTCAAAAGCATTGATGAAAAGAATAATTATCCACCTCTCATGTGTTTTTGTGTACTTAGACAATAAAGACAGGATAGATGGAGATAGCACGTTAGTGATTAGACAAGCCAAGCATTAATCATATTAATTATGCATGTCACAACAATCTTTCTTATTATATTTAGTACCAAATTTGCCCATTAAAGTTAGAAGAGCTTGATAAGATGATCAAAGTTAGCAAAGTTCAGTGGTAATTGACATTGTACCATCGACCAAGAGGTTAGAGATTCAAATTGTCTCACCATCAAATATTGTTGAATAAAAAAAATCAATAAAGATGAAATTAGTCTCATCTCTACTAAAGAAAATCGTCATTCAACTTGTAATCTTATACTCATTGGTTGATGTAGAAGGAGAAAAAAACCAACTTTCACTTTTACCCCAATCTTTTACATTTTTAAGGACATATTGTTAGGGACAACTGACTTTGCTTTTAGATCTACCCAAAAGGCTTCATACCAATAATAGAGATATTTGTCCTCCCTTATATATATCCATGATCTTCCCCTTATTTATCCAATATGGGACTTTGATCTTACTTTCAACAATCCTCTCCTCAAACAAAGTACCATCAAGTCTTCCCTTAAATAGTCATCTATCCATCCAACTCTCTAGGCTTTACCGTTTTTCCGAGAGTTTGCTCTTATTGAGGTCAATTCCTCTTCTCCAGAGTATATCGTTTGCAACCATGAACCTCCACCATGATTGAAAGAGTACGACCATGACACATAAACTAAGAAGAAAAAAAAAAAAAAACAAAACACCTTTCAATTCTCTAGTTCTATATATCTTACTAAGATGTCACTTCAACATTTGCACAATCCAAATCAATTTCTTCTTTTTTTTTTTTTCACAACCCAAATCAATTTTATATTATTATTATTATATAATTGAATTTAAATTTATTTTAATATATTTTTTGGTAGGGTATGAAATCCCGGAATAATCGGTGTTTTTACGAAAATTGACAAGCGCTAAGGTTACCCGCAGTGACCGTAACTTGATAACTGCCGGCAATTTCCACTACACAAACTCACCTGTTTCTTTTGTCTTTCTTCTTTTCTTTTTTTACTTTTCTTTGACTGTGAAATAAACCAAACTTTTCCTTCCAACTTTGCGTATCATCTTTGTCTCTTTGGTAAACAGAGCTTTCTCTCGTGATATTTCCACATCAAATTCCTAATACCTTAAGATCTTAATTTGTATTTTAATGGTTAAACTTTTATTTGACGATTAATGTACGATCCATCATTTTGCAAGTCTCAATTCAAATTGTTTTTGTCACTCGACTCTAAAAAGTTTATTGAGATGTCACTTTTCGAAAAGAGTCTGAAATGATGTTGGGAATGCAGACATGATCTCTACGTATTATATAGAAGTGAGTTGAATACTAATCTTCCATTTGAAATCAAGAAAGTTCCAGAAACGACTTTAAGTTTTGTAATTATTATTATTATTATTATTATTTTGGTTTGAAGATAAAAAGATTGAAATGAATGTTGATGGTCAGATTTGGTCAGAGGAAACTCATCTGACCTTCACGTGCCACAAACGGTAAATTTGTTTGAGAAGGGGGAAGACGTGGCCTGCAAGACAGAAAACCTGCACACTGTTGTGGTGCTTGCCACACCATCTCCGATGCTTAAGTCAGAAAACGGAAGGAGGAGAGCAAGAGAGCAAGAGGAGAGAGTAGAGAATCGAGTCCGGGATCCTCTCTTCAGTGATGAAGAGGGGTTTAAATACCTGTTCATGCTCCTAGGGTTTTTAGGAATTCAGAGACGTTTCGGGCCAGGTGGAACCGGGGTGACCAGGGGCAGCAGGGATCGAATGGAGGCGGAGAAGCTCGCCCGCGCAAGCTAGCCGAATGGTTAGCCTCGGCCTCGGGTCGAGGCCGACCATATGGGTCGGGCCAAGGTCTGGTCTTCCTCTGGGTCGGTTTCCTGGCCCTATCTCTGCACGGTTGTCCTCGTCAGCTCCTTGTGCTTCGGAGTGGTCCAAAATTACCTATAACAATGAATGTATTTAAAATTTTGTGTTTGGATCGTAGTAGGTATATTACATGTTTTTAATCTTGATTTATAAATAGAAAATTAAAATATGACCAAGTTTAAACGAGTAATTTACCTTTACGACTCTAAATTCTATCAAATCATGCAAAATCTTGTCATTTTAGTTAGGACTTTCTTTTTTTTTTTTTTTAATGTAAAAACACACTTAAATCACCTCATATTTCAATTAATTCTCTTTTTATGCGATAAACAAATAACAAAATTCATTATTTTAAATCCATTATGATTTAAAATCTCTCTAAATCGTGGACAATAATATCATATATTAATACCACTGCAGAAATACATACAGAGATGCTTGTTAACAAACCAATTATTTTTCAATAACAAAAAAAAAAAAACAACATATTTTCCATTAGTTTATGATAATTTCATTAGTTCAGTATATACGTCGACTTGTCTATCTCACATCCCTAATATTTTGAAGTGGACGATTCAAAACTATGCTCATTCCACAACCATTAAGCTAGACGTCTATACTCATGTTGGTACGTCAAGCTCGTCTACTTGAGCATAGCTGAACCGAGCAAGAAATCAATAACATCCCTTTTATAAATCAAATCACAATCATTTCATTTAAATTGTAATAATCTCTAGCTTTGTCACGTTTGGTAGAACTCAAAATAATAATAGTATGTGTTAGGAGAAAATGTGAAAGTGATTTAACATTATTGGACTTAAATTCCATCACCGTCCATTCAATTGTAACATCAAACCGCATTTGCCTAAAGAGAAGAGAAAAATAAATAATAATAATAATAATAAGACGAGGGCGGCTATAATTTTTTCTAAATTATTATCATTATTCATTAGTGTTTGTTTGGACATAGCTTTTTAAAATTTAACAATTATAAGGTCTTGTTTAGCTCTATTCTCTTTTGAAAAGATTTTTCTCTCAAAATCAAAATAATGTTTCAATTGATTTAATTCTAGTTGGTTTGACATATTCCGATACGGATAATATAGGCGTTGGTTTTTCAAATAATGTTGGTGTCGATCAAAAGTCAAATGAATCCACTCGCTTAAATAGGACATGTTTCAGAATGGTTTTTGAACATGACAAAAGGTCATTTCAAAATTACTCTCATCATAAGCTTCTAAATGTTAGTTTACAAATCATCTACCCACAATTTTAAAAAATAAATATATAATTTTATTTTTTTTTTGAGAAAAAAATAAATATATAATTTGCTCTATGAATCATAAGTTATCTTTATAATAATGAGAGTTTTTGTTTAGGGTTAAACTACAACTTTAGTCTTTCAAGTTTCAAGTTTGTGTCTAAAAGATTTTGAAGTTTCAGTTTTGTAGGTGGAAGTATGTGTGTATTAAGCTTAATTTTCAAAAATAGGCCCCGTTTGATAACCATTTGGTTTTTTATTTTTGAAAATTAAGCTTATAAATCTTACTTCCACCAACAAGCTTCTTTGTTTTTTAATACATTTTTTTTCCTTGATTTTAAAAACCAAGCAAATTTTGAAAACTAAAAAAAAAGTAGTTTTCAAAAAAAAAAATTTGTTTTTAGAATTTGACTAGAAATTCAAATATGTCATTGACAAAGATGAAAGCCATGGTAGAGAATTGGGAGAAAACAAGCCTAATTTTCAAAAACCAAAAATCAAATGATTATCAAATGGGACTTAAAATCTACTATTTTTCATTTTTCAAAATTTGAGTTGAATTTTGAAAATAATTTATAGAATATAGATAGACGAAAATAATATTTATAAGCTCTGTTTTCAAAAACCAAAAAACCAAAAATCAATTCATATCATCAAACACTACCTAAAATCTTACATTTTATTTTAAAATATTTGACTAGAATTTCAAGAATGTTCTCAAAATGGGTTACAAAACAAAATAAATAAATGAATCCTATGTATGGAAACTTTTCTTTTTCTTTTTCTTGAAAATTGATTATTGATTTTTTATTTTTTCCTTTTTCTTTTTCGAAAGTAATGACAATCAACCAGAACCGTGTGCTTCTAATCTAACATCATTCTTCCCACCGTCTTTATCAAAAAGCTTGAGCAATTTTCAACCGCACAAATTCCAGTCGCCCAATGGCCAACCATTTACAAACACTTTCACTTTCAAAACTAAATTTAATTAAATCTTCAATTCCAAAAAGAGGTACATGTACATTCTAGAGGATGTTGGACTCACAATTTTAATGATGTGTTTCATTTATGACACACTAGTTGGTGAAAAACTTAAATTCGTGTCATACCATATGTGTTTTGGGTGTAAGAATGAATACGTCGTTAGAAGACGTTTGACTCACAATTTTAACGTACTTAGATATGAAGTTTTAAGGGTTGGAAAGTTTGAGTAACTGAAATTTGTGTAATCTATGTTTAAGTTGTAGATGTGGAAAACTTTTATGAATTTGTATGACTTGAATTTCATTATGCGAGGTAAAATGTGAGTTTTATAGTACTAAAGTTATGTGACATGGGTTTATAAGCTCGTAGAAGATTAAAATATAGATATGTATATGCTAAAATGAGTAAAACCAAATATCAAAGGTGGGTTTGTACTGTTATGAGAACCTAGTGATTTGTGATTAGAAACCTTTCGGTTATGTGACAACCACCCCTAATTCACAAACACTAAAATAATCACCTAATCGATTTGATTTCAAATCCAAGGGAATGATCAGATATTGATGATTAAAGACCATGAGGCAAGGAGAACTAGTTTCTTACTCCGATCTCTTAGTTGAGAGTACATATCAATTACCGATGAGTTATGTTCATTTTGGCAACTCCACAAACAAGTTGATTATGCGCTTAGATGAATGTTCAAGCATGAAACCCTAAAATAATAGGAATTGCAGAGCGACTGAGGCTCATGTCAGTCAAGTGTAGAAACACTACAATGTTTTATTCAAAATTCAATTGCTTTAACTAACTTTAATAATTAATGGTGTGGTAGAAAAATGAAAACCTAATTTGATGTTAAATCATCACCTTAAACAAAAACACTAAAATACCCTTACTTAAATATACTTAGAAGGGTAAAAATATAATAAAAAACAATCAAAGCTTAAATGAAATGTGGACCATAAATTGAAGTAAGAAACTAGTTCATAATCAGTTTGACATCTTAAATCTAAGTTGCACTAGAGAACTCTAGTCGACTAGTCTCAATAGATTTTTTAGTTCACCGACCCTATTGAATTCACAATAAGTTCAATTTCCTTAAAAAAAAAAAAAAAAGGGTTGAAATATGGTGTAGAAAAAAATTGATGACTTAGAAAGTTGTGGTCTTGCTATCAAAAACTTAGTTGAATTATTTTCCATAATGAGAATTGAATGGCCCACCAAGCAAATGGGACTACAAGATATGAGCCAAGATTTTGTAATCAACAACCTTCCCCCACATCAATCAATAAAGAAAACTAAAGACTTTCTCTTTTTTTTTTTTATAAAAAAAAAAGCAAGACTTTCTCTTTTCAAAAAAAATAAAAATATATTACAATTTTGTGTCTACTAGATTCTTGAATTTTCTATTTTGTATCTAATATATGCTTGAAACATTTGAAATTTAAGTATAAAAGTAAAGGTTATGTCTAACAAAACTATAAACTTTTAGTTTAGTGTCTTGTAGGGTTCTTGAATTTGAAAGTTGAATGACCAAATATGTCAATGACTTATTAAATATAGAATTGAAAATTTAAGAACCTATTAGAAAATTTAAGAACCTAATAGACACTTTTTAAAATTCAATAACCAAATTAAATATAAATTTAAGAGTCCAAGACTAAACACTTTCTCTAAAAATTAGAAAATATAATAAATCAATAAAGTTACGTTACGTGTTTAGTCTCTTAAGTTTTAAAGTTGTGTCAATTTAGTCCCTGAATTTTAAAAAGTTTCAAATAGGTTCTCGAACTTTCAATTTTGTTTCCAATAAGTTCTTGAATTTCACTTTTGTGTCCAATAAGTTCTTAAACTTTCATTTTTGTGTCCAATAGATCTCTCGACTTTTAATTTTGTGTCTAATAAGTCTTTGACACAATAGGTCCCTCAACTTAGTCCCTCAACTTTAAAAAGTTTCAAATAGGTTCTCGAACTTTCAAATTTGTTTCCAATAAGTCCTTGAACTTTAAAAATTGTCTAATAAGTTCTTAAACTTTCACTTTTGTGTCCAATAAGTCCCTCGACTTTTAATTTTGTGTCTAATAAGTCTTTGACCTATTCAACGTTTTTTAAAATTCACAAGCCTACTAGATACAAAATTGGAAGTTTAGAGTCTCAATAGACATAAAATTCAATTTTATATATTAGATTGATTCATTTTTAAAAAACTCAAATATGTTAGAGATCTATTAGACACAAAATTAATAGTTCATGTGTCTATTAAACATTTTTGAAGTTCTTGAACCTATTGAAAACAAAATTGAAAGTTCAAAGACCTATTATACACCTTTTAAAGTTCGGAGACCTAATTGATACAACACACAAAATTCTGGGATTAAACTCGTAGTAAATCCAATAAATAAATAATGAAAAAGATTTTAATGCAACTGTCCAAAACAGTGCCTAAGTCAAGCTGCCCTCTTCTCCCCCACCTTCCAACTCCATTATTTACTTTTTGTCAGTTGAAATCAAGACAATCCTAATTGGTGTTTGACCACTCACCTCATCCATTCAAACCTTATCCTCAATAGTTTCTTGGACAAATTTTCAATATTACAACAATATTTTTTATAAAAAAATAAATAATGTGTGTATTGTTTTCACTAAATAAGTAATTTTCAAAGAAAAACATTTTTAAATAAAAATAATTTCTCAAACCATTTGTATAACCTATTGTTTTGATTAACATTCTTGACAATAATACTTGAGAATCTCAAAAGTATATTAATTACTGAACATTTATTAATCACAACCGACAAAACAAACTAAAAACCCTAATCAAAATCAAATATTTGGTACAAATTTAGATTAAATAGTTTTAATTTTAATTTTTATTTTATTTTTTGCCTTTCGACCATTTTAGTGTTTTATGGATAAGCTTGAATGGATAAGGCAAATTAGTCAACACTCAACACTAATATTAATATTCTCACTAGGAAATATTTAAAAAAAAAATAATGGATAGATAGGAGTTGAGGTAGCTAGGTTAGGAATTAATAAACAACAATGCAAATCTTATAATTATTCTCTTAGGCTCTTAGCATGTGTTAGGAAAGGTATCTGAACAAAAAAAAAATTTAGATTTATATCTGTTTGGTCTCTAATAAAAAGTGTTAACTAGGTTCTTGAACTTTCAAAACACTAGATTCCTGAAATTTTAAAAGTGTCGATACGTTTTATAGTTTACAATTTATTTTTATATCTAATGGATCTATTAATGTTAAAAAATTTTGAACGAGAACCTATTAAACAAGAAATTAAAAGTTCAAGAATCTATTAGACATTTTTAAAGTTCAAAGATTTATCATAAACTTTTTAAAATTAAAAAACCAAACAGACAGAAAAGAGAAGGCAAACTTGAAGCAATATCCTAACAAATCCTTGACCAAGGGATCATTACTACAAGCCAATATTCATTCACATGAACAACAACAACTCCATTTTGACTTGATATCTCATTTTGTCACTTAGTAACAATTTAATTAAAATCATCCTTAAAAAAACAATCCTAATAAAATTATCAATTTTTTTCATAAAAATTTTGCACTAAAAGAAAAGTAATGAATATTGTGGTTTGATTCCGAGGATAAAAAATAAAGGGGTTGTTTCTAAAAAAATAAAATTATGCCACAAATGCAAATAGTAGTATCCCCTTATTTTCTTATTAATTTTCTTTTCTCGAGTGAAGTTCCAATTTTCAACTTAAAGAAAAGTAATGAATACCCTATTTCTTAAGTAATGTTCTAATTGGTGTGAAATTTAATTGATTGTTAATGGAGTCTTCAAATATGAGGCATACTTAAATAACATTTTAAGTTAAATTACAAGTTTGGTTCTAGAGTTGTATAAATTTGGCCTATGAACTTTAAAAACCATCAAATAGATCTTCAAACTTTCAATTTTGTGTCTAATAGATCCTTAAACTTAAAAAATATAATAAGATCCTCAAACTTTTACTTGTGTCCAATCGTCGTTCAACTTTCAATTTTGTGTCTAATAAATCATTGACTTATTCAACATTTTCTAAAATTCACGGGTTAACTAGATACAAAATTAAATGTTGATGGTCCCAATAAGCAAAAAAATCAAGTTTATATCATTAATTGATTAATTTTTTAAAAATCTACGTAAAATTGAAAGTTCATGAATCAATTAGACATTTTTAAAGTTTAAAGATCTATCCTACAAAATTGAAACACTTTTCAAAGTTAAAAAACCTAATTGAAAATTTGAAACAAAGTTCAAGTATGAAACTTGTAATAAAACAAAAAATTTTATTAAGTCAAATTTTTATTTAAATATAACTATTTAACAATGAAATATATATTATTAGGAAATAGGAAAATTTTAATATCATTTCATCATTTTATTCTATAATAAAAATTTTAAAAGGTAGAAAGGTTTTTGAGTTTGAACCTCTCACCTTTTGGTCGAAGATCTATACCTTAAAATAAAATGAAAATTTGCGATAATAACATAAGTAATTGCATTTCATACTAACATATATATATATATATAATGTTAGCTCTTTCTTAATACAATCATAGAGTCTACAATTCCACAACATACAGTAATCTATTGCAGTATGTGAATGCTAAGAACCTATACAAAACAGAGATCATATATAATGTTACCTCTTCTTCTTCTTCTTCTTCTTTTTCTTTTTTTTTTTTTTTAACTACCTCCTTCTTCTTTTGATATGTTCATCTGGAAAATTCCCCAAAATCAAAACAGATTCGATTCTCCAATCTTCATCCATTTTCACACCCACCCCTAAATTTAATATTTACAGAGAATCTTGAAAAAACTTGCGATGTTCTTCCAAATCGAAAGATTCTAATTCTTCCCTATCCGATTCTGATACTGTTGTAATAGTAATAATAATAATAATCAACAAAAACCAGAAGAAAGTCTGGTTGTAATGGAGCCAAAATGGAATCAGAGACGAACCTTTTGTTTTTTTTCTTTCAAACAAATTACCACCGCCTATGGATTGCTTTACTTGAGTAGCTCGGAGATCCAATCGACGTCCAGACCTCCGCCGCCGCTTCCGCCGTTGTATTTTTCATGATCGCCGCAGCCGACGGAGTTCTCCTTCCTTAATTTCTCCAGCATTTTTGCTCGTAGATTTCTCCCGGACTCCACTCGCTCCATCGCCGGCTCCTCTCCGCAACCTAGGTCCCAGAAATCGAGATATCGGAGAAATGGACGAGTCGGAGTGTCTGGAAGGCTACAGAAACCGGATCGGGGAGTGGATTCCTTTGGAGATCCGAATACTGGAGATCCGACTTGAACATTCCACAAGGAAGATGGAGATTGCACCTTACTGAGCTGTAAATTTCGTAGTGACGCTACCATTTCGTTGATCGGACTTGTTGCGCGTGGTCGATTTCGTGATTTAATCATCGGCGATTGTGGCGGAGACTCGATTCGTGGAGATACTGGCGGCGATGTTCCTGGAGAAGATAAAAAGGGCATCTGTTTCGCACAGGCTTCAATCGCTTGTCGGAGAGGCGATCCGTCGTACGAAGGGATGGAGTTCGTACTTTTAGGACTCTGCTGAGGCAAAACCCTAAGTTGCTCCGGCGTATGAGCGAAGAAGCAAACTCTCCTCCGGCAACTCGTTCCATCCTTGCATGGCTGAGTCCGATAACGAGCCGGATGAAGCCAGCACTCGAAAACTCCATGAGCAAACTCACACGCGTCTCCTTTCTTACAGCTTCCCTTCCGAAAATCCGCACACGCCGTACCGGAATAGTAAAACCTCCTTGGATCTCTCCGGCGAGCCTTCTCGCCGGGATGAGCGAACGGACACTCAGTCCAGTCGTGCGATCTTCCTCTCGTACACTTCTTAATCTTGAACTCATACATTCGAAACTGATCAGAGGAGTACGTATCCACCGGAGAATCCGGCTCCTGACCTGAAACATCGAAATCCGAGTCCATCTCCGGCTCCATCAACGGCGGGTCCATCAACGGTACATACCGGTGCAGCATCGCCATTGCATCCTGCATTCTATACGAAGAGTATCCACCTCCGCTGGAACATCCATCGCACTTGACGCTGCCGCTGCTCCCGCCGCTCCCCGGCGAATGACTGTACAAATCCGACGCCGGATCATCCATAAACGTCCACGGAGGAATGATAACCGTCGGATTCGAGCGGTTGGGTTGCTCGCCGATCATCATTTTCGCCCTTTTGCTTAGTTGTTTTTTCGCTTCTGTTTCTCCTTGGGGGAGAAGAAGGAGATTGTTGGCTGATTCACCGGCACGGTCGCTTCATTTATAAACCAATGGCAGAACTCTGAAACTAACCGTAGTTAGTTCTACCCAACCATGGTTAGGTTTAAAGTTACGTATATACTGGGAGATGAGTTATCTATTTTACGTTGTTTTGTTTATCCTTTTTTTTTTTCACCGCGGTTAAACCGTACAGGTGAAAACTCCTTAACGACACCGTTCGCTTTAAAGTTAAGACGACGGCCTAGAATATCTCGACGTGTCAAAGCTTGTGATTTTATTCTGCAAAGTGGGCCAGGGAGGTGACGTGGCGTATGTTCTGTGACTTTATTTACTATTGGGTTAGGTTTTTTTAACCTATCTTTTTGTTTTACCCGCTTTGATGGGAATTCTTCTCACATTTTTAACCATAATTACACGTTAAATCAGATTAGTAATTCAATTTTTTAAAATAAGTTGGATTATTACACCATATTTGACTATCTGTTAGTACACTGATAAATAACAAAACTAAAATATAACTAATTCAGCAATGAGTTTAACTATCTATTACATTAATAGTGTGACCAGACCTATTTTTGTTTAATTAGTTTACACTACTTGAGCTTCTCGTTTATTAAATACGATTTTTTGTACTAATTGTTTTGTTAGTTAAATTGAACGCTTGATTAAAATAAATCTAAAGAGATCGAATAAAAAAAATGAATTTTATGAGGTCATAGTTTAGACAATCAGTATTTTGTTTGACATGCTTAAGAACTTTACATTAACTTGGATTAAACTAACTCAAAACTATATCTAATCGGATAAATCACAATCTAAAATATTTTCGAAGAGAAAAAAATGTATATTTATATGTCATTTTTTTTTCAATTGATTCATTATGCATCTATAAGACGAATCTACTTTAATTTTACTTTACATCGAGTCTTCACCATTGATTTGACGTAAAAACGATTTAATCGATAAAATTGTTGGGAGGTGCAATGAGTCGTGTATAATTGATAAAAATTCAACCAATAAAATAGCTTATTTTACACTAAATTGGCCCAACCACTAGTAATATTGACAAACTTTCTTTTGTTTTTTATTCCTATAAAAAAAATATAGGGGAAGAGAATAATTCCCTCAATTTTCAAAATAGCTTACTAAATATGTTTTCAAAAGCACAATTATACTAAGAAATTAAAACCATTCCCATAAAAAGTAAAAATGAAAAACTTTAATAAAGGGCATCTCTTCAAACCCTAATCTACTTTCAATAAATACAACCTCTTTTTCTTGGAGATTGTTGCAAAATAGAATCTCCTCCCAATATTCTTTCCACTACATTCCAAATATAATTCAATTTAAATAAAAATAAAAATCCATATTTTCTTTTTTACTATTCATCTCATTTACCTTTTGCAACCCTATCTATATCCATATCTAATTTTTGGGATTTTCAAAGAGAGAAACTTTTTGTTTCCCTTTATGCCCCTTTGAATTTGACCTAAAGTTTAAAGTAACTGGATGGACATCAAAGAATTTTGTTATAAATTTTTTTACCAATGTAACCATTGTAAAAAAAAAAAAAAAAAAAGATGTTCCTTCAAGTTTTCTTATTTATCATTAAAAAAAAAAAGATTAGACTAAGTTGAATCTATCAAAATTCGAAATTAACAATCAGATCCATTAAAATTCCAAACTGTTATAAGTGAATCAAATTTTAGATGTTCTACTAGTAATTATTACTATTTTCACTTTCATTTAAAGTAAATTCAAAGTCACATTAAAAATAAATAAATAAATAAATAAATAAATAAATAAATTGTTCTTTTCCCAAAATCCTACCAAAAGTAGCCCTAATTTTTCTTGTGTAACTAGAGAAAAATATAGGAATAACAAAATATGAAGGAAAATTCATATTAATGAAAACCACTACTATCCATTTGATTCCAGTATTTTCCTCTAATATTATGTTAACCCCTGCATTTAAAGAATTCGTATACACATGTGAAAATTATGAACGAGCGGATATAAAATAAAATCCAAAAGAAGAGTCGAAATTGGTTTTCTTAAGAACGTTTGAAATTTTAATTGATACGACTCTTAGTTTAGAGTTTTAATTCATAGAATCTCGAACTTTTATGTTTTTCCTTTTATTTTTATCTCAACTTTTTTTCCAAAAATGTTTGATTTAATTTGATTTTTTTTTTAAACTTTTTTACTAATGTTGGTATCCGTATAAGTTGAATGCCATTCAATTTCAATTTCACCATTATGTAATCTATAACATAAAAATAATTATAAAACAAACTGTGAAAAATAATTAATCACGTGCAATACTCGTGTAAAATCATTAATGTGTTGTATATGTATAAAGACGCTGTTAAAATTGAATTACAAGTTATTGCAAATAAATAACATGTGAAAAAATAATTCAATTTTGCCCCTTTAGTCACAACATTATCTCAATGCTTTTAATTGGTTGCTTTCTACATATTAATGATAGAGAGAATTGTTTATATTAATTGGTAGAGTCCTTGCTATTCAAATCTTTTATTTAAATCTCTATTTTTCAAATTCTCACATGAGAATATTGCACATGCACAATATAAACAAATATATATATATATATACTTGCCAACCGAACTTATTTTAGGATATATCTGAGACTGACCTATATATATTAGGTATAAAGTTGAAAGTTCAACGACTCATTAGACATGTTATAGGTAATTTCGGACCACTTCGATGTTCGAGGAGCTAACAAGGACAAACCAACACGAGCCCGAAAATAGGAATAGAAAACGACGGACTCCGAAGACGAAACATGCCAGAGGGTTAGGCCAAGGTCGGAGGGACCGAGCCTTAGCCCGACCCCTGCTCGGCCTAAGGCTAAGGTTAATGGTGTTAGAAACTACTACTATAATATGTCAAAGTAAGCAGAACTCGATTATAACTGGCATGTATTCTTAAGGTCGAAGGTTTAAATTTTCACGCCCACATACCACATTTGTTGTATTAAAGAAATTTGATGAAGTGATTGGAAATTTTAAAATTTGTAAGATAGTAAATAGATACAGTATCTGCATTTTATAAAATTTCAATTGAATATATTAAACAATCCCTAATAAGATATTTTTTTAATGTTTTTTTCTTCATCTTACTATTAATATATTAAAAATTTTCAATTGCATTCCTCATCCTCCCTAAAAAAAAGGATAATTCAAACAGGGGCAAAGATGGCATAAAGAAAAAAAATATGCAGAGCGATTTTTTTTTTTTTTTTTTCAGAGCGAGGGAATTAGGTACTGTTCTCTCTCTCAGAAAAATGGAATTTCCCCCACTTCTATTTTAGCAGCTTTATTTATTTTCTTTTTATCCACATCTTTTTGTTTTTATCCACAAATAAAGACAATACGAGTTAAATAATAAAACGTCTAGAAGTTAGGTTTAAATTATATTTGGTAATTTTCATATTTATTTTATTTCGACCATTAGATTTTAAAAAGCTTCCTTTTTTATTTTTCAAAAAAAAAAAAAAAACTTCCTTTTTTATAAAACAACTTTATAATTTACGACTAAATATACCAAATGGTTTATGTTCTAAATTCCAATGTACATGTTAGGTTTCACGTGTCAAATATCACTAAATTGGTATGTTCCAGTGTCCAAATGTGTTAGACCTTACAATAATTTAGGCTCCGTTTGATTTTGTTTTTAGTTTTATATTTTTAAAATTTTATTATGGATTTTACCTTTCTTAATTTGAAACTCAATCTCGTTTGGAAAGTTCGATAAAGGTTTGCGTGGCTATAAATATTCATCGATGTAGATGTACATTCATCAGGTAAAAAAATAAGATACCTCCTATATTTAAAATAATAAAAATAAATAAATAAATAAATAAGGAAATAAATGCTTGAGATTTGAAGATATTGCCTCAAAAAACAATAACAACAACAAAATTTAAGAAATACATTCATTTTCATTTACACTAATAAAAAAGAAAAACAATATAAATTGATATATAGGTTCCAATCCATGTCACGTGCCATCTTTGTGGGGGGTCATTTATTGAGTTTTGAGTTAAATTTCATGAATTTGCAAACAAGTGCCCAACTTTGGAGGCAACCTAGACACCATGGGATTGTAATAGTGCTAGAAATAAATTTTGTAATAGTATGGTTGCTAGAAATAAATTCATGTATTTAATGAGAAAATTTTTGTCACGTGGTGTGGTCCTAATCTAACAAGACCAGCCCCTTTTTATTTATTATTTGAAAATTTGGGGCCGTCTTACACGTAAATGAATAGTTGGAGGACAGACATTTTTTTTTTAAAGAGTTGGAGGACAGACATTATAAATTTGTGTAATTTTTCAAACTTGACATTTAGATTTAATTATTACAAGCAACCAATTTATTAAATTATACTCCCTACACATTCTTTTGTGATCAAAGATTCAAATCAACTACCTCGTATTTGAATCGACTAATATTTTATATTTATTTATTTATATTACATGCAAAATTTATTTTATTCTTATTTTATAAATGTTTTCACATCGTCTAAAAATATATATATTTACTCGGTACGAATTGTCTTTTATCCATTTTGAGAATACCTCTTTAAGTCTTTTAGTCAAAGAAATATATATAACACTTGATCATCTACCTATATTTATTGGGAAAGAAAATCATTTGGTATAATAATTGATTGGATTCATTTATTTACATTTAATAGCTTATTTAATTAATAGCAAAATAGTTTTCTTTTTCTGTTTTAAATTGTCATCCTACTTGTATTTCTAGTCATGGTTTTGTGAGTTGACTTGGCTTGAGTGTATATCAAGAGTCAGATCTTCACCAATAACATGTTGACATAAGTGAATTATGGGAGGGAAATAATAATTAAAAAAAAAGAAGTCATGTTTATCTTCTAAATAAAATAATAAATTTGAGAGAAAAAAAAACTCATAATATTATAAAGGTTTAACTAGAACTTTAGTCCCTAAGGGCCCGTTTGGTAACGTTCTCATTTCTTGTTTCCGTTTCTTCATTTTTAATAAAGAAAAATAGAATTTCATGACCCTAACACCTATACATTCAATAATAATAAACCTATATTCTTATTTATGTTTGGAAAAAATTGGAAACAAGAACAAAAAAAAGATAAACTAGTTTTAGTTGTTCCCAAAAGTTCTAAACAAATTTTTGGAGTGTTTCTAAAAAATGAGAAACAAGAAACATACATAGTTATTAAATGCTTAGATTTCTTAACAAAATTGGAAACAAGAAACAAGAAACGAGAACGTTACCAAACGGGGCCTAAATTTTCATAGTCACATCAATTTGGTTCCCAGACTTTTAAAAATATTTAATAGGTTCCTAAACTTTCAATTTTGTGCTTAATAGGTTTATGAACTTTAAAAATGACTAATAAGTTCGTGAACTTCCAATTTAATTTTTTAAAACTAACCAATCTATGAAATATAAATTTGAATTTTATGTCTACTCAGACTCTAAACTTCCAATTTTTACCAAAATAGAACATTTTAAAAAATTCAAAAACCAAATTTCGAAGGAGATTATAAACCAAATAATAATAATAATTACAAGTATAATCTTTATGTTTATAAGGTCTGTGTCTAATAAATTTCTAAACTCAAGATGAAAATTCTACTAAGTCTCAAGATTATAAATTCTATATCTAATAAATATCTAATAAATCTTTAAAGTTTACAATTTTTTTTTTTTTTGCAAAGTACAAGTTTACAATTTTACATCTAATTAAGTCAATGTTTTTTAAAATTCAAATTCATTAAATGTAAAATTAAAAAGTTAAACTATACATGTAAAAACAAAATTGAAAGTTTAATTTACTAAACACAATGGTAAAAAATAAATAATAATAAAAAAACAATTAAAAAAAAAAAAAAAAAAAAAAAAGATGGCAGTAAAAGCAACAGTGCAAAAACGGCGATGGAGTACGGAAGAGAGAGAGAGAGAGAGAAGGACACGTGGCGGAAAGTGAGGAAGCGATGGATTAAGGGAACATGGCGACAAAAGAAATGCTACAGCCACACAGTGACCGTACAACAAAATATTCATCCCATTTTGTACGGTCGTTATTTTTTATTTTTTTAAAATTTGGTCTTATCCATTCAAAACTGGCCGTACACGTATCATTTTGTCGTCTTCCCCACGCTACACGACAACTTTGTCCTAAACTAAACCCTACACCTCACCACTCGCCAACCTTTCTCTCTCCGCCACGTGTCGAACATCTCCCTTTCCCACTCCTCGAGATCCCCCAATTTCTATCCCAATCCAACCATTCTGGTAAACAGAACCACATTTCTTTTTATTTTTATTTTTTTATTTCTCTTGTATGGGTCAAATCGTAAATTGCAAATTTTGATAAAGTGAATCTTCTTTTTTTTTTTTTTTTTGAAACCCAGTGAATCTTAAATTTTAAATTTAGTTTATCAGCCTTTTAATGATATTTCAAAAAAAAAAAAAAAAAAAAACTTTTAATGATGGTGTCCAATGGATCTTTTACTTTTAATATGAAAATTTATATTAGTTCGATAACTATTTGTTTTTAGTTTTTTGCTTTTTAAAAAAATGTTCGTTAGAATTTTATTTTCTTACGACAGTTTTCATCGTTATTAAAGAAACATTTGATTTCTTACCCAAATTTAAAAAATACAATTAACAATTTGAAAACTATTCATTTTAGTTTTCAAAACTCGACTTGATTTTTTAAAATATGGAATAAAGGTAGATAAAAAATAAATTTATGAATGAAAATAGTATTTATAAATTTAATTTTAAAATAACGTAAAAATAAATAGTTATCAAACGAAGCCTGAACTTTTCATTTTTATGTATAATAATAAATTCCTAGCCCATTATATATTTTTTAAAAATTCATGGTTTTTTAATTTGTGTCGAATATGGTTATTAAATTTTTTATAAAAAAAAATTAATAAGTTGAAAATCTATTATATAAGAGTATGAAACTTAAACCTATTAAATACTTTTAAAATTCAATGACCATATTTAAATTTAGAAGTTCATAAACTTAATAAATACACCAATATATAAGTAATATGATGTTGATATTATGTATATTATAATCAAAATTCATAATTGAACGACATACTTGAAATTTTTGAAGTTTAAAAAATATAGTGTATATGATCGGATAAGAGGTAAAAAAAAAAAAGGAAAAAATCAATTTTGACCCCTGAACTTAACAGGTTATATCAATTTTAACCATAAACTTTCAATTTCATTAAATTGAACCCAAACTTAACCGATTGTATCAATTTGAACCTCAAATTTGTATGAGTGTTGCAATGTAGACCTTTGGACAACCTTTCATTTGAATTGCCAATAAAGCATGTAAGTGACAAATTCCTTTTTTTTTTTTTACTCCTCATTGCACATGAGTTGATGTTTGTAAAAAATTTGTTGAGGAAACTCTTTATCAAAAGAAATCAAATATCTCAAACTATTCTTCTAACTGTTATCCAAAAAAATCATAAAGTTATTGCAACAAGAAAAATAGTAAAATAAGACAAAAAAAAAAAAAAAAAAGCTCACAATGTTCTTAGCAACAAGAGAAAACCAGCAAATATTTGAAGATGAAAAACCTCCAAAATTTGTTTCGCTTTCGTAATCTTAGACAGCAGCAAAAAAACCGTCACAACGTTCTCAATAACAAGAAAAAGTCCTCTAAAACAAAGTTTATCAAATATTTTATTTATAAGGAATCAATTCAAGTGCAATGTAAATTACGAAAAAAAAATAGTCAATTATGTATGGTAGTTCAAACGGAAAGTTAACCAAAAATATACATTGTATCACTTATGCAAGTTTGGAGGTTAAAATTGATATAATCTGATAAGTTTGGAGTTCAATTTGATGAAATTGAAAGTTTTGGGTTGGAATTGATATATCTTGCTAAGTTTAGGGTTCAATTTGATAAAATTGAAAATTCAAAGTTAAAATTGATACAACCTGCAAAGTTTAGGGTTAAAAATGATTTTTTTTAAAAAAAAACCATTTAATCTAAAGGTACATATGGCAATGGATTTTTCAATATATAAAGACTAGCTTGAAATTTAAACCAAGAAGGACAAAAGATATATTTTGACATAATTAATAAAATACATGGGAAAAAAAAAAGAGCAACCATATAATATAAATATTAATATTATAATTTTGTAGAATATCTATAAATATTTTGATATATTTTAAAAATGGAGAATTTGATAGGGGAGGAACGAGGAACTGGAAGGTCAATGTCGTAACTTGGAGTGATGGGATTTCGAACCCGCTTAGGCCGACATGTAGTAGAGTATAAGAAGAGTGCTGCTTCAAGTTCCAACACAACTTCACTATTTCTTTTTATTCTTTAAAAAAAAAAATAAATAAATAAATACAAACGAGTCTCGGAGTTTGTTGCAATCACACCCTTAGACTTTTAATTTGACGAGTCAACTCCTGTATTTTATTAAGTGTTGCAATCATATCTATGAATCTTTAATTTTATCAACAAGCACCCTGTAGTTTGTTAAGTGTTTCAAGCAGTCCATTAGACTTTTTTAAGTGTTGGAATAAACCTCTCGTTTATTTTTTAAAAATATACAAGTGATAGAAGGGATTAATTGTAACACTTAACAAAATAGAGGGGTTGATTGCAACACTATAGGAGGGGGGAGGGGGGTTGGTTGATCAAATTAAAAGTTCATAGGTGTGATTGCAACACTTAACAAAGTATGAGGAGCTGATCGACCAAATTAAAAGTTCGAAGGTGTAATTGTAACAAACTTTCTAGTTTAAGGGTGGGTTGTGTGATTTTTTTTCTTTTTTAAGAATATATTTGTTTTTTGTTGGTTGTATTGTAATTTTTTTGGAAAATATAATTTTTAACCCTATACTTGTCATGCCGCATTACTTTTTATCCTAAATTTTTAATTTAATCAAATTAGACTCTAAACTTAAACCTACTCATTTAAACGAGGAAAAAAAAACCAAGGTAAAAGTCCCCCATGATCTCACCAATTTCAATAAAACCAAATAATATATATATATATGAATAACTTTATCAGAATTTATAAATTTGTCAACGAAATTTAGCTCTAATGTCGTTTTTCTTTAGAAACTTATAATTTTTGTTCCATAGATATATTTTAGAATTCATTGGATGCATATAATTAGAATATATTTTTCAAACAAAAACTCATCAGATAGTTAAAATTGCAACAATTTTTAAAGCTTAGGGTTAAAAGATGACAACGTTTGTCTAAGATTAGGATGCAATTTGATGATTGGGGATAAAAATCGATACAACATGAAGTAAATGACTAACGAGATCTAATTTAGTTGAATTTGGTACTAATATCAAATGTCTAATTGTTATTTTTTCTTTTGTTTTCATGTGATTCATAATTATTACATTTTCTTTTATATTTTGTGGTTCATTTTATGAATATCTTGGGTGTTTGATAAATGGTCCCCAATTTATTAGGCCCGTGTGATAACCATTTGGGTCCCGTTTGATAACCATTTGGTTTTTGGTTTTTGAAAATTAAGCTTACAAAGACTACTCCCACTCATAAGTTTCTTTGTTTTTTCATCAACCTTTTTTCCATGTTTTAAAAAATCAAGCCAATTTTTGAAAACTAAAAAAAGTAGTTTTAAAAAACTATTGTTTTTGGAATTTGGCTAGGAATGCAAATATGTCCTTAACAAAGAAGTAAACCATTCTTAGGAAATTGAGAGAAAATAAGCTTAATTTTCAAAATCAAAAAACCAAAAACCAAAAACCAAAAACCAAATACCAAATGGTTATCAAACGGGGCCTTGGTTTTTGGTTTTTCAAAATTATGCTTGGTTTCTCTTAATTTTCTTACCATGGTTTTCATCTTGGTTAAGGAGACATTAGAGTTCTTAGCTAAATTTAAAAAACAAAAACAAGTTTTTGAAAACTATTTTTTTTTTCTTTCAAAATTTGACTTGGTTTTTTTAAAACATGTGAAAGGATGTAGGTGACAAACCAATAAATGGATAGGTGGAAGAAGTGTTTATAAACTTAATTTTCAAAAACCAAAACCAAAAAACGAAATGGTTATCAAACGGGGCCTTTAGTTGTGTCCTTTAAAAATGTGGATAGAGTAGTTTTGTGCAGATCATGACAAGTATTTTATGACCATTAATGCTTTGTTTCTGCCAAAGTGAGTATAGCTCAATCGTAATTGACATGTATTTTTGACTAATAAGTCAGAGGTTCGAATCTCTCCACTCCCAAATGTCGTTGAACTTAAAAAAAAAAAAATTGCTTTCTAAAGGAAAAAGAAAATTTTATTTAGGGGGTTCGAACTACAAACCTTGTAGTTATCGGTACAACTTTATACCAGTTGAGCTAAGCTCTTTTTGGCACAAAATCTTTGTTTAAGAAATGGGTTAGGTGTATCTTCACGACATATATCTTTTTATATGTACAACATGGTTCTCTTTAATAGTGACAACTCTTTACTTCAATTCTCATTTTCTTTAAATCAAAGTATTGTGGTGGACCAAATTTCAAAAAAAAAAATAAATAAATAAAAAATCTAGCATTAAAACAAATATAGATTTTTAAAATATTACTTTATATTTGTGTTGTTACATCACATTTTAAGTCTTAAGAGAGTTAGCGTAAAGCAACACGACAATGTTGCATAAAAAAATGTTAAAAAGGAGGGAAAAGTTAAGAAAAAAAGAAAGTTGAATAATATATATAATATTAATTTAACTTTGTGGGTTTAATAGTAATTATCTTGTAATCTTGCATGATTTAAGGGAATGAAGTGAAAATTAATTTTTATTATGAAAGGAAGAAATGAAAGGGTAAGAGAACATGGGAATCTTATTAGATTTTGAAGGTCCAAAGAAAAATTTTGGATAATCAATGATATCAATAATCATTGTATATATTTTTGAAATTTTGGAAGAGTCATCACATATATATAACTTGACTATTTCAATCCACATCCAAAAAAAGAGGAAAAATCACAATATTATTATTATTTAGTTCAACCACAATATCAATATCATAATTACATTAAATCGTATCTTACTACGCTTTATTGAACGACATTGATTTTAATTTTTACTGACTTTTCATTTGAAAAAGAGAAAAAGACACTAAGATTTAGGTTAAATTACAAATTTAGTTCATGAACTATCAGAGTTGTGTCAATTTGATCCATAAACTTTAAAAAGTGTCTTATAGGTTCCTTACACTTTCATTTTTATGTCTAATAGGTCCCATGGACTTTAAAAATGTATAATAAATCCCTGAACTCTCAACTTCTTGTCTGATAGATTTCTAGCACATTCAAGATTTTTAAAAATTAATAGATCTATTAGACATAAAATTGAATTGTATGCCTTGGGAGACTCTAAACTTCCAACTTCATATATAGTAAGCTTGTGCATTTTAAAAAAATGTCGAGTTGGTCATGTTGATGCCAAAATCTGGCCAAACAACTCATATGACCTTCTCATGACACCAACAGTGAATTTGTTGAAGACGGGGAAGACGTGACCTGCAAGACCAGTCAGAAATGCTGCACACCGGTGTGGTGTAGGCCACCTGCACTCCGATGCTTAAGTCAGATCAACAGTCAAAAGTTTTTTTGTAGATAGATTTCGAACCCTTTTTCTGGGGGTGGGAGACCCTATTTATACCTGTGTCTTCAGTTGGGGTTTACTTGGCTTTCAGAGGCGATTTAGAGCTGAACCGTGTGGAATCGGGGCGGATCAGGGCAGCAGGGACCGAACGGGGTCGTAGGGACTCGACCCACTCGGTCGGCCGAGGCCGACCATATGGGTTGGGCCAAGGCATGATCCCTCTGGACTTGGCCCGACCCTTTGGCCTGTTCCTCCTCCGGGGCCCGTTTCCTGTTTGTCTCCTTGGGCTGGTATAGTATTGTCCTGCTTAGTCCTTGGATTCTGGTGTGGTCCAGAATCACCCACAACATGTCAAAAACTTATTCGACACAAAAATTGAAAGTTGAGAGACCTATTTGACACAAAAATGAGAGTTCATGGACCTATTGGACACAAAATTGAAAGTTTGATTACCTATTTGACACATTTTAAAATTCAGGGAACAAATTGATATACCCATAAAAGTTCAGGGACTAAACTTGTAATTGAACTTAAGATTTAACAAAGCTGAACTTATTAAATTATATTGACGAAATCATAAGTGCACATGCTTGCTGATTTATGAATAATATAAAAAAATCATTACTAATTTAGTATATACACTTTTGAAATTATGGTGAAATTTATTCTTCAAGATATTAAATGAGAGTTAGGTGGTAGATTAATTATTGTAAAACTTGGGGGGCAAAGAGTCAATCTTCATAATCCCAACCATGAAAGTAACATTTATAAGTCAACATCATTGAGATTTTGAAGATCTAGCAAACTTTTTGAAGTGAAAGTGAAAAATATTGCATACCACATTTTAAGGTCAAAAAGAATAAAGACATGCAATTAAAGTCCCAAAGTAAGAAAAAAAAAAAAAAAGGAAGATGAAGAATTTTCAACTTTGAACTATGTATGACGTTTAAATATAGTTTTTGAAGTGTTTGAAAAGGCCTTTTGATTATTGAAGTCTTCCCTCATTTTTCATTTTTTAAAACTGACTTTATGTATTTTTTGGTCGTATATTTGGTACCAAATTTCATATTTAGAGTCCGTTTAGAATACATTTTAGTTTAAGTATTTTTTTAATGATGTATTTTCTCTTAAACATTTTGTATAAAAATTGTTTAGAATTTGGTTACATTTAAAGACTCGTATATTTGGTTACATTTCCTCATAAGTATACACAAGTTATTATATAACTTAGTTATTTTTTTTTAAAAAAATTGTTTTAAAGTGTTTCCCTCAAAATGATTTTAGGGTCTGTTTGGAATACATTTTATTTTAAATGTTTTTCAAGAATGTATTTTTTAAAAAAACATTTTGTATAAAAATTGTTTAGAATTTAAACCCTCATATGTTTGGTTGCATTTCCTCACAAATGTTTTTATACACAAGTTATTGTTTACTTAAAAAGTCTTTTTAAGAAAGTTGGTTTAGAGTGTTTCTCTCAAAATGGTTTATTTATCAATCTCATTTTTTAATAAGTCATTTTTAGTGGTTGTCAAACACTATAAATTTTTTCAAAATGATTTATTTTCAAAATTAAACACTTGAAAAGTTAAACCAAACACACCCTTACTTCCAAAAACTAAGATGATTTATTGGTGGTTTTTTTTCTTTGATGAGAGTCTCACCTTTTTTTTTAAGCATGATTATTTCATGTACGCAAAACTTTGTTGCATTATTTATTATTAATTCTTTACAATTAACTTGGAAACAAAATGGCCAAAACGAGTCTAGCTCAGCGGTAATTGGCATATACTCTTCAATCCCCCTCGAATTGTTGTTAAATTATTAAAAAAAAAAAAAAAAGACTCAATATTTGTAATGTTAGATTAGAGAGGACAAAAAAAACGGTTGAAAAGAATGTTGTTAATAATTAAATTCAAAATTGTTAATAATTAAAAATTAAATTATGTTATTTATAATTTTATTGTGGGATTTGAGTATTGAAAGTCCACCTAGAATATGTTGGAGAAGAACAATATATATCTTTAAAAAAAAAAAAAAAAACATATATATATAAAAAAGAAACTTTAGGAGCCGCTAAATGTCAGCGTCCTATTTATAGACTTTATAATTTCCCTGATAAATATTATCAAAATAAACAAATAAATAAATCCCTAATAAATTTATTTCGTTTTGAGGGGAAAAAAGAAACATGTGTAGGGTTGGGGAAAATAGGCAATAGACCAAAGAAAAACTTTACTTACTTCCTGTTCAAATTCAATTATAAAATTCTTTTAAAATAGCTACAACATAAATTCTCATAGGGAGCCAAAATATACCAACTTTTTATAGAGTTTGAAGATTTAGAGACAACAGATAACATAAAGAAAACTTTAAAGTCGTAACTTTTTAATATGATTTTTTTAAAAAATTTAAGATTAGTCATGAGGAGAATTATATTCCATCCGTTCCACCCTTAATGATAATGAGACAACAAAAATATATAAATTTAGTTATTTTAAGAACACGTTTGTTTAAGTAAAATATATTTAATTATCATTTTTTTTATCACATTGCATCTATAATTGGTTTTCTTTATTTATTTATTTATTTTTTTTTTGACAACATGTGGAGGGCGGGAATTCGAACAATGTTCAGATTTCAGAACAACATAAATAGCTTTTATCTTTTTCTTTCTTTTTTTTTTTTTTTAATATAGCTTTTATCGATTCAGCTCATGGAAATTTTGGGCCAACGATATGGGCCGAAGTGGTGAACCTGTTGGAATTGCCCGAAATCAAGCCCATTAGCAGCCCATTTCTTAATAGGACAGGGACCTTTGACCTGGGCATTGAAAGTTTTTTTTTTTCTTTTTCTTTTTAGAAACGTTTCCGTTTCTTGTTTTTTTTTGTTATATATATATATATATATATATATATATATATATATATATATATTTGACAATATGTGTGGGTAGGGGGATTCGAACCACAGACCTATTAGTTATTAGTATAATTTCATGCCAGAGTCGTGCTCTTGTTGGAGTTTGTTTTATATTTATTGTTTCTCTTTTTTTTTTCTTTTTTAATAAAGAGTAATATAATTGCATTTGGTAATTAATTCTTAAGAAACATGAACACCTTTGGCAATCCTTTCTTATTTATTGTTTGATTGAAATTATGATTTTAAATGTAAAAGATTTATGTGAAAATAACGTTTTAAAATTAAATATCTGAAATTGTAATGTTATATATTTATTTTTCGATATCTATTATGTATTTTGTTTGTTAGCAATGATAAAATAATGCTCTTATTTGTGTTCTGGAAAAAATTAGGAAAAAAAACAAAAACAAATTTTGATTTTGTTATTTCCAATTTTTTTTATACAATTTTGAAAGTGTTTCTGAATAGTAAGAAATGAGAAACATAAATACTTATCGATTGTTTATCTATATCTATAGTATAATATAAAATGCACAATAAGGGATAAACTTTGTGTCAATATCATCATTTCATTTTTAAATTGTGTACCAATTTAACCCATTTCACTTTAAATATTAAAGTTAATGAAATTCAATTAATTCCAATAAAGTTAGGTGTACTTTCCCACTTCTCTACATTTGAGAACGTTACTACCAATTCTCACTTTGTCGGTCCAAATGAAATATGCGATATTGATACATATCATAGGACAACATACTCTTGAATCTATGCTACAATTTGATAGATCATTCATACTATTATTTAAATTTCTTTATAATTTCATGTCCATTCAAATTCCGTAAATCTTTTTATTTTTCCATTTACAATGCTTAAACACACACAAGAAGAGTCCATATGAGGAAAATGCAAAATATACGTTGGAAGGAAAAACACAATGCATAGTAAAACATCAAAGTTGTTAGTGTGGGTGGCACGATAGAGGGTGATTCATTTTGTAGATGGGTGGCGCGACAAATTCGAAGCTACCATGATAGGTTCAGAGTACAAGATCAAACCATCGATCTTTATCATAAAATTGAACCAATTTGTTCGTGTTGACATAGTTTTTCAACAACTGATATGATTGGTGATATAAATTGTATTAAATTTATCATCATAATACTTTTAAATAATGAAAGACAACAGTCCTTTATTTGGTATTTAGTATGTAATATGCATATGTAATAACTTTATAAAAAAAGATTACATGGAATCAAATAATGTTTTTATTTTATATAGATATTTTTGTTGATGCCAAAATTCGGACAGAAGACTCACCTGACCCTCACGTGACACCAACAGTGAATTTGTAGAAGCTAGGGAAGACGTGACCTGCAAGACCAGCAAGAACCGCTGCACACCAGTGTGGTGTAGGGCACACCGCCTCCGATGCTTAAGTCAGAAAACCGAGGAGAAGCTAGAGAGTAAGGGGAGAAGTCGAGAATAGAGTTTCGAAACCCTTCTTCAGTGATGAAGAGAGATTTAAATACCTGCTCATACTCCTAGGATTTTTAGGAATTCGGAGGTGTTTCGGGACAAACCAGGCAGAACCGAGGCGATCCAGGGCATCAGGGACAGAAAGGAGGTGACCGCGCGGGCCGACCATATGGGTCGGGCTAACATGGCCCGACCCTTTGGTTCGGTCTTCCTCTGGGTCGGTTTTCAGGTCCTATCTCTGCTCGATTGTCCTCGTCAGCTCCTTGTGCGTCAGTGTGGTCCAAAATTACCTATAACAATTTTAATTGTGATAATTGATTATAATTAATTGAACCTTCTTTTTAAACAAAAAAAAAAATTACACTAAATATGTAGCATAAATCTAATATGATTTATACTATATTTGAAAATACACATTTATGTTTATGGTATTTATGTAAATGCCCCATTTTTATTTAATAAAATAAAACGATAAACCTCATGTGCATTGCACGAGTTAGCTACTAGTATTTTTCAAATACTAAAAAAGAGAAATAAAAACGTTACCAAACTACCTTTGGTAATTTATTTTTTATTTTTAACTTTTGAGAAAATTGTTCTCTGTGTTTAGAATTCTTGTTTTTAACAAACATTCCAAATACCGGATATGATAGTTGTGCCTTCTTTTAGGAAAAAAAATCATAAATTCGTCATTGTTATAGATTTGAAGTTCGAACCACATATGTTTGGCTCCAACTAAAAGGAACAATAATTTAAAAGCCATAAAAAAAGTTTTTTTTTTTTTTTTTTTAAAAAAAAACAAGTTGGCAAGTTGTTAGAAAAAACTCACCCAATATAAATATGCATATAATAAAAGCAATCACTAAACCCTAAATCAATATAAAACTCTTGATAATATCTATCTATATATATATTTTGAGGTCAATATCTAAATATATTTATTAGAATAAAAATGTCTTAAAATATAAATTTAAAAAAAAAAAAAAAAACATTGAAAGTATACATTTTTCATTTATGATTATATATACATGTTTGTTTGAAATAAGTTTATTCACCCCACAAGTTTATTCTATGACATTTTGCAGGAAAAAAAAAGGTTTATTCTATGACATAAATTTTTAAAACGTTTTTGAAAAATCAAAGTCAAATATTCTGTTTTTAAAAATCGGCTAACAATTAAAAACTATTTTTAAAAAGTAGAAACACAAAATAAGGAGTCTATGAGCAATTAAGCTCGATTCTTTTTAAAAAAAACGTAAAATCTAAAACAAAAGCTTTGTCAAATCGAATCTGAATGTTTTTATTTTTTTTTTTCCTTCTTTCGAAAAGCTGGATATATTTATTGTTTTGTGCATTTTTGTTACAAATGATTTTCACGGTCAACTTTTAATTTTATCAAATTAGACTTTAAAAACAAATATGGTAATTTTTACCATTTTTCAATTTTCGGTGATTCATCCACTCATTTTAACTCAAAAGAAAAAAAGTAAAAATCTTCATAAACATATTAATTCAGTAAAATCAATTTCGGTACAAAATTAAGTTTGGTCATTACACAAATTAATCATTAAATAACTTTTCCAAAACTCACTATTGATGCCAAAATGCGGACAGGAGACTCACCCGACCTTCACGTGCCACCAACGATAAATTTGTAAGAGAGGGAGAAGACGTGACCTGCAAGACAAGCAAACACGACACACCGGTGTGGTGCTTGCCACATCGACTCCGATGCTTCAGTCAGAAAACTGATGGAAGAGCAAGAGGATAAGTAGAGAGGTCAGAGAATGAATTATGGGGTCCCTTCTCCAATGATGAAGAGGAATTTAAATACATGTTCCTACTCTAGGGTTTCGAGGCGTTTCGAGGCTGAATCGAGCGGGATCGAGGTGACCGAGGGCACAAGGGACCGAATGGAGGCGGAAGAGCTCGCCCCGCGCAAACGAGCCGAATGGTCGGCCTTGGCCTAGACCTCGGGCCGAGGCAGACCATATGGGTCGTCCCAAGTTGGCCCGACCCTCTGGTCTGTTCTTTCTCTGGGTCAGTTTCCTGGTCCTATTTCTGTCCGGTTGTCCTCGTCAGCTCATTGTGCATTGGAGTGGTCCAAAATTACCTATACACACTCACAAATTCCAACAAAATTTTAGCTTTAATATCAACCTTTTAAAATCTTATCAATATCAATTTCATACCATACAAATATTTCATAATTCAATGAATGTATGTGAGAATACTTTTTTTAACTGTATTTCAAATGAAAATTTATCTGAGGATTAAAATTGAAACACTTTTATAGTTTAAAGTTAAGAAATTGCAATAATAAGTTTAAGGTGTAATTTGATGAAATTAAAAGTTTAGAGTAAAAATTGATACAAAGATGAGTCCGAGTCAAAATTGATTTATTTTTCCTATCGTTAATAAGATTTTAAACAAAATTAAAGATGACGTGTCGTAATCTGTAGCGTCAGTTTGGTTGGGGTTAATTTGGCAAGCAAATGAAGGGTTTTCTAAATTTAAAAAAAGATTAGTGGATGACGTGTCAATGGATCAAATTTAATCCTAATTAGCTGTCAAAGTTTCATTAAGATAATATTAATCCACGTTTAGCCGACTCATTTTCCTCTCCTATATTTGTTTATTTATTTTTATTTGCATTTAAGTACTTCACCTCTTTTCTTATTGATAAATATCATTTTTTTTTTCTTTTTTCCAACTTTACTTTTTTAAAATTCTTTTTTTTTTGGGTCTTTTCAACTATTATTATTATTTTTTTAGTTCAACAACATTTGAGGTGAACGATTTGAACTTTTAACCTTTTGGTCGAAAGTACATGTTAATTACCATTAAGCTATGCCCACTTTCGTAATTTTTTTAACAATACGATGAGAGATTCAAACTTCTAATCTTTTAGTCAAAGGTAGTTGATATTAACAAATAACAAGCCTATTCATCTTCATAAAGTCGAAAGATGGGACATTACTAATTACATATTTCAATCAATTCATCAATATAGCATTTCAAGTGCAAAAAGTATTAATTACTTTCGTAAAGATTAAAGATTTGAATCCTCAAATCAAATATATGAACGTAAAAAAGTTAAAAGAAAGAATAGGGTTCAAATCATTTTAAGTATAGTTACAACGAATACATTCTATCAAAGATTGGTTAAGGACGTTTTTTTTTTTTTTTTTTTTTTTTTTGAGAAAGCAATATGTTTTTTAATAAATAAATAAATAAAAGATAAAAACCAATACAATAGTGGACTAGAAAAGAGCATTAATAATATTCTCTCTTATAAAAGTTAAGATGAATCTCCATTGGTTTGTTTGAACTGTAATCCTCTAAAAAGAACATCAATATTCCAAGGTTTTTTTTTTTTTTTTTTTTTTTTTTTTTTTTTTTTTTTTTTTTTTTTAATAATTTGACCCACATCAATATTCCAAGTTTAGTTGGATATTTTTTTTTTTAAATTTTATATTGTTTAAAAATTAAGCTGGTTCAAAATTGATTTTTTTTTTTACTTTTTTTTTATAAAAAATATAACTCATATTTTTCATTAAAATATTGCAATTCAAACCATAAATGAGAATTCAAACATTTTATTTTATCGATAAACAGATCAATAAACACCATTTCCTTACCGGTGTTTTTATACACACAAGTTATTGTATATTTAAAGACTATTTTTAAAAAAAGTTGGTTTCAAGTGTTTCTCTCAAAATAGTTTATTTCTCAATCTCATTTTCTAATAATTCATTTTTTTGTGGTTGCCAAACACTATAAATTTTTTCAAAATGATTTTTTTTCAAAATTAAACTTGTAAAGTTAAATCAAACACACCCTAAATCAAGTTGGGAGATTCTAGAGATCTTTAAAAAAAAAAAAAACCAAATTATTTATTCAAAAATTTATTAAAAAAGAACCATCAAACACCTCACAGTTCAGTAGGAGGAAAAAAAAAATGAAATGAATTCAAAATCCACGTGGCAGAATCCCATTGGTCGGTGAGGCAACACATGCAAGAACGCCGGTAAGCTTCATCTCCCCACCATCCTTTTTGAACGTTTCTTTTGGATTAGTTTAGTTAAAAGCGATAAGAAGAATAAACTTAAAGAGGGAGATTTTCGGAAATCCATAAATAATTAATACTTTCTTTTTTTTTTTTTCGTTTTTTTTTCAGTTAAGGACTCGGAAGGTTTCCAATTATCCGGCAAGGACTTCTCCCCGCCATTATATAAACAAAAAAACCAAAACAAAAAATCTCAGAGATTCATCGATCTCCATTTTCCTTCTCATTTTCCGTCACTTTCTCGGCATTTTCCTTCGATCTTCAGAATGACGATCCTCATCGCGCAGCCGGAACTCGGTACGATTTACTCGATCTCTCTGTTTCAATTTGCTGAAATCTTTCCTTCTTCGAATCCTAGGGTTTTGAATTTGATTCGAATGTGTTCTTCGTTGCGTTCGTTCTTTTGAGTTCTCTGTTCGATCGGCGTCCCGATCGATGATTGTAATAACTTTGTTTTTGATTTTTTTACTTTCCAATTTTGATTCAGGATTCTGTTTGAGGATTTTTTGTTATTGTTATTTTGAGTCGCATTTTTCTCGTTTTTTTTTATCCTGATTCAAAAACATTTTTGCAATTCTAGAATTTTTAAACACTCAAAATGGGATGAGCCAACGTTTTCCTTATAAGAATGGGCAAAATTTATTTTATAAATCTTTTATATAATCTCTTATTTATTATTTTGTTTTCAAAATGTAATCTCTTAATTTTAAAATAATAAAAACATGTTAGTAAATAAGCATAAAAATTTAAAATATAAGCAAGAAACAAAAACTGTCAACCTTTCTCGAAATTGTTAGGTGCTGCTGATTCAATAAGGCGGATAGTTTTGAATCATTGGATATAAGAGAGATTGTAAAAGTAACTCGATTTTGTATCTAACAGGGACAAATTTGAAGATGCCGACGGTTTTAAAGAGAGAGTTTCGTTGCATCTATAACACCTAATAATTTGTCCAACCACCCTAAAAAAGGACAAAATTAAACCATTCATTTTTATTTTTAGTTTCTTGCTTTTGAGGATGAAGTTGGTTTGTGTCCAAATAAATATTAAAAAAGAAGCTTTTTTAATTATTTCGGGTCAAATTATCAAAAACACCTTGAACTGTGGGATTGCTTTCAATTTTAAAAATTTCATTTTAGTCTTAAACTTTGTCGTTTATTTCAAAACGATCTTTGGAGAAATCATTCCACAGATATGTTCAAATTCATTCACATAAACAACAATACATATGCAAACATGAAATTTTGTCCATGAATTTAACGGAAAAAAAAAAAAAAAGTCTTCGAGAGTCTAAACAAACTTCAAAGGTTAAAATGAAGTTTTTGAAAGTTTAGTGGTATAATTAAAACTTATCCCATAGTCCAGGAGTATTTTTAATAATTTAACCTTTTTTTTTTTTAAATCCCAATCCTTTTACTCCTTAGGACACTCAATGAATCTCAGTCAAAGTTTATCAATAGAATAACTGGCTTTGAAAACTACATTTGATTAGACTTTTTTCTTAAAATAAATAAAACTTAGCATCTACATTTAATTAAACTTAGGCTTTAAGATAATTATTGTGACATAGATATGGTTTTTATTAAAATGAGATTATTATTATTATTATTATTATTATTTTGAATAATTAAAATTACAGGATCAGAAGTTGAGGGTCGGAAGGCAGGATTGGAGAGTGAGGAGCTTGTATTGGACGGTGGATTTTTAAATCCAAAATCTTCACCGAACGACGCTGCATTTTTCGCCCCTGACATCAATTCCTTTGGCCATTCCTTCAGGTGATTTTAAATTCTCTTCATAAAAAAGTAACTTTTCAAATTGGCTTTTTTATTTAATTAAATTATAAAGGGATTATTGTTAGAAAATAAGAAAGAACAAAATCGTATCGAATGATTTTTTTATTTATTTATTTTTTTAAATATTCGGTGGGAATTTATTTGTTCGTTTGAAAATATTTTGTAGGGATTATGACGCAGAAAGTGAAAGGCAGAAGACAGTAGAAGAATTATACCGCTTGAACCACATTAACCAAACATATGATTTTGTAAGTTCAATTATATGTTATAAAAGTTTATTTATTTATTTATTTGTTTTTAATTGTCATATAAATATTCTCTAATACTGACGTAGATTTATGTGACTCAGTTTTCTCTATCCTAAATATTGTTGAACTAAAAAGATGTAATTTCTCGTTTTTGTGAAATATGAAATATGAAGGTCCTGTTTGATAACAATTTGATTTTTTGTTTTTGAAAATTAAGCTTATATACACCTACTTTTACTATAAGTTTGATTGTTTTAGTATATACTTTATTCATTGTTTTAAAAAACTGAGTCAAATTTTGAAAGAAAAAAAAAAACAATTTTAAAAAACTTGTTTTTGTTTTTAAAATTTGGTTAGGAATTCAAATGAAGCCTTAACAAAGATGAAAACCATTGTAGGGAATTTGGGAGAAAACAAGCCTAATTTTCAAAAACCAAATGGTTAGTCCTCGTTTGATAACCATTTGGTTTTTTGTTTTTTCCCTCGAATTTCCCTACCATGATTTTCATATTTGTCAAGGGCACATTTGAATTTCTAGCCAAATTTAAAAAACAAAAACAAGTTTTTGAAAACTATTTTTTTTAGTTTTAAAAAATTGGCTTGGTTTTTGAAAATAGGGAAAGAATGTATTAGAAAAACAAATAAACTTGCAGGTCGAAGTAGTATTATAAGCTTAATTTTCAAAAACCAAAAACAAAAAACAAATGGTTATCAAACGGGGCCAAAATCTTCGGTAACCCAATTTATAAAATCTATAGTTTGTTATGTTTAATTCTCAATATTGATAGATAAAACACATAATAAACACTAACAAGTTATATTTAACATAATAGTAAAAAAAAAAAAAAAAAAATTCAAAGAACAACAAACAAAGAAACTGTTACAAATTAAAACTCCGATCCTCTTGTTCTTATTTTTCAACAAAAGAAGAAAAATCATCGTTACAAATCAATCTCACTTGTTAGATGATCATTCTTTCTTCTCTCGTTACAAAAGGAAGAGAATCAAAAGTATTATCAAATAGGTCATTAAACTCGACGTTTAAACGTGTACATTATGATAAAAAGAAGTAGGGTTTGAATATATATATATGAAAGGAATGGGAAAAAGAATGATGAAAATGGTATGATTGTTGTGTTGGGATAAAACAAGACAGGTAAAGAGAAAGAGAGAAGAATATGGGAAATTGGACAAGGTAGAAATGAGCATATGGGAATGCTGTGAGCTGCTGAATGAAGTGGTTGATGACAGTGATCCTGACTTGGATGAGCCTCAGATTCAGCACTTGCTTCAGTCTGCTGAAGCCATTAGAAAAGACTTTCCCAATGAAGACTGGCTCCATTTAACTGCTCTTATTCATGGTCAATTTTTCTTTTCTCTATAAACTTAATTTTACGAGAACAAAACTTAGCTGTATACCGGTATATAGGACCCCATTAAAATCTTGACAATTAAAAAAGAGAGAGAGAAAATGAGAACTTTTTTTTATCTTTCTTAGTTGTCAAAATTTTAATGATGGTATGTAGGGAGATCCCTACATATCGGTATGTAGCCAAGTTTTTTCCTTTTTAAACTATTTGATTGATTCTCTGTGTTTTGGTGGGGTTTTAGATCTTGGAAAGGTTCTTCTTCTTCCTAGCTTTGGAGGACTTCCTCAATGGGCTGTTGTTGGTATGATTTATTTATTTTCTTTTCCTGTTTTTGCCCCTTTATATATATATATATATATTAATAAATAAAATTGTTAATCTTGATGTAAATATTTCTAGGTGATACACACCCTCTTGGTTGTGCTTTTGATAAATCCATTGTTCATCACAAGGTAATGAAACTGCCACCTCCTAATTTACTTTACCTCTTAGAGCTCCTTGATTTTACATTATTTTATCAATATATAGGCTAGTACAATTCAATCTCTATGATCTCGTTTGATAACAATTTGATTTTTAGTTTTTGATTTTTGAAAATTATGTTTGTTTTCACCCAATTTCCTTACAATGGTTTTTATCTTTGGTGAGAACCCACATTTGAATTCTTAACCAAATTTCAAAAAACAAAAACAAGTTTTTTAAAACTATTTTTTTTTTAGTTTTCAAAACTTGACTTAGTTTTTGAAAACATGGGAAAAAGATAGATAGAAAAAAAAAAAAAAAACTTGTAGGTGGAAGTAAGGTGGAAGTAGTGTTTATAAGCTTACTTTTCGAAAACAAAAAACCAAATAGTTATCAAACGGAACCTATATTTTTGATTTCAAAATGATTTCTCGACTCTATTTGACAACCATTTTACTACCTCTTTTTGAAAATTATACTTGTTTCATCGTAATGTTCTTGGCAAGTTTTTCACCTTTCTTAAAAACAAGTTTGAAATCCAAGCAGATATTTCAAACACAAAATCAAGTTTTTAAAATCACTCTTTAGTTTTCAAAAGGTGACTTGATTTTTTCAAAACTTTTTTGAAAAAGCAGGTAATAAAGCAATAAAATTATGAGTGAAAGTAAGATTTACAAACTTAAATTTATAAAATAGAAAACAACAAACAAAATGGTAATCAAACATGACCTCAACATATGAAACAATCGATGGTCTAAGAACATTTTATTTTTACAACAAATGTAGGGTATGAGGATTTGAACGTCCGACCTCAAGAAAAGAAGTATATATCAATTAATAATGTTGAGCTATGCTTACTTTGACGGTTTTAAAACGTTACTGAACGAGTTTTTAATGTCTTCTCGATATGATGCATATTATATGCAGTACTTCAAAGACAATGCAGACAACAATAATCCAGCTTATAACACCAAATATGGAGTCTATTCTCAAGGGTGTGGCCTCGACAATGTAGTAATCTCTTGGGGCCATGACGATTATATGTACTTGGTAAATATATATTATTACTTTTTAAATCAATTCCTTTTTAGAATATATATATATATAACTTTTTTCTTATCTCAATATATATATATATATATATTTAACTTTTTTTTTTTAAAATATTTGTAGGTGGCTAAAAAAAATGGAACAACTTTACCTTCTGCTGGATTATTTATCATTAGATATCACTCATTTTATCGTAAGTTTACTTTAATTATATTAATGTGATGTAAATAAATGCATATGCAGATTGATATAATTATATTTTCTTGTAGCGTTACATAAGGAAGGAGCATATGAACACTTGATGAATGAGGAGGATGTTGAGAATTTGAAGTGGCTCAAAATTTTCAAGTAATTTAAATTCTTTTTTTTTCCCCCCAAAATTTTCCCGTTTTGTTGACGAAAAATTAAGGTTAAGTTATCAAGAATACCCTTGAACTTTCAAAAGTTTTATTTTAGCCCCCGAAGTTTAAATTTTTTGTTTCAAAACAACCCTTGAAGGTGTTTTTTCGTTAAATTTATGGATGGAAAATGACGTGTTTGCATTTGTATTATTGCTTTATGTGAACATATTTGAACATGCATGTTGAAAAAATAATAAAAACCATGCAAACACATCATTTTTTGTGCATAAATTTAACGGAAAATGTTTCGAATGATCGTTTTGAAACAAACCTCAAACTTCAAGTGTTAAAATAAAACTTTTGAAAGTTTAGAGGTATAATTGAAACCAACCCCATAGTTCAGAGGCATTTATGACTCAAGGAAGAGTTGGATTAATTTTGATATCTTGATTGTTTGAAATCATGTGCAGCAAATACGATCTCTATAGCAAGAGCAAAGTTCTCATCGATGTAGAAAAGGTCAAGCCATACTATCAATCTCTTATTGAAAAGGTATGAACTCAACACATATTTAGCTTTGTTATCTTGAGTCAGATCCCAATTTTTAAACCGAATATCTGTTTGGACTTCGTGACATTTGATATCATACTAGATTAACATATGGTTCCATCTCAAAACCAATTAACGGTATATCTTATCTTATAAATTGTAAACTCTTTATTCATCTTTTCGATGTGGGATCCTCAACATATTATTATTATTATTTTTTTTTTTTTGCAGTATTTCCCTTCGAAGCTTAAATGGTGAAGATCAAGATCATTGGGTTGCACGAAGTCTACTAGTGGGTTTCATGCACCAAAACTTGGTACCAGATGCACAGAATAATAATTGCTATCGAATACACACAGTTTGTAAATGGTCGAGTCTGTGCATAATTTTATTTTCCTAAGTTTAATTTTGTTTGTGAGAAATTTTCATCCAAGTCAATGGAATCAATCTACATATCTATATATTTTGCTTTCGTTGTATGGTACTCGATTGAATACAGAATAATATTGCGTATGAGACCGTCATAATGTGGTTGTCTCTTTAAAATCGTCGGATATATATAGATCTTGATGTTTGTCTTCCTTAATAACGGGATATAAAATCAAGATACTTTTACAATTTCTCTCTTACATCCAACTATACAAACTATTAATCTCGGTGGTCTCATTTTAAATTCTAATTTTATAAAATATAACTACGGTTTCCATTTTTTTTAAAGAAAATATTAAAACTCAAATTTGAAACCCTAGTTTCAATTCATTCTCCAATCTTCTTCCTCTCCATGAAACCCTATATCAAACAAGGGTAATATCATTGTCAGATATCATTTTAGAGTAGGGAGTGAGGATTTATCTTTTTCTTTTTTTCTTTGTTTTCAATAGGTTCTTGAATTTTTTTTTATTTTGTGTCTGATAGGTTTGTGACCTATTTGACGTTTTTTCAAAACTATTCACAAACCTACTCAGACACAAAACTGAAAGTTTAGCATCCTATTATTAATTAGACATAAAATACAATTTGATATCCTAAATCATTTAATTTTTAAAAGTTTTGAATAAATCATTTTCAAAAAGTCATATATTAAACGTCAAAGCAAGCATAGCTCAGTGTAATTGGCATATACCCTCGACCAAGAGGTCAAGAGGTTCAAAATTCCCCCACTCCCAAATGTTGATGTACTAAAAAAAAAAAAGTCATATATTAGACACACAAAATTAAAAGTTCAGAATTCTATTAGAAGAGACTTTTTAAACCTTATTTAATTTAAATTTTATTAAAGACTAAACTTGTAATTTAACGGGGAGTGAGGATTAAAGTCAATCATCTCATCTCATATAAAAAATATTGCAAATTTTTAATATTTATATTTATTATTTATTATTATTATTTTTAGTTGAATGCAAAACCTTTCTAAGTAAGTGGATAATTGTCTTTTTCCATAAAGTGTAGAGAAAAAAGAAAAGGGTACGTGGAAAATTTGGATTATTATTTTAGTGCAAAGTGGAAAGGTGTGACATGCAACGTATAAAAGCGTGAGGGACAGAAATTTCATTGATATTGAATGTCAAAACCTTATCTTATTTAAATATATTATCATCTCCAATAAATTAGCATATCTCTTTATGCTCATAGATTTGTATTCTTCCTTCTTTATTTTTCCCTTTCATAACCCTTATTTTATGGACAAAAGTTTGAAGATGATGCCTATGCTTGGACTTATCAATGTTATTTTATTCTCGAAAATTGAAAATATCTCATCATATCCTTGTCTGTATGTTGATTAGTTTGGAGTTTTGTTCATCCATTTTGTTTTGTTGGATGGTAATTAAATAATACGTGTTGAAAATCAGACATATGAAATTGTGTTGAGAATTAGATATAGATAGAATACGCTATAAATTATATAAATATTATTGTCAGCAACATAAGCATTCACCTTTTGAAAACCAATATGATAAATTAAAATGCAAATGAAAAGCCGATTTAATATAGTGGAGAAAATTAATGTCTTTGTGTCATATTAGTGTAATGAAGATATATTAAACTCTTATTAGTGCTCGAGAATGAACCAATGTCTACTTTTCAAGCTACAACAACTAAAAAACTAAGGTTAAAATAACACTTTGGTCCCTATACTTTCAAATGTTCAATTTTGGTCCCTAGCTCTCAATAAATCTTAATTTTCGTCTATACCGTAAATTTATGGTTATTTTTTTCTAAAAAAAAAATTAGCCTATACTAGTAATCCATCTATAATTTTTTGAAATATATTTCCATTATATTTTTTATTGAATGAAAATTATTATTAGTATTATTTTATCAATTTTGAAAAACATTAATTTCAAACTAATAATAAAGACTAATTTTAAGATATATTGAAAGTAGAGAGACCAAAACTAAACATTTAAAAATACGAGACTAAAATGAAAGTTGAAACAAATCTCATAGTATAGAGACCAAAATGAAATTTTAATTAAAAAAAAAAAGAATTCTAAAATTAATTTGTCATTTTTTTTCAACTCATAGTTTTTTTTAGTTCAACAATGTGTGGTTTGGTATTTTAGGCCTTATAGTTAAAAATCTATTGCAAAAATATATTTTTTGATTTAATAACGAATTTTATATTAATTTTAATTGCATAAATTTACATTTTTTTGAAGGCCGAACAAAGGGCCCATTGGGCTATTTCTAAATGGGCCTCTCACTACTAAAGGCTTAGGACTTAGGAGTATAAATCTGCACACGTGCGATGCACGCGTCATGTCGTCTCCTTCCTCCATTCCG
Source organism: Luffa aegyptiaca (assembly GCA_017139565.1). Lineage (NCBI taxonomy): Eukaryota > Viridiplantae > Streptophyta > Magnoliopsida > Cucurbitales > Cucurbitaceae > Luffa > Luffa aegyptiaca. The sequence goes on along the minus strand of CM029402.1, from coordinate 49,397,913 downwards.
ACTGTCGAAACTCGGGTCTGCTTTTTCCTCTGTGTTCTCCACTTTCCTTTTCTCATTTCACCTCGAAATTTATCAAACAACTCCTTCAACGTCCTCGAATTTCAATTCCCACCCCGTTATACTTTTAACTTCCTACTCAATTCCCACTTGTTTACTCTCATTTTCCACTAAAATTTTCTCTAATCAAACCATTTCACCCAACAGTTCCGCCAAATTCAGCCCGTTGAGCTTCTTTCCTCTCATTTAGAATCTGGGTTTTGTAAATTTTGCAAGACCCATTTAGATTTCCCGAGTTTAACAGATAGTAATCCGTCTAGAAATGGCTCACAACTGTTCGTATTCTTGCCAAGCTATCGTTATCAGCTTGCTTGCCTTTCTCTCCTCTAGCATTTGTGTGGAATTTGATGATAATGACGAATTCTCGATCATCAGCTATGATGGCGATCTATTCCATGGAGATTATGCTCCTCCTTCGCCTCCCCCACCGGCCCCGTCCCCTCATCCTCCATCATTTTCGTGCGAGGGTGATCTGAAAGGAATCGGGTCGCTTAACACCATTTGCGAGCTGAATTCCAGCTTGAGCTTCGGAGATGATGTGTATATTGAGGGAAATGGGAGCTTGTATATTCTTCCCGGTGTGATTTTAAGTTGTCCTGTATTGGGTTGCTCGATACAGATAAATATGAGCCGGGAATTTACTCTAGGTCGTAATTCGATGATAGTTTCAGGGACTTTGAGGGTTGATGCTCGAAACGTTAGTTTGGTTGATGGGTCTGTGGTAAATGTGACGGCGTTGGCCGGAAATCCGCCGGCGCAGACCAGTGGGACGCCGTCGGGTTTTCAGGGAGCTGGCGGTGGCCACGGCGGCAGAGGAGCGAGCTGTGTGACGGACAATACAAAGCTCCCAGATGATGTTTGGGGTGGGGATACGTACTCGTGGTCTTCTTTGGACGAGCCATGGAGTTTTGGGAGCAAAGGTGGAACGACTAGTAAAGAAGAAAGTTATGGTGGGGAAGGAGGTGGGAGGATTTGGATTGAAATAAAGGGTTCAATTGAAGTTAGTGGCAGTCTTTATGCGGATGGAGGTGATGGTGGTATCAAGGGCGGGGGAGGTTCTGGTGGAAGCATTTACATCAAAGCTCGGAGAATGTAACTCTCTCCTCTCTCCTCTCTCCTCTCTTGATTCTTTGTTTCTCTTTAATCTTCGCCTTCACTAGATATATTTTCAGCTTCAGTTCAACTGATTGAGTCTTTTGCTCCATGTTATTGATTGAGATAGAATCTTGTTTACTTCGAGTTGGAATGATGTGTGAAATGTCAAAATATGCTAACGTGATTTTTTGATGGAAAAGGGAATAGAGAGAGTGTTCTGCTTGTGAATCCGTGATAGGAACCTTTCCTTTTTGTTTTCCAATGCTGGAGATACAGTGCGTACTTCTGAGTTTTTATGTTAATGTTGACTTTGGGGTTCCTTGATACGTTTTGCTTCTTCTAGGTCTTCCACTTCTAAAGATTTTTGTAATTTTTATAATTATTGCGTGACGCAAGTCTTTGCCATTTCGTAGTCTTTTTTAACCCTTTTTCTGTGTGGGATATCTCATCTCCTCTTTGTGTACCTCCTCTTTTGGTAATGTGATTTTCGTTTCTTATTTTTAAAAAAAAAAAGTTACGAAGAATAACCTGTTTAATATAAAACATTAATATGGATGATTTTTAAATGTCATTACTTACATGAGAGGACTTCATTGTGGTTTTGGTGGTATGAGAATTTTGAACTATGCAGTAATCAAATAAATATCAGGATAATATTGTTGTTCAAGTTTGTAAGATTAGATAGTAATAGAAGGTCGAGCATGTAATTTTAGGACTTTAACTTTCTTGATAGTAGGTTGGTGCCATGAGGATTGAAGAGGTGGGAAAGGTGTTAGTTCATCTCTCTCATCTTCAGTTTGCTAATGACACTCTTTTTCTTTTTGGTTCGGGACAAGAAAGTTCTTATGTTAATCTTAATAGGTTATTGTTGTTTTTTGAAGCTATGTCTGGCCTTAAGACCAAAGGGGTTAAAAGTTCCATTATAGGTTTAAATTATTGTCCCTCCCAGGCTCAAGTTTAAATCTTGGGCCTCCTTGGTGGGGGTGTGAGGTGAGTCAGTTTTCTTACTCTTATCTAGTATGGCCCGTGGGTGGTAATCCAAAGAGTCAGTCTTTTGAATTCCTCTCCTAGAAAAGATTCAAAAGCTATCGTCTACTTGGAAAAAGACATTTTCTTAAGGGGGAGACTTACTCTTATTTAGTCGGTGTTGAGTGGGGTTCTCAGTTACTTCTGGTCTCTTTTCAAAATTTCAGTCTTTGTGGGTTAGAATATTGAGGGAGTGATGATGGATTTCTTATGGAAACGGGTCGTTCAGGGGGGAGGGTCCCACGTGATTACGTGGGAGGTATTGAAGTTAGTGGATATTAGGTATTGAAAACTTGAGATTACATAAGGAGGTTTTTTTGGCCAAATGGTTGTGGTGGTTCTTCATGGCACCAAACACTTTGTGTTATAGGATTATTGTGAGTAGGTATGATCCTTGTCCTTTTTTGGGTGGATTGCTAATGGTGGTTCTAGGGGCCTTAGTAAAAACCTTTGGGAAGCTATTTCCTTTGGATTTCTTTTTTTTTTTCTTTCAGTTCATTAACTGCTTTGTTGGGGAAGGCTCAAAGGTTTATTTTTGAGAGGATTGTTGGGTGGGTGATAAACCCTTGTATGCTTTGTTTCAGCGCTTTGATCATCTCTCAGACAAGAGGTTGCATTAAATGTCCTTCGATTGTGCCTACCTCTGATCCTTCTTTGATCTCTTAGGCTTTCGTCGTCATTTATCAGATAGAGAGGCGACTGAAGTGGCGGGTCTTTTTCAATTCTTTGTGACCATCATGTGCTTCCGGGGAGAAGGGATGTCAGGATTTGGACCCCTAATCCTTCTAGGGTTTTTTCTTGCCATTCTCTTTTTCATATTTGTCAACCCCTTCTCCTTCTCAAGTTGCCTTTGCCTTCTCTCTCTCTAGAAGGTTAAAATTCCAAAGATGGTTAAGTTTTTTGCATTGTAGGTTTTACATGGGAGAGTTAATGCCATGGATTGTGTTCAAAGACGTTCTTCCTATGGGTTGAACTTGCAATGGTGTATACTCTGGAGGCAGCATGAGGAGGATCTTGACCATATGTTTTGGGACTGCCCGTTTGCTCAATCCCTTTGGAGTTGGTGGATGAGCTCGTTTGGTGTATGTGGGGCTCAAAATAGAAATGATAGATTTATGATGGAGGAGGTGCTTATAAATCCTGATTTTCAGGAAAAGGGCAAAGTGTTGTGGCATGCAAGTTTTTGGCTTGAGATGAACAATAGAATCTTTCAAGAGATAGAGAGATCGTGTGAGGAGGTGTGGGAGGTGGCTAGGTTTAATGCCTCCTTGTGGATGTTGGTCACGAGGCCTTTTTGTAACTATGAGCTTGGTTCTGTCCTTTTTGATCGACGTCCTTTTCTGTAATTAGGGTTCCGACTCTTTTTTTTTTTCTTTTTTTTTTTCACTTCTCTCAATGAAAGCATGGTTTCTTTTTTTTTTTTTTTTTTAAATATTCTTCGACAGTTTGACCTCATGAAGTTTTCTCATATGTTTCTTCAATTTACATAGGTCATTTTATTAGATAGGTTCAAGCATTTAGTTCTAAATCATTATTTGCAAGTGATCTAGGAGCACACAGGTAATACAATTCCTCTGTGAAGAGCAGGACTGGAAGTGGCAGGTTAAGTACAGTTGGTGGTAATGGATTTGCTGGAGGTGGAGGTGGAAGAATTTCCCTCAATGTTTTTAGCCGGCATGACAATACAGTGTTCTTTGCTCATGGTGAGGTTATATTATGTTAATTGAAAAAATTACTGACTGTTGTCATGGTGTTCAGGGAAGGAAAAAAATGAGAAAGCATCAAATCTGATATTGTGAGCTTTATGTGTAGGGGGGAGGAGTTATGGCTGTCCAGAAAATGCGGGTGCTGCTGGAACATATTATGATGCCGTGCCTCGAAGCCTTATTGTCAGCAACAACAACTTATCGACTCAGACGGACACACTTCTTTTAACATTTCCCAAGCAGCCGCTTTGGACAAATGTGTATATTCAAAACCATGCCAAGGCGTTGGTTCCTTTATTTTGGAGCCGTGTACAGGTTATAGATCTATGAGTATATTATCCTTGCATGATTCCTTTCCTGATTTATGTTCTCATGGGCTGTGCTTGCTAACTAGGCTCTTTCTTGACCTGGACTTCTTGAGTTGTTTGTTTGCTTGTTTTTTTTTTCTTTTCCGATTGCTACCCTCTTTTCTACTAATTGAAATTTGTGAGTGTTGTTTCTAGTAGTAACAAAAAGGATGAGAGATTTTAGAAGCCAGGCATGGGTGATATATCTTCTTGCAGATCCTTTTAGAGCAATGTGTGGGAACTCAAGCGTGCATAAGTGATAAGAATAGAATTTTACTTTCACTTTCACCCAATGGATTTAGAAAGCCAAAATTCCAAGAACTAAATGCTTGGTTGGTTGGTGGTTCATTGAAAGATTAATCAATGATCACATTCAAATAATAACACATTTTGTTTCTTCCTCACCAACATTAAAAGAATGAACACATAAAGTACAACCTAATCTATTAACTTAAGCTAAGCTTTAGAATTTAGTGGTAGTTTAAGATGCAATATTTGTCCTTATGAGAGAATTCAATTGTGTTATATTTTGCGAGTGAAAATGAATGTTTGATGATACGAAATTCCCTCTCAGCATGCAAAATTCTTCCATCTTGCATTTTTAAGTAGGCTTGCAAATATTTCCATTGTGCACTAAACCGATTTTTAGTAAATGTAAAATATATGACAAAGGTGCTACAAGGTGTCAAGTACCAATTGTTATTTCTTATTCTACACAAGTAAATTGTACTAAGACCCTTTAAATAAAGTTTAGGTGTGATTAAGAGACACTAGAATTTAAGTATGACATCAAACAAATTGACTAAGACACTTCTCAGACTTGTTTTCCAAATTCATACTCTCTTGATTCAACATATTTTTTTGCTCCATTTATAAAACATTTTCTTTCTATTTTGTACTTATTCTACGAAATGCTGCTGATTCATCACGTAGGTTCAAGGACAAATTCATTTATCAGTTGGTGCAGTCCTGTCCTTTGGGCTTGCACATTATGCGTCATCAGAGTTCGAGTTAATTGCAGAAGAGCTTCTTATGAGTAATTCTGTTATTAAGGCAAGTAGCAAAACCTTTTGTTTCCCATCTGTCAAAAATTACTATTTGAGCCATTTTTTTAATATGTTGCACTTTCTCAATGGTGTTTTCCATATTTAATTTACATTTTTAACAGTGGACTGATTCATGAAGTTTTTATTTCCCTTTTAAACATCTTGGACACATGACAAGAATCAAACTAATCTGTCCTGTTTTCCAGTTCTAGCATCTCTGGCAGTTTGCCCTCTATTGGAAGAGGGGTGCAGTGGGGATGTGTAACTTATGTTTTGTTGTTGATCATTGATCACTATGGTTTACAATCAATTGGTGACCATGAATTTAGATCGTTTCTTTTTATGTTATTGTATTCCTACAAAAATTTCTATCTTGGGTCTTGCGTTAAGTTGTGAGTTCTTTTTATTTTTAAGGCTGATCTTAGACTTGTATATCTCTCTCTCTCTCTCTCTCTCTCTTTGTTATTTCTCTACAGTTCCAGAACCATCCACACAATCAGTAAAACAGATTTTAAGAGAAATATTTGATTTCTGTATTTCTCGGATGAATATGAACAGTACCCTCCTTTAAAATAGAAGATAGAGAAAAAAAGAATTACAAAATTAGAACCACTCAGAGTTTGTTACAAAAGACTGGGACGTGGCTTGATAAAAAAAAAAAAAAGAAAGTCTGGGACGTGACACTACCTTATTAGATACAATTCAGGAAAAACTAATAAATAAAGTAATGTTGTGAGAATGGAAGACTCTAGAAAGACTCAGATCCTTTTTTTTTTTCCTTTGATTGAAATGTCACCGTTTGGTAGTTTGTCACGCTCTTTGACACACACCGTTTCTTTCTGTGATCAGACTTGCCCTTATTTGAGGCATTTCAATGTTTTTAATCCTTTTCTTCTGCTCCATTACCTTTTTTAACAGGTTAACAAATTTTCAGTTTCTCTGTTTTTGATTGGTTGGTTATTGTGGATTTCAGAGCCTGAATCATGTTTGTCATTTCTATTTCTGTTCCTGCTGATATGCAGATATATGGGGCCCTTCGCATGTTTGTGAAAATGCATTTAATGTGGAATTCCCAAGTACATATAGACGGTGGAGACAATGAAATTGTAGCTACATCTCTGTTTGAGGCCAGTAATTTATTGGTTCTCAGGGTATTTCTTCCTTCACAAACTTCTTATTGACTAAAGTTTATGATGAAGTAAATCATGCTCATTTATCTGTTTGTTTTTGTCAGGAATCATCTTCTATACATTCAAATGCAAATTTAGGCGTTCATGGACAAGGATACTTAAATCTTACTGGACCAGGCAATGTTATTGAAGCACAACGTCTAATACTATCATTGTTTTTCAGTATCTATGTAAGCTGAATTGTGGTTAACTTCCTTTCCTGTTTAGAATTCACTTAAACTTAAATATCAGAGTCCATGCCCTTTTATTTGTTGTTTGTCTATACCATATGTTGAATATCTACTTTGATAATATTAAGGTTGGGCCTAAGTCATTTCTCCGAGGACCTTTGGATGACTCAAACACCAATGATACGTAAGTTTTCTAATGTATGAAAGTAATCAGTAATTTCATTTTCAGTTACCTAAATTTTTTCTATAAATTTCAGGAGACCACAGCTCTACTGTGAACTTTCTGATTGCCCAGTGGAACTACTTCATCCCCCTGAGGATTGTAATGTGAACTCTACGTTGCCCTTCACTCTTCAGGTGTCCCATTAGCCAGATTGACCACTAAGTAGTTATCTTGTGTGGGAGAATATTATTTTTGAGATTTTCCTGGTCAGATTAGTAAATAATTCATTGTGCTGAATACAATTTTCTTTGTCTAATCTGATATTGGTTGGCTTGGCTCGTTTGTGCAGATTTGTCGAGTTGAAGATCTAACAGTTGAAGGCACCATAACTGGATCTGTTATTCATTTTCACTGGGTCAGAGATATATTTGTTCAACTATCTGGTGCTATTAGTGCTTCTGGTCTTGGTATGCATTTGTCTTTGAATTATTTTGTTCTCGCCTGGCAGGTTCAAGTAGTTTTTTCGAAAATTGTTAATATACCTGCAGCTTCATCTCAACTGAAGGTTGAACATGTTACACTTCTGATAGATAACAGAAAATTTTCTACTATTGCAAGTATTTTGTGGTCTTTCCCCCTGTTTTATACTTGGTTGTGTGCAGGCTGCACTGGTGGAGTGGGTAGAGGAAGAATTTTTGCTAATGGTCTTGGTGCGGGTGGTGGACATGGTGGGAAAGGGGGGGATGGATATTATAATGGCACCTTCATTGATGGCGGTGCTGTATATGGGGATCCTGATCTACCTTGTGAACTTGGCAGTGGTAGTGGAAATGGTAGTCTTGCTGGTGAAACAGCAGGTGGTGGGATTATTGGTAAGATTGTGATTCTGGTTCTTTATATATTTTTTTGATGTTATATTTACTTGAAATGAAATTCCATCAGTGGCATTAGGGTCAATTTTCCTTTGCATTGCTTACGCTTATACATTATTTAGTCCCATGAGTAACATATTTTTCTATACAGTCATTTTAATTACCCTTCAAGAATCAAGATGTAGCTTTTGTTATTTCAGACTTGATCTAGCTGTCGCAGTCTGCTTATCTTCTAGAGACACATGTTGAAATTCTAGATAGTTCCCAGATAATCTACTTCACACTTGGTGCTTAAATAAATGGTTAGCAGTACTATTGGACATTGATGAGGAGGTTTAATTGTCCTGTCTCTGTAAGTTGTATCTATTTGTGGAAGAATGTAAATATAGAGCTCTCCATTTAGAAATATGCAATTATAATCTGCCTTTAATGGAAAATCAATTCTAATGGCTGTATATTGTACTATTCTACTGCTCGTGGGTTAGTTGGGTCTCAGTAGGTTGGTTAACCATTTTTCTCAAAAAAGGAAAAAGAACCCCAATCTTTATTTGGGATTACCTGTACTTGTTCTCAAATTTTAGATTTCTGATGCAAACTTTATTTTCTGCATGCTTCTACAGTGATGGGGTCACTAGAGCACTCAGTAGTAAGTTTGTCTCTCAATGGTTCCCTTAGAGCTGATGGAGAAACCTTTGGGCGAGATGTTGGAGGGGGTGGGACAATGTTGAATGTTGGTCCCGGAGGTGGATCTGGTGGAACAGTTATTTTATTTGTGCAAACAGTATCGCTCAGTGAGTCTTCTGTCATTTCAGCTGTTGGAGGACAAGGCAGTTCAAATGGTGGGGGTGGTGGCGGCGGTGGTAGGGTTCATTTTCATTGGTCTGATATACCAGTTGGAGATGCATATCAACCTATAGCAAGTGCGAAAGGAAACATTTATACTGGGTTTGTGCTGACTATTTATCTCCCCCCAATATGTTATTATTCTTTCTATGATCTCAACTTTTTTTGAACTCGTCTGACAAGGTAAAAGAATAGGTTCAACAAATGATTCTACAACTTTGAATAGGTTCAACAAATGATTCTACAACTTTGAGGTTCCTCAAAAAAAAAAGTGAGAACTTGAAACAAAAATAAGTAAGAAGTGTATTATTGAAATTAAAAAAAAAAAAATTCTATGCTGAACTCTGCTCTCTCAAAAAGAGTTAGGCAGTTGGGCTATTAGTGAATGACCCTTGAATATTCAGACTGCCAGGAGGGGACCTAGAAAATGGGACACTTAGGAAAAAATTAATGGAGTTACGAGGTGGAAATGGGTTACGTTGTTAAGAGGAAGCTTGACATTAAGCCAAGCTGCTGCTGCTGCTGCTTCTTATTCTTCTTCTTCAATTATTATTACAATTTTTACCAACCACTCCTACTTTATATTTATTCCTTAAATTCTGATAAAACTCACAGGAAGGAATGGGTGGAGGTGGTAAAAGAGGATGGATTTAGTGCATCTCTTTAGACATACATATTTTTAAAATTATACCCCTTATGTAATTCAAGCTTGAGTTTTTAAAATATGTTTACAACTAGCTATTAGTATATCTTTCTTCTGAAGTATAGATTTTTTGGTATCACGTGATTAGCCGTCTTAGTTGATAAGGAAGCTAATTCCGTATGTTCTATGCATATTTTCTAGGGGCTTAAATTTATTTTATTTAATTTGATGATCATCTTATTAAAAAATGCCTCAAGTTGATCATTGAGGATCTTAGCTGTTTTTTTCTCTCTTCTATGCCAGGGGAGGTTTAGGAAGCTATCATGGTTCTGATGGCGAAAATGGCACTATCACTGGAAAGGCCTGCCCCAAAGGGCTCTATGGTATCTTTTGTGAGGTAGTATCTCTCGTCATAATTTATGAGCATCATTTTACTTGTAATTTTAGGCCCCCCACCATACAACGTTTTTGATGTCCTGAAATTTTCACTATTTGATGGGGACTTGAAGGGTCTTGTTGAATTAGATTGGCCTTTTTTTTCTTTCACATTTTTATGTCAACACAAGCCTTTTGGTCTACATAATTTTTTGCCTTGAATCTTGAAATAAAACCTAATTTCTGAATTTAAACTTTAGTATGACAAATCTTTTTTTTTTATTTATTTATTATTTATTATCTTTTTATTTAATGTTTTTCCTTGTTTGGATTTTTTTTTGCTCATTTAATCAATTCAATTCATGTAAAGATATTTTTGCAATTATGTTTATTTTAATTTGCTTATGTAAAATGAAATTGCAGGAATGCCCACTTGGAACATTTAAGAATGCCACTGGATCTGATAGAGCCCTGTGTACCAAGTGCCCATCTCATGAGCTTCCTAACCGTGGCATATATGTTAGTGTTCGAGGTGTGGTCTTGCTGTGATCATCATTGATAAACAGTTATTTTCATTTTGGGGGTTTAGGAACAAATTTCTATTAAGATAAATAAACTATGCGAGGCAATAGGACTAATAATGTTAGTAAAGGCTAAAGAAGCTATCCAAAGTTTAATCAACTATTTCAATTTGACATTCAATTTTGCATAATAAGAATAGTTCTTTTAGATAATTAGTTATTAATTATTAACACACAAGAGAAACAGTAGAGAAAAATAAAGCTATATTTTTATTAGGTTTAAAAAATTATTCATAGAGTGAATTTACAGGATATCTAATGAATTGGATTATCTGAAAAACAAACCCTTATTTGGAAGATATATCTCATGTTTGATACTGCTGATTTGCAAGAGCTTTCAATCGTTCTTCTTGCAGTGGATCATGAAATTCATTCAAGAAAGCCCTTTATGTCAGTAACTTTTATTAATTATCTTTGAATAGTCTCCCAAAATCGGGAAGTTATCTTTATCTACCCATTTTCATCATCTGTGAGAAATTTTGTAGAAAATGTTTAACAATGCTTTATCTTTTTTTAATAAAAAAATTGAATGCTTCCAATAGGTGGTGTTGCTGAAAGGCCGTGTCCCTACAAGTGCATTTCCGACAGATATCACATGCCACAATGTTATACAGCTCTAGAAGAGTTGGTATATGCTTTTGGAGGTCCTTGGTTGTTTTGTCTTATTCTTGTTGGACTCCTCGTCCTTTTAGCTCTGGTGTTAAGTGTTGCACGAATGAAATATGTCGGTGGGGATGAATTACCAGCCACAGTACCTGTGCGACAAAGCTCTAGAATAGATTACTCCTTTCCTTTCCTGGAGTCCTTGAATGAGGTCTGCCTTTACCTTTTTTTCCCTGCCAGCGATCATTTTCTTTAGGTCACTGCCAACACTTGAATTGCTTTCCTTATGGAAGTAGAAATTTTAAGTTGGTTTAAATATAATATCGTTCAGGTTCTGGAAACAAATCGAACAGAGGAATCCAAAAGTCATGTGCACAGAATGTATTTCATGGGCCCAAATACTTTCAGTGAACCGTGGCACCTATCTCATTCCCCTCCTGAACAAGTAGCAGAAATTGTGTAAGCATTCTCAGATTTCTTTAGAGAAGAAGGGCGGTTCACTTTCTGCTTGGTTCTGACTTTTTCTTTCCAGAAATTTGTATTATTGAAGTAACCTAGTGTATGACGAACATCCTCTGAGAATGTGATTTACTTGGCAGATACGAAGATGCATTTAATAGATTTGTGGATGAGATAAATGATTTAGCTACTTATCAATGGTGGGAAGGATCAATCTACAGTATTCTTTCCATTGTTTCCTATCCACTTGCATGGTCATGGCTACAACACTGCCGGAAAAAGAAGGTGCAATGTCTTCGTGAGTTTGTTCGCTCTGAATATGATCACTCTTGCCTGCGTTCTTGCCGTTCACGTGCCCTTTATGAAGGTCTTAAGGTTTGTTTTCAAATTGTTTTCTTCATTAGTTGGCTTTTCTCATAGCATAATATTAAGTTATTGATAACATTGATAATGAATTGACAAAGTTGCTAGGAAGCTGTATGTAATACTCTCATTGACGTCAACTAAATGGGATTTTTTTTAATCATAAAGAAGGTCAACTGAATTAGGTGGATTGTTTAACAGCTGAATTGATAGTGTTTGCAGGGGCAACATTATTGTGGTGAACAGATTTTACAAAATGAATCTACTTTAAGAATTCCGTGTATACCTTGTTTTAAATTTATATAATCCATGCTACTGAGCTTCAGAACAAGTGAACAACTAATGTATAATAATTATACTGTTCTTTCATTAATTTCGATAGAGTTAGCAGTTTCATCAACTTGTTGCTTCAGGTTGCTGCTACTCCTGATTTGATGCTTGCATATGTGGATTTCTTCCTGGGTGGAGATGAAAAGAGAGTTGATCTTCCTCCTCGTCTTCAACAAAGATTACCAGTCTCTGTAATTTTTGGGGGAGATGGAAGTTACATGGCTCCTTTCACCCTACATAGCGATAATATTCTAACTGCGTTAATGGGTCAGGTTTGTCAATTGCCTAGACTTATAGTTGAGAATCCTTTAACTTCTATTAACTGTCTGATGGAAGATAGTTTTTATTGTTGAAAATGATTTCTCAGTCTATTCCGCCCACAATATGGTATCGGCTTGTGGCTGGACTCAATGCTCAACTACGCTTAGTTCGTTATGGACACCTGAAGAAGACTTTTGGCCGTGTAATTAGTTGGCTGGAAACACATGTTAATCCGACTCTAAGTGCCTATGGTATCAGGGTCGATCTTGCCTGGTTTCAGCCTACAGCTTCAGGATATTGCCAATTTGGGTTATTGTTATCTGCCTTAGAGAATGATAATGTGCAGCCATATGCCGAAGGCCATCATAAATCATTACTGCCTGAGAGACAGTCATGGTAATAATTTTGAATCTAACTTCCTCTGATGCTACTTAACAGTTAAGTTGAAATTTGTTCCTCAACATGTGCAGTTTACCTAGACTTACGGATAGGAAGCCATTGGACCAGTTAAAAATCACTGAGCAGAAGATGGTTCAGAAACGAATATTTGGTGGAATTATACAGGCAAAGAACCTAAAAGCTCTTAAAGAGAAGAAGGATATATCTTATCCCCTTTCTTTCATGATCTACAATACTAAACCTGTTGGCCATCAGGTGGTTATTCCACTGAAGTTTAAATTTGGTTTTACCTTTTAATAATGCCATTCTAACTTTGGTTTCCAACCTCTTTTTCCCTCAGGATCTTGTTGGGCTGGTAATCTCCATGATACTCTTAGGAGATTTTAGCTTGGTCTTGCTCACTTTGTTACAGATGTATTCTATTTCCCTGCTCGATTTTTTTCTGGTTTTGTTCGTCCTTCCTCTTGCTCTGCTATCTCCTTTTCCCGCTGGGATTAATGCTTTATTCAGTCATGGACCTAGACGCTCAGCAGGTCTGGCACATGTATATGGTCTGTGGAACATCACATCCATGATTAATGTTGTGAGTAATACTTGACTGCAATCTTTAACTGAATTTTCAACTACGGGATAAGTTGGCTTTGGTATCATTACATAAAATCCTAAATTCGTGATCCATTGTACAACTAATAATAGATGTATAACCAACAATGCAATTAAAAAAAATATATATATATATATTGCAACTGGTGATCCTGCTAGCTAAGATTTTTCCATCGATGTTTATGATGTTTATGAAATTAAGTTGCTGATTTGTTAGTTCAATCTCAGTGAAGGTGTAATTTATCGGGCCTGCTGGTGAATTATATTTGATTCTTTTGTTCATTCGATCTAAAAATTCTCCCTTCCGACATCTCCCCTTTTCATCATGATCTTGGAAAGGATTGTTAATCAATAATTGTCTAGAGAACATCGTTGTACCATTATTTTTAATAAAGGATTACATGATTTCCAATGATATACACTTTTGGTTTATGTTAATGTCTGCAATTTCTTGCTCTTTTCAGATGTTTTGCAAGCACTACGTGTTTCAAGATTGATGAATAATACCTGTCCAATTTGAATTTGATTGTCACTAGAAATTTCTCATATAGATCCTAATTCATTTTTGGCACTCTTGTTTGTTGTTGTTTGTTACAGGTAGTTGCTTTCATTTGCGGGTTAATTAATTATTTATACCATTCAAGTAAAAAGAATCCCAGCTTTCAGACCTGGAATTTTAGCATGTGAGTAGCCTCAAATCAATTCCCAATGTTCCTGGCTGGTATAGGCACTGGATGAAGTATAAACTTTTTGCTTGCGATGGTTGAAAATGCAGGGATGAAAGTGAATGGTGGATGCTTCCTGCTGGGTTGGCACTCTGCAAAATTATCCAAGCACGACTTGTTGATTGGCACGTCGCAAATCAGGAAATTCCGGACTTCTCGTTGTATAGCAATGACCCTGATGTGTTCTGGCAGACATGAAAAAGCATGCATTTTATAGGTAAATCGTAAATGTGAGAATGATACAACATAATATTGATTTTTTTTATAATTTAATTTGTTTGTGCTGAGGGATAGCATAGCATTGCATAGGTAAAGGAATTATGGTCCTAGTCAAAATTTGCATAGTTTTACTTTACCCCTACTTATACAAAGTCGTTGAGTTAGCAAGTCTCTACCCAATATTTTTTCCTCTCCCCATGTGTATTTTTGTACATATTATAGTGTGGTCCACTTCAATGGTTGACAGATATGTCTCAAATGTATTACCATAAACCCTAATGAATTCCTCTTCCTCTTGGATTGATACAAGTGTTCTATGTCTGTCATCTTCGCTTCCATATTCAATGCCGAAGAAGCTTTAAATAGTTTTGCAGAGACTGTTCATATCTATCTACTTCGTAAACGTGTAATAACTTTATGTCATCTTTCTTTTTCTTTTAGATATTATAAATGTGCTACTTTGTTGCAAATATATGCAAAGAACTTTCATTATTCCAATTTTCTCTCTAAAGAGTTTTCTGGATGCCTTCCAATTGAACCCTGCAACATGTAGATTTGTTACAAATCCTCTTTTTGCATTTATCACTACTGATTCTCAGTCTGTAGTTTTTTTTTTTTTTTTTGGGGGGGGGGGGGGGGGGGGGGATAAGAAACTGAGAGATATGAATATTTACACAAAAAAGCCAAAATAATATCCTAAGGGCAAGGGGTAGAAGGAACCCCTTCTCGAAGAACTAGAAAAGGAAAGCCCTCAGTTCTTCGGGAATCCCTTCCCGAAAAACTGAGATGTTTAGATTCTCAGTCTGTAGTTAGTAGGACATAGTCTTGTTTCCACTTTCTGCAAAAATTCACCCCTGATGAACTGGCTGATGACCTGGGTGTATAATTACATAATTCTATATAGTATATGCTGTATGTGGTATTGCTATTAAGATGCTAATATATGGTGTGAATATTTTTTGGTTATGGTTTTACTCAAAAGTAGGACAGAATGTGGTGTCTACTTTTATGTACAAACTTTTTGCTATGGTTTTACTCTTATGATAAAGTTTGGAGTGTTTACATTCCTAGATATTCTGTTACTATTGTGCCATATTCCATGAACATGATAGGATATACATGTGAAGACCACTAGTTACTCTGATTAATACCACTCTTTGCAGAATAGAAATTAGAACTTGCAATGTTTCCATTATAAGGCCTACTAGAATGAGAATTTTTGTGCTCTGTAGAAAGAAACTTGCCTAAGTTTCTGGTGTTCCTGTGTCAGAATCTGGGAGTCTGCAAGTGTGATATATGAACTTTATTAGACTTGTAGAGAAAAAAGTTCTCTTGATCATAATATAGATGCGTTCTAAAGCCCCCAAGGGCAACCCCATAGGTTTAAGCTTGGGGTGTTCTGAGTAACGCCTATCCAAACGTTGTATGTTTGAATCTTCCGATGAACTTATAAGGAAACTCCTCGATGTCGCCAGAGTTTGGATCTCGGGGTTGACACGTGCGTTTGAAAGAAAAAAGAATAATAGATGTGTTATGCTAATTAATATTGTAAATATTCTGAAACACCTGATGATGAACTGATGGCTGGAGGGTGAAAGTTACTCGGGGTGGTTCGGTTGTAACCAAAACTGCCTGTCGAAGCTGACCTTGCAGGGGTTTGAAGAGAAATGAGAAGCTTACTGATGATAGGGGAGGGGATTTTTCCACATAGATTAAGGACATGTTTGGAATGACTTTCTAAATGCTTAAAAACACTTTTTAAACACTTTTTAAGTACTCGGAAAGTCATTTCAAACAAGTCTAAGAGAGATGAAACACTGAGAGAGAAGTAAATGAGATGAAGAAAAAAGAGTAGAAGTTTGGTGTCTGCAAGAACACACATCAACTCTTGAGGTCTTTAACTGTTCAAAGACAGGTTGAAGGTGAGTTTTTGTCTCTTATTTTACTTTTCTTTTCACCATGTATAGTTTCTCCTATATCTTTCATTATTTGGATTTTTATACTCTAGTCAACTGCGATCTTCACTCGAATCGATCGATGCACGAATGATCGAGTCATTTTTTTTTTTGTTCCAACTGAATCTGCCACTTCTCTGGTGAGATCTACATTGTTGGTTTGATTGGCTTGATTTGTTTGACTTATTGAGAAAGCAAAATTTTTATAACATAACCTCATGATGCTCATTGAAAGTTATGACATGGTGGTCCATAAGTTTGTTTTATTATCTGAGCAGTCAGATTTAATATTCAGCCAAATAATTACAATATGTTCAGGCATTTGAATTATTCTAACAGTAAATTTAGCTCACATGACTCTGACTTAGGATTCGTTTGGAATACATTTCAATTTAAATGTTTTTTAAGAATACATTTTTTAAAAACATTTTGTATAAAAATTGTTTAGAATTTACACACTCGTATGTTTGGTTGCATTTCCCCACAAGTATTTTTATAAACAAGTTATTGTATACTTAAAAAGTCTTTTAAAAAAAAAGTTGGTTTCAAGTGTTTCTCTTAAAATGATTTATTTATCCATATCATTTTCTAATAAGTCATTTTTAGTGGTTGTCAAACACTAGAATTTTTTTTAAAATAATTTTTTTTTCCGAAATTAAACACTTGAAAAGTTAAACCAAACACACACTTTTTCGTCCCTGTATTTGTTTGGCCAAAAAGATAATAATTTTTTTTAGATGTTTGAAGGTTATACATTCAAATTATGGTGGCCAAGGTCACTGATCAAACGATAATGAAACGTCTTCGATTTCACTTGAAATCAATAGATTTTAATAGGAAGTACTACTTTTAAACGTTTCAACAATCAAAGCTATATATTGGCAAGATAATCCTATCATGGTTAAACTTTTGTTTAAGATTTTTGAATTTGTGTCTAATTAGTCTTTGAACTTTAGAAAATGTCTAATAAAATTTTCAAATATTTAGCATTTTCAAGAATTCATAAATTTATTAATCACCCTTGGTTGACCTAGTGGTCAATTAGAGCCATGTAAATAATAAAGGCATTTAAAAGAATGAGTTCAAGTTAGGATGACTACTTAATATTTAATATTTCAAATATTTGGCAATTAGTTTGTGAAGGCTTGAAATCCCTACCTATCGAGACGCCCCAGCTTCGGATTGAAACAGATGCCTTTGCTTTCCAACGAGGATGAAGATGCTTCTGAATTAAGTAACTTCATAATGGAAGCTCATGCCCTAATGTCTTCCCTTTCAAATTGAATATGTGGTTCATGTTGCAAGAATTCATAATGGAGTAGCCCATTTTCTAGTCCGAAGAGCTTGCGATCTTAATGTCATTAAATGTTGGGCCCAAGATATAATACCCAATTGGTTATTAGATTTAAATGCATCTGATGTTGGTAATATGCATAACGCTTGTGGGGGACCCTGTCCCACGGGTCTCTTTTTGTAGAGCAATTTCTGGCTCTTAATTTGAATGAAGTATTTTTTTTTAAAAAAATAAATAAATAAATGTAGTAGGGTCAACTGGTTGTCTCATGAGAATAGTTGAGATGCACAAAAGTCTGTTTGAATACTTAGATATATAAAAAATTAATTAATAGATTCATTAGGCATATAATAAGATTATTTTATTGTGTTAAATAAATTTGTAAAATTTTAAAATGTTAAATAAGTCAATAGTTTACTATACACAAAATCAAAATTAAAATTGAGATACTTTGAAATTTTAGACATTTGACTAGTAAACTTTATTTAATTTACTTTTGAAAAAACTTAAAAAGACATCCAAAATTATATATGGGTTGAAATATCATTTTGGTTCAAGTATTTTTAATTCTGTATTATATTAGTTTTTATGTTTTTAAATGTCTATTTTATTCTCTATATTTTTAATAAGGTTTACAATGCTCTTTTTTTTTTTTTTTTTGAGTACATCAACATTTGGGGGTGAGGGAGATTCGAACCTCTGACCTCATGGTCGAGGGTACATGCCAATTACTGCTAAGCTAAGCTCGCTTTAACAAGGTTTACAATGCTTTCCGACAGTATGAAATTAGTTAAATAATAATAATAATTTTCAAGAAAAAATATAATGTAAACATATTTTAAAAATTTATAGAAGGAATGTTAATAGGGACCCATTTGTTTTAATAAAAATTAACAATAAACTCAAGTGAGAACGTACAAAAAAAAAAAGAATATTTGAAAGTAGATATATATATATTTAACAATATTTGAAAATAGATTTATTTTTTAGTACAATATTTGAAAATAGAATTAGTTGCATGCAGCCGTGTAATTTTGGTATGCTTTTTATTTTTTAGCATAGTTTGTTGGAAAGTATAAAAATAAATAAATAAATTAGGGCCGTCGACAAAAGAAGTGGGCCCGGGCTGTTAGAAAATAACTGTAAATCCAATTATCGTTTTCCACGTGGTAGGCAAAAATATGTGGTTATTTTTCTTTTTAAAACAAAAAAAAAAAATTAATTATTTAAACGTGATGTTGATGTAATAATATTTTTTTCAAACGATTCCAAAATAATAATAATAATAATTTTTCAAAATATATAATTTTTTAAGTAATGATCATGCAATTCATACCCACCACCTTTGCCTCATAATGTAACTGACATTCATAATATTCACTTTTTAATTATTGTGTATTAATTAAATTACCTTTACCAACAAAAGCATAATTTTTCCCGCTCCAAATGTTGTTTAAAAAAAAAATACAAAAGCATAATTAAATTTGTGCTTTCGATCAAGACGTCAAGTTACCTCCACATGTTGTAAAAAAAGTAATATTATTTTTTTAAAAAAGATACATGTGATTTTATTCTATCTTTTATCAATTATGAAATCTATTTATTGAAAAATTAATATCATTCCCCTATGATTTTCTTTGGTTTAAGTTAATAATGTGAAGTTGGAAATTCGAACATTTAACATCGAAAATGTTTAGCACCAAGTAAATACCATACTTCCTTTATTTATACTGTCATTTTACTTTTATAAATATTTTTTTAATGTTAGTGGAATCCACGTAACACTTTTTTTTTCTTTTTAGTATAGTGATAACATAAAAATAAACATGTCGTGTATAGCTCAATTGATATAAAGCTTGCATCCTCGACCCCTACAAAAATAGGAAAATATTAAAAACATGTCTTTTTTTTTTTTTTTTTGAGAAGATTAAAAACATGTCGAAATTAGAACTTTTACTCAAATAATAATAAGAAACAAAAAAGTTTCAATAAAATAAAATAATATGTATCTTGTCTAATATCGAGCAGAATGTCAACTAGTAGTTGCCTTGCGTCTTGGATAAGTATCTTATATAGAGTCTGCGATTCTTCGATAATTTTTCTCTGTTCATCGAGCGGATCTGTGGAATGAACCATGGAATCTCCATTGTTGCGCAGCCATGAATTGGTGGGGAAGTGGAGTTGCAGACGAGTGATTCTTATTCCGCTCGGATTACTAGCCATCACAGGTGCTTTATCTGATCTTCACCTTTGTTTATCTTGTCTTATTGTATACTTTCGAGTTTCTCCCGAATTCAGGAACAGTGATTATTCATCTGAGGGTAATTGTTCTAAGAAACCAATGATTATGGGTTTTATTCAGGATGTTCCACAGTTCTTTTGTTTTATGATGATTCTGACTTTGTTTTAGTTCTTTGATGGTCTTGAATGATTCCGGCAGTTGAATTGAGACCTTCCTTTTTGATTTCGAGGCTTTTGTTTATTGATGTTGATTTTGACTGGAAGATGAGCTTACCTGCCCGCCCCTTTTACTTGAGTTGAATTGGTTCTTATTACCTGAAAATCTGCCGACTATGTTGACTTTGTTTGATAACTTTTGGTTTTTGGTTGTATGTATTTGAAATTTGAGCTTATGAACTCTACTTCGATTTGTGTATTTCTTTATTTTGGTATTTACTTTTTAGAAACATTTTCAAAATCTAACCCGAAATTTGGAAGTTAAAAGAAATATGGCTTTTGAAAATTTGGTTAAGAATTCAAAAATGTTTTTACAAAAGGTAGAAATATATATACCAAAGTAATGGTGTGAAAGCAATGAAAATAGAAAACTAAAAACGAAATCGTTATCCATGGGGGCCTTCAACGTTAAGCTATAGTTATAGACAACTTACAAGAGAAAAACAAGTTGCAACCAAGTACAGTTATTATCTTGCTTCTTTGCTGCTAGGCACAACAGATTAAGGTTTAAAAGATTGTAAAATGGTATCACTAACTGATGAAGTCTGACCCTTAAAGCTGGGGAATGGTTTTCATTTTGTAGTTGTTGGCTACATAATTGGAGGTTCCATAAATGGTTCAGTATTTCATGAAGAAAACAAGCCCTTTGATGGAGTACATACCGATAATCCCGAAATTGTTGAGTCAGAAAAGGGAGTTGTTGCTGCTGATGATGGCCGCTGCTCCGAAATTGGAGCGTCGATGCTTAGGCGAGGAGGGCATGCTGTTGATGCTGCAGTTGCAACTGCATTGTGCCTCGGTGTGGTGTGTTCGATGTCAAGCGGGATAGGTGGTGGAGGTTTTATGCTTGTGCGATCCGGGTTGACTTTGCAAACCATAGCTCTTGATTTCCGGGAGACTGCACCCTTGGCTGCCTCTCAGGTTCAAAATCTCTCTCTTTTTGTTCAAGAAGTCAAAAGTACTGTGTAGAAGATGAAGGTGGAGGGTTGAGTCCAATGGAACAAGCAGAGTGAAAAGTTGTAAGATATTTCTCTTTGGCAATGTGCAGGATATGTATGAAACCAATGTGACAGCCAAACATGTTGGGCCATTATCAGTTGCAGTCCCTGGAGAGATAGCTGGCCTTCATGAAGCTTGGTTGAGATATGGCCGTTTGGCTTGGAAGTCCTTATTCGAACCTGCTATAAAGATTGCCAAAGATGGATTTGTGATTTCACCTTTTCTAGGAAAGTCCTTAGTTTCCTCTGCTAAGCTGATACTAAATGACCCTGGGTTGAGACAAGTTTTCGCACCAAATGGTGACCTATTACAAACAGGCGATACTTGCTATAATGTCGAACTAGGAAAGAGTTTAGAGGCAGTGGCAGATCAAGGACCACAAGTCTTCTATAACGGAATCGTCGGAGAGAAGTTGGTGAAGGATGTGAGAGCAGTTGGTGGCATTTTATCCATGGATGATTTGAAGAACTACACAGTGGAAGTAGCCGAAGCAATGAATACGGAGGCAATGGGCTACACAGTGCATGGCATGCCACCCCCATCAAGTGGAACACTTGGATTTGCTATGGTCTTGTCCTCTCTCTACTTCCTAATGGAACTTTTGTTTTTGGATTGAGAGTCCTTTATGTGAGAACGATAATGATTTGAGAATCTATTCTTGAATGTTCAATCTTGGGAAACAGGTAATGAATATCTTTAAAAGCTACAACGATCCTGATGCTGCTAAAGGAAATATTGGCCTACATCGCCTAATTGAAGCATTGAAGCACATGTATGCTGAGCGAATGAACTTGGGTGATCCTCGTTTTTCCAACATTAGCAACTCTGTCTCCAACATGCTCAGTCCATCATTTGCAAAGAAAATTCAGGAAAAGATAATTGACAATACTACTTTTCCTCCAGATTACTATCTATACAGGTATCTACATAAGCAAAGTATGGCTAGCTATGCCTACAATTGAGAGTGGGAATTTGAACCTTCAACTTATAAAGGAAGCTCATGCTTGCTAATTTTACTTGTTATTGCAAATAAATTCATGACACAAACTTGTTCTTCACAATTACTAGGTGGAGTCAGCTAAGAGATCATGGAACCAGTCATTTTTGCGTTGTGGATGCAGATAGAAATGCCGTATCATTGACAACAACTGTAAATGAGCACTTTGGTGCTGGCATTCTCTCACCTTCTACTGGTATCGTTCTCAATAATGAGATGGGGGACTTCTCTATTCCCACAGATATATCTCCAGATAAACTTCCTCCAGCTCCAGCAAATTTTATCCAGCCAAACAAGAGGCCTCTCTCTTCTATGACTCCTATTATCGTCACAAAGGTTTCGTTTTCATTTATATATTTGACTGGTTTTGATCTTTTTGTTACTCTATTAATCCACTTTAGATGTGACTACGTTGCAGATAGATTATGATATATTTAATCTTTAATATATATTCTTAACAATGACCTTGCTCTGATATTACATTAAACTACCACCAAACTCAAAAACTTAAATGGATAAGTTTTGATATATTTAATCTTTTATACATATTCTTAACATTTTGAACGTGCATCGAACTATACTCTTCAATCAATCATCAATAATTTACCTTGGAAATGTTGTTTGAACCTTCATAGGATGATCGGTTGATTGCGGTAATTGGAGGTAGCGGTGGTATGAAGATAATTCCTGCAGTAATTGAGGTTTTCCTTAATTATTTTTCCCTGGGATTGCAACCTTTAGCAGCAGTTCAAAGGTCAAGGGTGTATCATCAGGTTTGCTACTCAGTTTCCATACATAACTTATTATCACAAACAGTTGACATTGTAATGTAGCCTTGTTTTCTCTCTGCAGTTAATTCCAAATGTAGTTAAATACGAAAACTTGACGTTCATCGATGGCGATCACGTCGAACTTCCAGACGAAAAGAAGCAATTCTTGGAAGATAGGGGTCATCAAGTGGTAGCTATTGATACAGCAGGAGCCATTGTCCAGTTCATAGTTCAAAACTTTGAAGAAGCCATTGACACAGGTCGAAAGGGCGGAAAGATATCCAATAACCAATCACTTTTCGGTCTCCTTACGGCTGTCTGCGACCCGAGAAAGAACGGATTTCCTGCAGTTGTTTAGCTTTCTAGCTTTGGAGAACAATGGGAAAGGATGCAAGCTCTGTTTGTGATTGTTTCCCATCTCCATCTGTTAGATAATATTGCCTCCTCTTGTCCATGTATTGATTTATTTGACCATGGAAATGTTTATTGTTTACTTGGACTGTTCTTAAATGAGGCATAGCTATCTCTCAGTTGGTTGAATGATCAGTTTCCTTGAGTTTCAAGATGGACATCAATAGGGAAATGGGGATCAAAAGAAGAGAACAAGAAGGAAAATAAGGTCTTTGAGAATTGCTTTTAGAAATTTCTTCAATGCCTGGTAATTCAAGTCAATTTTCAAATTTTGAGTTAGATTTGAAAATGTTTTTCTTTTAAATGATATAATTATACAAGTGAAGCTAATGTTTATAAGTTTGATTTTAAAAAGCAAAGATAAAAAAGAAAAGAGGAGTTTATTATATTTTACTTTTTTTAAAAAAAAAAAAAATCAATCATAAGGGTATAAGTGAGTTTGTATATTAGTTTAGGAAAAAAAAAATCAATTTCTACTTCTATGCTTATCAAGTTTAATTTTCACAATAAACTTATAATTTCATCGAACTGGACTCTAGACTTAGATGAGTGTTTGTAATTTTTATCTTAGGTTTAATTTATGCTATACCCACTAATTTTAACAAAAAGCAACGATCAAACAACCACCTGACTCAATGGCTGAGCGACTTTGATTACTCTATAGTGGGGTTTGATCCTGATATATGCAGCTTACTCTTTATAAGAGCTCCAAACAAAAAAAAAAAGCAACAAAAAATCTTCATAAACTTACTAATTTCAATAAATTTAGATTTTGCATAAAATCAAGTTGGATAAATACTTAAACACTAAATAACTTTTTCAAAACTCAAATTTCAACATGAGTGTAGCTCTAATGTCATTTTGACTTGAAATCCTATCAGTTCTATACCACACATGTTTTATAATTTAATAAACATATATGAGAATACTTTTTCTTTAACGGTCTTTCAAACAAACTTATCATGAAGTAAAAATTACAATATTTTTTTAAAGTTTAACCTTTATTAGTTTAAGGTGAGATTTGATAAATAAAAAAATTTAGAGTAAAAACTAACACAACTTGATAAGTTTAGTGGTAAAATGTTTTCTAACAAGAATATAGCTACACCGACATAAAATATATGTTTATGGCCTCGGTTATAAATTCGAATCCCTCAGTTGTTGAACCAAAAAAAAAAAATCCTTTTAATAGGTAATTAAAAAATTTTGAATCATAAAATACACGTGGCGAATTTTGAGCTTCGCACGTGTCTAAATCGCATCGTACAATAGACCTTTCCCCTGTTCTGTGCGAATTCCACAACTTTGGGCATAAAGGCCATTGACGCTCAATTGCCAAAGCGCTTTGCAGAGATAGTTGTTCTTGTTCGATCATCATGTACAGAGCTGCAGCTTCACGAATCAGGTCTCTGAAGGTTAGTAAACTTCATCGAAAACGCCTTGTTGACCTCTTTGATTTTGATCTTTTATTCACATTTTTGTTTCAACGCGCATCTGAAAGCAAGCGAACGGTGTATAGCATTCGATTGTTTTCGATGATTTGGTCTTTGATTGTGAATTTCTTTAGATATGGATCTGAATTCGTTTCTCTGGAAGTTTTTCTGCCTTTTCGAACTCAGCGTTGTAATTCACCGTTTCTTTAGTTGAATTGTAACACCGGATTGAGTAGGAGTGAGTGTTTGTAGTTTCTACGCTGAAAAATGACAGCGTCGGAGTCTTATGATC
The DNA here is from genome assembly GCA_017139565.1 of Luffa aegyptiaca. Lineage (NCBI taxonomy): Eukaryota > Viridiplantae > Streptophyta > Magnoliopsida > Cucurbitales > Cucurbitaceae > Luffa > Luffa aegyptiaca. The sequence continues at coordinate 49,373,229 of CM029402.1, read as the reverse complement.
AGCATATTGAGCTGCTAGGTTATTGATTTAATTGTTGTGACTTTTTACTGCTCGAGTGTCAATAAGTTAGCGGCTTTTTATAATTGTTTAGATTTTATTGGTTTATTCTGTAGTAGGGCCAGTCGGTTAATAATGGTATAAATACTATCTTTGTGATTGATTAAATTAGTGCATAAAAAATAGTTATAATTCTCCGAGCACTTTGTCTGGTATAAGTGCTTTGCAGAGACGTATTGGTGTGTATTTAGTTCCTGAGTCTAACATGATATCAAGGCATCAAATTCTCCAAGCAGTTTAAGTCTCTCAAATATCAGTTCCTCATTTTACATTAACAATCTACATTAGACCTTGGGGATCCAATGAAGATAATTTTGCTTTCAAACCGTTACGTCAGGGGCATGCAAACAATGGACTGTACAGGTTCGCAAGCTCTAGTGCTGTTGCCTCAAAGCACAAATCTTCTGGGGGTCTCTTTGGCTGGTTGTTTGGGGACCGTTCTACATTACCTCCACTAGACTTTCCCCTGTCGGATGTGCACATTCCACCTCCATTGCCAGATTATGTTGAACCTAGTAAGACCAAGATCACAACCTTGCCAAATGGTGTAAAAGTAGCATCAGAAACTTCACCGGTAAGATTGGAAACCACATATGTATATATATATACTGGCTTTCTGTATTTGTCTTGCTCGTGTTCCTTTTACTAATGTGAAATTGAACTCATATTTGTTCAATGCAGAACCCTGCAGCATCAATAGGCCTATATGTTGATTGTGGTTCAATTTATGAGACTCCAGAAACTTTTGGTTCTACACATCTGCTGGAGCGCATGGCCTTTAAAAGCACAAGAAACCGTAGTCACTTACGTGTTGTGCGGGAGGTGGAGGCAATAGGTGGCAATGTGCTAGCCTCAGCTGCGAGAGAGCAGATGGGCTACACCTTCAATGCTTTGAAGTCATATGTCCCTGAAATGGTGGAGCTGCTTATTGACTGTGTTAGGAATCCTGTTTTTCTTGACTGGGAGGTCAATGAGCAGGTCTCTTGGGATTTCTTTCACTATGAATATCATTAGTACCTAGCTCCACAGATTTCCTAATTACTGAGTGATCGAAGTTTCTGTTAAACAGCTTTCCAGGATAAAAGATGAGATTATCGAAGCTTCCAACAACCCCCATGGGTTACTTCTGGAAGCTATCCATGCTGCTGGTTATTCTGGTGCCTTGGCAAATTCTCTTTTAGCCCCTGAGTCTGCTATAAATAGTTTGAGTGGTACAATTTTGGAGAAATTTGTTTCTGTAAGTTGAATGGGAGCTTATAATATCATATTTATTCTTATAATTAATTATTTAATGATGTTATTTATTTATTGGTCACACTTCTGGCTTCAGGAAAATTATACTGCATCTCGTATAGTACTTGCAGCATCTGGTGTTGAACATGAGGAACTTTTATCCATTGCCGAACCACTTCTATCTGACGGTCCAAGTGTTCCTCATGAGGAGCCAAAATCAGTGTACGACGGGGGTGATTATCGTCGTCAAGGTGATTCTGGGGTGTGTATCATCAATATTGTACTCTAGCATCCAGTCTTCATTTCCAGACATCATTTCCCGGCATCGTTTGCTAATTGTTCTGTCTCTTCCAGGATGGGAGGACACATTTTGCTCTTGCATTTGAACTCCCAGGTGGCTGGCACAAGGAGAAGGATGCTATGGCCTTAACTGTTCTTCAGGTCTTAACAAATGAATATCTGTAGTGATTTTTATGGCACTTTGGTTTAGATCATGCACCCATTAGTTGTTTAGTTCATTTTTTACTGTGAAAAGACAAAAGGAATGATATATCTCATCCCTTAGATGCTACTGGGAGGTGGAGGGTCATTCTCAGCTGGTGGACCTGGAAAGGGGATGTACTCTCGGCTGTGTGAGTCCTAAATTTCTTAGACTATGATTGCCATGTATCTGAGATCCTCTTTCTTTTTTTTTGGGGGGTGGGGGGGATTGAAGGGAGGAACTTGTATTTTCTACCTCCTACTACTTGCTTGAGAAATAGTCCTTCATATCTGCCTAGTTAGGTAATATCCATAATTTATTATGCAATTGTTTCTAGATGGACCAAAACCTTTTTCAGCATGTAGATTTCTTAAGTTACCCATGTCATGTGTTTTTTAGTATTAACTTCTTCGTATTTGTTTATGTGGCAAGCAGATCTTCAGGTCTTAAATGAGTACCCTCAGGTCCAATCAATTTCAGCATTCAGCAGTATTTACAACAATAGTGGCATATTTGGCATCCAAGCGACTACTGTAATGATTCTCTTTAGATCTTTTGTCGTTGATATTGACCTCAGATATTTAACTTGGCATAATGCAAAACCTCTATGTTGATCTTAATGATAGAATTCTTATTTCTCCCTTTATATGTATACTTTTTTTTGTTAGAGTTCTAATTTTGTGCCAAAAGCCTTCGATATTGCAGCTAGTGAACTGCTAGCCATTGCAACGCCTGGAAAAGGTCATTTGTGTTGCTTTGTCTTCTCTAGCATTTCTAGAAAACCCATTATATTTAACTTGATCACTGATAAGATAATATTTCCTTGTTTACAGTTGAACAGGTCCAGCTAGATCGTGCCAAGCAGTCAACAAAGTCAGCTGTGCTAATGAATTTGGAATCCAGAGTATGTATTATTATATTTTTCTTCATGTGGCCTTACCGTACCTAGATCTTAGGTTGATGAAATAAAAAATCATACAGTTTTTAACATGTTAAACTTTGAGGATGCGTCCTCTTATTGTGGTTGTGGAGTTGTATTTTTCAGGTGGTTGCTTCAGAGGACATAGGCCGACAAGTTTTGACATATGGTGAACGGTATGGTCTGAATCATTTATTGTACTCTGAATCTTATGCACCATGACTCGTTCATTTTTAAATCCTTTCCTCTTGTACTAGAAGGTTGAACTTTATTTGAAAATTTTAAAATTTCTCAGGATGTGGCTATGCTGTTATTCCTCATCGAACTCCATTCTATTCCATGATCGTTTGTTCACAGTATCTAAATGATATATCTTGCCACCTTGTTACACTCTAGGTCTAGGCTGATTAAACGCAATACAGAATCTGGTCACAGTTAGAGTGTTTATTTCTTAAAAGCTATTAAAAGTTGCAAATATAATGTGAAGTGATTATCTTTTAGTTTAGAGGTGAGCATTGTACAATAGTGATCTGACTTCAAGGTCACACATGCTCATTTTTAATGATTGTGTGACTGTCTTAAATATATAATGTATGCCATTATCCAGGAAACCTGTGGAACATTTCTTGAAAGCTGTGGACGAAGTAACTCTGCAGGATATAGCTTCGATTGCACAAAAACTTCTCTCTTCTCCATTGACGATGGCCTCTTATGGCGACGGTACTCATCATGCTTAATTAGAACCTCATGATTTCTGTTTATCTTGCTTCCTACAGGAAAAAATAGCTGTTTTATTAGCCTTCTCTATATAACTATTTCGTTATATATTGTTCTGCAGTTATTCATGTTCCAAGCTATGATTCTGTCAGCACCAAGTTTAAGTCAAAATGACCAATCTCTTTTGTTGAATCAAACTAGTCTCGCACGGAACATAGAAATTGCTATCTTCAAGCCTTGTACGGCCACTCTTGACTTCTGAAAATAAGAAAAAGCATTAAGGTCCAGTTTATCTATCTCAATAATTGGTAAATTTGAGCAAGTACCTTTTTGTCAATACCCGATCTCTATTGATGGTATGTTTTATTCCTTCTATCTAATAGTGATGTATTTTCAGTTAACAGTTCCATCTTGAAGAAAGTTCATGTTCTGAAAGCAATTTCAGGACGTTTGTATTTTGGAGAAATATTCTTACTGAACATTGTAAACTTGCAAGGCCACTATAGCAACAATCTGAGTTGATTTTTTTATCTTAATAATAAAGTGCTGTTTGCAACACATGCGTGAGATTTTTGAGCATTTTTAAATTACGTCAGTTTTTTTTTTAAAGTATAGTTAGAGTAAGCTGGGGACCTACTTTGTTAGTTTGAACGGTCAATTTTAGATATGCTTTTAGACACAATTAACTTTAGAGAAATTGCAACTTTGTGGCAGAAGATTTGAGTTTAGTGCATCGTTTATTCTTTATTCAGAGCTTTTCCTCTTTTTCCTTTCTTTTCTTTTCTTTTTAATTTTCAGTCACTCAGATCTCTACTAAAGGATTGGTCGGATACATACGAGGTATTATTCTCCTAAAGGTACTGTACGAATTGCTTGAAAATGTGTATATTTCTTCTGCAAAGATGCCTCCAAAATCTAACTTCAAGATGATGGATATGATTCATGCATAATTGAAAACTTCTAATTATTCTTCATATTCCTCGATTCATTTTCTGCTTACACAGATGTCAGTATCAAAACTAATAATTTGGAAGCTTTGCCTAAATATATTTTTTTATTGCCATCATTTGATCTTAGGTTTTTAGATCCGTCAGGTAGGGGTAGGAATTCAAATCTCTGACCTTTTGATTGAGGATCCAATGTTGTAACCAATTGAGTTACGCTCAAGTTGGTCTCATTTTGCCACATTTTTTCCTATTACATATGAATATTTAATGTACATACATAATATACGTGTATGTAACTCTATAGATCATATTAAGAAACCATAATGATTCAATGCAAGGTCACTAAATCGTAGTTGTCACCCTCTAAACCTTGGGATATTTAGATAAATTATAGTTTTAAATTTCACTTTTGCACCTCCGATGTTCAACCGTTAGAGGAATAATTTCTCCATATTAAGTTGGGTTTTTTTTTTTTTTTTTTTTTCTTAAAATTATTAGATTCATAACCTAATAACAAAATATTTAAGAAAGTATATATGCCTAGTGTGAGAAAGCCAATGCCATGTGGGTCCACTGCTTGATTAGTCAATGTCAACCATAAATGGATAATGTGACTAGCCATATATGAATAGGGTATCATCCACTTAAATCTTTAGGAAGAATATATACTACTGCTCATTTTTGGTAATTTATGTCTAAAGACAATTCTTGGTTTTGATTCATTTATATTTAGTTTAGATTATTATTCTTGGTCCCCACATATTTTGGTCTTTATACCTTTATTTATATATTGTTTTTTTTAGAATAGTTATTTGATTAGATCGTAACTGAAAATTGATATGATATGATATCATGTGGAAGTTGTGTGTGCTATCTTGATGTCAAATGTAGTTGTATATAAGTACAAAATTGATGCGGTGACCATATATTGGTTATAATGTGATGTCACTTGAGTTTTTAGTTATGCTTTAATTTGATAAGGAATGCAGGAGTTGAAATTGATATGTTTATAAAAATATAAGAACAAATGTGACAAGAAAATTCAATGACTAATTAAAGCATCAAAAGAAACAAAAAAGATTGATGTTATCCAATATAGGAATATAATAGGGATATTGGAGCTTTTTTCCGACCATAGGTTGTATGCTAGTTGTAGCAAGCAAGCGCTTTAGCTTTACGTCTGTCTTCTCTTTGACCCATTTCGTTAACAAAAAAATCTTGCACGTTAATTTGTTTTCACAAACAAAAATGTCTTATTTGCGTGTGAAGTGAAAAATTCTCCTTTTTCTTTCTTTTGCATAAGTGAGAAATGATGCAAACAAAGCATTTGAGATACAATAAAGAGATGATCAAAGATGAGATGAATGAAAGAAAAGGACAATCAAGCAACTACGTTAAAACAATAAAGAATTATTCAAATTGCTCTACTAATATCGTTAATGGTATTTAACAAAGTTTTTATATTGAATGGAAACCTCAAATGATCTTAATATGAAGTTTCCTAGTTTGTTGGATGAGAACATGATTTACATTAAACAAGCTAAGGAGAGTTAGTTAGTCTCATCAAGAAATGTAAGTTTACTCTTTTATAGATAGGGAAAAAAAAAAAAAAACTTTTGTTCCCTCATATCCAAAGATAATATATAGCAATGTCGTTTCAAGCTAGCTACTAAAGGCACATGGTTTCATTTACACGATTTATTCATCCCCTTTGTAAAAGCTTGACACCTGGCTAGTTTGTCATAAGAACTTCCATTTTCTCCTTACTCCTTTATGTTTTACATTTATAGTTACCAAGAAGAATTCTTTATACATTGTGAATAAGAGTGAACTTTCTTAATGTTGCATGCTACTCATCTTGTGTATTGAGACAAGTTAATTAGGACTCATGAATTCTTACTTACAAACTAAAAATAGTTAATTAGAGGACGTTTTGAGCAAACTTGCTATCCAAATCGTGAGTAGACATTATTCTTCTCAATTATATACATAAAGATACGTCCAAAAGAGGTTGTTTAAGCAATACTAATTCAATCCAATTTTCAATAATTGTATGACCTATTTGAAGTATATTTCTCAACTATAAATTAAACCATCACTTCCAAGCAAACGAACAAGAATACTCACACAAGTCCTACCTTGAATCCGATACGAACAATAATTTACTCGACTAAATCAAGGGAAAAAAATTACACCCCATATAAGAGTGATTTTCTTTTTTGTAAAAGAAAAAAAAGGTTTGTGAGACAAAATGAGCAAGCATGGCCAGAAATCTGCTGGGGAAGACATCATTTAAGAGGCTTCATCATGATTTGCTTCTTGACTGATCAAAGGAAGTATGTTATAAACGTGAAGACTAACCATCATCTGATCAAATTGCTTTTGTGGGCCACAAGATTTCCCATTTTTCGACCACGTCATAGCCTGTGGGCTCCACTTCCCTTTTCCCTGTCCACAGTTTTCCCAAACCCTAATTTTCAATTTACCTCACACAAACGGAAAATGGAAAATTTTTCATACTACCTTCGTTCATTGTTTGCTACGAGAGATATATTTAAGAATTGGATGATGGGACTCATAGAATAAAATATTATATCATTAAATGACATGCCAAATATTGAATGGGGGGAGTAGGTACTACCGTAGTACTATAAATTTTTCCCACACAAACCCACCTCCAAAAATTCTCAATAAAGATGGAGAGAAAAAAAAAACAATAAATTTATGAGATTAATTATATTTATATGATTATTTAAATATGTAATTAAAAGGGGTGGTGGTGGTCCATCAAGTATACTGCTCATTTGCCTTGCATATCAAGCAACCTTCTTCTAATCTCTCTCTCTCTTTGCAACATTCATGGCTAAAAGCATAATGAGCAGCAGCTCAGCTCAATACCCATGTGAGTCTCTCTCTCTTTCTCTCTCTCTTTCTAGCATTTCCACATGAAGAAATTTGGGCTTGAAAGTGAAACAATCATGCAAAAAATGTAAAAAAAGTATATGAGAAGGGCAAAAAAAAAAAAAAAAAAAGAAAAGAGAGAGAGAAGTGGCTGTTTTTTTTTTTTTAGTACGACATTCGGAGTGGAGGGATTCGAATCTCTAACTTCATGGTCGAGGGTATATGCCAATTACCGCTGAGCTATGCTCACCTTGGCGAAAAGTGGCTGTTAAATATATTGTTTTCATTTTCCCTTAGAATCTGAGTTTGTACTCAAAGATTTTGCCACGTACAAAAAGCTTATCACTTCCAAGTTGGTAGTCGGTTGTTTCATCTTCATCTCCAAATCGTATATATATGATTTTGATAAATACATCTTTTCTACCGTTGAAAGCCCAAAAACTAACAAATCTACCGTCTATCGGGTATTTGTTCTTTCGGACAGGAAGATGTATATAATGTCTTAACCAATTGAACTATTTGCAAGTTGATTTTGATAGGTAAGACAGACTTATGTGAATTATGTTCAAGTTGACTCTCGATAAGATTTTTAAGACAAATAGGCGTATAATACTTTTAAGAACAATACTTAGCTACATACCAGTGTGTAGATATACCTTCCTACAAACTAGCGTTAAAATATTGACAACTAGGAGAGATAATACCTTAAAGACAAAACTTTTCTACATTTTTCTCTCTTGATTTTAATGAGGTGGGTAGAGAGATTCCCTACATACCGTTATGCGGTTAAGTATTATTGTTCATATTTTCTTTAATTGAACTATGTTCAGATTGACCCTAATTTTTAAAGACAAATAGATGTATAATGACTTGACCAATTGAACTACATACGTTCTGTTCTTCTTAGAGTTAACAACATGTGGGGATAAGGAATAATAACTTTTTACTTTTTGATCAAAAGTAATATATGTCTTAACCAGTTGAGCTATATTCAGGTTACTCGTTATCGTGTTATATATGTTTTTGAAGTGGGGTTTGTGTGAAAATGGAGAAGTGGGTGTGGGCTTAGCTAAAACAAAACCAAAACACATACATGTTGGTGTGAAATATTATTCTAAACTTTAGGAATTGGGCCTGAGAGAGTAACAGCTGTGAAGAAGGCCATTTTAATTTATGTTGCCTTTTGCTTTTCTAGTCAAGGGTTCAAACTAAAGAAAAACAAGCAGCAGACACAGAGCTCTTAAGCCTTTAGAAAAATCAATTTGGTTTTTTCTTCTCTCTCTCTCTCTCTTTGTTTTTTCCCTTTTCCCACAAACCACCTACATATTCATATCATATCATTTTATGATATCATATTGTTATCTTTCTTCTAAATTTCCCAAAGCCTTAAAGTTGATGTCTAGGTTTTGAGCCTTAACTTTTCCTTTTCCCTTCTCTCTCTCTCTCTCTCTCTTCCTTCAGTTAAAGTTGAGAGCAAATTCTGGTTTTTTTTTGCCTTTTTTTTTGCCTTTTTTTTTCCCTCTTGTGTTAAAGCAAGTTTATAGCTCTCTCAAAACCCACATCAACAGTTTCTTCTTCTTCTTCTTTTTTTTTTTTTTTGCTTCTTTCTCTCTCTCTCTCTTTCTTTAGGGTAAGTAAGTATATAGCTTTTATTTCTCTTCTCTGAAGATCTCTTTCTCATGTGGGTTTCAACAAAATTGAAACTTTCTCTATTTCCATTATTTTTTACCTTCAATTCTTGAATCTTGATTAATTTTGTGGCTTTTTCTTCTTCTTCTCCCTCATTTGGACAAAACCCAGTTCGTAGATTTCAAATTTAATTACTGGGGTTTGAAAAAGTTGCCTCCTTTTTCTTCACAGTGATGAGAATTTACAATACCAAGTTGATATCAAGCTTGAAAGATAGAAGAATAAGAAGAAGAAGATAGCATATATTTTTATCTCTCTCTCTCTCCTTTTAATCCAAAAACGACGCCGTACAAAGAAGAGTATTAGAAGCTATGAGTATGAAGAGCAATTTGGGGTCAATCACCAGCTCTGATCTCATAGATGCGAAGCTCGAGGAGCATCAAAAGTGCGGATCGAAGCAGTGCCCGGGTTGCGGGCACAAGCTCGAAGCGAAACCGGTAAAAACACAGGACCTTCTGCTTTGATACAAAGTCGGGTTTGTTTTTTTTGTTATAAATTTTGTTTTGTTTAGGTTGAATTTAGTTGGGAGATTTTGGAATGGAGTGTGCAGGATTGGTTAGGTCTACCAGCAGGAGTGAAATTTGACCCAACAGACCAAGAACTGATAGAACATCTTGAAGCTAAAGTGGAAGCTAAAGATGAAATGAAATCTCACCCTTTGATTGATGAATTCATTCCTACAATTGAAGGTGAAGATGGAATTTGTTATACTCATCCTGAAAAGCTTCCTGGTAATTTTTTTTTTTTGGAAAAGAGGCTTCCTGGTAATTTAATTAATTAATTAGTTTTTTTTTTTTTTTAATTTTTTGCTCTTTAATTAAACTCTCTCTCTTTTTCCTCTCTCTATGGAATGAAAAATGTGGATAAAGACGAATATTTTGAGTCAAATTTAATAAAATTATCTCTATGTCGATATATATGTATATTTTTTTTAAAAAAAAAAGATTGAAAAAACATAATAGGAAATTTAGCAAATCATTCTTTGAATTGGATAATGTTTGCTTAGTTTGCTTATATATGTGTCCAATGCAGTTGGGATTTTCTTTTCTTTTTTGTTTTTTTCTTGTGCTTCCTTTCAAGTTGGATATGACTTTAGGGAAAACCCCATTTTGCATATTATGGTTGCACCTAAGCCAACCAACTTGGAATTTTGCTAAAATTCTTGTTGCCCAAAAAAAAAAAAAAATCCCAATTTGACGTGGTTTAATTTCCAATCTCACCGATAACCATTCGATACAATTTCAAAATCCGTCCATCAATTTTTGCAAAAAAAAAAAAAAGTCGTGACATGCATTGTCCTAATCTCATTCAAGAACGTGAGAGTGGGAATTCAAACAGGTATTGAAAATATTCTCACATAACCCTCGAATACAGGGTTAAAGTACGATTTTTATTTTTCTCTCGTACATACAACAATGCAGAATCGTCAGCCACAGTGTTTCGACCCGACCCGTCAAACGATTTTTCCCAAAAAAAAAAAAAAATCAATAATTTTGGTGTTTTTGTTGCAGGAGTTACAAGAGATGGGTTGAGCAGGCATTTCTTCCACAGGCCATCGAAAGCTTACACGACAGGAACAAGAAAGCGACGGAAAATCCAAACGGAATGCGACTTCCAAGGCGGCGGCGAAACACGGTGGCACAAGACCGGAAAAACCCGACCGGTTATGGTCAACGGCCGCCAAAAGGGCTGCAAAAAAATCCTCGTTCTCTACACAAACTTCGGCAAAAATCGAAAGCCCGAAAAGACCAACTGGGTCATGCACCAATACCATTTGGGCCAACACGAGGAGGAGAAAGAAGGCGAGCTTGTCGTTTCCAAGATCTTTTACCAGACACAGCCACGTCAGTGCAACTGGTCCTCCTCCGACAAGGCCGGCGGTGGCGGCGGTGGCGCTGTCGAGGTCAGCAGCGACAATGTTGTTCTTACTACTAGGAGGGAGAGTGGGAGTGGGAGTTGTTCGTCTTCTCGGGAAATGGCGACCCCGAGAGACGAAATGTCTCCCGTGGGTGGTGGTGGTGGCGGCGGCGGCGGTCTTTGTCCTCCGCCGCATATCGCGGTTAGCTACGGCGGATTGGATCATATTCAGACATTCAAAGCTGATCATTTTAGCTTTGGTCCCTTCAGGAGAAGCTTCGATGAGGTTTGTATAATTTTTGATTCCATGCATGTTGGATATTTCTCAAAACTCATTTGCCTTTTCCATTTTTTTTTAATGAATTTTTATTTTCAAGAAACTATTTTTTTTTTTAAAGAATGATATTTTCCTATATACGATTACAAACAACTTCTACTTATTTTCTGATGTAGATTATTTTTAGTGGCTTAGAGATCGATGTTCGTAAGATAATAACCCACATCGAAAAAAAAATTAATAGTATTTTCCAAATTTTAGTTGTCTCTAGTTTTTTTTGTTTTTTTTTTTTTAAATGTTTTTCCTTTCAAAAACATTCTCAAGAGAACAAAAGATTTCATGGAAAAAGGAAATTAAAGGGAATAGTTCATTTTTGTATTCTTTGTACTCTAGGGGTAAAAATGAAATTTAGAAAGAAAAAGCTTAGGAACAGGAAATGAAGATTAACCCATAATTAGGACAAATAAATGTATGGTGGGAATATTGCTAATTAGAAACAAATTAATATCTTTATGATTTAATCAATCATAATAATTTAAGGAGGTTAAGAAATCAAATTGGAAAGTTTTTATGTAGGTTTTCTCATACCTCATTTTGCTTGCAATTGCAGCATAATTTCATGTCCTAATTAGAGAGTTTTGGAACATTATATTGTAATTGTCATCTAACTAAATAAGACTTGCTTACCCATCAAACAGTAACATTAAATTGACAAAACAATAACAAAAGAAAACAACACAAAAAGAAACACTTGCAAGATAATTAATCAATTTGTTCTATATATTTTCCATAGGTTGGGATTGGAGAAGCTTCAACAGCAAGAGAAGGCGCCCCGACCGAGGAGATCGGAGACCATCACCACCACCACCATCGTCACCATCTTCAACGGCAGCACCACCACCACCATCCGATGGTGACTACCGCATTTCAAATCACGCGACCTTCAAATCCAATCTCCACGATCATCTGCCCGCCTCCGCTCCACCATTCCTCGATCATTCTCGACCACGACTCGTACCGAGTTTCGCCATTGATGCTACAAAACGAAAGCTTTCAGGTAAACCAAAAAAAAAGTAGATATGAGATTAAAAATGAAGAATTTTCTTTTGGTGTGTTATGGTATGGTACAATTCTTTTCACTTTGGAATATTATAAGCTTTGAGAAAAGAAAGATTTTTTTTTTTTGAATAGAAAATAAAAAATAAAAGTCATAAAAGATGATGGTTTTTCTTTACAGCAACAGCAAGAACAACAGCAGCAACAACATCATCATAAGCTAGGAGGAAGGTCTGCTTCTGGTTTGGAAGAACTCATAATGGGCTGCACTTCATCTAATATCAAAGAAGTGAGTAAATTTTATGCACCATTTTCAAATTAAATTTCAAATTATTTCTTTAAATTCTATTCTCTTTGAGTAAATAAGCAAAAATAAACTTATAAGTTTGGTTTCTGAAACTTTCAGAGTTGTGTCTAATAAGTTCGTTACCCGCCTCTAATTTTTATATATATTTTTTTATTTTGTATCTAATAGGGTTCATAAACTTTCAATTTTGTGTGTAATAAGTTTTTGAATTAAACACAGTACTGAAATTTAAGGCCTCATTTGATAACCATTTGGTTTTTGAAAATTATGCTTGTTTTCTTCTAAATTCTCTACCATGGCTTTCATCCTAGTTAAGGTTGCATTTGAATTCTTAGCCAAATTTTAAAAACAAAAACAAGTTTTTGAAAACTACTTTTTTTTGTTTCCAAAATTGGACTTGGTTTTTGGAAACAAGGTAGAAGATTGATACTAAAACCAAGAAACTTATAGGTAGAAGTATGTGTGTATAAACTTAATTTTCAAAAACAAAAAAACAAAAAACCAAATGGTTATCAAACGGGGTCTAAGGAATTTATTAAATACTTTTTAAAGTGTAAGGATCTATTAGGCACGATTTTGAAAGGGTTGGGGCTAAACTTATTATGATTTAAACATTATGTTAGAAAATAGGGTAAGGAATATTTAGGTAAAAGAAGGTGAGGGAAGAAAAAAAGGAAAGAAACCCAAATTCTTTATTGGTATTATTTTGAATTAAAGAGTATGGAAACAGTGATACTCTCTCTTGGGTTTCCTTTTTCTCTTTATCTCTTCTTTATTATAGTTTTCTTCTCAGAATCTAAGTTTTAGTGTTTATTTTATAATAGAGGAAAAGCAAAACTCAAACTGATCCAGACAAGAGAATATATTCTGCTTCATTTAATTTGGAATGAAACTTGCTCAAAACCAGAAGTAAAAAAAAAAAAAAAAAAAAAAAAAAAGTTGATAAATTGAAATACAAATCTCAACTTCCTTTTGAGCCATAGTGGGTGCCCTTTTTGTTTTCAATTTTTTTAATAGCATATTTTTTTTTTTTTTTAATGTCATAAAACATGATAAAGCTCTCCCATTTCTAGGGTTTTGGTGGATCTCCAACTTTGTCATTTTTTAAAAACTAAGAATCTCTCTCTCTCTCTCTGATTTTAGGATTTGTTTTAGAGTTTCTATTGAAGATTTCCTTCACTTTCTTAATTTTGTAGCCTTCTTTTTAAGCAATAGCTTTAAGGTGAGAGGGTTTGATATACACCGATCCGAACGAGCTCTAATGGACATATTTCATGTGGGTTATTTTCAGTGACTCACAGATATTCGTGGGTTTTACTTAATTATTAAATGCAATAAAAATGAACTAATACAAGCAACCTCCATTAGAAATGTCAACAGGAGCTCCTACTGATCAGTGTGTAGCTAGGCACGTATTATTATTATTTTTAACCTCGTTTCCTTTGAGTTTTTCAGGATTTTCTTGTTTTGTTCAAATACTCTCCCATTTTAGAAAGCATATGATACTAACTCATAACTCTTTAGAAGAGACTAGAGACGTTTTAACAGCCGAACTTATTCAAATTGATGCTTTGTTGAATGCTTTGACGGTGATTAGATAGGGTTTTATGAAAGAAACATTGTTCGATCTCTCACGTTTATGCATTAGATATGAAGACGAAAATGAAAGAGAAACCCTAATTTTGATAGATTGTTTGTGCATGGTTTTGTGTTTTTTTTTTTAATGTTTTGTAGGAGTCAACCATGGCAAACAACCCTCAAGAAGCAGCAGAATGGATGAAGTACTCCCCTTTCTGGCCTGACCCTGACAACCCAAATCATCATTGATAGAAGCAAAAAAGGGAAGCCAACAAAAAAAAAAAAACACCCAAGTTTCTTCCTTAAAGAGACAACATTATTATCCTCATCATTATTACATCTATAAGCTTCTCTTGAAAAAAAAAAAAAAAAAAAAAAAAACCATCTCCTTTCGATTTCTCTTCGACATGAGGCCATAAAACAAAATAATCCCATTTCTCTCCTTATCTTTTTACCAAAATTAAATTAATTCCATGCTGGAAAGAAGAAAAAAAAAAAAAAAAAAAAAAAAGGAAGAGATTAAAAAAAAAAAGAAAAAAAAAAGGCTGCAGCTTTGGAAGCAAAAGGGTCAAAGCAAGAAAAATCCAGTCTGAGGCATCAAAATCATCAACGTTATCATTACAGTATCATCTTCTTCATCACTTATTCTTTCTTTTAATTTTGATTTTTTTTTTTGTTTTTTTTTTTTTTTTTGGAATTTTTGTATAGTTCTTGCTTTTGTGTTTTTTTTTTCTTCCCTTTTTTTACACAGAAATACACCAGAAATTGATATACATTTTGCTATCTCATTGAGCTTGTATTATTATTATTGATTATTTATGTTCTTAGGAAAGATATAGAGAGATTATATTCATTAAAAAATTCTCTCCAATTATAAAAATGAACAAATTAAAGATCACAGTTGAGGTTTTTTTTTTTTTTTTTTTTTAGTGCCTAAACTTTTTCTATTTTCACCTTTATAAGCACTTTGGAGAAACTTAGATGCTGCTTGCCCCTAGTAATTGCTATAATAATATAATATATATATATATTTTGTTACTTTCATTCTTGTCAAAAGAAAAGCAACTGTGCATGCTTCTCTTTCAAAACCTTAATCTTCCAATAGTTGGCTAGTAACATGAAATAAAGTGCAATAGTCTCTCTTCTCTAATTTCCCGCTCTCTATAGAGTATTATTATTCGATTTCTTAGGGGGCATTTGAGGTGCGAGTTCGACATCTTGAGCTCAAAAGTTCGAATGAAGGGTTTGGAAAACCTATGTGTGTTTGGACATATATAGGTTCGGTTTCTTAAGTCTAGGTTTAGAAAAACTGCTTTCGAGTGCAGGTTTAGGAACTCTGTGATTAAACTGTATTTGGATCGGAGTGTAAGGTTCGGATTAGAAGTAATTGAAAGTCTAGTTTAGTTGTTTATTATTATTAGTTGTAGGTTAAAAAAAATATTGCTGCTTCCTGAACTTTCATGAAAAAAAACAATTTAGTCTTTAAACTTTAGTTTAATTATAACAATTTAGTCTCTGTAATTTGAAATTTGTAACAATTAAGTCCTTGAACTTTAATGTGTAACAATTTAGTTTTTGTTCTTTAGAATTGTTATTAATTTAATCTCTATTGTGAAAAATACCATCAACATCAAGTGTCGATTTTTATCATGTAACAACTAATTAGTTTTTATAGGTTATGAACATATTTGGTCCCTAATCAATTTATCATTAGCAAGTAAGAAATTTAATTAAATCTTAACAATATTTTTCATAATAGAGACTAAATTGTTACAAAATTGAAAGTACAGAGACTACATTGTTGTAAACTAATGTTCAAAAACTAAACCGTTACTTTTATGAAAGTTCTAGGACCAATAATGTCATTGTTATTTTTTTTTAAATAACAGCTTACACATTATTCAAGTTTGTGCCAATAATGTCATTGTTGTAAAACTGCATATTTTCTTTTCTCTCATATAAAGTAAATCAACTTTAAACATCTCAATGGGAAATCTCTTGGGTGGAGCTCTCCATATCACAGAATGTGCTTTAAATTTTCCTTTTTATTCTTTCTCATCCAACCAAGACTAAGACTTTAAGAGAGTTCCATGTGTTTTGGGTTCAAATTTATGTCTACATACATATATATACATGTTGGTAGGGTTCCGATACATCGTTTTTCCTCCGAGATGTCGATTTTTCGGTTCGTATTTCCTTCGAGATGTCGATTTTTCTTCTTGCTGGAAAATGTTTTAGGATCTTTCTCTTTGTGTAAGAATAACATGGGGTTTCATACTTTATGACACTCTTAATTTAACTTATTCCTTTTTTGCTTTATTCTATTCTAGATTCCAACTTTATTTCATTTTTGTAGTGATTAATTAATATATATATATATATATATATATATATATATATATAATTTGGATATTATTTAGTGAATTTTTTTTCCTCTCAAAATTCATAGAAAGAGAGAGAGTAACGTGATGCATGTTGGGTTCTTTTTGATTCTCAAGGACGTGCATGAAATTTATTTATAATAAGATTGGAAGTGATTTGGTAGCTGTTTTATTTCTTAGTAGTTTCCAAAGGGAATAAAAGATATTATGAATGAGAAAAAAGAGAGAGAGAAAGAGAGAGACAAGAATAAACTTTTGGATTTGAAAATGACCTATTATATTATGAGCACATCATCTTCAAAATCTCTCCATTTCTCTCTCTCTCTCTCTCTCATCTTATAAATTTGAATTTTTTATAAAGATTATAAAGTTATGTGTGTTGGCAAGAGATTTGAATTCCATGTGGGAACTTTTAATCGATTTTGCTCGACTCAATGCTGATACTAGCTATTAAGAAGACAGAGTGAACCATATTCATGAGTTAGCTGTCGCTCGATGGTTCAAAATACATATCAGGTTGTAAACTTGGACATTTGTTAGGTTGTTCATTTGAATCGTGGCAGTTTATCTACCCAAAGATATAGAATATCCTACGCGTTTTACTACAACAATGTTTTAGGTTTAGATATTTGTTCTGTTGAGATCAGTTGGAAAATATAATATATCACAAAGAAAAAATGGTTAAAGAGTGAGAGGTGGTGGAAGAAAGAGTCACGTCCTGACTTTTATAAAGATTACTTAACTGATAGCCACGTTATGTAACTGGTCGCTTTTCCAATAATTTCTCGACTAGCTGGGGTTAGCGAAAGCTAGAATGAATAAAGAGAGAGGAGAAGATCCAGGGGATTAGGGATGGTGGAAGAAAGTCACGTTCTGAATTTTATAACGATTACTTAACTGATAGTCATGTTATCTGATTGGTTGTTTCCAATAATTCTCGAGTAGCTAGGGTTAGCGAAAGTCAGAATGAATAGAGAGAGAGGGGGAAGATCCTAGGGGGATTAGGGATGGTGGGTGGGAATATTAGGAGGAAGGATGTACCTATTTTAAATTCATATGAAGTGATAAAATAAAAGGAGGGAAAAAGTGATGAATTGGTTGAACCTAAAAAGAAAGTGATATTTTAGTTCTTTATGTAAGATTTTGGTTGCTTTTAAAGGTAGGAAAAGAGTGTAAATATATAATATTATTAGAGTATCTATGGCTTGAGAAGGGTTTTGGTTAGCTAGGGTTAGGGTTTTTCTTTTTTGGTTTGCAGATTTGGTCCCAAAAAGAAGTTGCAACAAGAATTAATAGTAGTGCAAAGAGGAATATCACAACATGGCCAAACTCAACCTTTTATTGGATTCTTCCATAGTGCCATAGACATGGTTTTTTTTTCCCCTTTTTGCAATAAATTTTTTTAATTAACCAATCATATACTCTATGTATTCTCTAATGCTAATTTCTTATAAGTAAATTAGAGATGTTAATATGGACAAATATTTTGTAAAGTACTTTACTTAGCCTTTAAGTATAAGGAAAAGCTTTGATGTTATATATCCTTCCTCATGAACACATCATCTCCCTTTCCCTAATAATGAAGGACAATTTATTGAATAGGTATATAGAACTAATCTGATCAAATGTTCGCTTCAAAATATAACATGCTAAAAGAATTTTAGACGACGTGTAGATCAGTGCCAAAATGAGACGAGTTTGTCAATCTTATCTTTGGATATGACTTGGGCCAATATATGTTTAAGAGAAGTTGACAATTTTGGGAATGAGGTGGATTTTCTTTTCTAGTTTGATGTATTTTTAAAAGATAATATAATTAAATAGATATGATGTGAAATATGTGTGTTTTAATTTAACTTAAAACCATTCATGAAAGTTTTCTATGACTTTTTTGGAAGATCAAAGTTGAGGTATTCTATAGAAAGTGCATTCACCCCCCTTGTTCCTTCTTGACATTGGAAAAAGAATTTTTGCAAGAAAAATAATATCATCATTTTAGGAGGAATCATCCTATAAAAGGTGTTTTTCTTTGGGATATATATATATATATATATATATATAAATCATGGTTTCTCTTCAAGGGCTAAATCCTCTTAATGGAATAGAAGCCCATCTTAGCCTTTTCCCACAAGTTGAATTGATTTAGTTCGAGATTGTTGTAACTTTTCAAATAATTATTGTTGTCAAATGTAATTTTTTTTAAAAAATAATTATAATATGAAATAAATTAGTGTTGATATACTTTAAATTTAAACATGAAAAAGTGGAAAAAATAATTTTTTTTTAAAAGTTTGTTCGAACTAATTGGAAGACAACAACATTTTTGGGAAGCCATTTTTTTTTTTAAATGTCATTAACTAGATTTTACAAATTAGTGTAATTGAAAAGGTGATTTTATTTATATTGATATAGACTTAGTTTTATCATTTAATGCTGACAAAATTCAATTTCAAATGGAACAATACTTGGCTGCATATCGGTAGGTAGGGCATACCCCATTAAAATCTTGACAACTAAGAAAGAGAAAAGGAGAAAATAAGATTTTTTTAATCTCTCCAAGTGGTCAACATTTTAATGGTGCGTAGTATATTTTTCTTTCAAATGGAGGTCAAAATTTAGACATTCTTTTGTGGTTAGAATTTTCAAATAATTTGAAGTTTGGAGGGATAAAGATCATGATGGAACTTAATGAACTTAGTCTTTAAATATCAAAATTTATTCATGAGTGAAAAATTAATTAAAAAAAATTATCAAACATATGTGACATAATCAAATGTGTGTATCAAATAAACCACTACTTATTTGCTTTTAAGTTAAATTATAGTGTTTACAATATAACTAGTGATGATGACTATTCACATGACTTGATCTATATCACTAAATGAACTTGTAATTACTCAAGATGCATGTAATGCTAAGGCAAATCTTTAACAATTGATCAACTTATAGTAAATGATCAAAATACATCATTGAAATAACAATGTTCATCATGTGATTATCTTAATGTAAATTTAAATTATAAATTGTACTTTCTATGTGATCTTACTATTTAGTGTATCTAATAATTAACAATTTAAATAGATAGATTAATTCTTCTATAAAACACATTCATGACTTCCAATATGAGAGTGTTTTTAACATCCCAGGTAAAATTTATCTTTTCTTAGTTAAAATTAGGCTATATGTTTTAGTCCTTAACGTTTGAGTATTTTTTTTTCATTTTAGTCCCTATTGTTTAAAATGTTTCAATTTAATCCCTTATTATTTAAGAACCATCAATTTAGTACCTAATTGTTGGTGAAGTACTAAAAATATTGGCCAATAAAAACTTACACGAAACAATACTTAGTGAATTAGCGGAAAATTTAGAGAAAAATGTTTTTAAGAGAGTAAAGTTTCTAATTCATTCTTCTAATTTTCTAAAAGATTAAAATTGATAGAAATTTTGAGTTTTCTTCTTTTAAATGTCATTTTGTCTTTTATAATTCCAATTCACAAGTATTATGTCAGGTAAGTTTATCATTAACCAATTTTAGCATATCACAATGGAAGACTAAATTTTTTTTAAAAAAATATTAATACATAAGAGACTAAACTGAAAATTTTAATCAATAGAGACTAAATTATAAAAAAATACGAAATCATTAAAGATTAAAACATATATATTTAACCATTAAATTATTTTCCTAATTTTTCATGGTGTTAGGCTGCATATCACAAAGTATTTTCTTTAAATATATCCAAAGCATTTATTAAAAGCATGTTAAAGGTACTTTATAGTTTTTTTATATATATATATATATATATAATTTTATTCTTATAGTGCATTAAATTATTCACAAAGGTCAACCAATTAATTCCCTTCAATAAGGATCCAAGATGAAAGGATATGCAAGAAGAGCAATGGACTCCATCTATCTTTTTTTTTTCCCCTAAATTTATTTTCCAATAATTTGAAGCCAAAATTATTATCTTTGATTGAGTAAATTAATTTCTTGAAGATACTTTTTCTAGCAAACTTTCTTTAATTTTAGGTTCCAATAATGAACCATTTTTTTTATTTTATTTTATATATTTTTTATTCTAGCTATAATTAGATATTTTCAAAATAAATAAATAAATAAAGAGGTACAAGTCTTAGCTAAAAAAAAGAATTAAAGTCACTTAATAGGAACCCATAACCCAAAAGCATGTAATGAATATAGAAACCAACTTTTCAAGGTTGGTCACAAACTCACTTTAATCATCTAATTACTTGCAACAATCTAATACAATAATTTTTATATGGTGACACGTTACCAAACCACAGATAGTTATTTAAGTACCTCGATTCATTGACAAGGTTTTAATTCAATTTTATTCTTTAAATAGACCTATATATTTTTAATATTAAATTACAAATTTAGTTCTCGAACTTTGAGTCTAAGAGGTTCATAGACAGTGTCTAATAAGTTTCTAAACTTTCAGGTTTGTATTTAATAGACCTTAAACTTTAAAAGTGTCTAATAAATCTTCGGACATATTAAAAAAATTTAAAATTTAATTGATCTATTAGATATAAAATTAAATTTTATGCCTAATTGAACCCTAAACTTTCAATTTTGTGTCTAGTAAGTTCATGAATTTTAAAAAATGTTGAGTAAGTCGAGAACATATTAAATACAAAATTAAAAATTCATATTCCTATTGAACACAAAACTAAAAGTTTTAGATCGACCAAATAGACACACAACTTCAAAGTTCTAAGACTAAATTTATAATTTAACCTATTCTAAAATATTGTTCTTTTTTATTTTCCAAGTTTTATAGCATGAATGTAAATATTTGAATATCAAACTTTTAAAATATAATGTTATGTTTGAACTAATTGAACTACGCTCAAATTTGACTTTAAAATATACTAATTAAGCTTCTACATTTGTTTTCTCCCTTACAAATCCACATCACCTGCTTTCAAATATATAATTCGAAAAAATTTCTAATACTATAGTAGTACATACTCCTTCCATTCAGTATTTGACACGTCATTTAATGATATAATATTTTATTTAATGAATCACACACTATTCTTAAATGCTTCATTTAATGGAAAACAATGAATGGAGGTAGTATGAAAACCATAGTACTAGAAATTTAAATTTCTAGTACTATGGTTTTCATACTACCTCCATTCAACATTTGACACATCATTTAATGATCATTTAATGATATAATATTTTATTCAATGGGACCCACACCATTTTTAAATGTTTGTTTCATGGCAATCAATAAATGGAGGTTTTCCATACTACGAAGTATTAGAAATTTTCCCGTGACATATGGTGACGTGAAACATAAGTCCACAACATGCCACGTAGGACTTTTGGTAAATACAGCACCATAATCTAACTGTAAACACCAAAACAGCTTTTTATACAGAAACCAAAACAAAACGTTTAGAATAGAAGTTGGCAACATTGAGAGAACTTACTTTCTCCTTGAGGTAAGGTTGTGCGTTTTACACTTAATATTCAACCTGTGGCATAAGTTTAAGTGGTAATCGATCATGAGTTTACAGGGATTCTTGGTTTTTCTGCTGCTGCCAGCAAGAAGAAAGAAATTACCTTTTTGACTCGACAGAACTAACCGATACAGTTGTACAACCTATAGAACAGATTCGGTTCAGGTTCAAGTAAGGCCGCTACCTCCGCTAAGCCAAAAACCAAAGGATGCAGGTACACGACCTATAGAACAGATCACGTTCGAGTAAGGTCGTTACCTTTTTTGACTCCATAGCCAAGAACCAAAGGATACAAGTGTACAATCCATAGAACAGATCCTGTTCGTGTAAGGTCGTTACCTTTTTGATTCCGTAGCCAAGAACCAAAGGATACAAGTGTACAACCTATAGAACAGATCCTGTTCAAGTAAGGTATTTTACCTTTTTTGACTCCATAGCCAGCAAATTAAGAGTTTCCAGCACAAACCACAAGGTTTTCTTGAGAGGATAATTCAAAGGAAGGGAAAATTTTGATGTACTAGTTATGTACAACCTAATCACTGTTTAGTTCTATGAACTTCAGACCAACGACGTTGTTCGATCCTTTA
The DNA here is from genome assembly GCA_017139565.1 of Luffa aegyptiaca. NCBI lineage: Eukaryota > Viridiplantae > Streptophyta > Magnoliopsida > Cucurbitales > Cucurbitaceae > Luffa > Luffa aegyptiaca. The sequence continues at coordinate 49,350,742 of CM029402.1, read as the reverse complement.
CCATTCACCGCTTCACCACTCTAAACAAGAGTTTGATTCTTACTTCCATGAATCTTCTGTACAGGAGCGGGTTGAAATGCTTGAGAGGGGCGTGCTATGGGTATAAGTCGGTCATCAACAAGCACGAGCCTCCGACACGGGCAGACGCTTAATGAGAGATCCACTACTGCCATGAACTATCAAAGAGGAAAATAGGCATGACAACCTTGCTATCATCGGCTTTGACTTACCCATCCTAGGGAAGACTGCAAGTTCTCTACCCGCACTGTCGATGCATGTACCGTGGTATCCTTCTAGATCGTCTTTTGTAATGAGCACTGCATCTCCTCCTGAGGGTGAGCTTGAACTTGTAACTGGTCGACGGTTGCTGTATTCTTGAACAGCCTGTGTGTTGTATGTAACACCATAAGGATAGCCAAAAAATAAACTCAGGATGAAAATATATTATAAAGCATATGTAGTTAACCAAAAAAAGAGTTATCCCAAAAGCTTGTCACAGACTCACAGAACACAACTTCTTGGCAATTGAATTGCCCAATCTACAGTGTGAAAGCAACATAAGTGTTGAGATAACAGCAGTTGAACTAAAAACTATATGATTTCCACAAGTTTCTAATATAATACATTTTAAGTTTGAGGAGTAAATTCTTTTACCTCCCACTGCGAAGGGGCGAGCAACACTCGTGGCCTTCTAGAGCGCACGTATTCTAGGGCAGCAGACGGGGTCATGTGCTTATATTTGACCTGAAAAAACCAAATCAACATAATCTCGATTCTTTGTGCAAGTTACAAACTCTACATATTTCAAAAGATCATTTCTTTTTCACACGTCTCACAATAGTACAGAACTTCTGCACAGAAGGGTACATGATATTACCAAATAGCAAAGCACAATGGTCGTGCTCCTTCCTCGTCCTGCTTTACAATGGACGTATGTTGTTTTACCAGAAGATGCATTTCCTGAATGTGAAACAAAATATATAAAGTCATAGCACACATATTGGAAGAAACAGAGAAAGAAATGAAGCTACAAGGAATTACAGATACAAGAATAACTCACTGTGAATAAAGTCCACAGCTCTGCTAATATCAGAAAATTTAGGAGCAAAACAATAATCTCTCGTGGGGATCTTTAAGTGGTCAATTCCATGGCGCTGCAGAACATTCGACAGTCAGCTAATTAGTACAACGTTCGTGCATCAAGTGATTATTAAAAAACTCTTCAATATTCAATCTAATAGGAAAGGAACAAGTCTGAGGATAGATTGAAAAATGGATATTGAGCCTTCTTTTAAGGTTCTTTGGCTAGTCAAAACATGAAAACTTAGCTCCCTTCCATTGAAGAGTGGAGAGCATCCAGTTCCAACCCAGTGAACAACAAAATTTTTCAAGCTGAGTATAAGAAAATATAAGAAAACAACTGCAAAGAAAGAAGAAACGTGACTCACATAATATAAGGAAGATGGAACTAGTGTTTCATAAGGTTCATTGAGAGTGATAACGCCGCCAACACCAAGCTTCTTCAATCTCGGCACGTCTTTGGGGAAAGGCACTGCACCCAGCAACAGAAACTGGGAAGGCAAAACAAAGGCGTTAAAATTAATAACGACGAAATGATTGAAAACTTATTCATCAGTCAAATGCAGAGACAAATTTACAACAAAAATTACATAAACATAAACAAACAAATCCATTTAGTTTCTAGAAATCCACAAACTCCACAAAGTCTTGTGATTAAAAAATACAGTCTTATCATATCCTGATCATCAAACCCATCAGATTCTGACTATCAAATCCATCACACAGATTATAAAATTTTCTTGTCCTGAAAATTATCCCAACCTGAAAGTCAAACAGCTCAAAACCTGCCTCCAAACGTCAGAGATAGACTAAGAAAGTTAATACAATCAAGAAAATATTCTAGGCAGACATTTCAATTCTGATGAAAACAATCATCAACTGATCAGAATGGAGGAAAATCAATATAACACATGTAAATAAAACGTGGAAATCCAATCAACCTGATCGACTTCATCCCACCATCTGAATTCAGCTTCCATTTTATTCCGAAGCACGTTATACAAAAGGGTAGGATAAAACAAGATTCGAGCCCCAGCCCCAACCAACGCTCTTTTAGCATCGACCTTCACAATCTGACCACTGCCGATTTCTTCATCCCGATCAGACCCAGCATCTTCCAATTCCACGATCTTCATCCCAAAAACCCCAGAAGAAGAACAAATTCCCAATACCCAGATGACCAAATCAAAACCCCAAATCAAAAAAACCCAATTTCCACGCAATTGGGGGGAAATCAAACCGCAATTTCAGTAGAAATGAGAGGAAATACGATAACTACATGAAGGGGTGAGAATCGAAAGTGCTGGAAAATTGGAGCAAAAGGGGTATCGATTGGAAAGCGAAAGAAACTGAAATCGAACACCACAGGTTAAGGAATCGATGAATTTAGAGAGATCAAGAGAGAGAGAATCTCTCTACTATGAAGCGGTCTGAGAAAAAGATAGAGAAAGGAGCGATGGAATCATCCGCAGAATGAGAAGAAAATGGAAACTGAATAGTCAATGAAGAAGAAGGATTGTATCCGCACACACCAAATTTCTCAATTCAGAAAACGATTCTAAATTCTTGCCCCAATTTGGTGTGACTGTGAGGTGGCACCTGTACATTGAGAGGATGATAATCTCATTTTCTAAGGTATCTTACTTGTTAAGAAATACTTCTTATTTAGTTTAGAGATTGAAAGTTCAAATCTTTTACTAGAAAATTTTTAGGATTTCGGTAGATAATATCGAAACCTTTTATAGGTTAAACTATCATTTTGATTTTTATAGTCCGAGAATTGTTATATTTTAGCGTTTCACTTTCAAATGTTTAGATTTAGTCTTTGTACTTTCAATAAATCTTAAAGTTAGTTATTAGTTTATAGTTGATTTTTCTACAATAATTAATTTTTATGAATTTTGGAAAGATATTTATCTTTTATTGAATGGAAATTATTATTGTTATTTTACTAACTTTGATAAAAAAAATAAATAAATAAATAAAATAATGTCAAACTATTGATGAGGACTAATTTTAAAATTTATAGGAGTTACATGGACTAAATTTGGACATTTGAAAGTATATAAACTAAAATGGAACGAGTCCCGAAGTATAGGGGCTAAAATGTTATTTTAACAACTTTCATACTATTTTAGTTTATTGTTTGCCACAATAACAACATTTTAAGAATAGGGTAGAGTTCATAAAATACAATAATATATTATTTAATGACATGTTGAATACGAATGGAAGAATATAGTACTATTGTAGTATTAGAAATTTTACGAATTCTTTCTCCACATGTGAACATGGAAGATCTTTAATACTCTTGAAGTGGATGCTTCCTCAATTGCCAAGGTGAGCATAGACATATACCATCGATCAAGAGGTCACACGTTCGAATCTCCCACCCCAAATGTTGTTGAACTAAAAAAAAAAAGTACTCTTCCTCAATTCATTTTATGTATTTTGTTTTCTAAATAATTTTTTAGTGTTGTTAGACCCTACATCATTCTTTTTTTTTTTTTTTTTTTTTGAAAATGACCCTACATCATTCTTAAAATATGGTATTAATGTGACTAACAATAAACAAGCGTAATACTAGTATAGCCTTAGTATAGAAAATTTTTCTTTTGTCAATTCAAGTATAAACAAGTGATATTGAATTTAAATAATAAAAATAATAATAAATAATAATAATATTAGCCCATATTTGTAGTATAAGTTACCTTTAGAAAAAGCTTTCATATATATATATATATATATATATATATATATATATATATATAAAGCACTCTCCCCTCTCTGACAAGTGTGTAGTGAACGCTAAGCAGCCAGTCAGTGGAAATCATCTGGATTCAGCTAGCCTTCCAAGCCTCCGTGCTCTTGCCTCCTATATAACTTATGGTTTGTTCCATGCAGGCTTGTAGCCTTAGGCTTGCCACCTGCATCAAAATATCACCCAAATAGAGTATCTTAAGGCATCAATGAGGTAAGCAGTTTAGTGGGATATACGCAACCCAATCACCCTTAAACTAAAACCCATCAATTCACATGCAATCCAAACCCACTGAATGAGACACCAATAGCAGAGATTCAAGGGGAATTAATCATACGCACAATCCTGCACTACATCTACTCAGCCTTTAGCCTAAGATAAATTATCACAAGCTAGCAAAATATGAAACAAATAAAAAACTTTCCAAGAAAACTCGCGTGTGTGTGCGCTTAGCCTTCCTAAAGAAGCCTCTAATGGACCAGGTACAAATTTATGGGATCTTCCACCTATCTTTCCCCTACACTAGAAACTAAGGCTTCGCTTGGAATAACGACTAGAGCAGAATTAGAATGTTATCTTCATGCCCAGGAGCCAGAAAATGATTCACTTTCCTTTCCCTTTTCCTTATGCACACTAATGCTAATATTATGGGATACTAGCTTTCACACTACAGTGTAGGGACCCCTAACCCGAGATTCAACCCTTGGTTGGCCTAACTGAACACAAATAAGCTTTTTGGTATCACAAATAGTGTGCATTAACTTACCCTTTAATTTGTTTGTTAGAAGCCTAACTTGAGCACATCTTTAGCATTTTTTTTTTTTTTTTTTTTTTTTACAATATATGGGATGGAGGATTTGAACTAGCACTTTTTTTTTTTTTTTTTTTTGAGTACATCAACATTTGAGAGTAAGGGATTCTAACCTCTGACCTCTCGATCGAGGGTGTATGCCAATTACCGATGAACTATGCTCGCTTTGGCTAGCACATCTTTAGTTCAATTAATAAATTGTATAAAGAAGGATGTAAGGTTGTATATAATGAATAATTAGGGATTATATTTTTAATTTGATTTTGGTTCTTATTAAATAATTAAGGACAAAGACCAATTTTTATAATAGAAAAAATTTAGAGATTGAAATAGTATATTTGAAAGTTAAAGACTAAAACAAATTAATTACTTAGAAATAAAAAGAATAAAGTTCAATAAATTCAAAAGTTAAGAGAATAAAATATTTAAACCTTAAAGAAAAAAAGGTAAGTTTCTCAATTAAAAACATATTTTTTTTATCATCTTTCCAAATCAACTAGCCTCATGTGATCACCGACCTTGTCTAAACTTTATTGATATTAGAAAAGATTGATATGGGCAATCTTACAAAGCTTTCCACTAAGGCTATAAAATAAAGTTTTTTTTCTTCTTTTTTTTTTTTTTTTTCAGATAAGAAGATAGACAATAAAGTTTAAAAGATGGAAAAAGTTCATTAGTGAAGAAAAATGTGGGAGAAAAACCAAATTCTCAAATTATTTTTTATTTATTTTTTTTTTTAAAAAAACCAAAGTTTCTCATTATATACACATCTACATACATGAGGTTGCTCCACACATCTTCTACAATAATTAATTTTATTTTGTCTATATCTCATCAAAAAAAATTAACCCGACGAGCTAATAGTTTCAATCCAAAAGAAAGCTACAAAATTTTAATATTATTGGTAGTATACTAAAATTAGATTAGTTTTAACTTTTTTTCCTGACAACAATGGGTTGACTAGGCCAAAGCGAACATAGCTCAGCTGTATTTGGCGTATACCCTAGGTCAGAGGTTTGAATTCACTGGAAGAGGAATAGAAAGTGTAACCAAAGAGTGAAAGAGAAGAATCTGTTTTTCTGGATCCCTTCCTAGGTTGCCTTAATGTGCCTTTATACTTTTTCCTCTTACTAGGGTTTCTCCGGAGCTCAGAGGAAAGAAATTGAGCCCCCCCCCCCACCCGAAATGGGCCAACCAGCTCTCCTGGCCGACCTCGGCATGGGGTCGAGGCCAAGGAGGCTCGTGTGTGGGCCGTGGGCCTCTTTTTTCCTTCACCTATGGTGGTCCAGCCCACGAGAGTCGGGCCTGTTGCTTTCGGGTTTTTTGGTGCAATCGGGTTGAAGATATTCTTCACCTACAACATTTTGAATTAAAAAAAGAAAAGAAAAGAAAATACAAATCTTAAGTTAAACTTTTTTTTTCTACTTAGGTGTGTGACACATTAATTAGTAATTTTCTCTATTGACATCACTATGAACGTTACCTCTAGACTAAGCCAATAAATGTAATGGGATCTTGATGGAAGCGAAGTAACCAATGATGTTTTAAAATTTTGAATTTACAAAATGATAGTTTTATGATAGACAATATAAATAAGAACTAATCAATGACGTTTTAGATATTTGAATTTACAAATAATAGCTAGGACATTGACCATCAAGAATTAGCCAATATATAGTTAATGAAATTATTTGAATTTTTTTTTTTTTGAAAAACCTGAAATTATTTGAAATTGAAACAAAAAATATATACACACACATGAATAAGGGGTAAAATCTAAAAAAGAAAAGATAAAAATATGGTACATAGAACTATGATGATCCTACTGAAAATAAATCTAGAAAAAGAAAATTAAATTAAAAAAGAATGAGATAAACAAAGTCAAATAAAATTTAGAAAAAAAGAAAGGAAAGATGGAAACGTGGAATATCTAATGATTCTAGAAGATAAAGTCTAAAAAAAAAATAAAAAAAGTTAAATAAAAAAGATTGAGAAAAAGGTGGAATTCACAAATTTCATTATAAAATTTAAATGGGAGAATATTGTAAGATTTGAATTTGATTCTGTTGAGGAGAGAATAACGAAAAAAGAAACCATTTTCACAAAAAAAATCATTTTAAAAAAAAGAAAAGCAGTACATAGAGAAAAATTGAAAGGATGAAAAAAAAAAAGTTTAGACAAGATAAAAATCTACATTAACCATAATTTGAATTTATGAAACATTTGGTTTTTTTTTTTTTTTTTTTTTTGGTAGAAATTTGGCTATTTTCTAAAACTATAAAAATAGTGAAATTTCCCTGGATGGTGGCCGAAATTGTTGGGCCATGGGTTCAACCTACCTGGCCCAATGGAAAAAACTTTGGCCCAAAAAGAGGTTAAGGTGAAGTGTAAGCCCATTTCATTTAGCAAGGTTCTTTTTGAAAGCATAGACTTTTTTGATATTATTTACACCCATCAAATATTTTCTTTCCGGTCGGGAGATTCAAACCTATAACCGCTTGATCGAGAATACATATCTTTTACTAATTGAGTTACATTCATGTTAGCAGCATTTTCTTTCGCATTTATGAAACATCAGCGGAAAGTAAATTATAAAATTTTCATGAATCTTAGCAGCATGTTTTTGTATCTCTCTTTTGTTCAATAATATTATCTCTCTCTTTCAATTTGATATTTTGTATTTCCTTGCATATTTATGTTTGGTAAAAAAATGATAATATTAAAACAAACCAATAACTTTATAATACTTATATGCTATTTAAGAATGATTTCGAGTGTATTAGGTTTAACTTTTCAAGTGTTTAATTTAAAAAAAAAAACCATTTTGAAAAAATTTCTAGTGTTTGGCAACCACTAAAAATGACTTATTAGAAAATGAGATTCATAAATAAACTATTTTGAGAGAAACACTTGAAACCAATTTTTTTTTAAAAGGAGTCTTTAGTATACAATAACTTGTGTATAAACACACCTATGAGAAAATGCAAACACACATATAAGTGTTTAAATTCTAAACAATTTTTATACAAAATGTTTTTTAAAAAATGTATTCTTGAAAAACATTTAAATTAAAATGTATTCCAAACGTTTAATAACTTTATAATACTTATATGCTATTTAAGAATGATTTCATCTTTCTATTAATTAATTCCCTAAGTATAGTGTTGACAAATTATATTCCACTTGGGATTTTTTATATCCAATTGAGATTTAAAGATGATAAAATTTACATATATTATAATTATGATGTATTCGTCCAAGGTCAAATATTGGCATGATCGTTTTCTCGAAAAAAAAAAAAAAAAAAAAAAAGAAGGCATGATCGAGATTTTTTCAATCAATTCGAAGACTAACGACTTGTAAAATCCAAATTATCTAACTTTGCTAACTAAGAATATTCAAATAAATACCAAAAAAAAACTTAGAATATTAGACGTAAATTATAAACTATTGACCAGCGATCACATGACAATTAGATAAAAACAACTTTAAAATATTGCCACAAACGTTACATTGACATTGATTGATTAGATGACAATTACGTACTTATCTTATCCACACATGGCAAAATCCGGTCAAACGGTCCACCTCGCTTTCACACGACACCAACAGTGAATTTATAGAAAACGAGGAAGACGTGACCTGCAAATAACGAGCAAACATTGCACACCGGTTTGTGTTGCCATCAACACATTTAAAAAACACAAAAAATATCGAGAACTAATTTTGATATTTGACGAGGAAATGAGAGTCCAAATTAAAATAATCAAAAGTCTAGAAACTAAAATAATGATAGTTTTTTTTTTTTTTACTTCAACGATAGAGATTTGAAATTCTAACCTTTTGATTGATGATATAATGTCTAAACCAGTTGAATGATGTTTGTATTGGTTGTAATTTAGAGTTTAATTGTCTTACATTTTAATTGTGATTTTGAAAGTATTTTTCAGAAAACACAAATTATATATTTAAAAAAAATATATACTAATGAACAGTGATCATGTCATGTTTAATGTGAATTCGAGTATATAGTTTAATAGTTCAATCTCCCATCTTGACAGTTAACTTGTGTACTGTTTAAAAATATATACGAGTGGGAGACAAAAAATAAGTAATATGTGATAGCAAGGTAATATCATAAATGAGTTTGGTAGAGAAAATTGACCATTCAAATTTAGGTATGCCACGAACTACGATGAACATGCCACATTTACTTGCAAGGTCACTATTACACATGCACCATTTACTAATCAGTCAATCACATTGTCAGAAAATCATAGTTGTTTTGTTTGGAAGCTAAGTCTATTTTCGAAGCAACATTTATTTCTTTAAAACACAAAAATCTTATTCAAAATTTGTTTTATTCGATTTGATCTCATGAACGATCTGCTCTTAGATCAATCTAAGTTGTTCTATTATCCAAACATTATGAGTTTGGTGAATAATGATTTCAAATACACGATAACCTTAACTTTTACAAATCACTCCGTCACTATATATTTTTATATATATCTTTAAAAATACTCATGAACAAACATATACAACTTATAAGTACACGAAAGGAAAACTTAATACCAACTTTTTGTATGTATGTATAATTCTTTTTATTCAATCATTGTTTGGTGAATTTTTTGCAAACATAGAGATTGAGAAATCAAATTGATTATATTGTGGGAACAAATAAAGCCTTTGTTAGCTAACATATATTGGTGCTCCATCCAATGGCTTCCACTATAAGTGTGGTGGTGGTGGATGAAAAGAATAATTTATTTGGTGTTGCAAATTTGCAACAATTCTTATTTTCACACTTCCATTTAAGTTTTTTTTTATAGGGCTATAATGGTTTTGAGAAGCAAAAGGCTGCATGCGCCTGCTTTTTTCATTCATTTTCACACAACACAAAATGGGTTTGAGCTATTGAGTACCTACACCACTTCTCCTTTGATGCCAATGGGGGACACATCTCATGATTACTCAATTCTTTGTGTAAAATACAAGTCTTTGTTTTCGGGTATTTACCTTTATATATTATATTCTATCGATATTCACGGTTAGATGTTTGACTCACGGTTTTAATAAGTTTGTGTTTATGAAGCACATCAGGTTATAATTTAACAATTCCATCGTGTGCTATTAGCAGATAGTTCTGAAGGAAAGGTAAAATATGGGTAGGAGTTTTCTTGCATATTTCCTTATTATCGAAAAACCTACAAAAGTTCAAAATGGGGAGTGGAAAAGAAAATCCTATTGGTTGGATTTGCTCGTGTGTGTCTATAGGACAAATCCCATTTGAAATGATAAAGGAATAGGTTTTAGCATTTAGAATCTTGAGTTTGTGGAACCTATGTTTGGTTTGTGTGTGTTTATAATTTGTAAGAGTCAATAGGTAAAATAAAAGGTAGGTTTCATAAATGTGGGTTTTATAATTTGAATTTTTTAGTTTGGAGGGTTAAGAAACTCATAGCATAGTATAAAGAAAGTTATATATCAAATATAGACTAGACTTGACTTCTTAACTTGAGATTTCACAAGTCTAATGATCTGTGAGGCAAACACCTCCATATAGCTCAAAGTTAAGAAGAAGAAAACTTATCTGTAAGTTTATATCGCTACTCCCCTAGACTAAACTAACTAAATTATATATGTTAAGTTATGGAAATCACAAATTCACATACTAATTTTGTGTAATCATTCTTCGCACACTCCAAAAAGATACACACACAAACTCAAGCTTCCCGCATTAAACTTCATGTCAAGCTTATTATGACCATAAGTCAAACATCTTCAATGCGAAAAGGAAATGTCATAGAGAGGACAAAACACAATGCACAAGAAAAAAGAAATAGATATTTTTACCTGAGATCATAGCTCATAGCCAACATCTCAATAGAAATATTTTCAATAAATTGGACGAGTTATTATGATTACACCAATGTAATTAGTGTCATCGTCAACCTGAGCGTACCTCAACGAATTTAGACATATATCCTCGACCAAAAGGTTAAAAGTTTAAACTCCAATCTCCACCAGTAACGAGTCAGTGGTGAGTAAACAATTAGGTGTAACTGAAAAATAAGATTTACCAAACCATTGGGTAATCAAATCCCATCTCATCTGAAGAGGTGTCATAAAGAAAGAGTGATTCTGTCTTTATTTAGACAAATAAAGAGATGACTTGTGTACCAAGTGCTTTGGCAGACAGCACTTTATGGAGGTTCAGCAGCCATCAATGGGCAGTTTTATTATTCTCAACTCACCTACCTTCCTTTGAAGATTAATGACACAAAACACACACAACACTATCAACTAGTCAATAACATTACTCCCAATTTCAAATCCTCACTCTTTCAAGTTTGAAAACAAAACAAAAAAAAACACCCTCCCAAAAAAATGGATGCACACAAAAAGTTAGGACCAAAATGAAAGTGAAAGTTCTCATTATAAACCCAAAAGAACATAGAAGTATTGCTAAAGGAACCCTCCATTTTTTAACCTTCCACAAGCTCTCTCTTTTGCTCTCTTCAATGCTGAAACCAAAACCAATATCCTCAAACTCATGGAGAGTGTGTTGAACTTGAAAATGGAGTGTTGGGTTTTGATGGGTTTTCTCTTAAGTGGTCTAATTCTTCATGTCGGAGCCGTTCTCGGCGTAGGCGGAGTCGGTTTCGGCTTCTTCACCTATCCGATTCCGACTCCTGATCCGAATCCTCAATTAGGGGCTCGCCAAAATAGAGCATACTCTGTTCTTCAAACATGGAAATCTGCCATTTCCGACGACCCGGCCGGAATTTTAGCCACGTGGGTCGGCTCCAACGTATGTTCTTACCAAGGAATCTTCTGTACAAATCTCACTTCCGGCGAAATCTCCGTCACTGGGATCGACCTCAACGGCAAAAATCTCAGAGGAACACTCGTCAAAGATCTCGCCTTTCTCACCGATCTGACCCTCATTCACTTAAACAGCAACCGATTCTCCGGCACCGTTCCGGCGACGTTCCGGCAACTCGCATCCCTTCAAGAACTCGATCTCAGCAACAACAATTTCTCCGGCGAGTTCCCGTTCGTCACTCTTTTAATCCCAAACCTCCTGTATTTAGACCTCAGATTCAACTTCTTCACCGGCCCAATTCCGGAGGCTCTGTTCTTCCAAAACTTAGACGCCATTTTCATCAACAACAACCAATTCGACGGCGCAATCCCACAGAATCTCGGCAATTCGCCGGCCTCCGTGATCAATCTGGCCAACAACAAGTTCACCGGAGAAATTCCGGCGAGTTTTGGGTACATGGGTCCGAGATTGAAGGAGATTCTGTTTCTAAACAACCAACTAACCGGCTGCATTCCTCAAGCTGTCGGGTTTTTAACGGAAATTGAGGTTTTGGATTTCAGTTCGAACAAATTGTATGGTCATCTTCCCGATACGATCTCTTGTTTGAACGAAGTTGAGATTCTGAATCTGGCGCACAACGAGCTATCCGGCGTCGTTTCGGATTTGGTCTGTTCTTTGAGAAGCCTCGTGAATCTCTCCGTCGCCGATAATTTCTTCTCCGGCTTCAACCAGCAGTGCCGGAATCTGTTCGGCGGGTTCGATCTGTCGTTCAATTGTATTCCGGGCGTGGGTTTGCAGCGGCCGTCGCCGGAATGTTCTCTAATTCCGCCGTTGAATTGTCTTGTGGGAGTGGGAGTCCCTGGACTTTCGCGGCCGTTGGTTTGTGGGAGGCTGCTCGGAACGCCGGCGGTGGAGGCGGCGGCGCCGGGAGGATGACGGGCGGAATTGGGCGGTGGCCGGTGGTTAGGTGATTAATTAATGGGAATAACTATACGGATTTTTGGGTTTTTTTTTGGGAATTGAATGTAAATCTTTTTTGCATTTAATTCTTCATGGAAACAGTACTATCTGAGATTTTAATTAAATGGGTGTAGATTTGTAAAAGGAATGTGACAATGAAATCTGATTTAATTACATGAAAACTTTTGGTACATTTTGATTTCAATCTTCAACTACTTGGATTTGGATTTATGGTAATGGTCCTTGTTGTGTTGGGACTTGGAAAGAAACTGGTTTTTGTTTTGATTTTGGTTTGAATCTTATTTTGGTGTCTACATTTTTATGGTTATTTTTGTTTATTTTTAGTTGTGAACTTTCAAAACAAGTATGCATACCCGTGTATAGGAATCTCCTACATAACCCATTAAAATCTTGACGAGAAAGACAAAGGTAGAAAATGAGAAAAAAAAAAAGTTTTATCTCTCATAGTTGTCAGCATTTTAATGGTGGTCCCTACATACCGCCAAGTTTTTTCACTTTCAAAATCACTGTTGTGTGTTGGTGAGTTATTGGATTTATTATTTTTCACTTTGCTCACTTTTGAACTTTTAAAATATTTAGTAGTCATTGACGTTTTTGCAAAAAAAATTGTTTGATAAGTGGATAATGTGGCTCTAAATAATGCATGTATTAAACATGGATGAGTTAATGTACTACTAAAGTCCGATAATCATTTGATTTTTTGTTTTTTATTTTTGTAAATTATGTTCATTTTCTCCCAATTTTCTTACAATGGTTGTTATATTTGCTAATGAAACATTAAAATTCTTAACCAAATTCCAAAAATAAAAATCAATTGGTTATCAGACTAAATGGAAATAGTGTATATAAACTTAATTTTCAAAAACCAAAAACCAAAAATAAAATGGTGTCTAAATATAAAGATTTGAAAGTTCATTGATTATCATATTTATTTTTTTAGAGCTCAAGAGACTAAAGATAGAAAATTTGAGAGTTTAAAGGATCCCAATGAAATAAGGAGAGTTTAGAAAACAAAATGATATTCAAACTTTTTTTCCATTGATTATTACTTTCAAAGTTTTGTATTCCTCAAAATTATAAAATCAAGTCTCTATTTAATATATGAATTTCTTTTAGTTCCTATTTAATATATGAGTTTTTTTATTTAAAAAAAAAATGTATTTTTTTAGTTTAACAAAAACATGTGATGTGAGATTCAAACCTCTAACATTTTAGTTGAAGATATATCTCCTTAACGAGTAATTGACCATTGATGTAAAATTTTCTTAAATTAAAGTTGAAAATTATAATTTTTTTAACATTATTTTTCATGTGTTTAGTTGAAAAAAAATGGAAAATTGCAGTGGGTGACAAATTGGACCAAATTAATAGCAAATATAGCACCATGTAAAAAAAATTGCAAATATAGCAAAATCTATCGGAGTCTATCTAATAGACTTCGATTATCAGAGTTTATCAGCGATAGACTCTGATTAATCAGAATCTATCAGTCTATTGATAGACTCCGATTATTCAGAGCCTATCAGTGTTTATCGCTGATAAACTCTGGTTAATCAAAATCTATCAGTGTCTATCAGTGACTATCATTGATAGACTTTGATTAATCGAAGTCTATCAGCGATAAACACTGATATACTTTGAATAATCAGAGTCTATCAATGATAGACACGGATAGAATCCGACAACAGCTTTTTGGTCTTGTACAATTAATTTTGTTATATTTGCAATTAGTTTGAAACTGTGCTATATTTGCTATTAATTTGGTCAAATTTGCCATCTATGCAACTGCCCCAAAAAGAATACTCATGATTACAACATTTGTATTTGCATTTAATTTGATTTCTTTCTACTCGATTATTCTTTAAGATTCTATACTCTCCAACTCAAAAAATATTAGTTCTAGCCCTGCAATTTTACCTTTCATAATTTAAATCTGATATTCAACTACTATTTTTAATGTCAATAATAATTAGGAGGTTAAAATATCATTTTGGTCAATGTATTTGGGGTTTGACCTATTTTAATTTCTATACTTTTAAATGTTCAATTTTAGCTCCTATACTTTCAATAAAGCTCAAAATTTATCCCTATCGTAAGTTTAAAACTTTTTTTTTCGAAAAAAAAAAAGTTAACTTTTATCTAAATTGGTTAAATAATAATAAAACTTACTATATAAGAAAATTCACAATGTGAACATATTTCTAAAATTTATAGGAAGAAGGCTAACAGTGACTAGAAAATTAACAATAATCCTACTGTAAGGGCTAATTTTAATATTTCTTGAGAGTATAGAGACTAAAATTGGATAATTGAAAAGTCAGAAACGAAAATGTAACAAAATCGAGAGACGAAAAATCGTATTTTAACCTAATTAGGAATAACGGGCTTCAAAGCCCATATTGTGCATATAGATCAAATTGGGCCTAAGAAGAGATGCCCAATATTATTGCTTGGGCTAAAGTTTGCAAATGTCATCACTTTAGATCCTAGGTGTTCAAAAATTTGGGATACATTTTTTTCCTCTTTTGGAAATGGTAGAGATTGGAACTATGATGCTATAACTCTATGAGATATTTGTTCCCAACACATTTTAAACAATTTTTTTGGATACATACATTATATACATATGTTATTGTACATTATATATATATATATATTGAAAAATAAAATGTTGGACCAATTGGCATCCAATAAGCCAATTATTTGATACAACATACTCTAATATTTATAGATTATGTTTTAGGGGAGAACTTTAGAATTCTTGCTATAGCTCTTTGGACAATGTGGAATGATTGAAATGCAAAAGTTTTTAATCCCTAATTTTAATGGGTAAAAAGAGAGTTAGAAGATGAGAGAGATTTTTTTTTTTTTTTTAATTCAACGGGATGTTAATTACTGTTGAACTATGTTTACTTTGATAATGAGAGAGAATGGTTGTGTCGGTATGGAAGATTTTCCCTTCCAGTCAAGAATTGGAGCCTCTTAAGCTTGGGACTGAATTAATAATTTAAACCTTCGATTAGTATAAGAAATATTGTAAAGGGTAGCAATTTAAGGTTTGTTATTTACAAATATATATAGCAACCGGCAAATCTATCACGAATAGAGTTTAATTTTTTTTATATTTTGCAAATAGTTTTGACAAATCTATCCGTGATAGACATCTATCACTGATAGACTTCAATTTTACTATATGATTTGCAAATAGTTTTAGACTTTGCTATACTATATTACAATTATTTTAGTCTATTTTTCTATTTGTGCAAACAATCCTTAATTATTGTATCAATTAAAACTCCAAAACTCAAACTTTTACGAGTGAATCAATTTATATCCTCTGTTTATAAATTACATCATTAATTGTATGTTTATATGTATATTTAACAAGTTAAACTTTGTAATTTTTATTCCTCGCAATCTTTGATAATAATTTTCTTAATAAGTTCTTTAGGTCCATTGGTTGTTATCGATCGAACTATATAACTTACTAGCGAAAAATGTAACATATACACATAATAATAATCTCAAAACATAGAACTTTGAGACAATTTATTGATGAAACATAGTTGATAAAGTAGTTTTGGGTTATACATTGAACCCTACATCTTAATTAAGATTAAGCATTTAATTTTCTTAATTTCATGGAACATAATATAAAGGATTAGGAAATTTGAAGGAACGAGTGGCAGTTGGAATGCCTAAAAGATCACTCCATTGGTCTCCTATGTTTCCATGCAATCTATATCCTTCTAATTCCAACAAAGCTCTCCTTCCTGATTTGTATACAATTGCATCTTGCCCTTGATCAAAAGATTGCCTGTTTCAAAGTTTTCGAGTATCAAAAATTACGTCGGGTTAATTTCGTTTAGAGTCAGTTTGACATGCCTACTAGTTTAAACGCTTTTTAAAAATATTTTTTTTCCTCTAAAACTCTTTTCATTAAAATGATCTATGTGTTTGGTTACATTTCTTTCAAATTGATTTTCAGAATAACCGTTTAGGGTTGCACAAAATGTCAAATTATCATAAGAGTAGGAGGGAGAGGAGGAGAAGCTAGCTTTAAATGGAGGGCAATTTTGTAATTCTCTTTTAGTTTTTTTTTTATAGCTCAACAACATTTAGAAATAGAGAGAATTCGAACTTCTAACCTTTTGGTCGAAGGTGCCAACAAGAGCATAGTTCAACTGACATAAAGTTGTACCAATGACCATAAGATTTGTGGTTTGAATCCCCTCACCCCACATATTGTCAAAAAAAAAAAAATCTTTTGGTCGAAAGTACATGCGAATTATTGTTGAGCTATGTTCAATTTATAACGTTCATTAACGACATCAATCAAGTAGAAAGATTTTTTATTCAAAATCAAAAGTTGGTGTCTTCAAAGAAAAAAAAAATCAAAAGTTGGTATTTTTAGAAATGTGGAAATTACTTAAAATAGTAGAAAAAGATAACAAATATAGAAACCAAAATGTTATAAATAGAGATAATGGTTAAATTATTAAAAATACCCTTGAACCATGGGTTGGTTTCAATTATAGCTACTTTCAAACATTTCATTTTAACCCTTGAAGTTTGTAGTTTGTTTCAAAACCACTACTATCAAAGGGTTTTTTTTTAGTTAAATTCATGGACGAAAAATGACGTGTTTGCATATGTATTGTTGTTTATGTGAATAGATTTAAACACATACGTGAAAAACACGATAAAAACAAATGCAAACACATCATTTTTCGTCCATAAATTTAACGGAAAATGTCTTCAAAAGTGATCGTTTTGAAACAAACTTCGAACTTCAAAGATTAAAATGAAACGTTTGAAAGTTCAGGAGCGGTACAGTTGAAACCAACCTCATAGTTTAAAAGTATTTTTAACGATCCAACCGAAGAGATGATTATTTCATACCTCATGATAAGCTTATCCCAATCAGAAAGGCCAATGAGGCGAAGGTTTTGTTCAGTGGCAGCCCTTGCAAATTCGTCTCTACCGGTCAGTAAAATAATCTTGAAGCCAAGATTTTGAAGCCAATTGTAAAGCAAGAAACCCCCTGGATTTGCAGGAGCATCTGCCTTTGCCACCCATTCATTATACTCAGTTTCATTGAAACTCTCTGACCTGTCCACACCGTAATTGATTTCTTGGTTAGAGCTGAAAAGCACTTTTTAAATGTTAAAAATCACTTTTGGTCGTCACTGAACTTCCGTGAAAGTAACAATTTAGTCCATGAACTTTGATTTGTAACGATTTAGTTCCTGTACTTTCAATTTTGTAACGAATTAGTCTCTAAACTTTAATAAGTAACAATTTTAGTCCCTGTACTTTTAATTTTGTGATGATTTAGTCCCTGAACTTTAATAGGTAACAATTTTAGTCCGTGTATTTCAAATTTGTAACAATTTAAATCCTTGTTTAAAAAAAAATCATCAAAATTAAATGTTGATTTTTATCATTTAATGATTGGACTTTGTAAGTTTGTATAGCTTATAAACATATTAAGTCCCAAATTAGTTTATTAATCTAATTACGTAAGAAATTTCATTAAATCTTAACACTAATTTTGACGATAGGGACTAAATTGTTACAAATTTAAAAACAAAGACTAAGGCCCTGTTTGATAACCATTTGGTTTTTTGTTTTTGGTTTTTGAAAATTAGACTTGTTTTCTTTAAATTTACTCACCATCGTTTTCATTTTTGTTAAAAACACACTTGAATTTCTAACCAAATTCTAAAAACAAAAACAGGATTTTGAAAACTACTTTTTTTTTTTTTGTTTTAAAAAATTGGCTTGGTTTTTGAAGACATGGGAAGAAGGTAGATGAAAAGCCAAAGAAACTTAGAGTTGGAAGTGGTGTTTACAAGCTTAAAAACCAAAAACCAAATAGTTATCAAACGGAGCCTAAATTGTTACAAAATCGGAAGTATAGAGACTAAATTGTTATTTTTATGAAACTTCAGCGACCAAAAGTGATTTTGAACCCCTTTTTAAAATCTAGGAACCAAACAGACACAGACTTGAAAGTTCTTCGTACGTCGTTAACGGTTTTAAATGATAAATAAATGCATAAAAACTTGCCCGTATCCATGCTTCTCATAGTAAGGCAAAGTAGAAAGTAGAGTATCATCGACGCCCAAAATCCAAGCATCCTTCCCATCAGAGCTGAGCTTTACCGTTTTGGCAAAATCATAAGCAGATTCAGCAGCATACAACAAGTCCCTCTCAAAATATCTGCTCTTAACGTACTCCTCAACAAATGGAACACACTTCACAGGGACCAACTCTCTAAGGTTGTTGGCTTCGAAGGAGAATTTCCAACTCTTGCATACTAAATCATTTTCGTCGTCGGATCGAAAACGGGTTTTCTCCGAAGACATTTCGATGATCGGTCGGGAGGCAGCGTTGGAGGCATAGGCGAAAGCGAGAAGGATGAGGATGGAGAGGAACGATTTGAGAGAAGCCATTGCTGGAATGGAAGGTTTGGTGAGAAATAGCCTTACTAGGTGACTGAATTTATAATGCAGCATTCGAACCAATCTCGGACCTCTTAGTTGAAGGTACATGTAAATTACTGCTGAGCTACGTTCACTTTGGTTTTTTTTTTGTTGTTCTTGAACTTTCTATGAGTTTTGACATGTGAAAATATTTCTCTTCGTTTAAAAAAGATTCCGAACAACTAGAAGAGAGAAAGAGATAAGAGGCGGGATCCTCGTTGAAAAGTTCTCACCATTACTTTTGACACACGTTTAATTTTTATTCAATCTTCACCCACTTGGATTTATGGTCATGGGCCTCGTTGTGTTAGGATTTGGGAAGAAATTGGTTTTTGATTTTATTTTCATTTGATTAATCTTATCTTGGTGTCTACATTTTTGTGGTTGTTTTTTGTTTATTTGTAGTTGTCAACTTTTAAAATGATTGTCGTGGGTCAGTGAGGTTTTATTTCACTTTGTTCGTTTTTGAACGGTTAAAATGTTTAGTATAGTTATTGAAGTTATTGAAAAAAAAATCACAGCTACAAGAGTTTTGGTTTTTCCTAACGCATTTTGAGTTGGTTAATTTTTAAATTTTGACATTTTTTTCGATTAAGACCCTTCTTTTGATTTAGGTAAATACTGATATGTCATGTCAATAAGTAGAGACCTAACCTATGGTTAAATAAGCGCACAATGATTATTTGAATCATTTTTCTAACCTCAAGATTAAAATATCCCTTTAGAACTTCAAAGGTGAAATTAATAACACCAAACCAAATTTCATAACCAAAAAGTATATTTTTCTTAAAAAGAACAAAAGTGTATATTTTTTCCTTTTAAATATAATAGCAATAATATATTATAAAATATAAATGTATATATAATAACAATATAATAATAATAAATATGTGAAAGTAGCCTCAGCCCCAAAAAGAATAAAATATTGAATAAATGGCATTTAATTCATGCCGACATATTGGCAATTGTATATATATTCGCACCACATTGCCAATATTTTTTTAACATTTTCATATATCTTTTATCAATATTTATATGGTATATAAAAAATATCTTAGTAACTACCAAAATGAACGTCAAATTCTTTCATTCAAGACAAAATAAAAGAAAATGTCAATTATAGACATTTTATTCCTTAGAGTTAACTAGAGATTTAAACCTGTGACCACTTAGTGACCTTTGATATATGTTTTATGTCGTTTTTTTTTTTTTTTTTTTTTTTTTGTGAAAAGATGTTTTATGTTAGTTATGCTCATGTTGGCGAGTTTAACTAGATCTTAAGATAATTGGCTTTTGAAACCTTATTAAATTATTTGAGCCGTAAGTTATTTAACTCAAAATAATAAAATAAAATAAAATGCTACTCAATCATAAAATATTTGGTCTAGGGTGGTGGTTGAAAAAATGGTTAGTTGTTAGTCCTTGAAGGCACTTATTCATTTGTCTTTTTTCTTTTTTTTTTTTTTTTTGAAGAAAAAGACTATATTATGACGCCACTTGGACAAAAGCAAGACGGTCATAATCGACCAAGGAAACATTCTACCCTGAGATAGAATTTACCGAGGTTTCATTCAAACCTAACATTTTTGCTCTTTGAGTGAATACTATCGGCTACACTATTTTTCTTCCTTGAAATATAAGAGAAAATAGTATTGGAGAAAGATGTCAGTATCGACCATATGTCCTCCACAACAACTTCCACATCACACCAAGGTTCTGATTTCTTAGAGACAAAATCGATGGCCTGAATACAATCCGATTCAACAACTACTTTAACACATTCAAGCAACTTTGTCAAATATAAGCCCTCATATATTGCTTTTAGCTCGACCAAAGCGGCTTTATAATCCATGTCCACGAACGAAGCAGAAGCTCCCATAATCTCTCCTCTTGAATTTATGCAAACTGCTCTAATACCCGTAGCTGGGTGGCGGCGATCCCCAAGCTGCGTCTACATTTACTTTGCAAAATCCCTCATCTGGGGTAGCCAACATTGTAACACCCGAGTTAGGAGGGGTACATGAATGAACCGAGACCACATCCGAATGAGAGGGATCTTGAGGACATGAAAGCATGGTCAAGATAAGCTTAAAAGAATTGATAGATACTACCTATACCAACAAGGTGCACCTTCCTTTTCGGTGGCTC
Organism: Luffa aegyptiaca; assembly: GCA_017139565.1. NCBI lineage: Eukaryota > Viridiplantae > Streptophyta > Magnoliopsida > Cucurbitales > Cucurbitaceae > Luffa > Luffa aegyptiaca. Next base: position 49,329,644 of record CM029402.1, on the reverse strand, counting down.
AATCATAGGAACTTTGAAGTTAAGCGTGCTTGGCTTGGAGAAGTTCTATGTTGGGTGACCTCCTGGGAATTTTCCTAGGAAGCATGTGAGTGAGGACAAAGCATCCTAAAAGGACTCCGTGTTGGTTTGTGGGGACAGTCTTCAATCTTAGAAGTAGTATCAGATAAGTATGGTGGCGTGGCCAGGTCGCAGGGGAATGCCAGGGCCATCAGGTGCCGAATCCGGATTCCAAATCCTGGGCCTGGGGCGTTACAAACATACTCTCAAGTCATTCTGATTGATTCGAGGGTTTGGATTCACTTCCGATGGTGGTTTTACATTAGCTTTCCGATATTCCTCCAGGTAAGTAGTAATCCAGTTGCTTTGAATGTTTACGGGTGGTATTGCTCCCCCATGAACTACTTTATTTCTATCATTCCAGAAGCACAGCTCATTGTAGCCACCAGTTCAATTTCAAACAGGGAGGCAACAGAGTTGATTTTCAGCCACCTATCCACAAAGCTATTGTTGAAATCTTCATCCAGGTACACTTGATTAGATATATTCCTTCAAATTTCTCTGGCTCGAAAACATCCAAAAATAATGTGGTCAGTAGACTCAACAAAATTAGAACAAATAGGACAATTTAGAGGAATATCGATACCCCTGTTTTTTAGATTGTATTTAGAAGGGAGAGTCTCATTGATTGCTTTCCAACAGAAGTGTTTTATTTTGGAAGGGATTCGAAGTTTCCATAAATTATCCCAAACCTTACTCATTATGCAGCTTGAAGAAGCTCATTAATCTTGGATTTCATGTACAATTTATATCCACTTTTTACAGAAAATTTACCCAGGCAGTCATAGTGCCAAATAAAACTATCATTTATGCTAAGATTGATAGGGATTCTTCTTATTATATCATAATCATTTATCATAACTCAACTCTTTTAGCTTCACAGTTCCAATTTCCTGAAGGTTCAATGAAATCAGGGACTCTTTCGTGGAAGTGATTCATATTAGTACAAATAGGCTTAAAAGTAGAGATCTTTGGTATCTAGGGGTCCTTAAACATTTCTATTGATTTTCCATTCCCTACTCTATATCTAACCCCTTTCTTAAGAAGATCACACTCCCATATAAGGCTTCTCCACAAATAAGATGGATTATTACCTATCTCAACATTGAGAATATTGCAATTGCTAAAGTAAATACTTTTTAGGAAGCGAGAAACTAAGGATTCAAGATTCTTTAAAATTCTCCAAGCTTATTTAGCTAAAAGTGCTTTATTGAAACCTTCTACATCTCTAAAATTAAGACCCTCTAAACTTTTTGGAAGACAAAAACATTCTCAAATATTTTTATTCAAATTTAAATTGTAATATAATAACAATATATTAAAATAAAACTGGACCCCGGGGGTCTAGAAAGTCTAAAGTTTAAATTAGTGACATTTAATTCATGCCTAAATTCCAGCAAATATAATACATTATTATTATTATTATTATTATTATTATTATTATTATTATTATTATTATTATTATTATATGATAAAGATATGCACATTTATATTACATGTAATTTTTGTTAGTTTAATATATTACATATAATTGAGGTCTATTCTGTATAATTTATTTATTATTAAGTCTTTGTCTCTTTCCCAAAAAGCATGATCTTTATATATATATATATATATATATATATATATATATATTACATTGAGTTGTTACCATTTTATTTCCATTTCTTAATTTTTTTAATTTTTTTTTTTTTTTTTTTTTTTTTTTTTGTGTTTAAAAATATTTTTATTAAATTATTGATAATAGAAAAAGAAATACCTACCTGCACGAAGACATCTCTCAATTAAATTAACTTCATCACCTATATTATTTAGTCTAGCTTTATGCTTTCTCAAAAAAAAAAAAATTAAAATTAAAAAAAAAATAGTCTAGCTTTATGTATCATTAAAATTGTTGTAAAAAAAAAAAATCTAGAAAAAATTAAAAAAACTTCCATAAAATTATAGGAGTTGTTACCATCACGGTTTTGAATATTCGACTCAATTAATTAGCCTTAAAACTTACAAATTGTCGTGATTAAACTTTTCGAGACGGCAAGTCTCACAAATTACCTTTTTTTTTTTTTTTAAGAAAACTCACAAATTACCCCTGAACTATGAATGTTGTTGCAATCAAAATCTCAAATTATAAGATTGACTAGAATCAAACCCAAATTATTTATATTAATTTTTGTTTTTCCAAATCGAGCTAGCAGCTCAGCGCTCAACACAAATCAAAAAACCAAAATTTTTTAAGACTGATATTATAGTTCGTATTTTATAGAGTAAAAAAATAGATTAAATTGTTACAATTCTATAATTTAAAGGTTAGATAGTATCATTCATTATAGTTCATGGACAATTTGTGCCTTTCGAAAAATTCAAAGATTTAGGCCCCGTTTGATAACCATTTGGTTTTTTGTTTTTGGTTTTTGGTTTTTAAGCTTATAAACACCACTTCCAACTCTAAATATCTTTGGCTTTTCACCTACCTTCTTCCCATGTTTTCAAAAACCAAGCCAATTTTTTAAAACAAAAAAAAGTAGTTTTCAAAAACTTGTTTTTGTTTTTAGAATTTGGTTAGGAATTCAAGTGTGTCTTTAACAAAAATGAAAACCATGGTGAGGAAATTTAAAGAAAACAAGCCTAATTTTCAAAAACCAAATGGTTATCAAACGGGGCCTTAATTGCAAAGTTTTGTAAGTTTAGAGAGTAAATTTAGCATTCAAGGGATGGATTTTGCAAAATTTTTCAAAATTTTAAAATTAAAAATAAGTTTAAATTTAGTTTCTTACATAACTTTAAAAGTTAACTGTAAATATATAATTGAGATAAAATATTAAATATATAATTATATCAAATTTTATCGTCAAGGTGGTAGTTGAATTCAACATCTTTTTTTTGCCAACATGAGCATAAGTCTACCGACATAAAGTATGTAGGGAAAAATACACTTTTGGTCTCTGAGGTTTGGGTTAAGTGACACTTTGGTCCCTGAGTTTTCAAACTCAACAAAAATACCCCTGAAGTTTGAGATAAGAAGCACTTTGGTCCCTGCCGTCAACTTTTCTGTTAAATTTTAACGGTTGCTGACGTGACACTAATATTTTAATAAAAAAATTATTTTTTTATTTTTTTTTTAAATAAAAAATATTAAAAATAATAAAATAATATTACTTTTATTATTTCTCCCTCTCTTTCTTCTTCTTCCTCTTCATCATCTTCCTCCTTCTTCTTCTTCCTATCTCCGGCGGCGGCGGCCGCCGCCGGCGACTTTTTTTTTTTTTTTTTTTTTCTTCTTCTTTTCTTCTTTTTCTTCTTCCTCCCCTCTTTCCACTGTTTTTCTTCTTCTCTTTCACTGTTTTTTTTTTTTTAAAAGAAAGAAGAATGGAGGAGGGGCCTCCCTCCTCCACCGTTTCCGGCGCGAAACGGAGGAGGAGGGAGGAGGGGTCTCCCTCCTCCTCCGTTTCCGGCGCGAAACGGAGGAGGAGGGAGGAGGGGTCTCCCTCCTCCTCCGTTTCCGGCGCAAAACGGGGGAGGAACTCCTCCCTCCTCCATGTTTATATTTTTTAAAAAAAAAGAAAGAAAAGAAGAAAAATGGGGTACGAGAGAAGAAGAAAAGAGAAAGAAAAAAAAAATAGTTGCCGGCGGGCGGTGGCCGCCGGTCGCCGGAGTTAGGAAGAAGAAGAAGGAAGACGAAGGAGATGGAGAAGATGGAGAAAAAGATCAGAAGAAGAAAGAGAAAGGGGAAGAAATAAAAAAATAAAAAAAATATTAATATTTTATTATTTTAATATTTTTATTTTAAAAAAATTTAAAAAAATAATTTTTTTTATTAAAATAATAGTGCCACGTCAGAAACCGTTAGGAGTTAACAGAAAAATTGACGGCAGGGACCAAAATGTTCCTTATCTCAAACCTCAGGGGTATTTTTGTTGAGTTTGAAAACTCAAGGACCAAAGTGTCACTTAACCCAAACCTTAGGGACCAAAAGTGTATTTTTTTCAAGTATGTACCTACGTCAAAAATTTGAATCCCCACCCTACAATTGTAAGAAAAAAGATTTTTTTTTTTTTTTTTTTTGGACAAAATCAATTTATATCCCTAAACATTGGGGTTGTATATATCAATTAAAACCTTAACTTTCACAAGTGAATCAACCCTCCATTAAGATTTTCATTTTAAAATCGTTAATAAATCATTTTCACTCCTGTATAACACTATTTTTTAAATGGAGGGATTAACATTATTAAAGAGAAATATGAAAATCAAATAGATAGTAGTGATTTTTCATCCTCTCGTATTCCTCTATTTTTCTCTGCTTATTTAGAAAAATTATATTATCATTTTTCTAAAAAAAGTCGGCATGAAAAATTATTTTATTTTTTATTTTTTAAGAAATATTAAATCAATTCCAATTTTATGATGTTGGTCCTACATGATTTGTTTTTTCCCTAACAAAGTTACAAAGTTAGTAGGTCGAGATGTCAGTATTTTTATAAATATACTGAATCAATTATTGAAAACTGAGAGAAAAAGACATTGGTGTGGGGCCCTTGTTGACAACTCATCACTATTACTTTTGGCACGTTTTTATTCAATCTTCATCTACTTGGATTTATCGTATAGTCCTCGTTGTGCTTTTGGAAAAAAATCTCAATTCTATTGCAGGAATAAACAGAAAAATTAAAATAGAGCAACAAAATAAGAAACACAAGAATTTACGTGAAAACCCCAAAATTGGAGAAAAAACCACGACCCACAAAAAAACCACGGCCCACAAATATCTGGTTTTTGGTTTTATTTTGATTTGAATCTTATTTTGGTATCTACATTTTTGTGGTTATTTTCTGTTTATCGATAGCTGTCAACTTTCAAAATGATTGTCGTGTGTGTCGAGCTATTGGTTTTATTTCACTTTGTTTGTTTTTGAACTTTTAAAATAGGGAAAAATACACTTTTGGTCCCTGAGGTTTGGTTTAGGTTTCGTTTTGGTCCCTAAGGTTTCAAACTCAACATTTTAGTCCCTGAGGTTTGCATTTAGTAGCATTTTGGTCCCTCCATCCATTTTTCTGTTAAAAACGAACAGTTTGCTGATGTGTTACCTAATTTTTTTTTATTAATAATTTATTTTTTAATTTTTAAAAATAAAATAATAATTAAATAATTTAAAAAATATATTTTTTTAAACTTTTCATTTTCCCCTCCTTTCTTCTTCCCAATCCATCTTCCTCTGAACCACCATCTTCTTCCCAATCCATCTTCCTCTGAACCACCATCTTCTTCCTTAACTCCGGCCGCCGGCAGTACTGTTTTTTTTTTTTTCTTTTTCTTTTTCTCCTCTTCTCTTCTTCTTCTCCTTTCTCCCACTTTCTTCTTCTTCTTTTTTTTTTAATAGAACAAAGGAGGGAGGAGGGACCTCCCTCCTCCTCGGTTTCTCGTCGGAGATCGGGGAGGTCCCTCCTCCCTCCCCGTCCAGATCTGAACGGGGAGAGAGGAGGGATCTCCCTCCTCCTCGGTTTCGCGCCGGAAACATCGTTAAAACATGTGATTGGCAATTTTCTCCTTTCTTATAAAAAGAAAAAAGATGCATTGCTCATTTAAGTTACCTTGGTTTCTTGTAAGAATCTTGTTGGAGAAACTCTTTATTATTTGAAGAAATCAAACACTTTAGATTAAATCTTCGCACTAGCCTCCAAAAAAAGAAAATCACAAAGTTATTAGCAACAAGAAAAATCTAGAAAATATGAGGGGAAAAAATCTAAAATATTTTTGCTTTTGTTCCCTTCATGTTCTAATTAGCCGAAAAAAAAAGCAAAAAAAAAAAAAAAAAAATCTCACCAAGTTCTTAACAACAAGAAAAAACCAGCAAACATTCAAAGAAAAAAACTCCAAAAATGACTTTGCTTTCATAATCCTTGAAAAAAAAAACCAAAGTTCTCAACAGCAAAAGTTTTTTCAATATAAATTTCTTACAAGAAACCAAATCAGATGTCAAATCAGATCATGGGTTTAACGATGGATCAAACAAAAAGTAATCGAATGTCTACATTGCAACACTTATGCAAGTTTAGGGTTAAAATTGATGCAAGCTACTAAGTATGAGGTTCAATCTGATGAAATTAAAAGTTAAGAATTAAAATTGATACAACCTACTAAATCATCAAATTGAAAGTTCAGAGTTAAATTTGATATAGCCTCGTAAGTTTAGGGTTGAAGATGATTTTTTCTCTAAACTAATTAATAATTTTTTATATTTATCCTAATGTATTGGTAACCACAACTAGTCCTATGGATTATAAATATATGGGAAAATTACCTTTTTGGTCCCTGAGTTTTGAGAAATATGTGTGTTTGGTCCCTGAGTTTTCAAAATAGACATTTTTAGTCCCTGAGTTTTGAGAAATAGGTTTAAAAGGTCCCTAATATTATTTTTTCAACTTTTTAAAATTAATATTTTTGTATTATTTTTTAATATCAAATGGTTTTTAAAATTAAAAAGTATTGATTTAAAATTTTGAAAAAATAATATTAGGAACCTTTTAAACTTATTTCTCAAAACTTAGGGACTAAAAAGGTCTATTTTGAAAACTTAAGGACCTTTTAAATCTATTTCTCAAAACTTAAGGACTAAAAAGATCTATTTTGAAAACCTAGGGACCAAACGCATATATTCCTCAAAACTCAGGGACCAAAAAGGTAATTTTCCCTAAATATATTATTAAACACATTTTGATTACCAAACACGTCTAAAAATACAAAATATAATTTTGTTTTTTTATTGAATTCTATGTTTTCAAATTTATGCTTTTAGATCCTCATTTAAATGCACCCTTAGTTTTTCTTTCATCAGAAGGTTTTCCTAATTCCATAATATTTCTTTTCCTAAGAATCTAGAACTACAAGTTTAAACAAGTAAATATTTTCCCAACTAATAGATGAGAGTTACAAAAAATCTCACACCCAACATAAAAAACAAAATTACAAGTTTAATAATGACCCATTCTGTAAAATAAAACCTAAAAGATCAGGTTAAATGTATAGAATAGCAAGTCCTAATTGATTAAATAATGTTGAATTTAGTTCTTTTTAATTTCTTATTTTTAATATAGAATATTCTCAAGTAATTAGTCCCTTTATTTATTTATTTTTATTATTTTTTTAAAGGAAGTTCAATCAAACAAGACAAGAAACTGAATTATTGTCCAAAATGACTTTCTTTCTTTTTCCTGAAGATAAAGTGCATTAAATAAAAAACCAAAGAAGATAGCCCACATAAAGTTAATATCATTTTCCCACCTACCATAAACTTCTTCAAAGGAAGCATTACAAGCAAAAGAGAAAATGCACCATAATATTAAGCAAATTATCTTTCTACTTGCTCTAGTTCATTAATCAAACCACACCAATGTCACCATTTTCGCTACTCAATTTCAATAACGCTAATCGAATAGATAGATCTGATCAAAAGTTTTCAAAACATTAGAGACAAAATTGAAAACGACAAACTTCTTATTCATAGCGATGGATCGAGAAGGGATGGGTTAGCTAGAAGCATCCCTTTAAAGCAAAGGAGCTTGAAGTTTAGGCAATGTAATACATTGGATTTGGGAGCTTGAAGGATCTTTTAGCAAGAGCAAAGCCCATCAAATCACTCCATTGATCTCCAGAGCTTCCTTGGATAGTGTAACCTTGGTCCACTATTTCAGCTCTCTTCTCTGATTTGTATTGAGTAGCTTTCTTTCCCTCATCAACATCTCCCCTGGTTTCATTGTATTTATGTTAGTTTTTAATGGAACACAAAAGTCTTTAATGATTCTATGTACTTTGTTTGATCGGACGGTTAAAAAGTTGGCACATCTCGAACTTGCCATAAGATCGAATGTTCAAATTCTCACGGTAATTAAAAACACTTTGTTTCTTAAAAAAAAGAAAAAAAAAGCTGAAGTGAACATAGTTCAAACAATAATTGACATGTACTCCTTTTTTTTGTCTAAGAATCGTAGTCATATACCATATATTTGTTGTACTTTAAAAAAAAAACAAAACTTGACTGCATATCGTATGTAAGATAAAATCTTGACAACTAAAAATGAGAATGAGAAAAAAAATATCTCTTATATTTTAATGGTGGTATATAAGGAGATCCCTACATATAATCAGCCAAGTTTTTTCCATTTGGGGCAAGGAGTTGTGAAACAGGAGTGAGTTGGATGGAATTAATCGTGAGACTCACAAATTTATTAACCAATTACACAACACTCTATTATAGGCCCCACAAACTAATTAACTTCTATTCCTTTCCTAACACATTATCGCAGGTCTCACAAACTTATTAATTCCAACTCCAACTCCTAAGACGAAACAATTCTAGGGCTTCCAGTTCTATTGTCTTTTGTGTTATATTAAATCTACATATGATTAGATTTCTTAGGGTCTATGATTTGAATTGAATTATGACCCCATACTTTGACTATTAACCGCTACCCTCCAAATCAGATATGAAATAATTATTCGATATGACCACCATATTTCGATTGTTAACCGCTACCCTCCAAATCTATGACATAATACACCAAAACACGTGACAAAAGCAATTATTTTCTCAGCCAAACTTGAGATTGAAGACATTTTCAAAACAAATTCATGAATTTTAATATTTCAAAGAGAGTTGAAAATAGAATGATACCTCAAGATAAGCTTCTCCCAGCCAAAAAAGCCAGCACCATTGAGATTTTTGACAGTGACAGCTCTTTGAGATTCAGGTCTCCCAGTTAACAGAAAAATCTTGAATCCAAGCTTTTTCAGCTTGTTGTATAGTTTCAAACTCATTGGCAATGCAGGAGCCGCTGCCTCTTCCACCCACGCATTGAATGCTGTTGCATTGTACGGCTCAGATCTGCACAATGTCATCTCAAATATATATTATTATATTCCTTCGTCCTTGAATTTTTAAAGAAACAAAACTTGCTGCATATCGGTATGCAAGAATCTCTTTCTTGATAACTCATTGAAATCTTGACAAGAAAATGAGAAAACTTTTTTATCTCTCCTAATTGTCAGGATTTAATGGTGGTATGCAGGGAGATCATTACCTTCATTTTCTTTTTAAATTGTTCATTTCAGTCTCTAAACTTTCAAGTTTGTTTTACGGAAAAAACTTGACTACATACCAAGTAGGGATCTCCCTGCATACCAACATTTATGAAAGATATAAAAAATTATCATTTACTCCCTTCCTCTTAGTTGTCAAGATTTTAATGGGTATGTAGGGATCAGTATGTTCTTGTTTTATTTTGACAAGATTTTAATGGGTATGTAGGGATCAGTATGTTCTTGTTTTATTTTGATCTCTGAGCTTTTTTTAAAAATAACACGACCATTTGGATCCTTACTTTTATTTCAATTTTAACAAATAAAAACCGTAGATTTGAATATATATGAGCATGATTTGAAGGTAATATTAGAGATAAACTTGGAGTTTGTGACCAAAATAGACATTTTAAAAGTTCGAGACGAAAATAGAACAAACTTGAAAGTTTAGTAACTAAAATGAGATTTAAAAGCTGAAAAACAATACTTGACAGCATATCGGAGAGACAGTAAACAAAAACGGAAACGTTACCAAACCAGCTTACCCGAACCCATTATCTCTATAATAGGGCAAATTCGAAAGCAATGTCTCGTCGACGTCGAAAACCCACGCGTCCTTCCCGTTGACGTTCACCGAACTAGCGAAGTTCACGGAGTATTTCTCCACCGCCGAAGAGTCGGCGAGGTAGCGGTCGGTGTTGAAATATTCCCGGACGAACTTAATGCACGGCCGGGGAACTGAGTTCCAGGAGCCGGCGGCGTTGACTTCGACGGCGAACTTCCAGCTCTCGCATTTCGTGTCGCCCTCCGGCCGGACGATGTGCTGTTTCGGGTACATTCTGATCACTTCATCCGCTGCCGCGGCGGAGGAGACGGCGGCGAGAACGAGAAGAAGAAGGACGGAGAGGGTTGAGGTCGAAGAAGCCATGGCCGGAAAGTTGATGAGCGGAGTTGATGGAAGAGGGTGGATTTATAATGGAGTTTAGATTGAAATTGGATGGCTGTGATTTTCATTGTACACGTGTCGAGATCGCAATGGTGGTGAAAATTTCCACCTCACAAACATTATCAATATCTTTTTTGTTTTAAAATTAAACACAAGTAAAAAATCAAATCTTTTTTTTTAAAAAAAAAGATCAAATCTTTAATCGTGTAGGTATTGAAATTTTTAATCTTTGGATAAATTCAAAAATGTACGCTTCATGATGAGATATCTCGAGTGACTCTTTTTTATAGGTTCAAATATATATATATATATATATATATATATATATATATATATATTCGACTAAATTTTTTTGAAAGTTCTAGAGATTTTAATGATTTTTTATAATAGGTAAACATATCATTTTAATATCTATATTTTAAAAGCTATTATATCTTAGTTTGGATATTTTGAAAAGTCTAAATTTAGTTTTTTTTGTACCTTCAATAAATTTTTCAAATTATTCATTTGAAGGAAATTTTTATTCAACTTAAACAAAATATATATATAAAATAATAATAATAATAATAATAATAATAATAATATATTTAAGAAAATGGAAATTTTGAATACGTTTTCCAAGTTTCTAGAAGGAAGATTAGTAAGGATCGATTTTTTTAAGCAAAAAGATTACAAATATGAGGATTAAAGTTAAACATTTGAAAGTATGTAAATTAATATAGAACTCCTCTTAAAACATATTAAAAAAAAACAAAAGCAAAAACAAAAAACAAAAAACCTCATCTTAAAATATAAAAGACCAAAATCGTATTTCAACTTTTTAAGTCTTGTTTGATAACTATTTTATTTTTTAAAATTAAGTTTATACACTACTTCCACTTACAAGTAGATGCAAAACATGATAAAGAAATTGAAAAAAAACAAACATAATTTTTAAAAAATAAATGATTATCTAACAATTATTTAAAAAAAAATATTTATCAAACGGAACCTTAAATATCTAATTATCAAATTGGGATTTAAAATTAATTTTTATATTGTTATATTTATTTAAAATGCACACGTGCTTTTTTAATTTATGTAAAATTTACGTTACATATCTGTCCTTTTTCTTTAACGTAAATATCTTTCTTTTTCAAAAAAAAAACATCGATCAATCAATCAACGGCACAGCACGTAGGACCCGAGGCGTTGAAGCTCCTTGGCCCTATCCCAAAAAAAAAAAAATAAAAACTCTTTTTATATATTCATTATTTTTGAAACTTTTTTACTTTATAAAAAGAGTAAAATATCTTTTTGGTCCCTCGCGTTTCAGGTTCGTTTCCAATAAGTCTCTAGGTTTCAAAATCGAACAATCAAATCCCTACTATTTAAGAAATGCTTCTATTAAGTCCCTCCACCGTTAATTTTTTTAACGGTGCTGACGTGGCAGTTAAAAATAATAAAAAAAATATTTTTTTAAATTAAAATAATAATAAACTAAAATTAAATAAAAAAATAATTAAAAAAAATATCTACTCACCCTCCTCTTTCTCCCCCACCCCCGTGACCTTCCTCTCTCCCTCTTACCTTCTCTCTTCTTCTTCCCACCCTTCGTCGGAGCCTCCTCCCCACCGTCGGAGCCTCTCCTCGAATACCCCTCTCCCTCTCTCCTCCTTCGAAACCCCAACACCCCTTTCTCTCTTCTTCTTTTTTTCTTGTTTCGAAATGGCCTCCACTGATTCTTCTAATTGAACTCTCATGGCGGCAAAACTTAGGTCGTTCATGCTCAAGGATTATCTTCTTGACGATATGAGCTCTTGCTCCTCCAATGGCTTCCGGTTCTTTCCGCGCCGCCAATGCTGCACCACAACCGTCCGATTTCTCCTCGAAATCGATCTCAAAGTGAAAGATTCTTCCGTAACTAAAAGATTCATTCCTCGAACGGCCTCCAGGAAAATCGCTCTCTCCACGATCTCCACTTTGCAAAGAGCATCCGACGCCGTCGTCAGAGCCTTCAAGCAATTTCCCCTGCCTTCTTCTCGGAAGCCGTTTCTGCCGAGGAGTATTTCGCGGAAACTGATTCTCAGAGCGTTTTGGAAGAAATCGGATATCGTCGATTCCAACACCATACGGTGGAAATCGTTTCAGGAATTTCTTGATGAGAAAGAACCGGCGTCTTCTGACCAGAATCGCGTCGATTCCGCCGTGTGCACCGCCATTGCCGTTGCTGGAAGAAACTCGACCAGTAGCTGAAGTAACAGTATCAGTTGGACGGAGAGCGAATTCACATCGGAGATGATTTGAAGGAGGAGAGAGAGAGAGGGGTATTCGGGGAGAGGCTCCGGCGGTGGGGGAAACTCCGACGGCGGCGGGGAGGAGGCTCTGGCGAAGGGTGGGAAGAAGAAGAGAGAAGGTGTAAGGGAGAGGAAGATCACGGGGGTGGGGGAGAAAGAGGAGAGAGAGAGTAGAGATTTTTTTTAATTATTTTTTTAATTTTAATTTATTATTATTTTAACTTTAAAAAATATTATTTTATTATTTTTAACTGTCACGTCAGCACCATTATTTGCCACATCAGCACTGTTAAAAAAATTAACGGTGAAGAGACTTAATAGAAGCATTTCTGAAATAGTAGGGACTTGATTGTTCGATTTTGAAACCTAAGGACCTATTGAAAGCGAACTTGAAACACGAGGGACTAAAAAGGTATTTTACCCTATAGAAAAATCTGTTTTTATTCAATCTAAATATATATATATTTTTTTGAAAAGCAATCTAAATAATTTAGACTTTGTTTTTCTTTATGAATTTAATTTGTCAACCATATTTTTTTACACACACTTTATTCCTAGTTTGGGTAGGGAGATCTTTCTAATATATTTTTGTAGGTGCATATTATATGGGCCTTCTTTTTCTTGTGTCCTATCCCAATTGGGCAATATTTGTTTTGCAACTTCATTACTTCTAAATGTTGAATAATTCTTTTCAAGATTAAAAAGTTGTTGCATTATTAGAGTCTAATTAATTTGATCCCCTCAACTTTTTGTGAATCTTTCTTTCTAAAGAAAAAAAAAAAGAAAAATATACTTTTGGTCCCTGAGGTTTGGGTTAAGTAACACTCTAGTCCCTGAGTTTTCAAACTTAACAAAAATACCCCTCGGGACCGAATTGCTCCTAATCTCAAACCTCGGGGTATATTATTGTAGCATATGTGATTTAAGAAAAGAGTTTTTTTTAATACATAAGTTATTATATAGTGTTAAATTGAACCAACATTTCTCTAAGAAGAAAATTTTCAGTATTACAAATCATATGATTATTCCTTCCATTTATTATTTGTCACATTAGCATCCTTTTAAAAAAATAACGTGGAGACCACGCCAACATTAAAAATATATTTATGAAAGTAAAATTATAGTGTAAACAAAAAGAGCATGATACTCCCCGTAGTACTAGAAATTTTCTCCTTTCTAAGTGAAAGAGAACTTATTCGAGGAGGCACCACAATGAAACTTTGCACCATTTGATATATGAGAGAGAAATTTTAAAAGTAAATAGATTTTGTATCTGACGATTAGTAGAGACCGACAAATTTGAAGATACAATTTTAAAAAGACAGCCATATTCCACATTTTTCAAAATTTGAACTACTTGTAAAGTGTATCTGTATTTTCTCGGTACCGTCTCTTTCCCTCCCCTTACAATTGCATGCTCCTAAATAATTTACTAACTTTTTTTTTCTGTTGAAAAAATAATTTACTAACTTAACTCGTTGTTACAATCAAAAAGTGATTTTTAAATTTATAATCTGTTGGATTTATGAATAAAATTATTTTAATAAAATAAAGAATCACAACTTTACGTGAAAGGGTATGTCTTTTGATAAAGGACACAACCCTATGTGAAAGGGTGTGTCTTTTGTAAAGGACACAACCCTATGTGAAAGGATGTGTCTTTTGGTAAAAGGATACAACCCTATGTGAATGGATGTGTCCATTTATCAAAAGACACAACTCTTACACGGAAAGATGTGACTATTTGAATGACCACAAATAGTCTATAAATATGTGATTCATTTTGAGTTTTGAAAACAAGAACAAGACACAAACTCTTCTTTCAAGAACTCTTCTCCTACTTTTCTCTGTACGATTACTTAAATACCAGTGTTCGAGAGTCCTATGATTGAAGTGCTACATTCATAGGTGGGTAATCCGTCCTATCCTGGGAGACAATTGTTCGTGACACCTTGAGCACCATAGAGGGAACAAAATTGTCTTAAGGAAACAACGCTATCGTTGGGTTCAGATCGATTTTGTCTTTCGTGTTTCCTTAAGTGTTTATGCAAAGGGTGCCAACATAATCTAAGGCTATGTTTGAGAGTGATGATTGAATTATTGATTTTGAAAAAAGAGATTTTATAAAATTGATTTTATGAAATTGATTCATACAATTATATTTATGTTTGGTTTTAAAGTTTTAAAAGTGATTTTCATACATTTAATACTAGCTTTGTCAGATTTAGCACTATTAGATCCTTGTAGGGTAGAATAATTTTAACCTTACCGTTCATTTTATCCCAATTTTTAAAATTGATTATTTACTTTTTATATTAAAAAAAAAAACTTGGAAATTCGAGATCCACTCAAAATCATTTGAAGAACAAAATTATTGTAAAAGAAAACAACTGGCCACTTTTATTTTGAATTTCTTATCTCTATTTATAAAAACACTTGTTTTAACTAATTTGATTTATACATTGGATTAAAATATTGAGGTCGATATTGATATCAAAATTTCAATGTTAGAGATGTATAGGTATATCGATAAAATATTGATAGTGTAGGATATTTCTATTGGAAATTGTCAGCTCATCATAGTCAAAGTTCCAAAGAAGAATTCATCAATCTATTCAGCTCCAACTCAGAAGTTCTCGTCAGACTCATTTATATCAGCAAAAATCACTCAAATTGAATCGATAGAACCTTCTATTCCATGTGTTGCTCCACTGTGGGTCCTGAATGTGCGATTAACGAAAAACACAGAGATATCTCAGGAGAAACCCTTCCCTTCTCATCATTCATTCATCATAATGAGAACACACCAATTGAATAGAGTATATACATGGGAGGGAGGAAAAACTTCTGAGCCTTGTTGAATAATACATCTTGAAAACAGAATAACAATTACAATAAACCGAACAACTAACTACACGTGCACAACACATGATTAATATTCAATGAGCTATCTTCACACCCCCCGCTAGCCAGGAGTGAGGGTCACACTCACATTGAGCTTGAGCCTGAGAGCAGTAAATGTAGACGCTGAGAGGGGTTTGGTCAAAATGTTAGCAACCTGATCAACTGCGGGAAGATGCTGAACCAAAATCCGCTTTTGTAATACAAGATCACGCACAAAATAAATGTCAATCTCCACATGCTTGGTTTTAGCATGAAGAACCGGATTCGCACTAAGATGAACAGCACTGAGGTTGTCGCACCAAAGAACCGGTTTCTGGGGTAGAGAAATCTGCAGCTCACAAAACAATGTATGTAACCAAATGAGTTCATCAGCAACATATGCTAAACAATAGTACTCTGCTTCAGTGTTGGAGCATGAGATGATTGCCTGTTTCTTATACCCCCAAGATATTAAATTCCCACCAAAATATATACAGAATCCAGAAGTGGACTTCCTATCATTCGGATCTGACGCCCAATCAGAATCAGCATATCCATGAAGTGAAAGAGAAGAAGGAGCAGATAAGAGAAGTCCATGACTGACCGTTCTATTCAAATAACGCAAAATCCTCTTCACCAATTGTCAATGAGTGACAGTGGGAGAGTGCATAAATTGACATGCTTTGTTGACACTAAAAACTATCTCTGGACGTGTGATAGTGGCATACTGTAAAGCCCCAACAACACTTCGATATAGGCGAACATCAGTAAGTTTCTCTCCCTGTCGGCTGGATAAAAGAGGACCACTGATCATGGGTGTAGTTATTCCTCTGGCCTCAGACATATTTGTCTTCTTCAACAAATCCATAATATACATAGACTGAGACAAAAACAATCCACCAGAAGGAGGGTACGACACTTCAACACCCAAGAAATAACTCAAAGGTTCAAGATCCTTCAAGGCAAATTCAATCTGAACTTTCCAAACCAGGAAATTATCATTACCGAGTTTGACTATGGAAATTTTGTTACCTGGATTAACCACCGAAGTCAAGGAATTATCATTTCCATATACCGATTCCGCGACAGTATGAGTTGAAGAATCCATGAAGAACGAATCAATGGAGGAATATTGAAAAACACACGTCCGAAAAAAAAAATCTAGAAAATTTTGAGCAAGTTCAAGACTATGGCTCTGATACCATGTGCGATTAACGAAAAACACAAAGATATCTCAAGAGAAACCCTTCCCTTCTCATCATTCATTCATCATAATGAGAACACACCAATTGAATATAGTATATACATGGGAGGGAAAAAAACTCTTGAACCTTGCTGAATAATACATCTTGAAAACAGAATAACAATTACAATAAACCGAACAACTAACTACACGTGCACAACACGTGACTAATATTCAATGAGCTATCTTCACACTGAAGGTTGTTCAATTTATCCGAGTTCGTGATAGTGATGTAAGAGATTCAATATAAAACTCTCTTGTATTCTTCATGGACTATGTGAGTGAGAGCAATTTTGTAATCGGAAAATTGAGTGGCAAGTCTGAGAGAGTTAGAGCCTTGTATTAAGGGTGTACATTTCGCTCCTGTTTTTGCCTTGCGATTAATGGAGGAAAGGAGTTGTTCGTGGTCTGATGACCAGTGATTGGTCTGTGGGTGTACAAGGGACGTCGGGAGCTAGTTATTCTCTTCTTTGTTGTATAAACACTCAATGTATAGTAGATGGCCTAAAGTAGATGTAGATCAAGTTGATCTAACTACTACAATTACTATTATTTTTGTGGATTGTTATACCTAGCTGCCCTAGTTATTTGAACGATGCTTAGTTAGTTCACTGGTATATGGTATTTTGTGAGTTCTGTGTTTGTTTAATGTGTTGGATTTGTTGGTAGTTGCTGTATTGAATTACAATTTCAGTAAATCAAAAAAATTATAAAAGATTATTTAAATTAATAACTAATTTCTTTTAACTTCCCAGCCTTATCATGGTTATTGTTTTTAGTATTTATATTTATATATTTATATTTAAATCAATAGATGATTTTTTTTTATGTATTTTATATCAGTATTTGTAAAAGATTTTTGAGATATTCATCTTTTTTTTTTTTTTAAGTACATCAACATTTGGGGGTGGAGGGATTCGAACCTCTGACCTCATGGTCGATGGTGTATGACAATTACCGCTGAACTGAGCTCGCTTTGGCGATTTTTGAGATATTTATCAATATTGATCCCTTATTAAAATTAAAATTAAAAATTAAAAAATAAATAATTTAAAAAAAAAAAAAAAAAAAAAAAAAAAAAAAAAAAGGTGCTTTGAGTCACGACAGTAATGGCTTCACGCGATGTTCCCTAGTAAGTCTACAAATATAGTCTCTAACCAAAGTACTTTAGCTACTCCGTCCTTCAAAATAAGAAAAAGATAAAAGCCAAAATTGAATTATTGTTTACAAAGAGAATCACGTTTGCTCCCAACAAAAAAAAAAGGTGAGAGAATAAATTTTATAATTTAAGTTAATTAAGTTTGATTCTAAATGTGTCGTGTTGTATCAATTTTGACTCTAAACTTTTAATTTCATCAAATTGCACCTCAAACGTAGGTAAATGTTACCATCTTAATCTTAAACTTTAAAAGTACTGCAATGTTAACTCTCTAATAAGTAGGTACGATATAAAATTGATTAAAATTTAGAGAAAAACAACATTGAACTTTTTTTTTTTTGGTTGAATTTATGAGTTTTGATAAAGTTATTCCATGATTAATTTGTGTCTTTGTTATAAACTTATCTTTGTCCAAAGTTTTGTTTTATTGAAATTAATGTTAAAATTAGTGGGTGAATCAGCGAAAATTAAACAAGGGTAAAAATTGCAACACTTCAGTTTGAAGTTCAATTTGATGAAATTGGAAATCGGCCAAAAATGGATATAAATTGTTGTAAACAAATTATTTAAAAAAAATACAAGTTTAAGGTCAAATTTGATTTTTTTCTCTAAAATTTAGATATTGTTAGAAAAAAAATCCACGTTTTTCTCGTGATGTTATGATTTGAGGTAAAGCAAAAGTCCGGAATCTAAAGTAGAAATCCGTTTTTCGTAATTATAATGATTTTGATAAAAGTGTGAGGTTTGATTGATTGCTTTTTTTTCCATTTCTTTCCTTCTTCCAATCCTAACGAATATTTCGTAGCACAGGGAACATAGCTCGACTATCATAAAATTTATATTAATAATCGAGAGTTCTGTGTTTTAAATCTTCCACCCTCATCAAAGCGAGCATCGCTCAACAGGTATGTATAATCATCCAAGAAATTAGATGTTCAAATCTCTCCACTCCCAAATGTTGATGTACTTAACAAAAAAAAAAAAGAAAAAAAAAAACTTTCACCCTCAAGAAAAACAAATAGGTTGTAATTATAATGATTTTGACAATACGGTCGGTGGTGTAATGGCCGCTGGCCCGCAACTTTTTTTTTTTTTCTTTTTTTTGTTTTTTTGTTTTTTTTGTTTTTTTTTTTTTAAGTTCAACAAATAGAATGAAAGGATGGAAAAAGATGTAGGAAAAAAAAAACTTTTTATAGATCTCATTTTTCTTTACTACCATTCATAAATGTCATTTCAAAATTTATTTTCTAATAACTATTTTACTAAAACAATATATTCCAACAATGATTCTTTGAAATTATATATAAAAAATAGGAGGAAAAAAAATCTATTCTTACTTTTGAACTCAACTTGCATCAATTATCATGGTGAAGCTTCAAAACTCACTCATTTTAATAAAAATTCAAACTTTACACTTAATTAAGCATGATTAATGTTTTGACAAATTGTAAAAATATTTCTAAAGTATAATGATAAATTTATAGATTATGAAAATTTGGACCTTCAAATTTTTAATTTTAAAAATTAAATGAGAAAAATAGAGCAAAGCTTTAGGGAATGTTTGGCACAAGGGTTTGGAATGGGTTGACATGAATTGGAAAGGGATGCTCATGTTTGGTTGGCCTGGAATGGTGTGGGTTTGGAATGAAATGATGGGAATGTGGATTCCAACTCATTCTCATATTTTGGTGGGTCTCACTATTTCTCTCTCCATTTTTCTTCATAATTTTGATGGGACCAACCATTTCTTTTTCTATTTTAACCACATTTTGGTGGGTCCCACTATTTCTCTCTCCATTTTTTCTTCATAATTTTGATGGGACCCACCATTTCTTTTTCTATTTTTTTTTATAATTTTGATGAGTCCCACTATTTCTCTCTCCATTAATTCCAACCCAAATTCAATGCACCAAACACAGGCATGGAATCATGATTCTAGCAAAATATTCACATGGGAATCGCATTCCATTCCATTCCAATCAAAGCACCAAACAACCCCTTAGGGCCCGTTTGGTACAAGGTTTTTGGAGATGGGAATGGGCAAGGGTTTCTAATACCCTTGTTTGTTTCAAGATTTCTGTGGTGGGCCCAGGAAATAACGCATTCCCAGGCATCATTTATGCCCATAAGCAAGGGTTTTCTATGCCCTTGCAAAAGCATGGGTTTTCTTTTTTCCCATCTCTTCTTTTTTATTTTTATATGCAATTTTATTTTGAATATAGTTAGTTAATTAACTAATGGATACTAAATTTAAAATAATATAATAAATTATTTAATTAGATTAAATAATAATTTGTCAAGAATTTCATTTTTTTCAAACAAATACTTTTTTCTAGGACTTTTAAACAAATACTTAGTCCAAGTTTATTAAAGGGATGTAATTACATATTTACTAAAATTATAATTAATTAGTCAATATTATCGAAAATATATTTAATTATTGAATTAAAATCATTTAAATGAATTTAGTATAAAAATTCATTTTTCAATAATTATAATTAATTACTTATCGATTATTTACAATCAATTAATTACTTTTTTAATTTCCTTATAATAAATAAATAATCATATTATTATTAAATATTTATCTAATTAATTTTTATGGATACAATATATTAAATTATTGTAGTTAAAGATATTTATTAAAAAATTAATTAAATAATTTTAGTTTGTTAAATTAACATAGTTTATCCCATTAAAATCATTTCATGATTATTATTTCATTAATTTTTATTAATAGTTTGAATTAATTTTGATTATTTTATTGATTAATTTATTAAAATTACATAAAGTTTACCTGATTAATTCTAAAAAATAAATACAGACATAATTTGTTCTCATAAAATCCTGATGACATTCCCATGCACAACCAAACACAGTTATCTCTATTCCCAGCAATCTTATTCCCAGGCATAGTATTCCCAGACATCATGTATTCCCAGGCATCTATAAAACCTTAAACCAAACGGGCCCTTAGAGATTCCTCGATTCCAATAAAACATTGAGAAACGTGTGGTTTATTATTATTATTATTATTATTTCTGGCTGTGGCTAAAAGAAAAAAGATAAGGCCATCTTTAATAATTTTGGGTTAAAAGAAAAGATAAAGCAACCTTTAATAATTTTCCTTTTGAAAAATAAAATAATAAATAAAAAAATAAAAAACTCAAATTTGGACCTTCGAAGGTACATGCCAATTACCACTGAGCTATGTTCGTTTTGGCATTGCTACTGTTATAATTGTTAAGTATATATTATTGTGTTATTTGGCGTTACTATATGGTATGTTTTTAATTGATTGTCATTAATCTCTACATCCAAAAATTTCAAAAGTTTTATGTGCTAAATTGTTATGTTCTCTCTTTTATAAGAGGAGCCAAAGTTGTTTGAGTAATTACAAAAGATTAAAAGAATAAGTTTTTTTTTTTAATTTGTTTACAAAAAGTTGCAATAGCGAGCTTTTATACAGAAAAATAGCCAAAAGAAAGTTCTCTACAAAATCCAACTTCAAAAACACAAGAAAAATCTCTAACTTACTTGGAGGTTGTATTTGATTGGACTTTTGTCTCAAGGATCTACACCTCAAACAAGAAGCGAGTTTCGTCTTGTTGATTCTAGTCATCATATCTTCTTCATTTCTTTCTCAAATTTCCTAAAAAATAGTAAAGTATGAGAAGCTTACTTTTGTAATTGTTATGGTTGTTTCATTGAGACCAAAATCTACCCAATGCAATCTCCAAACAGGCTAAGGACTTTTCCATGTGTTATAGAATTTAGATTTTGTGGAAGATTTTCATTTGGCTATTTTTCTATAGGTTATGTTGATGCCAAAATCCGGACAGAGGACTCACCTGACCTTCACATGACGTCAACAGTGAATTTGTAGAAACTGGGGAAGACGTGACTTGCAAGACCAGCAAAAACCGCTGCACACCGGTGTGGTGTAGGCCACACCGCCTCCGATGCTTAAGTCAGAAAATCGAGGAGAAGCTAGGGAGTAAAGGAAGAAGTCGAGAATAGAGTTTTGGAACCCTTCTTCAGTGATGAAGAGAGGTTTAAATACCTGCTCGTTCTCCTAGGGTTTTTAGGAATTCGGAGGTGTTTCAGGACGAACCAGGCAAAACTGGGGCGATTCGAGGCATCTGGGATCGAAAGGGGGGTGCGGGCCGACCATATGTGGCCCGACCCTTTGATCCGGTCTTTCTCTGGGTCGGTTTTCTGGTCCTACCTCTGCCCGATTGTCCTCGTCAGCTCCTTGTGCTTCTGTGTGGTCCAAAATTACCTATAACAGGTTAAATTATAAAAAATACTCCTTAACTATGAGATTGGTTTCAAATATACCCTTGAACTTTCAAAAGATTCATTTTAATTAGTCCTCGAAGTTTGAAGTTTGTTTCAAAACGCTTTTTGAAGACATTTTTCGTAAAATTTATGGACGAAAAACAATGTGTTTGCATGTGTTTGTATTGTTTTTTTGGAAAAAATACACTTTTGGTCCCTAAGGTTTGGGTTAAGTTACACTTTGGTCCCTGAGTTTTCAAACTCAACAAAAATACCCCTGGGGTTTGAGATAAGGAGCAATTTGGTCCTTACCGTCCATTTTTCTGTTAAACCCTAACGGCAAGCTGACGTGGCACTATTATTTTAATTAAAAAAATGAATTTTTAATTTTTTTAAATAAAAATATATAAAAATATTTAAAATATTATTATTTTGTTTAAATTCTTTCTTCTCATCATCTTTCTCCTCTCCATCTTCTTCCTTTCCCATCCCCATCTTCTCCAGCTCCGGTGGCCGGCCACCATCAATTTTTTTTTTTTTTCTTTCTTTCTTCTTCTTCTCTTTTTCTCCATCTTCTTCGCTGAATGGAATCAAGATGGCTCACAAAGTTGGACTTCAACCATTATGAGTCGAGGTAGACTCTCTCATCTTGTGGAAGCTACTAGTGGGGAAGGATGTGTTTGCTAACAAAG
The DNA here is from genome assembly GCA_017139565.1 of Luffa aegyptiaca. Lineage (NCBI taxonomy): Eukaryota > Viridiplantae > Streptophyta > Magnoliopsida > Cucurbitales > Cucurbitaceae > Luffa > Luffa aegyptiaca. The sequence continues at coordinate 49,307,035 of CM029402.1, read as the reverse complement.
TTTCGATCTTCATTGATGTAATTCGTGACAAATTCAAGGCCGGATCGATTCAATGTTGTTGAGAATGCCAAATTGAAAATGTGAAGAGACCTCACAAGCTTTATAAAATACCTGGATTACTCCTCTAATCTTGAATTGGTTTTGAGTTTAATGCAAATGGAATTGCCCATACTCTTGTCCATCATGCAAAGGGATGGTCTTTTAATTTAAGTTTATTTATTCTGTCAGTTTTCCAGATTTTTTTTTAATCTTTGTACAAAAAAAATGGATAAGGTTTTTCTTTCTTTCTTTCTTCTTTTTTTTTTTTTTTTCTTTTTTAAAGCTGCGGAATCTAACGTATATTTCGTAATTACAATGATTTTGACAACACGGTCAGATTGAGTGTCTGTCACTGGCCCACAGCTCATAGATATATAAAATGAATTTGCTTTTATGATGGAATTTTTTTTTTTTTTTTTTTTTTTTTTTTTTAGGGTTTAGGGTAAAAAAATATTTAAAAAAAAAGACAAAAACAAAAACATTTATTTATTTATTTATTGCAGCAACAAAAACATTTAATATAGATGTCTTTTTTCTTTTTTTTTTTTAATAATTAATATATTAATATATATATATATAGATGCCATTTCTTTTTCCTTTTCTGGGTACAATTTAATATTTATGGTCTTATGGATGACTTTTCAAACCTTCTTTTTTTAATAAAGGTTAAATTATAAAAAATACTCCTAAAACTCAAAAATGTCTCAAAAATATTCTTGAACTTAGAAAAATGTTTCAAAAATATCATTGCCATTAATTTTTGGATGGAAACCGTTAAAGTTTCAGCTTCAAAAATACCCTTGAACTTTCAAAAAAAATTAAAAAAATACCCTTATTGAAAAATACTTCTTCTTTTTTCCTCCTCCCACCGTAAATTCTAACGGTTTCCATAAAAAAATTAACGACAAGGGTATTTTTGAAACATTTTTCAAAGTTCAGGAGTATTTTTGAAACTTTTCAAAGTTCAAGGAAATTTTTGAAACAAACCCCATAATTTAGGGGTATTTTTTTTTTTATAATTTAGCCTTTAATAAATTGTCTTTGAAATTGGTATGAGTTCATCACATTCATATATAATTTAGTTAGACATTTGAATATTGAACTGTCTGTGTTTTTCTCTAAGTTAATGTACTATGTTTTAGTGTTTACACTAGTAATTTTCAAAGCTCCTAGTTTGGAATTAAAATTAGCTTGTTTGGCAAATAAAATTTCACACCTTTGGATCTCTCTCCCATTTCCTATTTTTTTCTAAATCCAATAGTGATGGCTCTCACCACTTTGCTAACAGAGTCTCTCATTGGAAGAGAAATTATTAGGTGTTCCTAGTGACTGGTGTAATGTTCTAGATAGTTTTACACCGTTTGATGTAAGAGAGGGAAATTGTAAAAGTATTTCGATTTTGTATCCAACAATTATTAGAGGCAGACAAATTTGAAGATATACATCAAATGATGTAAAATTACCCAAAGCATTGCACTAGGAGCATCTAATAATTTATCCTCATGAAGGTGTGAGAATTGGTAAGAGAGATAGAGTATGGGAGGAGAGAGAGTTGAAAGGAGAGATTAAAAAAAATTCCAAGTCGACTCGTTAATTTTAACGGAAAACTAATGGTAATGGGTTGTTCTTATAATTTACTGAAAGTACAAGAATTAAAGAGACCAAAATAGAACAATGCAATTAAAATACAGGGACCAAAATAATGTTTTGTCCTTTTTAAAAACATTAGAGAAAAGATCAATTTTGACCCGTGAACTTAGTAAGTTGTATCAATTTTATCAAATTGAACAATTTGAACCTCAAACTTGCATAAGTGTTGTAATGTAGACCTTTGGTTTCATAAGTGTTGTAATATTTGAAGATAAAAAACCTCTAAAATTGCTTTGCTTTCATAATCTTAGATAGCAGCAAAAAGACCCTAACAAAGTTCTTAACAACAAGAAAAAGTCATCTAAAATAAAATTTTTTCTATATTTTATTTATAAGAAACCAATTCAGGTGCAAATTAAGAAAAAAAAAGGAAGAAATAGTCAAATTATGTACGGTGATTCAAACGGAAAGTTAATCAAAGGTATACATACACTGTAACACTTATGTAAGTTTGGGGTTTCTAAGGGACTACCGAAGACCCACGTATCTCTACAATGGTATGATATTGTCCATTTTGGACATAAGCCCTCATGACTTTGTTTTTTGTTCCACCCAAACGGCCTCATGACAATGGAGATACTTATCCTCCCTTATAAACCCATGATCCTCCCTGTGGGACTTTTTGGTCGCACTCTCAAAAGGGTTAAAATCAATACGATCGGATAAGTTTAGGGTTCAATTTGATGAAATTTAAAGTTTAGAGTTAAAAATTGATATAATTTGATACAACCCCTAAAGTTTAGTGTTAAAAATGATTTTTGTGAGGGAAGAAACAATAATAAAAGTTTGGGGCCTGGGCCTAATTAGTTGGCCTCACCTTTTCTTAATTACAAGAAATTATTGTGAGGGAAGAAACAATAATAAAAGTTTGGGCCTGGGCCTCTTTGCAATCTATTTAATATAAATAATTTTCCTGTCAATTACATTTTTAACTTTAATTTAAGACCAATACTTCTAAAAGTTTCATTATCAATCCACATATTTTGATTAATTAAAACATACAAAAAATCTTATTATAAGTGATTTGATGAACTGTTTCTCTTGAGCATAAGAGATAGATTTAAGTGAAATGCAATAATAAAGGATAGAGAGTAACGCATCGTAAACCTTAACAATTCAAGGTTCAATTCAAATTATCAAAATTTCAATTTGGTCCCTGTATTTGATTAAATCCCTCAAACCATGTCAATATTGTTACTAGATGTTTATTGTTAAAAATTACAAAATTATGTGAACTCCTGATAAAAAAAATAACCTAGAAAAGCTCATAAGCAAAACTAATATTAATGAGAAAAATTAGAAAAATCAAAGGGAAACCCACAATTTTACCCTAAAAAGAATTTAAAAAGAAAATCAATATCCATTCACTTTAGATATGTATCATAAATGTGTCAAAAAAAAAAAAAAAGATATGTATCATAAAACAAAGTAGAGAAATATATATTAAACACAAATTTTTGTTTTACTGTCTGTACACTTTTGGTTAGGTCAAATTCAAACTTACACAGAGATAGCTTTTGAACCCCAAACCAAACTACTAATCAAAATCCAACAAAACCCAAAAAATAAATGTGGAAATGAAAAAAAAAAAAAAAAAAAAAGGGAATTAAAGAATCAATGAAAGAAGAGAGAATTAAGGGTTTTGAATTTTTTTTTTTGTTACATAAATATACGATTTTCTCTGCTCAAATCCGGTTGATGATAACTGGTTATCATTGCAAAGAAAAATAGATGAAAAATTTGTCTAAAAAATTGATGGAACTTTAGAGAAAAGCGGAATAATTGACGAGACTTTAGAGAAAAGCATAATCGTGTTCGTCGTGACAAAGCTCCCTCCTTAGCTTTTGTGTAAAATGTCTACAAGCATCCATGCTTAGGTCAATGGCTGCAGCAAGTGCTACAAATAGAGCAGCGTCCGCCATGCACGTCACGTGCTGAACTCCGACTTGTATAATTGGCTTACTCACCTTTCCTTCTCCTTCCACACTCGAAGCCATTACAAAGTTGCCTAGACATAATTGAAACCTTTTAGAGTTTAGACACTAAAATAGATATATATTAGAAAAGTTAACGACTAATATTATATATATATATATTTACCTTTAATAGTGGATCTGGAGTTTGGACTAAAATCTCTCACGGTTTTACGGTCGATGCAAAATTGACCACCTTTTTTCACGCTCATGGTAGCTTCGGCAATGGGAATGCCAGTGGCTAGTCCGGTGTTGGCAACGAGCTCGAACTTGTAGCCGAGGCCATCGATCGGTCCCCGCTCGCGCCAAGCCTCGAGGCGGCCCCATGGCTTCCAACTGCTAACGGAGAAGCCGTGGGGGCGGAGGATGAGCCACGCACCGGGGTTGGAGCGGGAGACGCGGTCGGTGCCCGGGGAAGGGACGAACGGTGTGATCATGGAGGCGGCCGCGACGGGGGAGCCGGAGAGGTCATAAACCATGATCATCCAACCCTTTCTTTCTTTCCCTGGCTTCTCTCTCTCCCCTGAAAAAGTTCTCATCCATTTCCCTTTGGTGCTGTTGAAGCTGAAATCTGATGGCAGTGACCTGTTTGCATAATTTTTGTTTAATAATTTCAATTAGTTTCTTATCAAAGATGATTAAGTTGTGAATTAATTCAACTTAGAGAGAGTTTAATATGCAAATAGAATACAAATTAAAAGAAAAATTTACCCATCAAATACAAAGTTCAAATAACCCTACTTTTAGTTCTTGAAACTTTCTTTTTAAACTTTATTCTACTTCTTAAACTTTATAATTTTTTTTTTATTTTTTTCCCTAGTTTTGGTTATTCTAATGCAAATTTATTTGAAATCTAATACCTAACCGACCACATGTGACTTAAAACGCTATCTATAAACAAATCATGTGCTATGTTAAGTTGTTATTCAATAATCTATACAAAATTGACGACAAAAACTAAAATGATTTTTCAATGCAAATTAGGGTATGTTTGGTTTAACTTTTCTAGTGTTTAATTTAAAAATTAAAAAAAAAAAAAAAAAATCTATTGAGAAATAAACCATTTTAAGATAAACACTTTGAAGAAATTTTTTTAAAAAAGAGTTTTTAAATATATAATAACTTGTGTATAAAAACACTTATGAAGAAATGTAACTAAACATATGAGTGTTTAAATTCCAAACTATTTTTACACAAAATATTTTTTAAAAAATGCATTTTTGAAAAACATTTAAACTAAAAAGTATTCCAAACAGAGGTCTTTAATTCAATTCAAGAAGTAAAGCATAATAATTAGAAAGTTATTCAAAAGTAAGATTACAAACTAAAATAAAAATAAACATGAAAGTTATAGGCCAAAATCATATATATTTGAAAATTATGTTATGGAAAATCACTACTTGATATAAACAATAAAAGATGGAATGCACATGGGATGGAATCAAAGGTGGTTGAGTTAGACAGTTGGGAAGATTTTGTGATCTTTTCTTTTGTATTTGACCAACCTGAAATTATTATAAGTATGGTTAATTATTTTCTTAGGGTTGTTTGATAAATAATTTTAATTTAACAACCCTAACCTTTTAATACACACAAAAAAGTGGTGCAATTAAAATGCAAGAAATTGTAAAGACAAATCAAATTTATAAAATTGAGCAAGTTTATAAATATAATAATTATTTCTTCATTTCTTCTTTTTTTTCTCTTTAAGTTAAATTTAAATATTCTTAAATCTCAATTTAATTTGACATTCGTTTTTTTTTTTTTTTTTTTTTTTTGACAATATGTGGAGGTGGAGGATTCGAACCACATGCCTCTTGGTCATTAGTACAAATTTATGTCAGTTGAACTATACTGTTTTAGCATAAAATCAAGGTAAATCAATTAGTTAATTTTTTTTAGGCTTAAAATTAAATATAAAAAATTACCTTTTATAAAGCAAAGCAGACGACAAGTCGTTCGCTAAGGAAAAGTTTCAAAATGAATAAAACGACAACGACATGGTTCATTCTGGAGGGTCATGTTACGATGTGATTTATACTGACAGCCCACTCTCGTGAAGGCCCACTCCCACTGTGACAGGTGTAAGAGAAATAATCCAAAAATGCAGGAAAAAAGTAAATCACCGTCACCCGCGGGTGACACTGTAAAATACACCTATTAACTGTTAAAATTAAATGAGATCTTACTTATTTTCTAGTATGATTTTCTAATTTAATCATTAAAACATATTCTTATAGTTAAAACATTATAATCTCTAACGTACCGGGTTCTCGAGTTTCGATCGGCACTGAACTTGCAGCTGAAAACCGGCTGTCGGATATTGCCTTGGATCTGGAAAACCACCGGGCTACATTCCGGTTCGCCGCCGAACTGGAACACGAACCGGGGGTCCGGTTCAGACCGGACGATCAAATGCAACCGAGCCGAGGTTTTATCCTCATCTTTCCCCAATTTCACCCACCCATTCTGATACACTTTCGGTTTATTCTCAGCGCCGTCGATCGCGACAGTGATCCGAACCCGGCCGAGCAACTTGCCGGAATTAACCCCACACGTGTGGCCCATCCGGCCGGCGAAGACAGACAGACACATTACAACCGGCTTACCGGAGAGGCGGCGGAGAGAGGAGGGGTCGAGGTGGAAACCGGAGGAGGACGCGGCGGAGTCCGGGGGCGAGTCGCCGGAGACGGAGGAGAGAGGAAGAAGCGCGGTCTGCGAAGGGAAGTTCTTGATGGCGATCTTACAGAAGCAGGGCGTGGTGGAGGGGTGGACGGCGGCGCCGGCGGGGCGGGTGGCCTGAGGGAGGTTGAGGGCGAGGGAGTCGACGATGAGGCGGACGAAGGGACAGGGATCCATCGGAAAAGTGGGCGGCGGCGGCGGGAATGTGGATTAAGAAAGAAAAATTGGTGAACATCTAAGTTGGGGAATTGGAGTGTGAAGTGTCGGCCATTGATGAAGGGAAGGTTTTGGTTTTTATTCTGTTTCTCTCTCTTATGACAGATGGAGAATGAGCTACTCTTGACTTTTACACCAAAATATTATTATTTACTTCAATTCTTTATAAGGAATAATCATTTTCTCATTTATTAACATGACTTTTTTTTTTTTTTTTTAGTATAATAACATTCGGGGTCGATCCTCCGACTTCTTAATCGAGATACATATCAATTATCGCTGAGCTATATTCACTCTAGCACTTGATATATGTCTTTTTTGATACAAATCATTTTTATTTCATGCATATATTAATGTATTGGGGGGGGGGGGGTAATTGACGGTGTATTTTTGTCGTTTGATCGATATTTGTTCGACTATAAGATTTAGTTTGGGATTGCTGCAACTTTTAAAATAATTGTTATTAACTGTGGTTTTAAAAAAATCAGCTGACGAAAACAAGTGTTTGGTAAATTTCAAACTTGAAATAGTAGAATAAAATGAGATAAAATGGAAGTTTTGAAAAGTTAAGTAGAAGAGTCTAGATTTTTTTTGGAAGTCAATCCCAAAAGCTATGTTTAAACCGGTTTTACAAATCAAGGTAAAAGTGATTCTCCATATAATCACTTTTATCGCCGACAGAATCAATCCCAAACAGAGTCTAAGCCTGTTTGATATTTGGTGTTAAGAAAGTGAAGAATTCGAGAATGACTAGACTAATTAAGTTATGCTTTTGAAAAAGATAGATCCAAATTGTCAAAATTGTACTTTGTTTGAAATATTTGAAGTGGTATTTAAGTCAAGTTTAATATAATATATTATATTTTGTGTCAACAATTTGAGGGAGAATTTTGTTTAGGTAGATCTATCAATTTATGAAGAATGAATGTTAGATTTTTCATTTAAATTGATGTTAGTGTCATATTATCAAAGTTTTTTTTTTTTTTTTTTTTTTTTTTGATTAGGTAGAAAATAGTATTTCACTTTCAAGAAAATATTGAAATCTTGAAATGGTTAAGGAAATATATATATATTTTTTTGAAAATAAAATGGTTAAGGAAATGTTTTTTTTTTTAAATTTAAAATGATCTTTTTTTTTTTTTTTTGACAATACTTGTTGCTCGTAATTTAATTATGGTTATTATAATTGAGATTTATGATAACAAAATTAGATGTATTTACATGTTCTAATCCAATAATAAATATCCAAGTCAGCAAATAACGAATTCGGATTCCTTGAGAGGAAAGTGGGTCCCACGGGAAGGGGACAGACAGCTGGATGAAAGCTGTAACCATGTTGTCAAATGACGCCAATGTGGCGCTTGATTGGGTTAAAAATTTTGCATTTGATTCCAATCTTCAAATCAAAATAATATTTTTTTATTTTAAAAAAATAGGTTTTGTGGGAATTATGACGTGGCATTCGGTACCATCTTCTAGATCGCGATCCTCGATTTGGACGGTTGTGTTCGACCGGCGCTGTTTTTTTTTTTAAAAAAAAAATTGGCTACATACCAGTATTGAGGGATCTCTACATACCATTATAAAAATCTTGATAACTAAGGGAGATAAAAAAAAGTTTTATCATTTTCTATCTTTTTCTTTATTAGTTGTTAAAATTTTAATGGGATATATATGCAGATTTTTATACACCGGTATGCAACCAAGTATTATCATCTATTTTTATCGAGATTAATGAAAATGGTTAGGAATTTGGTATAAATAATATATAATTTTTAATTTATTTTTAGAGAATAGGATAATTCATACAACGAAAATGCTTTATGGATTGAGGTTGAGTTATACTTTTTCTTGTTATTTTCCATTTTATTACAACAGTTAAATTACAAGTCTAATCCTAACAAGTATCCGAATTTTTTATTTTGTATTTACTAGATTCTTGATATATTGAAACTTTTTAAAAATTAATTGATCAATTATATATATATATATTAAGAGTAAATTAGATATAAAATTTGAATTGTATGTGTAATAAGACATTAAACTTAAAATTTTGTGTCTACTAAATCTGTGAATTAGAAAAAAAAATGTTGACTAGAACAAGGATTTATAAGACACAAAACTGAAACTTCATGAACTCATTTGACACAAAATTGAAATTTGAAGGACAATTAGACATTTAAATAAAAAAAATCAAGGATCTAGGACATAAAATTTAAAGTTCAAGGATTTATTAGTCACATTTTTAAATTTAAAGACCAAATAGACACAAACTTGCAACGACATTTTAATGTTGAATCATACCTAAAGTGTCTATACCATGTAGTAACAACATTTTAATCGAAAAGCAGTGTAAACAAATATTTTACTAAATAAGTAAAATAAAACTTTTGGGTGTATTCTAAATTGCACCCCAACTAGATAAATCAAAGGCATTTGGAATAATTCAACAAATAACAAAAAAAAAAAAAAAAAAAAAAACGTCCTATTTATTCTCTTTTCCATCTCTTAAATGCAGAAACAACTAAATCAATAGTAATAACTCCCAAAGATCCGAATGGGATCAAAACCCATTCATTCGAACGATGTGATAGTAACATTGTCGACCCATCAAACTCGTGGGTCAGAGGGGTACGTCATTTGACTGAATTATTCAGGTCCCGTGAAATTAATTTCGTATATCAAAATCTTTTTCCCACAAAAAGGAAAAGGAATAGTAGTGAAGGGCTTTTAATTGTAGGTGAGGTGGGGGTAGGGGGCCCTAAAGTTATTAGCAATGGGCGTGGGGAACAAGCCTTGTACTTCTTCTACCTTCCTCTATTTGTTTACATTTCTTATTCATTCATTCATTCAAAGCTCAAAAACAATAATGTTTGTTGCATCCCCACGCTACCAAACATTTGGCCTTACCATTCCACACCTCTTTTTTACTACTTCTTTTCCACTCTGTCTTTTTGGGACCCACCTTTTTTTTTTCCCCTTTATGTGAGACCTTTCTTTGATTTCATTGACCTAACCCGAAGTTTAAGGAATTTGTGCTCGGGTTGAGATTTTGGTGGGTTGTGGTGGTACTGACCTTTTTCCTATTTTGTTTAGTTCAACATGGAGTGGTGAGATTCAAATCTCTAATCTCTTAGTTGAGGGTATATGTCTTAACTAGTTGAACTATGTTCAAGGTAGTTCTTTGGTTTGATTTGCATTTGATTGGGATGAGTATGTAATCTTTAAACTTTGAAATATTTTGTTTTGGTCTATGGATTTTCAAATGTTATGTTTTTAACTTTACATTTGGCCTACTTATTCAAATACTCGTGGATATAAACATCTATTTATCACATCATCAATGAAATTAGATGCATGCATATGTTGAGTTTGTATTAACAATAATTTTTTTTAAAAAAAAAAAACCATGGTGAGAACTATAATAATTTTGTATACAAATTCAAAGAGTATAATAAAATAGTTGAAGAGTTTGAAACTAAAATAAAATAAGCAAGAATGTTGATCAACCAAATTGAAATTTGAATATTTAAGATCGGGTCTGATAACCATTTGATTTTTTGTTTTTTGTTTTTAAAATTTAGGCTTATAAACACTGCTTTCATCTATGAGTTTCTTTGTTTTGTTATCTACTTCTTACAAATGTTTTCACAATCCAAGTCAAGCATTGAAAACTAAAAAAAAAAAAAAAAAAGTTTTTTAAATTTTATTTTTGCTTTTAAAATTTGACTAAGAATTCAAATGTGTTTGTAGGAGGGAGGAAAACAATCATCAAGAAAATGTGAGAAAACAAATATAATTTTTAAAAACCAAATGGTTATCAAACGGGGACTAAAAGTTTTGATGTCGAATTTTATCCTTTCTTCATTATCAATTTAAAACATCTTTTAAAAGGCTCTTTCTCATCCATTATTTTCCCCCTAGCTTGACCTAGTGTTCCAACTCAACCAAGCATCATGAAGGGGTCCATTTCATCCTCTTGAATTCTCCTCAAAATTCAGCAACAAATTAATTCTCTCACCTTTTCATTTCAACTTTATTGATTATATACACCTAATCCTATAATAATGTTATCTACATTTCAAAAAGATGCTTTCACATTGTCTTAGGACTAACTAAATTATAAAATTAACCTTTGACAAAATGCAAGTTCTCAATACTTGAAATATCAAATCTTCGAAAAATTACATTCTTGAAATAAGGGAAGAGAAAATCTCAGTCACTCAATGTCTCACTTAGTTAACAAGCATCAAGTTTGGACGACTTTGGAGTCGGGCAGCATAGATACGAGATGAAGGAATGAATTTCTTTTTAATGAGTATTGCAACAATCTAAGAGATCTTTTTTTTTCACCTTCATCAATCTCGATCGTGTTTTTTTTATTATTTTGTTATCCATTTGAGCTTTAGATTTTTCTTTAAAAAATTTGAAGTTTAATTATCCTAATCAAATTCATAATAATTAGTAAAAAGAGAGAATCTAAATCTACAAAGTAAAATCAATGTTGGCTTGAATGTTATATATGAACATAGTACATATCAATTGGTTGTATTTTTGTCCAATCCCCCATTGCCTTGCTGGGTCCCATGCCAGCCTGGGGGGGTACTTTTTAGAGCGTGTTCTACACGTGCCTCTACTCGGGTTTTAATAATCGTTAAAATAAATGTCGGTCAAATTACAAGTTTAATTGGTCACCAAGAACTTTAAAAAGAATGTCTAATGAATCCACAAACTTGTGGATTTAAATAAAAATATATCGAATAGATTAGAATTGATTAAACACAAGATTCAAAATCCAATACCTTATTAAATACAGAATTGAAAGTTTAAGGACTTGTGAAATACTTTCTAAAGTTTTTTTTTTTTTAAAAAAAAAAATCTATTAGAAACAACTCTAAAAGCTCGACTAAATTTTTAACAAAAAATATTATCACAAGTATAGGGAAAGGAAAAGGGGTAAATTAATGATGGTTATTACTCTAATCAATTAGTATACATGGGTTATAAGGGATTGTGGTCATTGATGTGAGAATTTAATCATAGGTTCATGTTGACCTGGAAGTTGAGGTAATTAGTTTAAGAGTCGCTCTGACTTGCAAGAAAGATTCTCATGCACCACACGAGCTGGCTTATAACGAAGATATTCACACTTGTGTGATGTTGTACCCGATACGCTCTGATGCTTAAATCAGTACCTAGACCGAAGTGATATCGATCTAAGCTAGAGTGGTTTTGCATACCCCATTAATGAGACGAGTTCCCTTTACTTATAGTGTTACCAATTGACCTATTGTCAGGATCGTGTAGGAATTAAAGACGAAAGAGGTGATATCTACCTCGACTCTTATGCAATCTTGCCTCCTCAGCTCGACCATCGTTGTTAACCTCGATCAGGGGCGTGGTCGTATGCACGATCCACATGGCTCCAAAAAGTCTACGTGGACTGTGGGCCCATAACAAGAGTGATTATTATTTAACTAATTGGGTAAACTCTCAAGTCAACTAGGTGTCCTACTTTCAAAAAATAAATATATTGTGGTCATATTATAAAAAGGCCTTTCATTAAAGTTTCTTTCATCAACAAGGAGACTTCTATATTGACGAGGACTTTTCCTTCCCCATCAAGCCCGTTCTCTTAGCTTTGGCCTCTCAATCACTTTTCTCAACGAAATTTCTCTATCATATATGTATGACTTTATTTGATGACTATACTCTATAGTTTTTTTTTTTTTTTTTTTTTTACTAAAGTTATCATTTTAATTTCATTTAATCCAAAAAAAAAAATATAGAGAGAACGTGAAATTCATTGAATCAAATATTGTGTTTAACCGACACTCAACTTTCAAAAGTGTCTAGTATATCATTATTACAAGTTTCGATATTATATATTTTTTTTTTAGAAGATTTCGATATTATACTTAACAAGACACTCAACTTTTAAAAGTATTTGATATTTTTTTAAAAAAAAATAAGTGTCTAATAGTTTAATCGACACTCAACTTTCAAAAATGTTAATAGTTTTGTGTCTAATATGTGTCATTTTTTTTTTTTTTTTGTATCTAATAAGTCCTTGAAGTTTGAAAATGTATAATAGGTCTAACTCATAAGACACTTATTAAACTTGATGGACGATCTAGCAAACACGAAAATGAAAGATCGAGGTTTGAATTGGTGTCTAATTGGTTTGTGAATTTTACAAAACGACAAATAAATCACATACGCCATTGGACACAAATTGAAAATTTGAAAGACTTACTAAGCACAAAATTGAAAGTTTAAAAACATATTGAACACTTTAAACTTTAAGGACATATTAGTTAGTTACATAATCAAAAATTTGAAAACCTGGACACTTCTTAAAGTTTAAAAACGGATTAGACATAACTTTAAAACTTGATATACTAACTTTGTAATTTAATATGAATTAGTTATGATTTATTCTAAAAATATATATATATAAATCAACTTTGAATTAATTTATTATTAAAAAAAAATCTTGAAGTTAGAAGTGAGACAGGACATGTCAGAGTGTAGAGTGTATTAATATTAGTCCGATCAAAGCTCCATTTAAGTGGGCCTCATACATTATTAATCATAATTATTAACTCTTAAACTTTTTTTTTAAGCGAGAGCGAGTATAGTTCCGCAGTAATTGACATGTACCCTTAATCAGGTTCAAATTCCCCCATCCAAAAATACTTATTTCCTCTAAACTTTATTAGAGTCCAAACGAGAATTTTAATGATAGTGGTAAATGAATTTATATTTTGTTTATCTAGTAATTTGCTTTTTTTCTTTCAAATTCTTTTTTAAAGCAATGAAAAAAAAATGTCACATTTTTCAAAACAAAAATTGACATAGGGGGAGGCTTATGTAAACTTTATTAGTTTGGTTTTCATAATTCTAAAGTTTCAATATCATTTTATGCTTTATTTGAAGCTAAATTAAATCCATTAGTGTGAGACTACAAATTAGTTTTAATGATGTGAAAATCAGATAGATGTTAGGAATTATTTTGCTAAGAAACCATAAATTTTAATTGTACAGTACTAGTGCTCTAATGGACAAAGAGCTTTTTTTTAAAACTCGTTAATAAAAGGGGCAGTTGCATAGATGATAAATTGGACTAAATTAATAGCAAATATAGCACAGTTTCAAACTAATTGCAAATATAGCAAAATTAATTGTACAAGACCAAAAAACTGTTGTCGGATTCTATCCGTGTCTATCACTGATAGACTCTGATTATTCAAAGTATATAAGTGTCTATCGCTGATAGACTTCGATTAATCAAAGTTTATCAGTGATAGTCATTGATAGACACTGATAGACACTGATAGATTTTGATTAACCAGAGTTTATCAGCGATAGACACTGATAGACTCTGAATAATCGGAGTCTATCAGTAGACTGATAGATTATAATTAATCAGAGTCTATCGCTGATAAACTCTGATAATCGAAGTCTATCATATAAACTCCGATAGATTTTGCTATATTTGCAATTTTTTTTACATGGCAATATTTGCTATTAATTTGGTCCAATTTGCCACCCACTACAATTTTCCTTAATAAAAACTATAACTAACGAGTATACTAAATTGAGAATAATAAAATGATGATAATAACTAAACGACCGCTATATAGTACAACAAGGACAAAAATAAAAATAAATAATATGTAAGAGGAAAAGTAAATTTGTCCCTTGTTTTGTAGCATCCATTAATGAGTTGTCTTGATAAAGAACCTCGACTACGTCTATATACAATTTATTGTTGAAAATTCTATATCTTTTTACTAGAAATAGTCGACAAGGATGTTTAGTAAATTTTAGTCCGAAGACCAAGAACAAACATAAAATTTGAAAAATATAGAGGCCAATTTAACATATACATGTATATGTTATGGACAAAATTAGCCAATAATATTTTATTCAGAAAGGTCCAAACTCATCAGGCCCGGAAACAGAAGAAGCAACTCAGAGTCAACGAAGAAAGGGCCGGAACTCATTCCGGCCCAAGATCCCTTCCCTCGGCCTCGGCCCAAGGGAGAGAGGCCGAGGAAGAATACCAGCCTCAGCCCAATGCCGAGGCCGACCAAGGGCCAAAGGCCCAAAGCCTGATTGCAGATAAGTAGCGATAGAAACCCTACGGGAAAAAATCTATAAAGGGACCGAGACCACAACACACACAGGTATCGAACAATATCCCTAAAAAACACTCTGCAATTTCTCCGTTCAGTGCTAACTTAAGTATCGGAGTGTGTGTGGTTTACACCACACCGGTGTGCAGCGTTTGCTCGTCTGCAGGTCACGTCTTTCCCACTCTTCTACAAATTTACTGTTGATTGTCATGTGGAGCAAAGGAAATTCTTGGCACACCGGTGTGCAGCATCTGCTCGTCTGCAGGTCACGTCTTTCCCACTCTTCTACAAATTTACTGTTGATTGTCCTGTGGAGCAAAGGGAATTCTTGGAGCGAAATTTGACCATCATCAACAATATACAAAAAGAAAAAAAAAATAATTGAATTTAAAAATTAACCAATAAACAAATATATGAATTCCAAAAACTACCTTAACCTTGCCCTAGAGTCCTTTAAGTAGACAACATAGAAACTTAAAATGGGCTTCTCTTGTTAGGCCCAAAAACTAAAAAAGACTGAGGTGGATTTAAAGACGTAAATGGGCTGCATGGTAAAAGAAAGCCCATGGCTCATAACCACTCCACTACACATGCCCCAAAAGGCATGTTGTTAAATAAAGGTTAAATTAAAAAAAAAAAAAAAACCCGAATTATGGGGTTGGTTTCAATTATACTCCTTTTAACTTTTAAAAGTTTCATTTTAGTTCTTGAAATTTGAAGTTCGACCCTTTGAAACATTTTCTGTTAAATTTATTGACGAAAAATTATGTGTTTGCATGTGTTTTTATTGTTTTTTTTCACGTATATGTTCACATAAGCAACAATATATATGCAAATCCGTCATTTTCCGTCCATAAATTTAGTGAAAAAATGTCATTGTTTTGAAACAAATTTCAAACATCAAGGGCTAAAATGAAAATTTTGAAAGTTTAGGGGTATAATTGAAACCAACGCCGTTGTTCGGGAGTATTTTTGATAATTTACCCAAAACAATACTTAACCAAGATGAATATATACATATATATATTTTTAAAAAATCTTAAATATTTTTTTTAGTTCAACAATACATGTGGGGAAGATTCAAATCTCTAATTTTGTTTGTACTGGTTGAGTTATGCTTAGATTGGTAACCAATGTATATCTTTGCTTCTATGCATTCTGGTGGATTAGCGTCACGATCTTATAGATTCCTAGTTTCTCGAGTCGATTAGGAGCCAACCATGCTTAGTAATACATAAAAAATTGTCTGATCAAGACAATTATTAATCAACAATCCAGTCCAGGTTAATTCACACAATCACCAATTAAATTAACTTACAATAAAATCTCTTCTTATTTCAATATCTCTCGTATACGTGAATAAAAATTTGACGATACCTCAATTGGTCAATTCAAATAACGTGAATGAATTGATTTATTTTCATAAAATATGATACAAATACATTTTAATTACTATTTTTTTTCCATATAAACCAAAATTGAAAAGGAAAAAAAAGAATTCACATATAGGTTATAACAACTCTCCTATTTTGAAGGGTCGAAAAACCTGGTCTATTGGAGTTTATATGTGGTTTTCATTTGCCCTTTTGAATAGCAACTAAATAATTATCTAATTTAAAAAATTAAATAAAAAAGAAAAAGAAAAAGAAAATCATTCCCGCCTTTCTTTCTTGCCCTATTTATTTCCATTTTACTCAAACACAAACAGAAAGAACGAACCGGGCTTCATCCTTAATCTGAAGAAGAAGAACGAGTAGAAACTCAACAATCCGCGAAGAACAAACGCGAACAGCGATCCAATTTCCAGATCAAAATGTCGTGGCAAACGTATGTTGATGACCATTTGATGTGCGACATTGATGGCCAAGGCCAGCACCTCACCGCCGCTGCCATTATCGGCCACGATGGCAGCGTCTGGGCTCAGAGCTCCTCATTTCCTCAGGTTCCGATCATCCTCCTTCTCGCTGTTTCTTATTGATTTCAAAATTGTACTCGTCTTCGGCTTGTGGATTGGATGGTTTTATGGTTTTAGCATCGGTGCATTTTAGGGCGTTAATTTATTGTTTCGGATGTGGAGTTGCGATCTTTGATCGGTTATTTGTAAATGCTGATATGGTCTTCGTGTTCGTTTAGTCGGTATTGGTTCTCAATTGATTGATTTTTTTGTATTTCGAAATCGAGATCATGATCTGATTGTTGCATGATAGAGCCTTAGAACGAACTTAAGGTATTCATAGCCTTGTTCTCTCTCTGTGGTGATGGAAATTGTGTCATTGATAGGGTGGATAAATGATAATGTTAATTTCTCTTGTTTTTGAATCATTTACATGGTGATGATGATTAATCAATGGTTCTCGTCAATGTGTCGTAATTTAATTCATTAGATGCCGATGGCGAGGATTCTGATTGATTCCTCGTTTTTTAATCATTTACGTGATGGATTAATGGTTCTGGTCAATGTGTATCATGATTCTGGTTGATTACGTTATCGTGTGATCTTAATATTGCAGTTCAAGCCTGAGGAGATCACTGGTATCATGAAGGATTTTGATGAGCCGGGTCATCTTGCACCTACTGGACTACACCTTGGAGGTACAAAGTATATGGTAATCCAAGGAGAGCCTGGAGCAGTCATCCGTGGAAAGAAGGTGATGTAAAACATCATGAAATCTGCACGTTTTTGGATTATTGATTCCTTTCTCGTCTCATTTTGTTCATAAGGTTCAGATATTGTCATTTTTTTCTTCCATGGTTAGTTATGTTGAAACGCTTTCCACTGTGATCACTGGTACAAAATAGAGAAACTAGTAATATTTACATTACATGAAGTATGAACCAGTAACATAATTAGATTTTGTGTTAACATGTTCTTGATTTGTGAATTCCAACAGGGGATCCATTATGTAATAACAATTGTTGACACCTCGACAATTTTGAAAGGCTCAAAAGTGACAGCTAGAACTTCATTCATTTGCTTTTGATCGTTTTCTAAAGAAATGAAATTTAATCTTGCAAATTCATAGCTGCTTCATGGTTGCATTTGAATTTGGGTTGTTACATTGCGAAATCACACCTCTGACTAAAATTTATATGGCTGGTATGATATCATTCTGGGCTTATACATGTATTGTGATTCATTTGAGAGTAATTGGTATTATGATTCATTTGATAGTTATTATTCAATATCGTGGCTCAAAGTGAGCATAACTCAGTGGTATTTGACTTGTATTCTCAAATCGTGGTTGCTACTCTCTCAACTCTCATGAGAGTTGCCAGTCTGAGCACAACTCATTGGATAAGATATTAATTACCATCCCAAAGATGGATGGTTCGATCTTGTGCTAAATAGGGTGAAAAATATATATACTTGTTCTCATTTGATGACCTTGCTTACATCATGCTATGAACTAAAGTCTGTTCTATTTCTCTTCTATTGGATTCTCGTGGCAGGGTTCTGGAGGAATTACCATAAAGAAGACTGGTCAAGCTCTAGTTTTTGGCATCTATGAAGAACCTGTTACTCCAGGACAGTGCAACATGGTCGTTGAGAGGCTGGGCGACTACCTCGTCGATCAGGGTCTGTAGGCTTTTTAAGTCCATCTCAGTTCCCAGTATCGAATTTTGGCCTACAATTATTCTTTTTTCAGATTTTCTTTTTCTTCTTTTCCATTTTTTCATTCTTTCTTTTTGTGTTTGTTTGGTTCCAAGTTTGCATATGCTTCATTCTAGCCCCTCAGAATTGGCAGAGAAGTTAATGCAGACAATAACCTTCTGAAAGATATTAACAGTTGTTTGGTGTTTGGCTTTTGATTAATTTTCATAAAATATCTGAATGTTTTTGGATATTTACTCTGCTTTTCCCTCCCATTTCTCCCATTTTGCTATATGGTGTCTATGCCTCTTGATTTGACAGGTGAGAAAATGAAATGCTTTGATTTTATTTTTCTTTTCTTAATTCACAGTGAGGTGGTAGTCAAGAGATAAAGATTAAATCTCTATCTGAAAACAGGGACCTCATAAAAAAATATTAGAATTTTGAAAGATTAGGACTCTTTTGGATGGCTTGGTTTTGAAATGTCCAAAATAAACCTAACCCTAAATCCTAAGATATTATAAACTTTTATTTATTTAAATAAGGTTATATAGTTGTACAATTTAAAATGTTAGAGTCAAAATTTTATGGACTTATCAAACCCCGACACCGTGGTTCGTAGCCACGTGCTCTAATCCTCTGAGCTACTGGCCTCTGAATCAGTCGGGGGCTTGAGAGGCGGTGGTTTGTTGTTGCTAGCAAATACCACTATTTTTTGTTTTGGATATTCCAAATCATTGTAACTTTGATAGTTTTTGGGTCAAACTTGTAATTTACCTTAAATGAGTCGGTGATGTTATTTATTTATTTTGTCCATTCAAATAAGGTAATAATTTGAAGGTTTCGTACTTTTTGAAATGGGAAGAAAACAAGAGAAAGGAAAAGGTAAAAGATTTGTCTGTTTGATTGGTACACACATTTTGCAATCAACTAAGATTTTTGGTATGACCCCCTCACACTTTCATTATTTTTCAAAAGAACCCCTCATAGTAGAGATTCCTTGCTTTTGAAAAGGTTTTCTTTTGAATGGTCTCTTGCTTAAAGAGGATGTCTCTCTATCTTTTCTTTTTAATTTGGACCAAATAATTTTGCAAAGTAGCATCACAATCTACCAAAGAATATCCGGGCCAATTTCCCCCTATAGAAAGTGATGGGTTGGAAATTACAGCCCATTAATTAATATTCAAACCCCATTAAATTATTCTCTACCTTTTTTTCAAAAAAAAAATAAAAAAAATAAAACTTTGAATTATTCCTTTTTCTCTTTCAATTCAAACTATATAAAATTTTGTCGACCAAAAGTTAGTTTGCACAACTCAATCTCCTTTAGAAGTTTTTTTTTTTTTTTTTTTTTTGACTAAATTATAAAAAATACCCCTGAACTTTGAAAAGTTTCAAAAATACCTCGACAAGGGTATTTTTGAAACTTTTCAAAGTTCAGGGACATTTTTGAAACAAACTCCATAGTTTGGGAGTATTTTTTTTATAATTTAGCTTTTAGAATACTTGTACAACTGATTCTATATCAATTATCATCAATACACTGAATTTTATTAAAAAAAATATTAATTATATGGTATACTTTTGTTTTTTAATCACATATGAAGTTGATAATATAATTATAAAATTAATATTTTAACATAATTATTAGGGTCATATATTCCGATATGAGCTGGCTTGAATATTGAATAATATCGGTTAATTTAAAATTAAAAAAGAAAATTGTAAAAAGAGGAGCAGGCACCATGGGCTTTGAAGGCCCACCAAAAAACAATTTGCGAAAAAAAAAGAAGGAGAAGGGTATTTAGGTAATTTCGCAATGAGAGATCGCAATTATTTTGGGAAAAATAATTATAACTGCGTGACATCAACGCTATCTCGGGCGAAACTGCGTTGTAAGAAGAGCAGAGAGGATCCATTTGGAGCTCATTTCGTCAGCGGAGATAGAGATAAATTGAATCTCTCTCAATCGATTCAGCGCAGAAACCCTAGCGAGATCGAACCAGAAGGAGGAGGAAGAAGAAGAAGAGGAAGAGGAAGAAGAAGAAGAAGAAGCGGAGAAAGATGTCGTGGCAAGTTTACGTCGATGATCATCTGATGTGCGAAATTGAGGGCAATCACCTCACATCTGCGGCCATTATCGGCCATGACGGCAGCGTTTGGGCCCAAAGCGCCGCTTTCCCTCAGGTTTAATCTCTCTCTCTCTTACAGGAAATTTGAAATCCGAGTATTGATTTGATTGCTTGCTTGAAATCGCTGGCTGGATCTGTGTGGATTTTTAACTCAAGATCTCGTGGTTTGACGATGATGTTGGATTTTATCGTGGATGATTTGATCTGATTGTTTGTAGGTCGATGCATTACTTCGGGAATCTCTAGTTTTAAATCGGTTTTTCGGAGTAATTCTATGCAGTTTCATTGGATGTGATTGCAATTACAATCTGTTGTTGGTTTGGTTCTTTTTTGTTTATGTCGATTTGATGTAGCGACTGACTCGGAGGCGGTGAAGATCTGGAGTTTCCGATCACCGTCTTCTAGTCTTCTAGATTTACTTCTAAGTATTTCGATTTTATTTTCACATATTTTGAACTTCGATTTGAGAAGGAAAAATTGAGTCCTAACTCGTAAGAAAGAATTTTTCAATCGGTTGTTGTGTTGCTGCATCTCTCTATAGTTCGTGTTGGTGATTGATATCACATTGTATCATTCATGGAATTTTTAGAAGAAGTCAAGGATGTTGGTCCGTCTAACTTTTCTGGTTTCTTGTCGACGTCATGAGGTTCTCAATGCATGTTCTTGTTTTTTGTTTTGCAGTTCAAGCCTGAGGAAATTAGTGCCATCATGAATGACTTCAATGAACCTGGGACGCTTGCTCCAACTGGTTTGTACCTTGGTGGTGCAAAATATATGGTTATCCAAGGGGAGCCTGGAGCTGTTATTCGCGGGAAGAAGGTGATAAACTCTTATTGTACAATTATAATTCTCTTCTATGAATTGTGACTCTCAGAGATTTGCATGCAAACAATTTATTTTGAAAATGTTCTAAAACTAACTTTATAAGTTGCATCTGAATAAGAGAACGTTCATCCTAGATTAGTTTTCTAATTGGTCTGTCAAGATAGTTACAATTGTTAAAAGTTTGTAAATTCACTGTGTATTAGATTCTGCAGTATAATAATTTTTACTCTTGGGCACTGAGGCACTGTTCTATTGGTGGAGATATTTTTGATGTTTGATTAGGCAAATTACAATGATCCTTCCCATTTTATTTTAAACCAATTATCTTCGATTTCAGGGCCCAGGTGGGGTTACTGTTAAGAAAACTGGTCTGGCTCTAGTCATTGGCATCTATGATGAACCAATGACTCCTGGTCAGTGCAATATGATTGTTGAAAGGCTTGGGGACTATCTCATCGACCAGGGTCTCTAAATGTCGGTATGTTTGCTTGCTCGATCCAAGTTCTTCCATTCATTCGCATCCATTTTTCTCTTATTGCTGATACAATCTTTTGAATTGTTAATTGCAGGGAAACCGTATTGTTTGTAAAAGTCTTATGGACTCTTGAGTGGAAATGGGTTTGATGCTTGAGGAGTGATGCTTATGTTTCTCGTTATTAGTGTTGTCTCTTTCACTTTTTTCCTTGAAATATTGTGGTGGTTTTCAAGTGAGGTCCATGTCGTAGTTACAGTGACTTCATCAAATGGATGTGGTAAACCAGTCAGCATAAATTTATAAATACTTTTTATTTTATCTGTTGATTTTTGCAGCAGGCTCCTGTATAACATGAGGAGATATAGTTTCTCTAAACCCAAATGTGGGCTGTTGGAACATTTCAGTCGATCTCGCTCTAGATAAATTCCTTTCCTTTTCTTCCCATTTCTTCTTTATAATTACTCTTGCAGTACTTGGTTTGGTTTCTTTTCAATCTCTGGCAGGATTAAGCAAAAACAGTTGGTATTTATCATTAATAATGAATCTTGGGCAAATTGCTAGGTTGCTGCCCGCGGAAGTAACTTAGCAGAGGTAGGGATATGTTTTAACCGTTAAGATATACTCGAGTTGGCAAGTTTCTTGAAGTCTTGCATTCAACCCGCCTTCTATTGTTAGGTATAACATACATTAACAACCCCACTCTGTTTTGTTCCAATTGTGGAAATGCTGCAAACTTTAACAGGTGGTTGAAAATAACAAATCTTCTGTTGATTTACTCAATATTCCCTATCAGTACAGAGCTACCAACCAAGAACTGTGAGGTATTAATTGTTCAAAATCTTGCTACCAACCAAGAACTTTGAGACTGCAATCCAATTCAATTGTTAGAATTAAATGAATGCAAATCAATAATTGAAAGGGCAGATGGTTGAAGATCTTAAGAGAAGCATTTCAATTCTAAGCATCATAAATCAATAACACCTAACCCTTCCTCCCCATTCGACACAGCTGCTCGCACCAAATTGTGGGCTACTGAATTTTCCAATCTCCAACATTTGGAGAGTCCTTAGTTCCTTGATGCCTTTGATCATTAGCGAGCTCCGATTGATCAATGACATCACGGTTAAGGGCCCTAATGACGTTGTTGGAATTGGATTCCATCACAAGCAGAGGTTTGAAGCTGATCCCTTAGACTTCTACTACTCTCACGTTAGCTTTTAGCCCTTCTAAAATTGCTTTCGTTTCAAAAATATTTATCTCCCATTTTCGATTGATTTGAGAACATAACATATAGTAAGGCAATATCGAGTCGATCAAATCGCGGATACTATCTATTATCATCGTGCTTCTTTTTTGACCTTCATGTGTGACATGTTATCATTGTACTTCTTTTCCGACTATCATGTGTTTGTCACACAGGTGATAAATAACATTCTTAGGGCCAAAACTGGTGCCCAAGAATGAATTTTCTTTGTGTTAATTAAATGAAGTGGGTCTCGACCAAGTCCAAAAGTGGGGCACATGAAGGACTTTTGGAAAGGAACGAAAGCGCCGCCGCTGAAGGCTTTATGATGACGACGGCGAAGCACAGCCACAAAGAAAACGCGACTTCCTACCAGCAGCCGCGAGGCTGTCCTTTTCTCTTCTTCCATCTTCCACGGTTGGTTTTGTAAATTCCAATGTCTGTTTTTTTTCCCCTTAAGACTTCCAAATTGAAATTGAATAATTTCTTCCAATTCCAATTAATTAGGAACAATTTTTAGACTTGATTTTTTGTTCATTTGTCTAAAAATGGTTTTCGACTAACCCTCATTACATTTGGGCAACTTTACTAAAATGGTAATGGAGTGACATTTTAATGGAAAACAAATTAATGAACTTTAGTAGCTGAAAAATATAGATTATTCTTTTTTTTTTTTTCTAGTAA
Source organism: Luffa aegyptiaca (assembly GCA_017139565.1). NCBI lineage: Eukaryota > Viridiplantae > Streptophyta > Magnoliopsida > Cucurbitales > Cucurbitaceae > Luffa > Luffa aegyptiaca. Next base: position 49,283,383 of record CM029402.1, on the reverse strand, counting down.
CGTTGAGACTTTGTCCTTGGCGTCTCAACACTGTCATTGTCCAGCCAAAATTTCAAAGAAGGTAGCGTCTTAAAGCTACTTCCTTAGCGTCTTGACGCTTCATATTTGCACTCTATCAGCTGAGACACGTGCGTTTGTATCGAGACGTTACTTATGGCGTCTCGATGCTACACGATTTTTTTTCCTAATTTACTAGGGTTTTCTCGAGAACGTTGCCCTTAGCGTCTCAATGCTGCAACTATCGATTTGTTGCCTATTTAAAGAATGCGATGCTTAGCTGTTGGGAGAGGAAAATTTAGAGAGAATACACCCTAATTTCGAGAGAACTTGAATTAAGGAGCAAGACGAAGAGTTAGGAGCGAGATTCTGAAGCGAGGATTGTGGATATTGTGACAGGGACGTGCGGTCACCACGGAACTTCATAACACATAGGTTTTTTGGTACAATAAATTGTGGTATACAGTAAACTAGTGGAGCTTGCTAAAGTTGCTTTGAACATGGACATTTTGATGGCATCGAGACAGGCATAAAACCTAATTGTTATAGAAGAAATATCTTTGAAAATTAAACTTAAATAGACTCCAAAGGTAGCATATGTTAAATCTCTTATCAACCCAAAAGCTTGTGTTTTTGGGTTCAATGGTATTGATATTGAATAAAAATATCTTAGAGGATATAGAAATAGAGTTGTGAAATGCTTAAAAATAATTGAAAGTTGGGACTTGTACCAACAATATACACATTCCTTTGTTAGGCTTTTCCATTTCTCCTTAGGATTCCTTTTTGGCTTGCACCAATCATGAGATTTATGTAAGATAGGGAAAAAAATGTACCCAAACTTTTCTGAAAAATTTATAGCTCCAAATCACATGGTCCACTGATTCTTCCTTCCTCTTGCACAAGAAACATGAAAAGTTAGTGCCAATTCCTCTATTTATGATGTTTAGTTGTGTCATGAGAGAGTCTTGGATCACCCTCTAATGGGAGGTTGTCGAGGCCTCTCGACCAAATAAAATTTGTAACCGGCTCTTAACTACTCTGCACCAATAGTGACGGGGTCGTCCACTGGAAAGGGGTATTTTCTTATTTAATTCGGGTTTTTATAGGGGTCACAAGAAAATGAGGGGTTTTTGAAAAGATTATGCAACAACTAAATCAAAAGACGAGAATGTAAAAATAGTCGGGAAATCAAATAACATGCAAGAAATGACGAAAGTACTAAATTGGGTGAAAATATTCAGAAGACGGAGTCGTCGGATTAAGGGGTTCGTTGATTTGGTTTATTACTTGGTTTCATCGTTACGCTAATATAAAATTCTATTAAATTGCTATAAACCCTATAAAATTCTATTAAATTGCTATGAACCCGGTATGCTTCTTGGTTAATTGGATTCTACATCCTCCTAACCTGTGCTAATCGCCTAATTAACCCGTTAGTCTGCGTGATTAATTAACCGATTAATTTAGTAATGATGTCTGCTACCCCTCATGCATTAGACCACTAGCCCACAAATCTAAATCTAACTAACCAAATAGATAATCCGTTAGCCCACGTAATTACCTATCGAATTAGTTGCATGACGTGCAAGGGTCCGAAATTTCTAAATTAAATAAAGAAAATAAATTTCCTAATTAATTTAGCAAATTTCTCGAATCTTAGGCTAAAGTAAGCTATGCAAAATCATATAGATATAAGCAAATGACATGATTCGGACCTATTGGCAATCTAAAATTACAAATAGATTATCTAAGAAAGCATTCAAAGATAATGATTTAATTGGGAAATCATAGATGAACACAACAAATTAGCAGAATTACATTGATAGTTAGCAACTCAACCAAGAATGAACATAAACCAAATCAACTACATCCCAATAATCCAACGAAAGAGTGTTTAAGCTAGCATGATTGAAGTAAATTAAAACAACAAAAACATGAAAGAAATTCATTCTAAGATTTCTAAGAATAAAAGAAATACATAAATAACAAGATAAAAACGAGAGAAAAATGAAACTAATCGGAAACTTCTAACCTACGACGCTAAAAAACGTAACCTAGTATTTAAATTATCGTCGTAGTGTCGAGATGCTAGGAAGGCAGCGCCTCGATGCTACCCATTCTGTCTTCCGCATATTTTTGAGCCAGCGTCTAGATGCTAGGCCAATTTCCAGCATTCTGCCTTGTTTTTTTGGTTTTTTTTTTTAGCTTGCCATGGTTCGCTCGGGTCTTTTCACCTCCTTTTCATTCGTAAACTTCGAGTTGGCTAAAAAACGCTCCAAATAACTTGAATTAATGCCAAATTGTGTGATCCGCTCCCAACGCCTCCAATGCTCGAATTACCTATAAAATAGACAAATAAACCATAAAATTGGATCTATCAAACTTAGATTAAAGATAATAAAATAACACTAATTAGGTGCTATCACCCTCCAAACACAAATTTTAGGACCTTCCTACGACAATCAGGACCACCTGGAACATATGGCAACATAGGAATTTGGCAAAAATCAAAGCAACAATCTCCTATATCAAACAAATAATTAAAGTTGTGGATATCAGGTAAGCCCATGACTTAGAGGGTTCTTTGATCTGCTGCTCCCGAGGATCATAATCGACAGTGAGTGATTCGAACCTCCGACCTTCTGGTTGAAAGTATGTGTTAATTACTGTTGAACCAGGTTCACTTCTACAATTTCGAACATTTTTGTCTCAAACAATAAATCATGTGAGTATATTTAATTGGTTTTAAATGCAAGTTAAAATTAATTGGGAAATATACTCTATTCAAATGTTAAGTTCTACCATTCGTATGAAAATCAAACTTATACAAACTTAATTACGGAAGAAAATGAATATTGTTAAACATTTTATCCAAAAAAAAAAAAAAAAACACAGAATTCTGTTAACAATCAATATATTTTTTTTTTTTGAGAACAAAGATTAACAATCAATATCAATGAAACTAAAATTAGGACAGAATTGAAATCAATCAATTAAATAAAATCAATTCGGTTAAGATCATCGACGTCTGTTCGAATTCCACGGTCAAAGTCAAAGAAAAGAGCCGTTACCACGCTCGCTCAGTAGCTCTTCTCAGTCGGAAGTGAAGTCCGCTGCCGGCGACGGACGTGGCAACTTCCGACTGAGAAGAACGTAACGGCTCGTCTGATCTTGACCGTAGAATTGGAAGAGACGTCGATGATTTTGGCAGCGGACTTTCTACGCATTATTGGCTGTCATCTGCATTTATATTCTCCCTCACCAACACTCTTCAACACACTCTCACAGTTCAATCAGAGCCCTCCGCCCTCTTCCCTTTTCGTGTCTTCGTTGCAAATTCCCGAAACCAATCGGAGGAATAGAAAGGGCACAATCGAAAGAAGCTTCTCGTCTCGTCGACGAAAGGGTAGCGGTAATGCAACTCCGTTTCGCCTTTTAGTTTTATGGGGACTGTTCTGTTCTGGGAATTTATCTTTTCTCTCTTCCCTTCGTGTGTTTGTCTTGGCCTGGGGTTCGTTGGAGGTTAATCAATTTTGTAATTTTCGTGTTTTGGATACGTGGGATTAGTTTTTTCTGTAGGTTCATATATGTACATTGGTGTTCTTTCATTGTTCCAATGGGTTATCTTTTCTTCACCGTGTGTTTGCAGAAGGAGAGGAGGACGAAGTAATGGGCTCTTATGCCATTGAGATTGGTTTCGATTACAGGGAGGGGACAGAGGAAGCAGTTGCTCTTGATGAAGTAATGGGTTATCGTGCTTCTTTCTCTGACTTAACGATTCTTCTGTATTCAAGATCAATGGGTAATTATTATTATTTTTTCTTTGGTAATATCATGTAGGACGGTCTGGTTGGTGTGAAGTTTCTGGTGAACAGTTGGATGCATGACATATAACACAATCCACAGAGGTGAGTCATTGTTTTCCCAAAAATTTATCATTCTGATGTCAATTAAAAAATGTTACTCCTTTCCAAAATCTTTCTAAGTAAAAGCAGTGCAGCATGCTCAAACGCATCTTATTTACATCGTCTTCTTTCTTCTTAACAACACACAAAAGAGAATCGACCATGTCCATCTCTTTTAGAGTCTGGTCCCAACTTCAGTGTTGTTAAGAAGAAAGAAGATGATGTAAATAAGATGCGTTTGAGCTATAAATCTGCTGTAGTTCTTTTACTTAGAAAGAGAGTAAAGAAGGATCTTCGATTGTTGTTTCTGTGCTTGCTGAAAATGCAACTGAAAGTATTTTGGGAAGTTTGAAAGCCAAACAGGTTGAAGAGCGGATTGCTGCAGTTGGGATCTTCCTGAGATGAATTCAAGAGGATGGGAAGTGCAGATATATCATAGCTGATAAAGCTGACTTAGCTCTGATTTTGGAAAGTTTCACAGAAGTGAGTAAAGACGAACAATTCGAGATCATTATGTTTCTCTCTGAGTTAGTTAAGTTAAACAGGTTTGTTCTCCTTCTGTTCACTCTCACATTTTTTCTTTTTCATCAATGTCTTGTGGGTAAATCCAAGAGATTGAGACACGTGGTTACAGTAATGGAATTTATCCTTCTCTCTCTTAGGAGGGCTTTCAACAAACAAATTCCTCAAAACATAAAGGATGGAGGTGATTGTAGCACTATGTACTCTCTTTTGATATTTTTACAGACCGCCTACAGAGTCAATGCCCTGTAGTGGCTGGTCTTCTGCTACAACTTGATATCTTGGTATGAGTATCCCATTTTCTTTTGTAGTTAAGTACACAGGACTTTCAAATTTGTCTTTAACATGCTATCTTTTCAAGTTTAATGGGCAAGTTTATTTTTTGGTAAAGCATAGTCTTTTACTTCTAAAGTTATATGTTGTACGCATACTAAGTACAATCTTTCTGTACTCGTTTATAGGTGGAACCGCAAAAGATGAGTATCTATCGTGAAGAAGCGATGGATGTCCTTATTTCATGCCTCAGAGACTCAAATTTCCAAACTGCTCAAATTTCTGCTGCTGAGATGATAATGTCTTTACAAGGAAGGTTTAGCACCTCCGGACAACCCTTAGCTAGGTATTTTCTTCTTGAGCGTGCTGGACCTTACTAATAGGCTAATAGATATGTTGTGAAAATTTCAGATGGGAGTGGAGGACATAGATAGAGATATAAAGTTGGGGATTGGGGTCATCCACAAGGAAACCAACATCCGGCTGCTACTTTCAACACTCTATCAGGTTAGAAATTTTTTATTGACATCATGATGTGTGCAGCCTAGTTGATTTATGACTGTATTAGGTAGTTAGGAGTGGAGCATTGAACTCTTCCTTTTGCATTTTTTTATTTTTTTTTTCGGAGGAAAAGCCAAGCTTTCATTGAGATAAAATGAAAGAATACCCGGTGGAATATATCTTTAGTGATTTTTTTGGGAATGTACAATATATATATAGGTTCCTATACTTTGGGTTTCAAGGACTAAAATTGAATGAAACCTAAAACAGAGACCAAAATGGTATTTACACACACACATTATTCAATTCCCATTTACAAAAACAAAACATAAAAACAGAAGGGTCGATTGATAATCATTTCATATTTTGGTTTCATGTTTTTTTGAAAAATATAATCATTTTTGTAACTAGTTCAATTTTTAGTCTTACTTAAAAAAAAGAACATTTCGTACAACTATTTTAAACATTACAAACCACAACGCACATGTTATCAAACAAATAGAATTCAAAAACTAGAAGAACTAGTTTTTAAAACCATAATTTTGTTTTGTAAAATCACTCTTTTTATTCCGATTCATTTTTTTACTCTCTTTGACATATACACTTGATTGCTTTTCTTGCTCTAAGATTTTTTTACTCTCTAAATTTTTAACTCTTGAATTTTCTTATCTACATAACTTTAATTTCTCCTTTTCCATCTCTAAAATTTTCATGTGTGCATAGCTTTTATTTATATTCTCTCCAAAGTTTTGATATTTATATAACTTGACTCTCCCACTTTTTACTCTATAAAAAACAACATTGTTTCAATTTGTGCATAACTTAACTGATTATGATATATATCATTAATCAAAGGGTTAGAGGTTCGGCCATCTCTAACTTTTCGCTCGTATTCTCCATAACGTGAGGAGCACCTTTCAACTAAAGTTTTTATGTGCTCAAATTGACCCGCTAAAAGCTTTTCTACTAGACCTTCAATTGTTAATTTTGCAAGAGTAAATTGTTATCTTATTACACACATTATTTGATCTAACTACAAATTTTCTACTAGACCTCCCACTGTTAATTTTAAGTTGAACTAAAAAACAAAGCTACAAATTTTGAACTTGAAATAATGTAGATCAATGTAATCTATTATTATTATTACTATTATTTTTAGTTTAACATGCGAGGGTGAAGGATGCATGCAAGTCTCAGACCTTTTTTTAGTTAAAAAACATTTAGGGATTCGAACCTCTTGCCTTTTTTTTAGTTCAAAAACCCTTTTTTTTTAGTTTAACATATCATTATGTTTCTCTCTGAGTTAGTTAAGTTAAACAGGTTTGTTCTCCTTCTGTTCACTCTCACATTTTTTCTTTTTCATCAATGTCTTGTGGGTAAATCCAAGAGATTGAGACACGTGGTTACAGTAATGGAATTTATCCTTCTCTCTCTTAGGAGGACTTTCAACAAACAAATTCCTCAAAACATAAAGAGGTGATTGTAGCACTATGCACTCTCTTTTGATATTTTTACAGACCGCCCACAGAGATCAATACCCTGTAGTGGCTGGTCTTCTGCTACAACTTGATATCTTGGTATGAGTATCCCATTTTCTTTTGTAGTTAGTACACAGGACCTTCAAATTTGTCTTTAACATGCTATTTTTTCAAGTTTAATGGGCAACTTTATTTTTTTGGTAAAGCATATTCTTTTACTTCTAAAGTTCTATGTTGTTCTCATACTAAATACAATCTTTCTGTACTCGTTTATAGGTGGAACCGCAAAAGATAAGTATCTACCGTGAAGGAGCGATGGATGTCTTTATTTCTTGATGCCTCAGAGACTCCAATTTCCAAACTGCTCAAATTTCTGCTGCTGAGATGATAATGTCTTTACAAGGAAGGGTTAGCAAAGGTATATACCCTTTGCTAGGTATTTTCTTCTGGAGTGTGCTGGACCTCGCTAATAGCTATGTTGTGAAAATTTCAGATGGGAGTGGAGGACATAGATAGAGATAAAGTTGGGGATTGGGGTCATCCGACAAGGAAACCAACATCCGACTGCTATTTTCAACATTCTATCAGGTTAGAATTTTTTTATTGACATCATGATGCACCATGTGTGCGACCTATTTCTCACTGGAATTACATTATTGGTGCTGTTGTGGTCTTAATAACTAATAAGGATAGGATCCCTGCACCATAATCTTTACCAAATTTTCAGTATTTTGTTTGAATTTGCTGGTATTTGTTTTTAATCTTTATAAATGTTAGATTTTTGTTATATCTTTGTTTTTCTTTTTTGATGTTCTTTGTGCTACTGATATCATGTTTCTCTTATAAGAGTAAATGAATAAATTAGAATAACTGATTGATTGTAATGAATGTTAAACTCAAGAAAGGTTCACGAGTAAGTAATGAAATTTTATCTTTTGATTTATGACTGTTTTAGGTAGTTAGGAGTGGAGCATTGAACTCTTAATTTTGCATTTTTTTTCGGATGAAAAGCCATGCTTTCATTGAGATAAAATGAAAGAATACCCGGTGGAATATATCTATAGTGATTTTTTTTGGGAATGTACAATATATATATATATATATATATATATTGGTTCCTATACTTTGGGTTTCAAGGACTAAAATTGAATGAAACCTAAAACAGAGACCAAAATGGTATTTATATACACACACATTATTCAATTACCATTTACAAAAACAAAGATTGATAATTATTTCATATTTTGGTTTCATGTTTTTTGAAAAATATAATAATTTTTGTAACTAGTTCAATTTTTAGTCTGTCTTAAAAAAAAGAACATTTCGTACAACTATTTTAAACATTACAAACCACAACGCCGCACGTGTTATCAAACAAGTAGAATTCAAAAACTAGAAAAACTAGTTTTTAAAACCATAATTTTGTTTTGTAAAATCACTCTTTTTATTCCGACTCATTTTTTTCCTCTCTTTGACATATACACTTGATTGCTTTTCTTGCTCTTAGAGTTTTTTTACTCTCTAAATTTTTAACTCTTGAATTTTCTTATCTTTATAACTTTTATTTCTCCTTTTCTATCTCGTGCATAGCTTTTATTTATATTCTCTCCAAAGTTTTGATATTTATATAACTTGATTCTCCCACTTCTTACTCTACAAAAAACAACACTGTTTCAATTTGTGCATAACTTAATTGATTATGATATATATCATTAATCAAAGGGTTAGAGGTTCGACCATCTCTAAGTTATCGCTCGTATTCTCCATAACATGAGGAGCACCTTTCAACTAAAGTTTTTATGTGCGCAAATTGACCCGCTAAAAGCTTTTCTACTAGACCTTCAATTGTTAATTTTGCAAAAGTTGTTATGTTATTATACACATTATTTGATCTAACTACAAATTTTCTACTAGACCTCCCACTGTTAATTTTAAGTTGAACTAAAAAACAAAGCTACAAATTTTGAACTTGAAATAATGTAGATCAATGTAATCTATTATTATTATTACTATTATTTTTAGTTTAACATGCAAGGGTGAAGGATGCATGCAAGTCTCAGACCTTTTTTTTAGTTAAAAAACATTTACCTGGGGATTCGAACCTCTTACCTTTTTTTTTTAGTTCAAAAACCTTTTTTTTTTTAGTCTAACATATCATTATGTTTCTCTCTGAGTTAGTTAAGTTAAACAAGTTTGTTCTCCTGGTCGCTCTCATATTTTTCTTTTTCATCAATGTCTTGTGGGTAAATCCAAGAGATTGAGACATGTAGTTACAATAATGAAATTTATCCTTCTGTCTCATAGGAGGACTTTCAATGAACAAATTCTTCAAAACATAAAGGGTGGAGGAGATTGTAGCACTATGCACTCTCTTTTGATATTTTTACAGACCGACCGCCCACAGAGATCAATGCCCTGTAGTGGTGGTCTTCTGCTACAACTTGATATCTAGGTATGAGTATCCCATTTTCTTTTGTAGTTAAGTACACAGGACTTTCAAATTTGTCTTTAACATGCTATTTTTTCAAGTTTAATGGGCAAGTTTATTTTTTGGTAAAGCATATTTCTTTTACTTCTAAAGTTCTATGTTGTTCTCATACTAAATACAATCTTTCTGTACTCGTTTATAGGTGGAATCGCAAAAGATGAGTATCTATCGTGAAGAAGCGATGGATGTCCTTATTTCTTGATGCCTCAGAGACTCCAATTTCCAAACTGCTCAAATTTCTGCTGCTGAGATGATAATGTCTTTACAAAGAAGGTTTAGCACCTCCAGACAACCCTTAGCTAGGTATTTTCTTTTTTTTTTTTTTTTTTTTGAAGTTAGGTATTTTCTTCCTGAGCGTGCTGGACTTACTTATAGCTATATTGTGAAAATTTCAGATGGGAGTGGAGGACATAGATAGAGATGTAAAGTTGGGGATTGGGGTCATCCGGCAAGGAAATCAACATCCGGCTGCTACTTTTCAACACTCTATCAGGTTAGAAATTTTTTATTGACATCATGATGCACCATGTGTGCGGCCTAGTGCTCACTGGAATGACATTATTGGCGCTGTTGTGGTCCTAATAAGGATAGGTTCCCTGCACCATAATTTTTACAATATTTTGAGTATTTTGTTTAAATTTGCTGGCATTTGTTTTTAATCTTTAAAAATGTTAGATTTTTGTTATATCTTTGTTTTTCTTTTTTGATGTTCTTTGTGACACTGATATCATGTTTCTGTTATAAGAGTAAATGATTAAATTATGAGGAAAAAAATGTAAATGATTAAATTACAATAGCTGATCGATTGTAATGAATGTTAAACTCAAGAGAGGTTCACGAGTAAGTAATGAAATTATATCTTTTGATTTATGACTGTTTTAGGTAGTTTGGTAGTTAGGAGTGGAGCATTGAACTCTTCATTTTGCATTTTTTTTTCGGATGAAAAGCCAAGCTTTCATTGAGATAAAATGAAAGAATACCCGGTGGAATATATCTTTAGTGATTTTTTTGGGAATGTACAATATTTATAGTTCCTATACTTTGGTTTCAAGGACTAAAATTGAATGAAACCTAAAACAGAGACCAAAATGGTATTTATACACACACACATACATATACACACGCATTATTCAATTCCCATTTACAAAAACAAAACATAAAAACAAAAAGGCCAATTGATGATCATTTCATATTTTGGTTTCACGTTTTTTGAAAAATATAATCATTTTTGTAACTAGTTCAATTTTCAATCATACTTAAAAAAAAGAACATTTTGTACGACTATTTTAAACATTACAAACCACAACGCACATGTTATCAAACAAGTAGAATTCAAAAACTAGAAAAACTAGTTTTTAAAAGCATAACTTTGTTTTGTAAAATCACTCTTTTTATTCTGACTCATTTTTTTCCTCTCTTTGACTTATACTCTTGATTACTTATATAACTTTTATTTCTCTTTTTCTATCTCTAAAATTTTCATGTGTGCATAGCTTTTATTTATATTCATATTCTCTCTAAAGTTTTTGATATTTATATAACTTCCATTTTTTTCCTTCTAACTACTTTTTACTCTATAAAAAACAACATTGTTTAAATTTGAGCATAACTTAACTGATTATGATATATATCATTGATCAAAAGATTAGAGTTTCGAACATTTCTAACTTATCACTCGCATTCTCCATAACAAGAGGAGCACCTTTCAACTAAAGTTTTTATGTGCTCAAATTGACCCGCTAAAAGCTTTTCTACTAAACCTTCAATTGTTAATTTTGCAAGAGTAAGTTGTTAGGTTATTATACACATTATTTGATCTAACTACAAATTTTCTACTAGACCTTCCGTTGTTAATTTTAAGTTGAACTAAAAAAAAAAGCTACAAATTTTAAACTTCAAATAATGTAGATCAATGTAATTTATTATTATTATTATTTTTTTTTTAGTTTATCATGTGAGAGTGAAGGATGCAAATCTCGGACCTCTTTTTTAGTTCAAAAACATTTAGCTAGGGATTCGAACCTCTGACCAGTTTTTTAGTTCAAAAACCTTTTTTTTTTAGTCTAACAAATCATTATGTTTCTCTCTGAGTTAGTTAAGTTAAACAGGTTTGTTCTCCTCCTGGTCACTCACATATTTCTTTTTTATCTGTCTCTTAGGAGGACTTTCAACGAACAAATTCCTGAAATCATAAAGGATGGAGGTGATTGTAGCACTATGCACGCTCTTTTGATATTTTTACAGACATCCCACAGAGTTCAATGCCCTGTAGTGGCTGGTCTTCTGCTACAACTTGTTATCTTGGTATGACTTTCAAATTTATCTTTAACATTCTATTTTTTCAAGTTTAATGGGCAAGTTTATTTTTTGGTAAAGCATATTTCTTTTACTTCTAAAGTTCTATGTTGTTCTCATACTAAGTACAATCTTTCTGTACTCGTTTATAGGTGGAACTGCAAAAGATGAGTATCTATCATGAAGAAGCGATGGATATCCTTATTTCATGCCTAAGAGACTCCAATTTCCAAACTGCTCAAATTTCTGCTGCTGAGATGATAATGTCTTTCCAAGGAAGGTTTAGCACCTCTGGACAACCCTTAGCTAGGTATTTTCTTCTTGAGCGTGCTGGACCTTACTAATAGCTATGTTGTGAAAATTTCAGATTGGAGGGGAGGACATAGATAGAGATATAAAGTTGGGGATTGGGGTCATCTGGCAAGGAAACCAACATCCGGTTGCTACTTTCAACACTCTATCAGGTTAGAAATTTTATATTGACATCATGATCTGCCATGTGTATGGCCTAGTTCTCACTGGAATTACATTATTGGTGCTGTTGTGGTCCTAATAAGGTTAGTTTCCCTGCAACATAATTTTTACAAAATTTACAGTATTTGTTTTTAATCTTTATAAATGTTCGATTTTTATTATATCCTTGTTTTCTTTTTTGATGGTTCTTTGTGCTATTGATATCATGTTTCTGTTATAAGAGTAAATGATTAAATTACTGTAAATTGATCGATTGTAATGAATGTTAAACTCAAGAGAGGTTCACGAGTAAGTAATGAAATTATATCTTTTGATTTACGATTGTTTTAGGTAGTTAGGAGTGGAGCATTGAGCTCTTAATTGTGCATTTTTTGTCCCGGATGAAAAGAAACTTTCATTGAGATAAAATGAAAGAATACTGGGTGGAAAAAAAAACACTTCAAGAGGAGTCCACTTAACCCAAAAAGTGGAGCTCCAATCAAATAAGACTTTAAAGGGAAATTATAATAAACTTTACACATGGAGACCCATAGAGAGGTGTGATATCTAAAAAGAGACCACACCTTTCCTTAAGGTCTCTCAACCCCCCAAAAACCCTATTAAATAGACAACAAGCGACCCTTTTCACAAGGGGATGAAGAAGAAGCTCCTCCGCCATGAGATTGTAACCTCTAGGTTGGGTCAAGGTATGAAGTTAAACATCTTGAAGAAGTCGCTCCACATTGATCTAGCAAACTCACAAAAGATACAAGACTGGGATCCAATCAAATGGGGTGAATTCCTCTTAACACGATCTAGAATATCAACCTGGCCAATTTTTAGGTTTACAAGGTTTTGGACAAGTGGTTCCAAAACTCATAAGTCAAAAAGGGACAATTGAAGGATAATGAAATGTAGCTTGCGGGAATTTTTAACTATGGAAGCACTAGAATAATAGATATTAGGGTTATTAGTGAAGTTTGGAATGCATTGAAAAATACGATTGGTAAAGTACGACATTTTTATTTGTTGAGTTTATGTTTATGTATTCAAGGAGGAAAAGGTACTTCCTTAGGATAAAGGAAGAATAAGATTTGAACTTTAACTTTTATTATAAAGAGTTATTGTTTTGAGAAGGGATGTAAGCTTCTGTTATTTGGATGGAAGATAATGGTTGAGCTATGGAGTGTGGAAGAATTAAAGTTCATTTATGGGTTAATGAGAATAAAAAAGGTTGTAAAGTTCAATAAAGTGGATGAAGTGTTAGGATAATGGACAAAGCCTTAGAGATTGATATGAGAAGATAACATTAGAGATTAAGTACTTAAAAAGGGAAAAGGCACATGGAGTGTGGTGGATGGAGGACTATTCATTGGAATAGACATCAAAATTGAAAATTGAAGAATTCTTTGAAAAGTTTATTTTGGAATAAAATGGCACAAAGAAGTTTGGAAATGTTCTTGGTAGGCATCCATGAAGTTTGTTCAAATTGGAGATTCGTTTGTATATGGTTTTAAGTTTTACAAGTTGTTGGATAAATTGGTGAAGAAACTCACAAGTCTAAAAGGAATAATTGAGAGATCATGAAAGAGGTTTGAGAGAATTTTAAAATGAAGGAAGCACTGGAACAAAAGATAATTGGGTAATTGATGCTAGAGAAAAGTTAGATTGTATTGGTCTACAAGCTAGATAATGGACTATCTTTTGGATTTGTTGAGTTTAATGGTTATGTATGTAAGGAGAAGGGAAGATTGTTAGAGTAAAGAGAATCTTGGATTAAATAAATCATGAGACTGGATTTACTTTTTAATTAAAGAGTTCTTGCCATTACTTGGATCCGATGTAATGTTTGAGGCACCAACTATTAAGGTTTATGTTGGGGAAAGTGAATGAAGTATTAAGATGATTGAACGAGGGCACTTTCTTAGAATCGTCAGTGGGTTTCATTGGAGGGCACTTTCTTAGAATCGTCAAATCCTAATCTCCAGTAAAAATTCAAAAAAAGGATCCATTTATAATCCTTTGTTAGTTGGTTTAGCAGATTGTCTAATTCATAACTTAAAGAGAAAAAAGATCCACGTAGTGTGGTAAATGGAGGACCACGTGTTCAAATAGACAATTGAAAAGTGAATCATTCTTGGAAAAGTTTATTTAGGAATAAGATGACCATATGTCAGGAGAAGCATGAAAATGTTCTAGATTCATGTTGAAAGTTGAGACCTATGTGAGTCCTTTCTATTTAGTTGTTTGAGTGCATCATATTTATTGGACAATTTTTTCAAATTGGAGATAAGTTTTACTAGTTTTTTGACAAGTGTTGGCGAAAAGCATTAAGATGACCATATGTCAGGAGAAGCATGAAAATGTTCTAGATTCATGTTGAAAGTTGAGACCTATGTGAGTCCTTTCTATTTAGTTGTTTGAGTGCATCATATTTATTGGACAATTTTTTCAAATTGGAGATAAGTTTTACTAGTTTTTTGACAAGTGTTGGCGAAAAGCATTAAGATAAAAGGAACGATTGAGGATGTTGAAATGTGATTTGAGGAAATTTTAAGGATGGAAGCAGTAGAATAATAGATATTAGGGATAGTGTTGAAGTTGGGTTATGTTGGTAAATAAGATTGCTAAAGTACAATATGTTTGATTTGTTAAGTTTTATGGTTATGTAGGAGAAAAGAAGATATTTTGTAGGATAAGGAAATTTTGGATTAAAGTATGAGACTAGAGAGTTATTGTTTTGGGTAAAAGAATCCTGAGTAAATAATTGAGGTTGGACTTCTTATTTTGTTCTCAAGTAGTTATTGTTTTGAGAAGTTGGATGTGAATTTTCATTATTTGGACTTGAGATGATGATTGAGCTACCAAGGACTAGAAGTTCATTTATGGGGAAGTGAGGAAAAAAGGGTGGTAAAATTTAGCAAAGTGGGTGAAACAAGATAATGGGATGAAGATAATTTCTTAGAGTTGTTGACAGTTTGCCTTGAAGATTGAAATGGAAAGATAACATTAGAGATTATGCACTGAAAAAGGGAAAACACACATGTAAGGTAGTGGATGGAGGACTATGCATTGGATAAAGATATTAAAATCAAAAGTTGAAGAATTCTTTGAAAAAGTTGATTTTGGAAGAATAAGGTGGCAAATATAAGCGTGAAAGTATTCTAGTTGTGTGGAAAGTTCAAGGCATTTGTGAAATTCCATGTTGTTTTATCAAGTTTTTTCTCGGACATGAAGTTTTTTCGAATTGGAGTTTTGATGAAGTATGGTTTTTGAGGTTTACAAGTTTGTGAGCAATTGTGGAGGAACACACAAGTCTAAAAGGAATAATTGAGGAATGAAAGCACAAAAAAACATACTAGGGTAACTGGTGCTAGAGAAAAGTTGGATACTATTGGACTGTAGGATGGATAAAGGACAACCTTTTGGAATTTTTTGAGGTTCATGGTTATGGTCGTAAGATGGAAAGAAGATATTTTGTTAGGATAAGGAGATTTTGGATTTAAGTATGAGACTAGTCTTCAACATTTTGTGAAAAGAGTTATTGTTGTCCTTTAGATTGGAGATAATGATTGAGGTTTCAAGTAATAAGATTTGTTTTGGGATAAGTGTGGAAAACGGGTTATATCAAGGTCTTGAAACTTGTTGAAGTATCTTGATGTTGGGATGAATGTAAGGTTCCTAGAATCACTAATAGGTTCCCTTGAGAAATTAAATGCGAAGATAACATTAGATATTATGTAGTTAAGAGAGAAAAAAGTACATGTACTCGATGGATGGAGGACTATGTATTTGAATAGACATATACAAACTCCGAAAAGTGAAGAATTCTTGGAAAACAAAACATGGACTTTGTATTTTTATCGGACCAAAAGTTTTTTTTCTTCCAATTGGAGAGCTATTGGTATACAATTTTTACTAGATTTTGGTGAAGTATTTGTGAAAGACATGAGCCTAAAAGGAACAATTGAAGGATGTTGAAATGTGGGTTGAGAAATACTAACGACGGAAACAATAAAATAATAGATATTAGGGTTATTGTTGGAGTTGGATTGTGTTGGTAAATAATATTGGTAAAGTTCAATATGTTGGATTCGTTAAGTATAACAAGAAAAGAAGATATTCTGTAGGATATGGAAATTTTGGATTAAAGTATGAGACATGTAGAAGGAAAGGATAGAAAGAATAGAAAGAAACATGTAATATAGCGAATAGAGGACAATGCATTGGATAGAGAAAAGGATAGAAAGAAGGACCAAGAATTTCAAAGAGAACGTTTGGAAAAAGAAATTTTTTTGGAGAAATGTTAATAAGAAAGAACCAAGAATTTCAAAGAGAACGTTTGAAAAAGGAAAATTTTTTGGAGAAAAGTTGGCAAGATAGGACAAAGAATTTCAAAGACAATGTTTAGAAAAGTAAAAGTTTTTGGAGAAGAGTTGGGAAGACAAGGGACCACGAATTTCAAAGGGAATGTTCGGAAAAGGAAAAAAATTTGGAGAAGAGTTGGGAAGAGAAGGGACCACGAATTTCAAAGGGAACGTTTGGAAAAGGAAATTTTTTTAAAAAAAAATTGGGAAGAATGGATCATGAATTTCAAAGAGAACGTTTGGAAAAAGAAAAGTTTTTGGAGAATGGATATGAAGAAATGACCAAGAGTTTCATAGATAACGTTTGGAAAAGGAAAAAATTTCGTAGAAAGGTTGGGAAGAAAGGACCAAGACTTTCAAAGAGAATGGAAAACGAAATGTTTTTGGAGAAAAATTGGGATGAAAAGACCAAGAATTTCATAGAGAATGTTTGGAAAAGGAAAAGAAAAGTTAAAATTAGGAAGAATTTCAAATAGGACGTTTGGAAAGGAAAAGTTTTTGGGGAAGAGTTGGGAAGAAAAGACCAAAAATTTCGAATAAGAAGTTTGGAAATGAAAAAGTTTTTGGAGAAGAGTTGAGATGAAAGGACCAAGATTTTCAGGGAGAACGTTTGGAAAAGAAAAAACTTTTTGGAGTTTTAAGTAAAATGTTTGGAAAAGGATAAACTTTTGGAGAAGAGTTGGGAAGAAATGACCAAGAAATTCAAAGAAAACGGTTGGAAAAGGAAAAGGAAAAGGTTTTGGAGAAGAGTTGGGAAGAAAAGACGAAAAATTTCAAAGAGAATGTTTGGAAAAGTAAAAACTTCTGGAGAAGAGTTGGGAAGAAAGGACCAAGAATTTCAAAGAGAACGTTCGGAAAAGGAAAAGTTTTGGAAGAAAAGTTGGAAAGAAAGGACTAAAACTTTAAAAAAGAACATTTGGATAAGGAAAAATTTTTGGTGAAAAGTTGGGAATAAAGGACCAAGAATTTCCAAGATAACGTTTGGAAAAGGAAAAGGTTTGGGAGAAAAGTTGGAATGAAAGGACCAAAAATTTCAAAGGAAACGTTTTGAAAAAGGAAAAGTTTTTGGAGAAACGTTGGAAACAAAAAAGCAAGAAAAAGGACCAAGAACTTCAAAGAGAACGCGTATAAAAGGAAAATTTTGGAGAGAAGTTGAGAAGAAATGACCAAAAATTTCAAGAACGTTTGGAATTGTAAAAGTTTGTGGCAAAAAGTTATGAAGATAAAGGACCACAAATTTCAAAAAGAACATTTGGAATAGGAAAATTTTTGGAGAAAGTTGAGAATAAAGGACTGAAAATTTCAAGGAGAACGTTTAGAAAAGGAAAATTATTTGGAGAAAAGTTGGAAAGGAAGGAACAAGAATTTCAAGAATGTTTAGAAAAAAATCGAGAAAAATTGTGAAAAAATGACCAAGACTTTCAAAGAGAACGTTTTGAGAAGGAAATGTTTTTGTAGAAATGTTGGGAAGAAAAGACCAAGAATTTCAAAGAGAGTTTGTAAAAAGGAAAAGTTTTTGGAGAAGAGTTGGGAAGACCAAGAATTTGAAACATAACGTTTGGAAAAGGAAAAATATTTGGAGAAGTGTTGGGAAGAAAGAACCAAGAATTTCAAAGAGAACGTTTGAAAAAGGAAAACTTATAGCGAAAAGTTTGAAAGAAAGGACCAAGAATTTCAAGGAGAACGTTTGGAAAATGAAAGTTTTTGGAGAAAAGTTGGGATGAAAGGACCAAGAATTTCCCAAACATTCTGTTCGAAATTCTGGGTCCTTTCTTCCCAACTACTCCAAAAACTTCTCCTTTTCCAAACGTTCTCTTTGAAATTCTTGGTCCTTTCTTTCAAACTCTCCTACCAAAAACTTTTTTTCAAAAAGTTTTCTTTGAACTTTTGGATAAAAGTTGGGACGAAAAGACCACGAATCTTAAAGGGAACGTTTGGAACATGAAAAGTTTTTTTAGAAAAGTTAGAAAGAAAGGAACAAGAATTTCAAAGAGAACGTTTGAAAAATGAAAACCTTTTGAAAAAAAGTTGGGATGAAAGGACCATGAATTTCAAAGAGAACATTTGGAAAAGGAAAAGCTTTTTGAGAAAAGTTGGGAAGAAAGGGCCAAGAATTTCAAAGTTGGAAAAGAAAAGGTTTTTGGAGAAAAGTTGGGATGGAAGAAGGAACCACGAATTTCAAACGGAACGTTTTGAAAAGATTCTTGGTCCTTTCTCCCCAACTCTTCTCCAATAACTTTTCCTTTTCCAAACGTTCTCTTTGAAATTCTCGGTCCTTTCTTCCCAACTTTTCTCTAAAAGCTTTTCCTTTTCCAAATGTTCTCTTTGAAATTCATGGTCCTTTCATCCCAACTTTTTTTCAAAAGGTTTTCATTTTCCAAACGTTCTCTTTGAAATTCTTGGTCCTTTCTTCCTAACTTTTCTAAAAACACTTTTCATGTTCCAAACGTTCCCTTTAAAATTTGTGGTCTTTTCGTCCCAACTTTTATCCAAAAGTTCAAAGAGAACTTTTTGAAAAAGAAGTTTTTGGTAGGAGAGTTTGAAAGAAAGGACCAAGAATTTCAAAGAGAACGTTTGGAAAAGGAGAAGTTTTTGAAGTAGTTGGGAAGAAAGGACCCAGAATTTTGAACATAATGTTTGGGAAATAAAAAACCTTTGGAGAAGAGTTGAGAAGAAATGACCAAGAATAAAGAATATTTGGAAAAGAAAAAGTTTTTGGGGAAGAGTTAGGAAGAAAGTATTAAGAATTTCAAAGTGGATGTTTGGAAAAGAAAAACTTTTTGGGGAAGGGTTGGGAAGAAAGGACCAAGAATTTCAAAGAGAATGTTTGGGAAGAAAAGACCTCAGAATTTCACAGAGAATGTTTGGAAAAGGAGAAGTTTTTGAGGAAGTGTTAGCAAGAAAGGACAAAGAATTTCAAAATGAACGTTCTGAAAAAGGAAAAATTTTGGAGAAGAGTTGGGAACAAAGGACCAAGAATTTGGAGGAGAACGTTTGAAAAAGGAAAAGTTTTTAGAGAAGAAATTTCGAACAGAACGTTTGTTAAAAGAGTTTTTGGAGTAGAGTTGGGTAGAAAAACCAAGAATTTCAAAAGGAACGTTTGGAAAAGGAAAAATTTTTGGAGAAAAGTTGGGTAGAAAGGACCAAGAATTTAAAAAAGATGTTTGGAAAAGGAAGTGATTTTGGAGAAATGTTGGGAATAAAGGATCTAGAATTCCAAAGAGAATGTTTGGAAAAGGAAATGTTTTTGGAGAAGAGTTTGAGGAGAAAGAACCAAGAATTTCAAAGAGAACGTTTGGAAAAAATTTTTTGAGGCAGTGTTGGGAACAAAGGACCACAAATTTCAAAATGAACGTTTGGAAAAAGCAAAATTTTAGAGCAGAGTTGGAAACAAAGGAGCAAGAATTTCAAAGAAAACGTTTGGAAAAGGAAATTTTTTTAGAGAAGAGTTGGAAAGAAAGGACCAAGAATTTCAAGAAGCACGTTTGGAAAAGTAGGGAAGAAAGGACCAAGAATTTAAAAAAGAAAACGTTTTGGAAAAGGAAAAGTTTTTGGGTTAGAGTTGGGAAGAAAGAACCAAGAACTTTAGAGAGAACGTTTAAAAAAGGAAAAGTTTTTTTGAGAAGAGTTGGCTCAAAGAGAACGTTTGGAAAAGGAAAAGTTTTTGGAGAAGAGTGAGAAGAAAGAACAAAGAATTCCAAAGTTAACATTTAGAAAAAGAAAAGTATTTTGGAAAAGAGTTTTGAAGAAAGGACTAGAAACTTCAAAGCGAACGTTTGGAAAAGGAATATTTTTGGAGAAAAGTTGGAAATAAAGAACCAAGAACTTCAAAGCGAACATTTGGAAAATGAAAAGTTTTTGGAGAAAAATTGGGACGAAAGGATCAAGAATTTCAAAAGGAACGTTTGAAAAAGGAAACAATTTTGGAGAGAAGTTGAGAAGAAAGGACCAAGAATTTCAAGGAGAATGTTTGGAAGGAAACTTTTGGAGAAGCGTTGGGAATAAAGAGTAAAGAATTTCAAGGTGAATGTTTGGAAAAGGAAATATTTTTGAGAAAAGTTTGGAAGAAAAGACGATGAATATCATATAGAATGCTTGGAAAAGGAATTATTTTTTAAGAAAAATTGGGAAGAATCCAGGACTTTAAAAAAGAACATTGGGAAAAGCAAAAGTTTTTGAAGAAGAGTTTGGAAAAAAAGACCATGAATTTCAATGGGAACATTGGATAATCACTTCTATTTGGTTGCTGTGGAGAAGAATTTTTATTGGACCCAAAGTTTTTTTCCAATTGGAGAGCTATTGGTATATAATTTTTACTAGATTTATGTGAAGTATTTGTGAAAGACATGAGCCTAAAAGGAACAATTGAGGGATGGTGAAATGTGGGTTGAGAAATATTAATGACGGAAACGATAAAATAATAGATATTAGGGTTATTGTTGGAGTTGGATTGTATTGATAAATAATGTTGGTAAAGTTCAATTTGTTGGATTTGTTAAGTTTTATGGTTATGTGTTTATAAGGAGAAAAGAAGATATTTTGTAGGATAAGGAAATTTTGGATTGAAGTATGAGACTAGAGAGTTATTGTTTTGGATAAAAGAATTTTGAGTGAAAGAAAAGAGATTGAACTTCTTTTAAGAGGTTATTGCTTTGAGAAGTTGGATGTGAATTTTCGTTATTTGAAGTTGAGATGATGATTGAACTACCAAGGACCGTTGATTTCTGGGTAAGTGAGGAAAAAAGGGTGGTAAAATTTAGCAATGTGGATGAAGCGAGATAATGGGATGAAGATAATTTCTTAGAATTGTTGACGATTTGCTTTGAATATCAAAATGCGAAGATAATATTAGAAATTATGTATTTAAAAAGAGAAAAGTCACATGTAGTGAGTGAATAGAGGACTATGCATTGGATAGAGATATTAAAATCGAAAGTTGAAGAATTCTTTGAAAAAGTTGATTTCGGATATGTTGAGTTTTATGGTTTTGCATTTAAGGAGGGAGAAAGACTCTATAGTTTTACTAGTTTTTGGACAAGTGTTGACGAAAAACATATGGCAAAGAGGAACAATCAAGGGATGATGAAATGTACTTTAGGAAATATTAACGACGGAAACAACCAAGTATACTTATCAAAAAAAAAAAAAACCAAGTAATATATATTAAGGTTATTGTTGAAGTTGGATTGTGTTGGTAAATAAGATTGGTAAAGTGCAATATTTTGGATCTGTTGAGTTTTTTATGGTTATGCATTGGAGGGAGAAAAACTTTTTGTTAGGATTAAAAAACATTTTCGGTAAAAGAATGAGATTGGACCTCAACTTTTATTCCAAAGAGTTATGGTGAAGTGGATGCGAATTTTTATTATTTGGACTTGAGACAAATGTAGCAAAGTGGATGGAAGTGTTAAGATAACGAGACAAATATTTCTTAGAATTGTCAACGATTTGCCTTAAATATTGAATTGAGAAGATAATACTGGAGATTGTGTGGTGGGTGGAGGACTATGCGTTGTTGTAGAGATGTTAAAATCTAAAGCTGAAGAATTCTTTGGAAAGATTATTTTGGAATAACATGGCATCAAGAAGTTTGGGAATGTTCAAGGTTTGTGTGCGATGTGAATGCATTTGTAGATCACTTCCATGTGGTTTTTTCTTTGGACATGAGGTTTGCTGAAATTGGAGATCTTTGGTTATATGATTTTTAGTTTTAAAAATTCTTGGACAATTGGAGGAGAAACTTACAAGTCTAAAAGGAACAATTGAGGGATGAAGAAACAAAAATCTTACAAAGTTGAAGCACTAGAATAAATGATATTAAGGTAACTGCTGCTTGAGAAAAGTCGGATTATATTGGACTATAAGGTGGATAAAGGACAACTTTTTGAATTTTTGTTGAGTTGAATGGTTATGTATGTAAGGAGAAAAGAAGGTATTTTGTTAGGACAAGGGGATCTTGGATATAGTATTGAGACTAGGCTTCAACATTTTGTAAAAAGAGTTATATTGTTGTTCTTTTGATTCGAGATAATGATTAAGCTATCGAGTAATAAGGATAAGGTTTGTTTTTTTGGCAAGTATGAAAAAAGAGATGTAAAGGTTTGGGAAGTGGAGAAGCATTATGAATTATTTATTTATTTTTTTGAGACATATGAAGCATTATGATGTTGGAATGAAGGTAAGGTGGGGTACGTTCTTGGAATCCCGATAGTTTTCCTTGAGGAATTAAATGTGAAGATCACATGAGAGGAAGAATTATATGTACTTGATAGTTGTTGAAGGAATGTCTATTTGAATAGGCATATTAAATCCAAAGTGAAGAATTCTTGGAAAAAATTATTTAGGAATAAGATGACGTATCCCTTAAGATGTTATAGAAATATTCTAGTTGTCGTAGTTGAGAATTTTTATTGGACCCTATGGTTTTTCCAATTGGAGAGTTATTTTGTGTATGATTTTCAGTTTTACTAGTTTCTGGACAAGTATTTGTGGAAAATATAAGCCTGGAGGAACAATGGAGGGATTGTGAAATTTGTTTTGGGAATTATTAATGATGGAAGCAATAGAAAAATAAATATTAGGGTTATTGTCGAAGTTGAATTATGTTGGTAAATAAGATTGATAGAGTACAATATTTTGGATCCGTTGAGTTTTTATGGCTATGTACGGTAAGGAGGGAGCAAGATTTTTTGTTAGGATAAAGAATTTTTATGTAAGACAATGAGATTGGACATCACCTTTTATTCTAAAGAGTTATGGTTTTGAGAAGTAGATGCAGATTTTTATTAATTGAACTCAACAATGACTGAGCTGTCAAGAACAAAATAAAGTTGATTTATGGGGTAAGGAGGAGAAAGGGATTTAAAGATTAGCCATGGATGGATTATATTAAGATAATGGGACAAAGATACTTTCCTAGAATCGTTGGCGGTTTTCCTTAAATAAGGAAATGAGAAGATAATCGTGGAGATTCTGCACATATCAGAGGGAGAAAAGACACTTGCGTGGTGAGTGGAGGACTATGCATTGGAGTAAAGATGTTAAACAGAAAGTTGAAGATTTCTTTGGAAAGTTTATTTTGGAATAACAAGGCATCAAGAAGGTTGGAAATGTTCTAGGTTTGTGTGGAAAGTGAATGCATTTGTAGAACACTTTCATTTGGTTTTGTAGTTGTGGCTTTTCCTTGGACCCAGGTTTGTTGAAATTGGAGATCCTTTGTTATATGGTTTTTAGTTTAAATTTTTTTTGGACAATTGGGGTAGAAATTTACAAGTCTAAAAGGAATAAATGAGGGATGAAGAAAAGAGGTTTGTGGAGAATTTACGGAGTTGAAGCACTAGAATGCTAGATAAAAGTGTAACAAAGGCTAGATAAAAGGCTGATTGTATTGGACTATAATGGCAGATAAAGGACAACCTTTTGGATTTTTGTTATGTTGAATAGTTATGTATGCAAGGAGGAAAGAAAGTATTTTGTATTGGACTATAAGGCAGATGAAGGACAACCTTTTGGATTTTTTTAAAAGTTGAATAGTTATGTATGTAAGGAGGAAAGGAAGGAATTTTGGTTAGGAGAAGGAAAATATGAGACTAGATTTTAACATTTTGTAACAAGGGTCTATATTGTCGTTCTTTTGATCGGAGATAATGCAACATTTCTAGGACAAATAAAGGAATGTAAAGGATTAGAAAGTGGATGAAACATTATGATGTTGGGATAGAGGCAAGATACATTCATAGAATCACTGATGGGTTTCCTTGAGGAATTAAATGTGAAGATAACGCTGTACTTAGGGGAGAGAAAGTTACGTGTACTTGATGGATGGAGAACTATATATTCAAATAGACATATTAAAAACCGAAAAGTGGATAATTCTTGGAAAAGTTTATTTAGAAATGAGATGACGTATCCCTTTAAGATGTATGAGAATATTCTAGACTTGAAGAAAGTGGAGACATTTGATAATCACTACTATTTGGTTATCGTGGAGTAGAATTTTTATTGGACCCAAAGTTTTTCCCAATTGGAAAGTTTTTTTGTATACACTTTTTACTAGTTTTTTGGTCGAGTATTTGTGAAAGACATGTTCCTGAAAGGAACAATTGAAGATGGAGAAATGTGAGTTGAGAAGAAATGTTAACGACGAAAACAATAAAATAATAAATTTAGGGTTATTATTGAAGTTGGATTGTATTGGTAAATAAGATTGGTGAAGTACACAATTTGTTGGATTCGTTAAGTTTTATGGTTATGCATATAAAAGGAGAAAAGAAGATATTTTGTAGGATAAGGAAATTTTGGATTAAAGTATGAGAATAGAGAGTTATTGTTTTGGATAAAAGAAGAGGGAGAAAAAACATATGTAGTGTGTGGTGGGTGGAGGATTATGCATTGGAGTAGAGATGTTAAAATCTAAAGCTGAAGAATTCTTTGGAAAGATTATTTTGGAATAGCATGGCATCAAGAAGTTTGGGAATGTTCAAGGTTTGTGTGCGAAGTGAATGCATTTGTAGATCATTTCCATTTGGTTTTGTAGTTGTGGTTTTTTCTTTGGACACGAGGTTTGCTGAAATGGGAGATCTTTGGTTATATGATTTTTAGTTTTAAAAATTCTTGGACAATTAGGGGAGAAACTTACCAGTCTAAAAGGAACAATTGAGGGATGAAAAAACAAAAATCTTACAAAGTCGAAGCACTAGAATAAAAGATATCAAGGTAATTGATGCTTGAGAAAAGTTGGATTATATTGGACTATAAGGTGGATAATGGACAACTTTTTGAATTTTTGTTGAGTTGAATGGTTATGTATGTAAGGAGAAAAGAAGGTATTTTGTTAGGACAAGGGAATCCTGGATACAGTATTGAGACTAGGCTTCAACATTTTGTAAAAAGAGTTATATTGTTGTTCTTTTGATTCAAGATAATGATTAAGCTATCGAGTAATAAGGATAAGGTTTGTTTTTTGGCAAGTATGAAAAAAGAGATGTAAAGGTTTGGGAAGTGGTGAAGCATTATGAATTATTTTATTTTATTTTATTTTTTGAGACATATGAAGCATTATGATGTTGGAATGAAGGTAAGGTGGTACGTTCTTAGAATCGCCGATAGTTTTCCTTGAGGAATTAAATGTGAAGATCACATGAGAGGAAGAATTATATGTACTTGGTAGTTGTTGAAGGAATGTCTATTTAAATAGACATATTAAATCCAAAGTGAAGAATTCTTGGAAAAAATTATTTAGGAATAAGATGACGTATCCCTTAAGATGTTATGGAAATATTCTAGTTGTCGTAGATGAGAATTTTCTTGGATCCTATGGTTTTTCCAATTGGAGAGTTATTTTGTATATCATTTTCAGTTTTACTAGTTTCTGGACTAGTATTTGTGGAAAATATAAGCCTGGAGGAACAATGGAGGGATTGTGAAATTTGTTTTGGGAATTATTAATGATGGAAGCAGTAGAAAAATAAATATTAGGGTTATTGTCGTGGTTGAATTATGTTGGTAAATAAGATTGATAAAGTACAATATTTCGGATCCATTGAGTTTTATGGCTATGTACGGTAAGGAGGGAGCAATATTCTTTGTTAGGATTAAAGAATTTTTATGTAAGACAATGAGATTGGACATCACCTTTTATTCTAAAGAGTTATGATTTTGAGAAGTAGATGCAGATTTTTATTAATTGAACTCAACAATGACTGAGCTGTCAAGAACAAAATAAAGTTGATTTATGGGGTAAGGAGGAGAAAGGGATTTAAAGATTAGCCATGGATGGATTATATTAAGATAATGGGACGGAGATACTTTCCTAGAATCGTTGGCGGTTTTCCTTAAACAAGGAAATGAGAAGATAATCGTGGAGATTATGCACATATGAGAGGGAGAAAAGACACTTGTGCGTGATGAGTGGAGGACTATGTATTAGAGTAGAGATGTTAAACAGAAAGTTGAAGATTTCTTTGGTAAGTTGATTTTGGAATAACAAGGCATCAAGAAGGTTGGAAATGTTCTAGGTTTGTGTGGAAAGTGAATGCATCTGTAGAACACTTTCATTTGGTTTTATAGTTGTGGCTTTTCCTTGGACCCAGGTTTGTTGAAATTGGAGAGATCCTTTGTTATATGGTTTTTAGTTTAAATTTTTTTTGGACAATTGGGGTAGAAATTTACAAGTCTAAAATCTAAAAGGAATAAATGAGGGATGAAGAAAAGAGGTTTGTGGAAAATTTACCGAGTTGAAGCACTAGAATTCTAGATAAAAGTGTAACAAAGACTAGATAAGGCTGATTGTATTGGACTATAAGGCAGATAAAGGACAACTTTTTGGATTTTTGTTAAGTTAGAATAGTTATGTATGCAAGGAGGAAAGAAAGTATTTTGTATTGGACTATAAGCCAGATAAAGGACAACCTTTTGGATTTTTTTTTTTTAAGTTGAATAGTTATGTATGTAAGGAGGAAAGGAAGGTATTTTGGTTAGGACAAGGAAAATATGAGACTAGATGTCAACCTTTTGTAACAAGGGTCTATATTGTTGTCCTTTTGATCGAGATAATGCAACATTTCTAGGACAAATAAAGGAATGTAAAGGATTAAAATGTGGATGAAACATTATGATGTTGGGATGGAGGCAAGATACGTTCATAGAATCATTGATGGGTTTCCTTGAGGAATTAAATGTGAAGATAACGCTGTACTTAGGAGAGGAAAAGTTACATGTACTTGATGGATGAAGAACTATGTATTTCAATAGACATATTAAAAACCGAAAAGTTAAGAATTCTTGGAAAAGTTTATTTAGAAATGAGATGACATATTCCTTAAGATGTATGGGAATATTCTACACTTGAAGAAAGTGGAGACATTTGATAATCACTACTATTTGGTTGTCGTGGAGTATAATTATTATTGGACCCAAAGTTTTTTCTAATTGGAGAGTTTTTCTGTATACAATTTTTACTAGTTTTTTGGTCAAGTATTTGTGAAAGACATGAGCCTAAAAGGAACAATTGAGGGATGGTGAAATGTGAGTTGAGAAATGTTAACGACGAAAACAATAAAATAATAAATTTAGGGTCATTATTGAAGTTGGATTGTATTGGTATAAGATTGGTGAAGTACACAATTTGTTGGATTCGTTAAGTTTTATGGTTATGTATATAAAAGGAGAAAAGAAGATATTTTGTAGGATAAGGAAATTTTGGATTACAGTATAAGAATAGAGAGTTATTGTTTTGGATAAAAGAATTTTGAGTAAAAGAAAGAGATTGAACTTCTTTTATTCTTAAGAGGTTATTGCTTTGAGAAGTTGGATGTGAATTTTCGTTATTTGGACTTGAGATGATGATTGAGCTACCAAAAACTAGAGTTCATTTTTCGAAAAGTGAGGAAAAAAGGGTGGTAAAATTTAGCAAAGTGGATGAAGCGAGATAATGGGATGAAGATAATTTCTTAGAATTGTTGACGATTTGCCTTCAAGATCGAAATGCGAAGATAACATTAAAGATTATGCATTTAAAAAGGGAAAAGACACCTGTAGTGTAGCGAATAGAGGACTATGCATTGGATAAAGAGATATTAAAACTGAAAGTTGAAAGATTCTTTGAAAAAGTTGATTTTGGAATAAGATGGCAAATATAACCGTGGAAATATTCTAGTTGTGTGGAAAGTTCAAGGAATTTGTGAAATTCCATATGTTTAATCAAGTTTTTTCTTGGACATGAAGTTTGTTTGAATTGGAGTTTTGATGAAGTATGGTTTTTGAGGCTTACAAGTTTGTGAACAATTGTGGAGAAACACGCAAGTCTAAAAGGAATAATTGAGGGATGAAAGCACGAGAAAATATACTGGGTAACTGGTGCTAGAGAAAAGTTGGATAGTATTGGACTGTAAGATGGATAAAGGACAACCTCTTGGAATTCTTTGAGGTTAAAGGTTATGGTTGGAATGAGGAAAGAAGATATTTTGTTAGGATAAGGAGATTTTGGATTTAAGTATGAAACTAGTCTTCAACACTTTGTGAAAAAAGTTATTGTTGCCCTTTTGATTGGAGATAATGATTGAGGTGTCAAGTAATAAGATTTGTTTTGGGATAAGTGTGGAAAACGAGTTATATCAAGGTCTTGAAACTTGTTGAAGTCATGATGTTGGGATGAATAAGGTTCATAGAATCACTAATAGGTTTCCTTGAGAAATTAAATGCGAAGATAGCATTAGATATTATGTAGTTAGGAGAGAAAAAATTACATGTACTTGATGGATGGAGGACTATGTATTCAAATAGACATATAAGAACACTGAAAAGTGAATAATTCTTGGAAAAGTTTATTTAGGAATAAGATTATGTATCCCTTAAGATGTATGAGAATAATCTTGATATGAAGAAGGTGGAGACATTGGATAATCACTTCTAATTGGTTGTTGTGGAGGAGAATTATTATTGGATCCAAAGTTTTTCTTTTTTTTTTTTTCAATTGCAAAGCTATTAGTATACAATTTTTACTAGATTTTGGTGAAGTATTTGTGAAAGACATGAGCTAAAAGGAAGAATTGAAGGATGGTGAAATGTGTGTTGAGAATTATTAACAACGGAAACGATAAAATAATAGATATTACGATTATTGTTGGAGTTGGATTGTATTGGTAAATAATATTGGCAAAGTGCAATATGTTGGATTCATTAAGTTTTATGGTTATGTATTTAAGGAGAAAAGACGATATTTTGTAGGATAAGAAAATTTTGGATTGTATGAGACTAGAGAGTTATTGTTTTGGATAAAAGA
Source organism: Luffa aegyptiaca (assembly GCA_017139565.1). NCBI lineage: Eukaryota > Viridiplantae > Streptophyta > Magnoliopsida > Cucurbitales > Cucurbitaceae > Luffa > Luffa aegyptiaca. The sequence goes on along the minus strand of CM029402.1, from coordinate 49,254,320 downwards.
ACTTTGAGTAAAAGAAAGAGATTGAACTTCTTTTATTCTTAGGAGGTTATTGCTTTGAGAAGTTGGATGTGAATTTTTGTTATTTGGACTTGAGATGATGATTGAGCTACCAAAAACTAAAGTTTTTGAAAAAAAAATTGGGAAGAAAGAATCATGAATTTCAAAGAGAACGTTTGAAAAAGGAGAAGTTTTTGGAGAATTGTTTGGACGAAATGACTAAGAGTTGCAAAGAGAACGTTTGGAAAAGAAATTTTTTGTAGGAAAGTTTGAAAGAAAGGACCAAGACTTTCAAAGAGAACGTTTGGAAAACGAAAAGTTTTTAGAGAAGAGTTGGGAAGAAAGAACCAAGAATTTCAAACAAAACGTTTGGAAAGGAAAAGTTTTTGGGGAAGAGTTGGGAAGAAAGGAACTAGAATTTCGAATAAAACATTTGGAAATAGAAAAATTTTTGGAGAAGAGTTGGGAAGAAAGGACTAAGAAATTCAAAGAAAAAGTTTGGAAAAGGAAAAACTATTGGAGAAGAGTTGGGAGGGAAGTAAGGACGAAGAATTTCAAAGAAAACGTTTGGAAAAAGAAAAACTTTTGGAGAAGAGTTGGGAAGAAAAGACCAAGAATTTAAAAGAGAACATTTGGAAAAGAAAAAGTTTTAGGGGAAAGTTGGAAAGAAAGTACTAAGAATTTAAAAAAGAACGTTTGGAAAAGGAAAAATTTTTGGTAAAGAGTTGGGAAGTAAGAACAAAATTTTTTTAAAGAGAATGTATAGAAAAGGGAAAGTACTTGGAGAAAAGTTGTGAAGAAAGGACCAAGAATTTCAAAGAGAACGTTTGGAAAAGGAAAATTTTTTGGAGAGAAGTGGGAAGAAAGGATCCAGAATTTCCAAGATAACCTTTGGAAAAGGAAAAGGTTTTGGAGAAAAGTTGGAAAGAAAGGACCAAGAACTTCAAAGGAAACGTTTTGAAAATGAAAAGTTTTTGGAGAAAAGTTGGAAACAAAAAAGCAAGAAAAAGGACCAAGAACTTCAAAGAGAACGAGTGCAAAAGGAAAATTTTTGGATAAAAGTTGGGAAGTAAGGACCAAGAATTTCAAGGAGAACGTTTGGAATGAGAAAAGTTTCTGGCAAAGAGTTGGGAAGGATAGGACTAGGAATTTCAAAAATAACATTTGGAAAAGGAAAATTTTTGGAGAAAAGTCGGGAAAAAAGGACTGAGAATTTCAAGGAGAATGTTTGGTAGATGAAATTTTTTTTGGAGAAAAGTTGGTAAGGGAGGACAAAGAATTTCAAGGAGAACGTTTAGAAAGGATTTTTTTTTGGAGAAAAGTTGGGAAAAAAGGACCAAGACTTTCAAACGAAAAGGAAGTGTTTTTCTAGAAATGTTGGGAAGAAAAGACCAAGAATTTCAAAATGAATAGTTGGGAAAGGAAAAGTTTATGGAGAAGAGTTGGGAAGAAATGACCAAGAATTTCAAGGAGAACATTTGGAAAAGGAAAACTTTTAGCGAAGAGTTTGGAAGAAAGGACTAAGAATTTCGAAGCGTACGTTTGTAAAATGAAAAGTTTTTGGAGAAAAGTTGGGATGAAAGAACCAAGAATTTCAAAGAGAATATTTGGAAAAAGAAATTTTTTGGAGAAAAGTGGGGAAGAAAGGACCAAGAATTTCAAAGTTGGAAAAATAAAGGTTTTTGGAGAAAAGTTAGGAAGAAGGGACCAAGAATTTCAAATGGAACGTTTTGAAAAAATTCTTGGTCCTTTCTTCCCAACTCTTCTCCAATAACTTTTCCTTTTCCAAACGTTCTTTTTGAAATTCTTGGTTCTTTCTTCCCAACTTTTCTCCAAAAGCTTTTCCTTTCCAAATGTTCTTTTTGAAATTCATGGTCCTTTCATCCCAACTTTTTTTCAAAAACTTCTCATTTTCCAAACGTTCTCTTTGAAATTCTTGGTCATTTCTTCCAAACTTTTCTCCAAAAGTTCAAAGAAAACGTTTTGAAAAAGAAAAGTTTTCATAGGAGAGTTTGGAAGAAAGTACCAATAATTTCAAAGAGAACGTTTGAAAAAGGAGAAGTTTTTGGAGAATAGTTGGGAAGAAAGGACCAAAAATTTCTAATAGAATGTTTGGGAAAGAAAAAACTTTTGGAGAAGAGTTGGGAAGAAAGGACAAAAAATTTATAATAGAATGTTTGGGAAAGAAAAAACTTTTGGAGAAGAGTTGGGAAGAAAGGACCAATAATTTCAAAGAGAATGTTTGGAATAGGAAAAATTTTTGGGGAAGAGTTAGGAAGAAAATATCAAGAATTTCTAAGTGATCGTTTGGAAAATGAAAAGTTTTTAGGGAAGAGTTGGGAAGAAAGGACAAAGAATCGAGCCGGAGGCGTTACAAATACTTTCTTAGAATTGTTGACAATTTACCTTGAAGATCGAAATGCGAAGATAACATTAGAGAAAAGGCATGTGGTGTGGCAGATGGAGGACCGTGCATTTGAGATATTAAAATCAAAAGTTGAGAATTTTTTTTGAAAAAGTTGATTTTGGAATAAGATGACATAAATAAGCGTGGAAATATTTTAGTTTTGTTTGGAAGGCATTTGTGAAGTCACACGTCTATATCGTTTTGTAGTCGTGGTTTTTTCTTAGACACGATGTTTATTCTAAGTGGAGTTTTCTTTGAGTATGGTTTTCGAGGTTTACAAGTTTTTGAACAATTGTGGAGAATCATGTAAGTCTAAAAGGAATAATTGAGGAATGATGAAAAGAGGTCTTGGCGAAATTTTCAGCAATGAAAGCTCTAATAAAATGAAACTAAGGTCTAGAGAAAAGTGGGATTCTACTGAAAGTGGGATTCTACTAAACTGTAAGATGGATAAAGGACAACCTTTTGGATTTTTTTGAGGTTAATGGTTATGATTGTAATGGGGAAAATTTTGTTAGGATAAGGAGATTTTTTATTTAAATGTGGGACTAGACTTCAAACATTGTATGAAAAGAGTTATTATTGCCTTTTGATCGGAGATAATGATTGAGCTATCAAATAAGGTTTGTTTCAAGGCAAGTGTGGAAAACGGGTTATAAAAGTCTTGAAACTTGTTGAAGTATCATGATGTTGGGATGAAAGTAAAGGTATGTTCATAGAATCATTAATGGGTTTCCATGAGAAATTAAATGCGAAGATAACATTAGATATTATTTACTTACGAGAGGAAAAGTTACATATACTTGATGGATGAAGGTCTATGTATTCGAGAAGACATATTAAAAAACCGAAAAGTAAAGAATTCTTGGAAAAGTTTATTTTAGAATAAGTTGACGTATCCCTTAAAATGTATGGGAATATTTTAGATTTGAATATGGTGGAGACATTGCATAATCAATTCGATTTGGTTGGTGTGGAGGAGAATTTTTATTGGATCCAAAGATTTTTCCAATTGGAGAGCTATTGGTATATGATTTTTTACTAGTTTTTGGACGAGTATTTGTGAAAGACATGAGCTATAGGGAACAATTGAGGGATGGTGAAATGTTTTACTTACGAGAGGAAAAGTTACATATACTTGATGGATGAAGGTCTATGTATTCGAGAAGACATATTAAAAAACCGAAAAGTAAAGAATTCTTGGAAAAGTTTATTTTAGAATAAGTTGACGTATCCCTTAAAATGTATGGGAATATTCTAGATTTGAATATGGTGGAGACATTGCATAATCAATTCGATTTGGTTGGTGTGGAGGAGAATTTTTATTGGATCCAAAGATTTTTCCAATTGGAGAGCTATTGGTATATGATTTTTTACTAGTTTTTGGACGAGTATTTGTGAAAGACATGAGCTATAGGGAACAATTGAGGGATGGTGAAATGTGGATTGAGAAATTTTAACGACGGAAACAATAAAATAATAGATATTAGGGTCATTGTTGAAGTTGGATTGTGTTAGTAAATAAGATTGGTAAAGTAAAATATGTTGGATTCGTTAAGATTTATGGTTATGTATATAATAGGAGGAAAGAGAACATTTTTTGGGATAAAGGAAACTTTGGATTAAAGTATGAGATTAGAGAGTTATTGTTTTGGATAGAAGAGTTTTGAGTAAAAGAATGAGATTGGATATTTTCTTTTATTCTTAGGAGGTTATTGTTTTGAGAAGTTGGATGTGAATTTTCGTTATTTGGACTTGAGATGATGATTGAGCTAGCAAGGACTAAAGTTCATTTCTTGGACAGTGAGGAAAAAGGAGCGGTAAAATTTAGTAAATTGGATGAAACAAGACTATGAGATGATGATACTTTCTTGGAAATGTTGATAATTTTTCTTGAAGATCAAAATGCGAAGATAACATTAGAGATTATGTATATAAAAAGGGAAAATGATAATTTGCCTTGAAGATCGAAATGCGAAGATAACATTAGAGATTATGTATATAAAAAGGGAAAAGACACATGTGGTGTGGCGGATGGAGGACTGTGCAATTGATAGAGATATTAAAATCGAAAGTTTGAGAGTTGATTTTGAAATAAGATGGCATAAATAAGCGTGGAAATATTGTAGTTTTGTTTGGAAAGTTCAAGGCATTTGCAAAATCACACCTCCATATTGTTTCGTACTTGTGGTTTTTTCTTGGACACGAAGTTTGTTCCAATCAAAGTTTTGTTGGAGTATGGTTTTTGAGGTTTATATGTTTTTTAACAATTGTGGAGAAACACGTAAGTCTAAAAGGAATAATTGAGGAAGGATGAAAAGACGTCTGACTAAATTTTCAGCAATGAAAGCTCTAAAAAAGGATACTGAGGTAATTGATGTTAGGAAAAAGTTGGATTATATTGGACTGTAAGATGGATAAAGGACAACCTTTTGGATTTTTTGAGGTTAATGGTTATGATTGCAAGGAGGAAAGAAGATTAGGATAAGGGAATTTTGGATTTAAGAATGAGACTAGACTTTAACAATTTGTGAAAAGAGTTATTGTCATCCATTTGATTGGAGATAGTGATTGAGCTATCAAGTAATAAGGCTTGTTTTGGAGCAAGTGCGGAAAATGGATTATAAAGGTCTTGAAACTTGTTGAAGTATCATGATGTTGGGATAAAGTACGTTCATAGAATCACTAATGGGTTTTCTTGAGAAATTAAATGTGAAGATAGCATTAGACATTATGTAATTAGGAGAGGAAAAGTTACACATGTACGTGATGGATGGAGGGCTATGTATTCGAATAGACATATTAAAAAACCGAAAAGTGAAGAGTTCTTGGAAAAGTTCATTTAGGAAAAGACGACATATCCCTTAAAATGTATGGAAATATTCTAGATTTGAAGGTTGTGGCATTTGATAATCATTCTTATTTGGTTGTTGTGGAGAACTTTTATTGGACCCAAAGTTTTTTCTAATTTGAGAGTTATTTGTATTTAATTTTGAGTTTTACTCGTTTTTGGACAAGTATTTGTTAAAAACATGAGCCTATAAGGAACATTTGAGGGATGGTGAAATGTGGGTTGGGAAATGTTAATGACAGAAACAATAAAATAATTGATATTATAGGCTTATTGTTGAAGTTGGATTGTGTTGATAAATAAGATTGGTAAAGTACACTGTCTTGGATTTGTTAAGTTTTATGGTTATGCATTTAAAAAGGAGAGAAGAAGATATTTTATAGGATGGGAAATTTTCGATCAAGTATGAGGCTCAAGAGTTATTGTTTTGGATAAAAGAATTTTGAGTAAAAGAATGAGTTTGAACTTCTTCTTTTATTCTTAAAAGGTTATTCTTTTGAGAAGTTGGATGTGAATTTTCATTATTTGGACTTGAGATGATGATTGAGTTACAAAGGACTAAAGTTTATTTTTTGGATTGTGAGGAAAAGAGGGCGGTAAAATTTAGCAAAGTGGATGAACGAGATAATGGGACGAAGATGATTTCTTAGAATTGTCACCGATTTACTTTGATCGAAATACGAAGATAACACTAGAGATTATGCACTTAAAAAAGGGGAAAAGACACATGTAGTGTGGCAGATGGCGGACTATTCATTGGATAGAGATTTTTTTTTTTTTTTTTTATATTTTTATTTTGCCAGATTTGCTTTGGATAGAGATATGAAAATCGAAACTCGAAGAATTCTTTGGAAAAGTTGATTTTGGAATAGGATGACATAAATAAGCGTGGAAATATTCTAGTTTTGTGTGGAAAGCTCAAGGCATTTTTTATCATTTGTAGTCATGGTTTTTTCTTGGGCACGATGTTCTAATTAGTTTTTCATTGGAGTATGGTTTTTGAGGTTTATGAGTTTGGGAACAATTGTTGAGAAACAAATAAGTCTAAAAGGACTAATTGAGGAATGATGAAAAGAGGTTTGATGAAATTTTAAGCAATGAAATCACCAAAAAAGAAAGATACTAAGGTAATTGATGCTAGGGAAGAGTTGGATATTATTGGACTATGAGATGGATAAAGGATAATCTTTTGGATTTTTTGAGGTGAATGGTTATGATTGCAGGGAGGAGAGAAGATATTCTGTTAGGATAAGGATATTTTGGATTTAAGTATGAGACTAGACTTCTTACATTTTGTAAAAAAAGTTATTATCGTCTTTTTTTATTGGAGATAATGAATAAGGTTTGTTTTGGGGCGGAAAACGAATTGTAAAGGTCTTGAAACTTTTTCAGAAGATAGGTGGTTTGGGGATAGACCCCTTTGTGCTACTTTCTCTCGACTTTATCATTTATCCCTTATGAAAATCATTTTGTGGCAAAGGTATTGAACCCTTCTAAGAGCTCTCCATCCTACTCCTTTGGCTTTTCTCATTCGTTGTCCGATAGGGAAGCTACAAATGCCCTAACTCTCATTTCTTGGAATAGGGGTTGTCACTTTTAGTCTGAATAGTAGGGATATCCATTTGTGGAGTCCTAATCCCTCTCATGGCTTTTCCCGTTGTTCTCTCTTCTAATGCCTCTTGGATCCTTATTTTGCCGATGTGTCAATTTTTTCCAAAGGTGAAAGTCCCAAAAAAAGCTACAGTTTTTCATTTGGCATTTTATCTATGGAAGAGTTAATACTCTTGATCGGCTTTCGAGAAAGATGTCCTCTCAGATTGGTCCGTTTTGTTGTATTCTTTGTTGGATGGCAAAGGAAGACCAAAGTCATATTTTATGGAGCTGTGATTTTGCTAGATCGGTTTGGAATGAGGCCTTAGGGAGAGGTTTGAGGAATTCCATCTCCATCCTCCTTTCTGGGAACAAGGAAACTTTTGTGGCTAGCTAGGATTTGTGCTATTGTGTTGGAGTTATGGGGGAAGATAAACAATAGGACCTTTAGATGGATGGAAAGTGATTCTACTAGTGTTTGGTCCCTTGTTAGATATAACGTTTCTCTTTGGACATCAATGACACGTTTATTTTGTAATTATCTTATAGGTCTCATTCTTTCATTCTTTCGGTTTTTTTTGTTTGCCTCTGTATTCTTTCATTTTTTCTCAATAAGAGTGTGGTTCTTTATCCAAAAAAAAAAAGTAAGGTATGTTCATAGAATCACTAATGGATTTCTTGAGAAATTAAATGTGAAATTATCATTAGATATTATGTACTTGAGAGAGAAAAAATTACATGTACTTGGTGGATGGAGGATTATTTAGTCGAATAGACATATTAAAATCGAAAAGTGAAGAATTCTTGGAAAAGTTTATCTAGGAATAAAATGATGGTTCCCTAAGATATGTGGAAATTTTTCTAGATCGGAAGAAGGTGGAGACATTTGATAATCACTTCTATTTGGTTGTTGTGGAGGAGAATTTTTATTGGACCCAAAGTTTCTTCCAATTGGAGAGCTATTGGTATATGATTTTTTAGTTTTACTAGTTTTTGGTGAAGTATTTGTGAAAAACATGAGCCTACAAGGAACAATTGTGGGATGGTGAAATGTAGGTTGGGCATTGTTCGCGACGGAAACAATAAAATAATAGATATTAGGGTTATTGTTGAAGTTGGATTGTGTTGTTAAGATTGGTAAAGTACAATAGGTTGGATTTGTTGAGTTTCAGTAAGGTATTTAAGGGGTGAGATAGACTCTTTGTTAGGATAAAAGGATTTTTAGGTAAAAGAATGAGATTGGTTCTCACCTTTTATTCTAAATAGTTATGGTTTTGAGGAGTGGATGCAAATTTTTATTATTTGGACTCGAGATAATGATTGAACTGCTAAGAACTAAACAAAGTTCATTTTTTAGGCAATGAGGAGAAAATGATTTAAAGATTAGCAAAGTGGATGGATGTGTTAAGATAATGGGACAAAGATACTTTCTTAGAATCATTGGCAATTTGCATTAAATATTTTTTTAGATAAGAAATGAAAAAGATACATTCAAATGACTAGGAGCTCCACCAAAACAATCTAAAAGATACATTCAAATGACTAGGAGCTCCACCAAATATTTGAGAAGACCAAGGGATAAGGCATCCCTTCTCTCGAAGGAGGATTACAAAAGGACCTTCCAATCTAAGTTGATAGTGTCTATAGTGTAACTACAGAAGGATTTACGTTGGGCACTCCATGTAGACACCGTAAACTGTACAAGATCACAAAAATTAGATAAACAGGAGTTCTTATTTGAGAAGACCTTGAAATTCTTTTCCTTCCACAAAAGCCACATGATAGCTCTAGTGAAATTCTTCCAAAGCACTCTAGTTTTGTCTTTCAGGAACCAACCTTGGAGGATTTCAACCAACCATCTCTCCATACAATTTGGTTTACAACCTTGCCACCTAAACAAGCTACTAAAGATATTCCAAACCTTAATAGCGAAATCACAATGGATCAACAATTGAGGGAGGGACTCTTCACTTTTGCAGCACATAACACACCAACTAGGGGATAAATTCATATTGGGAACCTCCTTTGAATCCCTGTCCATAGAGTTAGTGTTGTTATAGGCCACTGTCCATGAGAAAAACTTCACCTTTTTAGGAGTAATCCCTTCCTAACTCTAGTTAGGAAGATCTTTTTGTATTAAATATTGAAACGAGAAGATAATAGGGGAGATTATGTAGATATAAGCGGGAGAAAAAGCACATGTAGTGTGTCGTTGATGGAGGACTATGAATTGGAGTAGAGATATTAAAACCAAATGAAGAATTATTTGGAAAGTTTAGTTTGGAATAACATGGCATCAAGAAGTTTGGACATGTTCTAGGTTTGTGTGGGAAGTGAATGCATTTGTAGATCACTTTCATTTGATTTCGTAGTTGTGTTTTTTTCTTAGACATAGGGTTTGTCGAAATTGGATATCTTTTGTTTTATGGTTTTGAGTTTTAAAAATTTTTGGACAATTGGGGGAGAAACCTATAAGTCTAAAAGGAACAATTGATGTATGAAGAAAAGAGGTTTGTTGAAATTTTATACCGTTGGAAAACTAGAATAAAAGATATAAGGTAATCGATGGTAGAGAATAGTTGGATTGTATTGGGCTATAAGGTGGATAAAGGACAATCTTTTGGATTTTTATTAAGTTGAATGGTTATGTATGTAAAGGAAGGAAGAAGGTATTTTGTTAGGACAATATTAGGTTGATAAATTTTTGGGTAACTTGTAGTTACGTTGTTATGCTGCCAAAATTTTTGAGGCATTAAATTGGTATGAGAGTAAATGTTTAGTAACGTTTCCTTAAGTTAGGTCAAGTTTTGGGACGTTATAGTTGGTATCAGAGCAGAGTTGTTCTTGTAGACTAACTTAGGAAAACTAGGTTGTTTAGTAGTTTAAGCTTAATGGTTCTCAGTCTCCTCTCCATCACTAGGTATCTGGATGTATTTTTGCTATTTTAATTGAATTTTTTTGTTATTTGCTTTGTGTGACTATTGTTTGACTTGCTTAATTGTTTTGGTTATTGTTTGGCTATTTGTGTCTTATATGAGTATGTTTAACTTGTATAATTGCATTATTTTTTAATAGTTAGACATAAGATGTTCAGTTTAGGTGGCTAGCTAGTGTTGTGCTTATTGTTTGCTAGTTGTTGTGTTCCCATAGCTAGCTAGATAGCTTGTGGTTATCTTGTGATTATCTTGTACTTCTTGTCTGCTAGTAGACATAGGATGTTGTCATAGTTTCCTAGATAACCTGTGTGTTTTTGGTTTGTGCTTGCTGTTTGTCAGCGAGATTAGGTTGTTGCCTTAGAATTAAGGGTGGATCATCTTTACCTTGGAAGGTTAGTAAAAGATGGCTTTAAGGTCTTAGCAAGTAAGACCAAATCCCTAAGGAATCAAGTAAAGTTACTTTTAGTAAGTTGTGAAGTTGGGTCAACTTTCTATGCAAGCAAGACCCTTGGAGCATGGTTGATTAAGTTGGAATATGCTAGATTTTGGCCTAATTTTTTGGATATGGATTTGTTGGCTTTTGTTGAGGATCCCACATTGAAAAAATAAGTGGAGATCTCACAATTTATAAGATACATGGGTTACTCCACTCATAGCTAATTGGTTTTGAGATGGAACCCCATGTTATCTAATATTGTATCAGAGTCCATGAAACCCAAACGGGTATTCGGTCTGAGGAAAAAAATTGTGACCCGATCCAAGAATGGTGAATCCAAAGAGGCATTATCTTGAGGGAGCATGTTGAGGACCCCACATTGAAAAGATAAGTGGAGACCTCACAATTTATACGATACATAGGTTACTCCATTCATGGCCAATTGGTTTTGAGATGGAACCCCATGTTATCTAAAAGCTTTTAATTAAGCAACCATTGTATGTTCTAAGGAGGTTCGCATTAGGATACCATTTGGCCAAAGTATCAAGTTCAAGGAAGTGAAGGATAAAAGTCCTAAGATACTATCTGTCTTGAAGACTGAGTGCCTCTTACAGCTTGGAGCTTGAGAATATTTTTCAAATTTTATGGGCTTATATGTAGAGTTGTTACTTGGAACAACCCTATTATCCAAATCACCTTATTGAGTGACACTAGTTAAAATGATGGAACTCAATGTGTAGTTGGAGGACTTTTTAGATGAGGGATTTATTCACCCTAGTGTATCACCTCTCCAGTTTTTGTTTGTAAGGAAAAAGAACAGTTCAAAAGGCTCTCCATTAGCCATCAGGAACTGGACAATGTGTTAGTGAAAGACAAGTATCCTTCCCTCGCATTAGTAACCCCTTGACCAAGTCAAGGAGCTAGGAATTTCTCAAGTTACCATAAGTAAAAGATCAAGGAAGCAAGTCTTGATGATCTTTTTAGACTTGTTCATTACCTTCAAAACTAAAGATGAACATTACAACCAGACCATATTGTCTTTTGGACTCACTTATACTCCTTCAGGTTTTATGGATTTCGTGAACCAAGTCTTGATGATCTTTTTAGACTTGTTCATGACAACGTACTTGATGACATTGGTTTATTCAAAGACTAAGGAAGACTTATTAGGAGCACCTTGAGCAAGTTGCAACCGCTTTGAGAGGTAGCGAGTTGTACTCAAGGTTGTTAAAAATTGAGTTTTGGTTAAACAAGGCTACCTTTCTCAAACATTTGGATACTGAGGATGATATTGCGGTGGATTCTGCAAAAATGGAGGCAATTTGTAATTGGTCTAGACTCGATGGCTAAGATTCACAATTTTCTTGGATTGATAAGTTACTTTAGGAAGTTTCAAGGTTGTTTAGAGTTTTGCCAATTCAGTAGCACCATGGACTCAATTGACTTGAAAGATTCAAGACCATCTCTATCGTTTGAGGTGAAGTTTGTGAGGTAAGTTTTAGGAATCAAAAGGACAACTGGCTACAATCTTAGTTTTAAGAATCCTAAGGTTGTAAACTTATGTGGTATGGAAAAGTTATTGTTTACACCTTAGTGTCAACTAAAGAGATATGAACTTAATTATTCCACACTCATGGCATGGAACTCACAGTTGTAGTGTTGGCAAATATCCGTAGACACCATCGTTATGGGAAAATGATCCAAACTCATAGGCCATAAGAGTTTGAAGTGTTTCTTTATTCTAATAGAGCTTACCTTAGGATAAATAAACTATTTGGAATTATTAAAGAATTATAGGTGCGAGATCAATTTTCGTCATGACCAGGCTTTTTGATAGATCTTAAATTACTAAGGTCTATACACAAAGGAATAGGAAAGAGAAAGTAGAAGAGTCGATTGATATTGTACTAGAGAAATGATTGTTTATGTTATCTTTTGGGCGTGTCTGCTATGATTTTGTGGGGCCCAGTTAGTTAGTGCACTGTGCATTTTATGTGTTGTTTGGGATAGTGTTTTTATGTGTTGTTTGGGATAGTGTTTTAAGGGCGGATCCATGTATGTTTTTGGTATTTTGTTTGACTCATATTTGAGTGTTCTTGGAGAGAGGGGAGCTCTCGAATCTCCCTTGGTATTTGCCAAAATTGTTGATAAATAAATTGAGGTTTATCATTTTCGCATTAGAGCCTCCTTCTTGGAATATGAAGGGACAAATGGAAAACAGAGTGGCTACTCTAGAAGAGAAAAGAAGATTGCGGTACCGCAAGCTAGTATGGAAGAGAGGATAGATAAAAAATTTGAAGCGAGACAACACGGTATGGTGAAGAATATGGATTGGAAGTTCGCTTAGATTCATCGGGGCGTGCAAAAGAAAATCGATAGAGGGTTTCAACAGGTAAATAAGAGGATTGGTTAGACGATTGAGCAAAAATTGGTGCAAGGGCTTGAAGCATGGTCGAGAAGAGGGGGAACATTTGGAGAGGGAAGAAGCTTTGATTCATCGGAGAGAACATTGACCGACAAAGGGAAACAACCCATCAACGTTGAGTTTGGAGAGAAAAAAATGCATACTGGAGCAAGTAGTAAGGCAGGTAACACGACTGGATCGCATGAGGTTCTCTTGTTCGATATGCGGGTACAAGAGTTGGAAGTACCAATTTTCAAAGGGGAAGATGGAGAGGATCCATATGGTTGGTTACACCGAGTAGAGAGGTATTTTGTTGTTAATCGTTTGATTGAAAAGGATAAATTAGATGTTGTTATGCTCTGTCTAGAGGGGGAGGCCCTCGATTGGCATCAATGGGAGGACGCATGAACGATGATTATGAAATGGGGCAAATTTCATGAACAACTCCTATTGAGGTTCTTGCCGGCGAAGGAAGGAGATCGACGTGCACAATTTTTAACCCTAATGCAGGAAGGCTCGGTGAAGGAATATTGCTGGCGTTTTGATCAATTATCGGGACTGTTGAAGGATGTTTCTGAATCGGTTATGGAGAGTAAATTTGTAAGTGGGTTGAAAGAAGAGATCCAAACTGAGATGATAATATTTAAACTCGTGGGCCTCAAGGAAAAAATGGTAATGACCCAATTGGTGGAAGACAATGGCATGCCTTGTTAGAAGCGTTGGGGTGGAGCACCCTCCAATCCAATTGCAAAATCCACAGCTGCAAAAGGAGATTTGAATCAAGGAAATTTAGCCCAAACCGCCTGAACCGTCACACTAAACCTGACCCGATCTACTAGCACATCATCTACTTCCATAACCCTACTTGATGCAATTGAAAAGGGGCCACGACGTCCTCTGGAAGCTTCAAGCGATTATCCGCGAGTGAGTTGAAAACTAAACGCGAACAGAGCATATGTTTCAAATGTGATGAGAAGTTCCCCCTGGCCATCGATGTAAGAAGAAGGAACTCCAAGTGATGCTTCATTTTGATGATGAGAATGAGGATGGAACACCGATTGAGGAATTGATCGTGGATGGCAATGAAAATTCAGCAACCCTTGAGACACTTGATGTAAGTCAGAAAGAAGTTGATCTATCACTAATCTCAATGGTCGGGTTGGATTTTCTTAAAACCTTAAAGCTCAAAGGGCAAATCAGTGGGTGGTGTGTGGTTGTGCTAATCGACAGTGGAGTCTCCCACAACTTTATCGCAATAGAAGTGGTCACTAAGCTCAGGTTACCCTTATCACCTCCTTCAGATTACGACATTTTGTTGGGAACAAGGGATTCCGTTCGTGCCATCGGTATCTATAAAGGTGTCGTTCTCACTATTTCTGATTTAACTATAATTAACGATTTTTTGTGACCTTTGGGAAGTGCAGATGTGATCCTCGCTGAGCAGTGGCTTATGGCACTCGAAAAAGTTCAAAATGATTGGCAATTTATCTAAGACCGAGTTAAAAATTGGTGAATGGACTATTCATTTGAAAGGGGATCAGAGCTTAATGAAGTCTCAAGTTCCTTGAAATCCATGATGAAGTCGGTAAAGGGGGAGGGTTAAGGGGTGGTGATTGAACTCAATACAATGGAATCAACTGAAAGTGGATCCCTTCGGTCAATGCAAGGATTGGAATGGGATAAGTTGCCAACTGAGATACAGGGTGTGTAAATAGAATATACTATATAAGCTGGAATATATTTTGATTTGGGTAGCTTTTGACTAGTAACTGACTTGAGTCTAGTATCAGGAGAGATAGGGGAGCTCTCGGATTCTCCTCTTGGCTTGTATCTTTATCCTAATCAATAAAGTGAATATCCAGTTTCTATCAGAAGTGGTCTACGGTCACCCCCCACCCGCTTTATTACCTTATGATCACCCGTAAACTGATGGGCAAACCGAAGTTGTAAATCAGGAACTTGAAAGTTATTTGCATTGATTCACGATGTAATGCCCGAAACAATGGGCTAAGTAGCTTCCTTGGGTTGAATTTAATTACAACACGTCCTATCATACATCTACTCGTTTCACTCCCTTCAAAGTGGTCTATGGTCACCCTCCACCCGCTTTATTACCTTATGATCAGGAACCATTAGTCGTGGTGGAGGTTGACGCCCAAATGAAAGCACACGATCAATTGTTGACAGATCTACAAGTTTTCTAGCATAAAACACAATAGAGGATGTATGGTCTATACACGAAGGAATAGGAAAGAGAAAGTAGGAAAGTCGAGTGATATTGTCCGAGAGAAATGAGCAATTATGTAATCTTTTGGGTGTGTGTCTGCTGTGATTTTGTGGGGTCCAGTAGTTAGTGCACTTTGCATTTTTTGTGTTGCTTGGAACACCTTTTAGGGGATGATCCGTGAGGGAGTGAGGTGTGTTTTTGGTTATGGTCATCCATTTCAGTGCTCCATAGATAAAACCAAATTGTACGACTCCATTCATTGTAATTGGAGCCATTTAGCTTATGTTTTGTGATCTTCGACACAAGGGGAACTCCATTAGATATGACTAAAGGTTTCATCTCAGCCATTGGTAGCCCAAAACTGATGATAAACCTCAATAAACAAAAAAACAGAACCAAATTGCAAAATACAACTTGATACCCGAAGAAAACTACACAACTTGAGACCAAATAAGGTGATTTTACGAAATCTAATTACACAGACTGGTCGAAGCAAATCGAGATGAACCCAGGTGGCGGAAACAGAAAAGAACGGCCCACGCGCCCTCACGCGTCGACGCATGGCGGCGGCTGCAAACTGTTCTAACGGCGTGTGTGGCTCACACGTAGTGTTTTTCGACAAACGACGACTGCGCCCCTGCTCTCCTGACGGCGGCACTCCTTCCTACGTAGGTGGTGTTGACAAACGACCACTCAAACGAGGAGACCCAAACTTCAAACCCTAACCGCCAAAAAGAGAATTCTAAAACCCTAAACACTTTGATACCATGTACAAAGTATTAGGGAAAATACTCATCTATTCACATTAGAGAATAACACATATATATAGGAATACAAGAGAACCCTAACTTAAATGTACAATTACGATAAAGGACAAATATATAAAATAACATATATCATAACATTAGTAATGTGTTTGTGGACTCATATTTGAGTGTTCTTGGAGAGAGGGAGCTCTGGAATCTCCCTTGGTATTTGCCAAAATCGTTGATAAATAAATCGAGGTTTATGACTTTTATGGTACACACTTAGTAAAAGAGCAACGAGTATGACATTCTTGGTATCATCTCATAGTCCATTGCTAAGAGGGTTGGCTCAACTGTTAGTGGTGCTAAGTTCGAAATAGTGTTGGCAGCGAAAGGCGTTTCAACATTGTTGGCTCAACTGTTAGTGGTGCTAAGTTCAAAATAGTAGATTTTAATTTGCCAACAAAAGGATTTAAATTTGGTTAAACGCCCAAGTGAGGTAGGTCAAGAAAATTTTACTCACCGGTGATTCAACTTTGTAGTGCCAAAGAAAGTTGTAAGTGACAAAGGAATGTAGTTTAAGGTGAGATTTGCTATACAAGGCACATAAAACACCTTATTCAGTGTATTCTCATAACATCAAGATGTACAAAGATCTTAAGAAATGTTGTTGGTAGGCATAACATGACAAAAGAATTGCGCAGTCTCGTAGTAAGTTGTTGTTCCTACCAGAATTGGAGTTGGTAAAGTTGACTTATGAAGCTATCTAAAGGATCGGGATAAGGACGTAAGTTGCCAAGGTAGGTAGATAGGTTGTGAAAGTGCCAGACGCAATGGTTTAGAGTTTGGTGTTGATGACTTGTGCTTCTTCAAGTAGCGTCAATGAAAGGAGTCATGTGTGTTGTTAAAACAGATAGCTTAAATCCAATTATATTGGACCATTTGAGATCATGGAGCACGTTGGTCTAATTGCTTATGGATGGTTTTTGCTACCAATGTTGTATGTGCAGCATATTTTGTACGAATTACGTCAATGACTCTTCTTATTTGTTTGTTTGATTCAAAACCTTGTAGATAAGTTGAAATTTGTCTTGTGAGCAAAGAGTGACTTGGAGAGGAAAGGTGGGAATCAAGGTTAAGTAACTGAAGTTGTTAGGCCAACAACTTTCGAGGATGAGGTTCTTAAGGTGGGGAGATTGTGATGCCTTGCATTTCAAAATTAGGTTATTTTGGATCAATTATTGAGTTTAAATTGGAATTAAATTGATGAAATCAAATCTATAATATATATTAAAAAGTAAGGATCCGTGAAAAACATTTTTAGACTAAAATACCCTTGTAAATTTAAGATAATTACATAATTAGTTTTCAAATTCCAGAATCAAATTTCGTAATTTAATAAAAATCAAAATATAATATATTAAAATTCAAAATATAATATATTAAAAGGCATACTTTCACGTTTGCATCAAAATAGTTAAAAACCAATTTGAAATTTAATATGAAATTTTGGAAAAAAAAAATCTTAAGATAATTATTTTAGTTAAATATAAAAGATAATTATTTTAGTTAAATATAATTATTTTAATTAAAAAGAAAAAAAAATCATTACGTGATAATAAAAAAAAATTGACTTTCACGAATTTAATATGAAAACCAATCTGAAATTTAATATGAAAATTTGAAAAACAAACAAATATTAAGATAATTATTTTAATTAAGCAGTAAAAAAAAGAAAAGAAAAAAGAAAAGAAAAAACCATTACGTGAGAATATTAATATGAAAATTTGAAAAAAAAACAAATCTTAAGATAATTATTTTAATTAAATATACACCCTTTCCAAAATCTAATCAAATTATCATATGATCTATATACACTCTATCCAAAATCCAATCAAATTAAAATTTGAATCTAAATTCCCCCTATAAATTGTTCACCTTCTCTCATTAGTTTTCACATCAAAACTATTCATCCCGTTTCAGGTACATCTCTTGAATTATAATTATAATTTTTTTGTTTAATTTTATCAATTTAATTAGAAGAAAGTCATTCTCAAATATTTTATGTTATGACTGACTGACTTTAATTTCTTTTTTCCCTCCAACTTTTTTTTTTCAGGTGTAAAATTACTTTATCTCTTCCAATTTTTTCCGATTGTTCATTTATATTTCAGGTATTTTTCAATTTCTTTCAATTGTTCGTTTATATTTCAAGTATTTTTTTAGCTTGGCTTTTTAATTGATGTGTTTGAATTAGAAAGGTTTAGGTTAGAGATAAATTATATATTTTATGGCTTTGATTAATTTATTATTAAAGTTTCATCAATTTAAGAAATAATTATATATTTTACGGCTCTGTCCTGTTTCGGTTGGATTCGGTTTTATTTTGGATTTGTTTTTTTTTTTTGTTTTTTTTTTAGAATGTTTTAGTTTTGATTTGTTGGATCAATGGCGTCTTCTTTCTTCATCTTGAAGATTTCGTGTTATTTGTAATTTGGATATGTTTGTTTTTGGTTTTAGAACATTGCTGAAATTTGAAACTAATTTCTATTTATTGCTCTCTCCTTTCCTGGTATTTTGCGTTGAATGAATTATTATTATTTTTTTTTCTTTTTCATATGTGTTAGATCATTTTTTAACATATAAGTTCAAAAAATAATTGTTCCTCTTCTTTATTTTTTAATGAAATTCTTGATTAAAAAAATTAAAAAATAATTGATTGGTTGGAATTTGCATAGAATTTGTCAATTTCTGCCATTTTTATGTGTTTTATTTAAAAAAAAAATTGTAAATTTTGAATTTGTTTCCTTCCGCTAACATATCAATTCCCTATAGGATACAATCCAAAATTAAAAAGATTAATTTAAAAAAAAAAAAAAGATAGAATTGATTGAATGGATTCAATTTTTTTTACGGTTAATTCCATGTTCCGGTGTTGTTTTCAATTATTTCTTAAATTGATTTATCAATTCTTTTATTTGAACCATCATTCTTTACAAGCTTGATTTTAGTGATGCACAAGCAAAAATTATTTGGCAAAAATAAAGCAACAAATATTTTAATATAATTATTGATGACCACGAGGTTTGTGGTTCAAATCCCCCACCCCCATATTGTCAATATATATATATATATATATTAAGATATCTATAATCTATAATCTATAATATATTAATTAAATATATTAAAAAGCAAAGATCCATGAAAAACATTTTTAGACTAAAATACCCTTTTAAATTTAAGATAATTGCATTAGTCAAAATCTAATTAGTTTTAAATTTCCCCTTTTAAATTTAAGATAATTGCATTAGTCAAAATCTAATTAGTTTTAAATTTCCCCTTTAAATTTAAGATAATTACATTAGTCAAAATCTAATTAGTTTTAAATTTCCGAAATCAGATTTCGTAATTGTTTGTATTAAAACAAAAAGATAAAAAAATCAAATTTCATAATTATTTTGATTAAAAAAAAGATAAGATTAAAGTACTCAAAATTTCGTAAGTAGGTGTTTTAATTAAAAAAAAAAAAAAAAGATAAGATGAAAAAATCAAAATTTCTAATGGTTTTAATTAAAAAAATAAATGATTAAAAAAAGAAAAAGAATTACAGGAAACTTTCGTAACTATCATTTTTTTTTTGTATTTCAGGTTTTTTTTTTTTTTTTTTTTTTACTTTTAGTTTTTTTGTTATAATTGGTAGTCATTTGCTCTCTAAATTGATTTTATATGGAAAACAATTTCGGTAATCGTCTGCTCTCTAAATTGATTTTATATGTACTTGCATTGTGATTTTTTTCTGGTTAATTATGTTACTAATTTTTCGTATTCTATTTGTTTCTCGAGATTCTTCTTTTGGAAAATTCACGATTTTATCTTCTTTTTCGTGCCACTTTATATTTCAAATAATTACAAAATTAGTTTTCAAATTCCAGAATCAAAATTTATAATTTAATAAAATTTAAAATAATATGTGATTTTATCCTTTAGTTTTCAAATTTCAAAATCAAAATTTATAATTTAATAAAATTTAAAATAATATGTGATTTTATCCTTTAGTTTTCAAATCTCAAAATCAAAATTTGTAGTTTAATAAAATTCAAAAGAATATTTGAAATTTCGTGTATAAAATTTCCATCTTCCCCGGTTGGTTTTCACATCTCCAACTATTTATAATTAGTTTCCAAATTCCATAATCAAAATTTGTAATTTAATAGAATTTAAAATATTATGGTGATTTTATCCTTTAGTTTTCAAATCAAGTTTCATTAAAATTTGATTTACTAAATTTTTTTTTCTTCCACATTTTGTGTCTACGTGGATGGATTTCGATTTTGTTAATTTCATTTCTCTCTTTTTTTTTTAGAAAAACAAGTTTCATTAAAATTTGATTTTGTCAATTATTTTTTTTAAACGTTATGTGTCTAGATTTCAATTTTTTCAATTTTTTTTTTAACGTGATGTGTCTAGATTTCAATTTTTTCAATTTTCTTTTTTTTTTTTTTTTAAAATAATGTTTCATTAAAATTTGATTTATCTCTTTAATTTTTTTTCCACGTTTTGTTTCTATACGGAAGAACTTTGATTTTGTAATTTTTTTTCAAAAAAATCATGTTTCATTAATATTTGATTTTTTCAATAATTTTTTTTTTGTTAACGTTTTGTGGTTATTTGGACGAGTTTTGATTTTGTCAATTTAATTTTTTTTTGTTCACCTTTTTTGTCTACTAGGAATGATTTTGATTTATATTTCGATTTTGTCAAATTTATATTTTTAAAAAATCAAGTTCCATTAAAATTTGAATTTTGTTTTTGTTTTTGTGTTTTGTGTCTACCAGGAAATAT
The DNA here is from genome assembly GCA_017139565.1 of Luffa aegyptiaca. Classification (NCBI taxonomy): domain Eukaryota; kingdom Viridiplantae; phylum Streptophyta; class Magnoliopsida; order Cucurbitales; family Cucurbitaceae; genus Luffa; species Luffa aegyptiaca. The sequence goes on along the minus strand of CM029402.1, from coordinate 49,233,884 downwards.
TTCAATTTTATCAATTTTTTTTAAATCACGTTTTGTTTATGCAAGGATTGAGAACTCTCATTATCTCAGATGATTGACATAGAAGAACTAGAAGGAGAAGTATACAACATAAAAAATCAAAATATGATTGATTTTGTAATCCTGACGAAACAGATAAGTTAGTAGAGATAATTACTTATGTTAGCATTATCTCACTATTTACTAATAATGATTTCATTTTATAGATGTGGTGAGTAAAGTAATCCAAGTTAAACTGATATTTGTAGGAAGAACTAAGGTCAAATTTCTTTTTTTTTAAAAAAAAAAAAAAAAAAAAAACTAATGTCAATCATGTAAAAAAAAAAAATATTAATGGACAATAGGTACGTATTAAAATGTGAATCTCAAACGATTGCTTAAACTGTAAGAATCTATAGAACTAAGTTTAATTAGTTTTAAATTCACTTTACTTCATAATAATATAGTCAAATTATTACACGTGCATCGCACGTGGTAAAAACCTAGTTATTTAAGTGTTGGAATTTTGGTTAAGGAATCAACTTTTAGGTCTCAATCCCATGATTATGGAAATTCAATTTACCCAAAAAAAAAATCCTCATCTAAGAAAGGAAGTTAGGGCTTTAATTGGGTTTTTAAGAGATTGAAATTAGAGAAATCAACCATATTTTAAGGAAAAGAAAAAAAAAAGAAGCCTTAATTCTATTATCTTCTCTTTCCCTCTTCCTTCTCATCCTCGTGTAGCCGCAGCCCCCTTTATCTTCATCTTCAGCTGCACTCGACCTTCCGACGACAAAGCACTCAAGCAGTAGCGACTGTCTCCTTCCCCAACCACTCACTGACGATTAAACTCCCTCGTCGACATCTTCTCCTCCTCTTCCCAATGCCCTTCTTCACGCGAAAGTGACGGGTGTTGCATCCATCCACAGCGTTGCAACCCACAGAGCTGCACCTTCGACGCAACTTAGGAGCCTGGTGACTTCTCTAATGATTCGTGTCGGTAACATGCTCACCAACAGTGACAGCAACAAACCCTAGCTTCGATATGTGGCGGTGCAACTTTTCCAATCACGCATTTGGGTTCTTTTGGTAAGGATTCATAAGGTAATAAAGTTTTTTGGACTCATTCAAATTAGATTAAATTAGTTGGATCAGTTCCTACGACATGGTAGTCTCTTATTTGTAGTTTTGGACAAATTCAGTCTCATTCGAACCTCTTGAATACATTCCAAAGACGGCGCAAGCCTTTAGTAGGTCTTAAGAGGTAACACCTTGCTCTAATCTCCTTTTAGGCTACATTGTAGTGGTTGAAATAGGTCTTTAATTTTGATTGCTCTTTGTTTTAGAATTCGAGTTAGTTTGAAGAGTTTGAATTAATTGTTAAGGTTGTTTTTGGGTAAGAACAACCTTTCTGAACCCCCTCATATTCTAATAAGACTTGTGATTTAAGCTGTGATCTTTAAATCTTGTCTTCTTGTTTCAGGAGGCATTTGTACTGCCTTAAGAGCATTTTAGAGCCTTTAGTCATTGGTTTCTACTTGATGAGTCTGATTGCTTGAGTGATAGCATGTGTTATGTCTTAATTGTTATATAATTATGAACCATCTTATTATACTCCTTGAATTTTTTATAGTTCTATGGATTCTTGTGCCTTTTATGTTGAAATTGTCTGTAAAATGCATATTGTTTACATTGAGAACATGTGATAGAATTTCGAACAAGAGAACATTTACAGTCGAGGGAACTATTCGAGAGCTTCTCGTCCCTCCACCTTTACTCCCAAGTCTAGACAAAAGGTATCTTGATCCTCTTCTAAATATATACTATCCACAACTAACTCATAACAGACTCTACTCTTGCTAACAGAACACTACTGGTCCCCCCACTATTCTTATTACGTCTTCTTCCATATACATGTTTAATCGGGGGTCTATCACTACCCAACCCCCAAAGAACCATCTTGTCCTATAGATGAACTTCTAGAAATTGATTCATAACCCAAACCGCATCCTCCCAAGTAAGCTTCAGATGCTTCCATATCAGCCCACTGAATCAATACGTCAAGTTTTGAAGAATCAACCGATGACTGTCTAATACCCAACAATTCACAAGGTTCCACCTTGAACACAAAATTAGGAGACATGTTAGGAGGAAAAGGTGTCAGTGGAAATGTGTGATCGAGAGCTTTGCACAGCTGAGAAACATGAAAGACTGGGTGTATTCGGGCATTATCAGGCAACGGCAAACGATAAGTAACATTCCCCACTCAAGCCTCCACCTGAAAAGGGCCAACATACCGCAGTGCCAATTTAGGGTTAAAATGTTTAGCCTATGTCCCTTGCCTATAAGGTTTCAACTTCAAATAAGCCCAATCTCCAACTGACAACTCAACATGTCTTTGTTTCTCATTAGCAAACGACACCATATACTGTTGAACGTAGGCCAACCTCTCCTTAAGCACTAACAACATCTCATCTCTCCCCTTCAATTGCTTGTCCACTTCCGACACAGAGGATCAATCTAGAATATTTGGGAGAATCGTTAGAGGAGCACACCCATACACCACCTCAAAAGGAGTGGTCTTCAAACCCGAGTGGTAGGACGTGTTATAACTAAATTCAGCTCAAGGTAACTAACAAACCTATTTGGTATTATAGTGCATAGCAAAACAACGCAAATAAGTCTCCAAACCCCGATTTACTACCTCGGTTTGTCCATCTGTTTGAGGATGATATGTTGTGCTTCTCTTCAAGCTAGTCTCTTACCACTTGAATAATTCTTCCCAAAATAAGCTGGTAAACATTGGATCCCGATCAGAAACAATACTCCGAGGTATCCCATGTAATCGCACAACCTCTCGAATAAACACCTGAGCAATGGAAACTGTTATTATTAATGGTTTTAATAGTTCTTCCCAAAATAAGGGTGCTTCTCTTCATTTTTTTTTTCTTTGGAACTATTATTATTAAGGGTTTTAATTTTTATTCTTTGGAAATATTAAATTATTAATGAAGCAAATGTTGTTTTGTTATGTTAAATTTTGTATGGTTGATTTATTCAGAAGTATTACTATGACAATATATATGCATATAATATAGATAAAAAACAGAAAAATTAATAACATGTCTATGTCGTGTCGCTAACGTGTCGAATGTCCGTGTTTGTGCTTCTTAGATCTGGAATGGGCAAAGGCTGAAGAAGTCCAGTTGGGGCTAAAACCAAATACTTTGCTTGCTGACACACCAAACACTCAGCAATGAAAACTTTAACCCTTGCTTTCATGCCGACCCAATACACTTCTCGCGCCAACTGTTGGTATGTGCGAAGAACCCCTCCATGACCTCCAATGGGTGAAGAATGAAAAGCCTCTAACAACAAAGGAATAGTAGGGGAATCTTTAGGGAGGACAATTCTTCCTCGATAGTAAAAAACAAAGCCTTTTCGTGAATATCCAACAAGAAACTCATCACCATTCATTATCTTATTTCTAATTGCCTGAAGCTTCACATCCTCCATTTTTTGATCAACAATAAGTCCAATGTTAAGCCCTCCCAACACACTAGTAGCTGCAAACTCCATCGCATTTGGAATTCTAGACAATGCATAACTACTTTGTTCTCTACTACAGGCTTATATACAATATCAAAATCGTACCCCATAAGCTTAGTCATCAGTTTTTTATAATCTCCAGCCATCAGTCTCTGTTCAAGGATAAACTTGAGGCTACTCTAGTCCGTTCGAACCAAAAACTTTCGACCCAAAAGATAAGGACGCCATTTTTGCACAACCATGACTATTGCCATCAATTCCCGTTCATATACAGCCTTATTTCTATGTAGAGGAGGTAAAGCATGGCTGAAGAAAGCTATAGGATGTCCATCTTGCATAAGAACAGGAACAGCCCCAACTCCTACACTAGAAGCATCAGTCTCGACTACAAACTCTTTGGTAAAATCTGGGAGTCGTAACACGGGGACTGTCATTATAGCATTCTTAAGCTATTGAAAAACGTTTGTAGCCTCTGAACTCCAAGTAATCTTTCTTCAATTGTTGCGTTAATGGGTGAGCAATAGTATCGTAGTTAGCTACAAACTTACGGTAATAACCAGTCAAGCTCAAAAACCCTTTCAACTCTTTTAAATTCAATGGAATGGACCACTGCTCCATGGTAGCCAACTTTGAAGGATCCACAGACGTCCCCTCACCCGAAACAATATGACCTAGATACTCAATTTGTTTTAAAGCAAAACTACAGTTCTTCTTATTTGCTACCAACTGATTTTTCTTCAAAACAATCAAAACAGAATGTAAATGTCCCACATGATCTGCAATAGTCCGATTGTATATCAAAATGTCATCCATAAAAACCAACATAAACTTTCGAAGATAAGGGCGAAGGACTCTATTCATTATAGCTTGGAACGTAGACGGGGCATTTTTAAGACCAAAGGGCATTACTAAAAATTCGTAATGGCCTTCATGAGTACGAAAAGCAGATTTATGCACAGCTTTATCCTTTAACCGTATTTGGTGATAACCAGATTTTAAGTCAATTTTAGAAAAAATCACAGCTCCATACAACTCATCTAATAATTCATCAACCATAGGGATAGTAGGGAACTTATCTAGCACGGTGACCTTGTTTAGCGCTCGATAGTCGATATAGAAACGCCAGCTCCCATTATTCTTCTTTACCAATAAAACAGGGCTAGAGAATGCTTGAGCTAGGCTAGATGATACTAGCTTCTAACATCTCTTCAACCATCTTCTCAATTTCATATTTCTGAAATTGGGGGTATCGATATGGTCAAACATTAATCAGCGTTGTTCCAGGGAAAAGTTCAATGACATGATCTAGCTCACAGTTTGGTGGAAGGCCTGGTAGGAGTTGAAAACAGAAGAATGAGCCTTTAATACGGAGCAAATCTCAGAAGGTATATCATCCCACAATTCCTCTATGTTATCAGAAAGCTGTTACAAGGCACTTAATTCCCCAAAAAAACCCCTGTTTCTCTAGCTTCAAAGCTTTGCTCAAAGATTTCAAAGTAACCTGAGAACGTACCAAAGATGGATCACCACGAAGAACAACTTTAGAATCACCCAATGTAAAACTTAGCTGCAAGGTCTAGTGATTAGTGGTCACATCCCCCAGAGTTTCAAGCCATTTTACTCCCAAAATAACATCTGTCGTACCCAAACCAATCGGCAAAAAATCTTGAACAATAGTTATTGATCCCAAAGAAAACACTACATCTTTACAAATTTGGGTGCCCCGAAACGAAGACCCAGTACCATCTGTTTCACTAACCAGCAACTCCAGCTCTTGAACAAGTTTGAGAGCAATGAAATTGTGAGTTGCTCCACTGTCAATTAAGACTATGACTTCCATAGCTCCGATCAAGCCTCTCAACTTGATCGTTTTTGGAGAACCAACACTAGTCATCGAATGCAACGCAACTTCTTCAAGTTCATCTAGTGGATCAGTAACCACAGCATTCTCACCGGCCATTTCCACAGACTGCATGGCTACTTCTTTTGTTTGTTCCTCTACATCAACATCATCATCTTGAACCACCATAACTTGGAGTTCCTTCTTGCAACGATGCCCAGGAAAAAATTTCTCTTCACATCGGTAACATAGCCCCTTTTCCCTTCTAATTTGAAGCTCTGAGTCCGTCAGTTTCTTAAACGAGACTTCCGACTGTTTCCCAACAAATTCTTTTCGAAAAGTGGTGCCTAACTTGCTTGGATTTACAGAGATTGTGCGGGCATTGGACCTAGCCCCATATGAAATAGACTTGGGCGGATTAGATGCAAAGTTTGGGCTTTGGGCCGAGGATTTTAGATTAAAGGCAGCCCCAAAATATTTTTCCTCAAAATGAAGTAACTCATCCTCCAATTTCTGAGTTGTTTCCATAATCATATTAAGTCCAACAGGTCTATTCACCCTCAATTTAATTTTAATATCTTCTTTCAACCCATCCACAAACTTCCCCTCTAACGTATCATTATCTAGGTTTTTCAGTGGTGCTGAATAATCTTCGAATTTCTCTCTGCATTCAGCTATTGTAGTTTCCTGTTTAAGAGCAAAAAATCTCTCATGAAGATTACCTTCTTCAGTTGGCAAGAAATGTCGTAGAAGAAGATGGTGAAACTCCTCCCAACTTCCAACCGGACATCGGCGCTTCTCCCAATGATGCCACTTAAGAGCAACCTCATCCAAACAAAGTACAGTCGTCTCAACCTTCTCAGAATCGGTCAATCGATTAACCACAAAGTATCTCTCTACCTGATGAAGCCATTCATAGGGATTCAACCTAAAGGACACAGGAGTTTCAAGCTTCCGCAACCGAAGGTAAAAAATCAGAGCCAAAGCCTTGGTCAACTGTGCTTGTGAATCTGTTGTCGAAGCCTCGACCGGAGCCGTCGCACTAACTGCTTCATCAGACTTCCTTCCCTGGTTTTTTGCAATCGCAACCTTCTCAGATTTCAGGCTTTCAATATGAGACAAGATTGCCACAAAATCTTCTTTCATTTGCATCACCATCTCCGAATAATTTCCCATTGAATTCTGTAACGCTGCCATATTCGTTTCCAAAGCCTCCATTCGTGATTCCATCCGAGTTGTCATTGGTAACTTGGAAAAAAATTTGCTCTGATACCAAAATGATAAAATCTCAATATTATTTATGAACTGGAGAACATTTACAGTCGAGGTAAGTATTCGAGAGCTTCCCATCCCTCCACCTTTACTCCCAACTCAAGTCTAAACAAAAGGTACTCCTATCTTGATCCTCTCCTAACTATATACTACCAACAACTAATTCATAACAAACTCTACTCTTGCTAACAGAACACTACTGGTCCCCATACTATTCTTCTTACATCTTCTTCTATATACATGTTTAATCGGGGGTCTATCAGCATGTGGCGTGTTTCATGTAGTCTTGTCATATTGTATGGTCTAGAAAGCATGATAGGTATGATTTATGCATTTTGGTGAGACTGAGGTCAGAGGACCTTGTGTGTTTATAAAGAAAAGTTGGGTGAATACCAATGCGCCTCAGATAAAAATTTTCGAGGGGTGGTATGTCACCAATGGTTTAAGAGGAGCATTGAGGCCTTAGTTAATATGGTCAAGAGTTGGTGTGATGAGTCTAGAAAGCGAGTATTGAACGTCGGGAAAGAGTATGTCGTAAAGTTAGTGGGTGTCTTGGGTAAAAATGATCAAGGGGTGTGACTCAACAATTTAAGGTCTTGGGTAAAACTGGTCAAGAGTCAAACACTGAGCACCGTAGAGAAGCGTTGAGGCCTTGGGTAATATGGTCAAGGGTCGATGTAACTCGAAGGAGTCAGTCTTAGAGAGCTTTGTGAGGGCTAAACATGAGTGTTGAGTGAGCTCGTGGAGCTAAAGTGGAAACTAAGTGTGAACGACATCATGCATGGTTTGTTGCACAATTGCATGAGTTGAGTATGTCACTAGTGTTGGTTGTTTATCATGTATATAAAACACGTTTAGTTGTGTATGAAAAGCATTATGCTTGTCCTGTATGTTGTTTGATGGCTCCTCAAGTGTGAGCCGCTTACTTGATACGCGTTATGTACTGACTCACCACTAGATTTTGTAGGTACTTAAAGTCTCTGGAGCTTGATGAGGAGGAGACGTAACGAAAGATCATAGCTAGCTTCTTTTGTAGGCTTGTTTTTGTTCAATTCTTTTCTTGTTACTTGTTCTTAGGTTTGAGCTCGAGTTAGGTTGTGGTCTAAATGTTGATATCCTTTAGTTTGTTGATTTAGTGGAGGTTGGTGATAATTCGGTTGTTGTATTGTTTTAAGTGTGTTATTAAGAGTTAAAAGTATTTCTTTATTTGCGTTGTAAACTTTCTGGTTTATTTAGGTAGCCCTTGATACGAGGCCTGACTCGCACTTGTGTCCTGTTGTGTTCAGTTTGGTGTATGTCTGGTTGTTGTGAAGTGAGGTTTGCTGTTTGGTTGATCTAGTTCATAGAAGTGTGTATGTTATTGTCTTATAAGGTTGAAAATTTTTTGTGTAGCTTGTAGTTACGTTGTTATGCTGCCGAAATTTTCGAAGCATTAGGTTGATTTGAGAGTAAATGTTTAGTAACGTTTCCTTAACTTAGGTTGAATTTTGTGGCATTACAAATGTGTATGTCTTATAAAGGCAAGTGACTTCTTATTGTAGATGCCAAATAAAAAAAAAAAATACCTTAAAATGTACTATGGGAGTAAGGTATCAACTTTCCACTTCCTTTAGGTCAAGGTAGGCCTATGTGAGCAATTTCCATGGTGTGTCTTTGTGTGGACTAGCGTTATACTAAACAAAAGGGTTTTTAGTGACTTCTAATAGGAACAAGAATCTCTTGAACAATATTGGGTGGCAAGGTTGGTGGATTGAGATAAGTTTGGGTGGTGGTACATCGTGATAAAGTCCAAATAGATCATCGGTGTATGCATTGCAAGGATGCCTCATCTATCTTGCCTTGGAGAAGAGACCTTTGACCTAGGGTGCAAGGTTAATCCCGGTGATTTTTCATAGACTAGGGGCAAACTAAATAGTTTAGGCCCCGTTTGGTAACTATTTGGTTTTTTGTTTTTGAAAATTAAGTCTATTAACACTACTTCCACCAATAAGGTTTTTTAGTTTGATTATCTAGCTTTTTTCCATGTTTTCAAAAACCAGCTTTGAAAACTAGCTTTGAAAACAAAGAAAAATAGTTTTCAAAAACTAGTTTTTGCTTTTGAAATTTGACTAAGAATTCAAATATTTCTATCAACAAATATGAAACCAATGGTAAGGAAGTTGAGAGAAAAGAAACTTAATTTTCAAAAACATAAAACCCAATGGTTCAAACATGGTCTTAGTAAAATGTTCAAGGCTTCATTGTCATGTAAACCATTCGTGTGTGATCTAAAGTCATCTTATGGGTTGTCACGATTAAGACTTTAGACTAATAATTAGGTATTAGCTCGATTAAGTTAAACCATTAATTTCCTCACATAATTACTTGCTTATGAAACACTTGCCTACCACTTTTAGTGTATGTTTGGGAGTGATTTTGAAATGGCTAAAATTACTTTTGTGATGTTTGAAATTATCACGAAACATACTATTTCATTTTCATATCATTAGAATTGATTTTGAATTATTAAATACATGTTTCATAGTGATTTTAACTATTTCAAAATAACTCCGAAATATGCCCTTATAAAACTAGTTTATTCTATATGAACCAATTTATGTTGCACTGAATTGGCAATATTATTTGTTATATTTTTAATTAATTATTTATCATATAATCAGTATATTTGCAATAAATTATTTATTATACATTAATATTTTGTTGTTTTTATTGTAAAAAAAAAAAATTATTCTGTTGTTTTTATCGTAAAAGGAATATGGCTTCAGCCCCATCAATGACATTTTGATACCAACTCCTAACCCTAGCCCTCCCATCTTAACAGAAAAGATGCATGAAAAGCTTGAATTTAAAGTCTAGAATAATAAATATCTGTATTTGAATATGTAAGATAATTAATATCATGAAGTTAAATATATGTATTTTTTTATTGGTTTTGTTTATGAAAAAAATAATTTCAATTATTATATTTAATTAAAATATTTATATTAGATAATTAATTAATTATTAATTAATAAGTCCCTAACAAATGATTAATGTTCTCGCTTCGGTCTTCTCTCTCATCTCCATTTCTCGAGGAAAAAAGCCTCTCAAAAGACTAATAAAATGTCATGATTCATGAGATATTTTTATCCATGGATAATAATTTTTTTTTTTTGACAACATATGGAGTTGGGGATTCAAACCACAAACCTCTCGGAAAAAATAAAAGTTTTATGTCAATTGAACTATGTTCATATTGGCTATCCATAATAATAATTACCTTGGTTTTTAAAACTAAACATCAATAAAACAAACATGGGTTTTTTAAATCATTACTAAAACTCATCTCAAAACCAATAAAACAAATATGGTCTCAATTACGTATCAAATTATGAATAAAAGGAACAATTCCTATGGTATTACTAGAATTTTTCACTCTTTAACTATCATCCGCCTAAAACCGATGACCGATCTGGTTTGGTAAATTCAATTTTAACCGGTTCGGTTCGATCCAAAATCCCTAGACCCAACAGAACGGTTCGGGTGGTTTTTTTTTTTTAAAAAAAAAAAACGAACCGATTTGTAGCCCGTAACGTCTATAATGTTTACCCGCTCCTCATCGTTTGAATTTATTTTATTCATTTTTTTTTCTCTGCTTTGACGAAGCAGATCGTCGCCTTCCTCACAGAGAAAAGGGGAAGAACCTCAATCGCACATTTCTCTTCTCATTCTCTTCTTCCAATCTCTTCTCTCTCTCTCTCTAAGTTCTTCATCCGCTATTGAAACCCTAGGAATTTGATAAAGAAAACATTCGCTGAAAGATGAAGACCAAGACGCCATTGAAGCAGCTCAAGCTCTCTGTTCCTGTTCAAGAAACTACTATCCATTCTTTCCTGTAAGTTCTAATAATTTTTCTCTGTTTTCGACTCGCTTCTTCTTCGTTTTCATGTTCATTTCGTTTCGTTTCCGAATAGCTACTCTTTGTTTGATCCTGTGGAAATATGCTGTCATGTGCTTTGCTATGGAGGTTGATTGAGTTGTTGTTGGAGTTTCTTGGAAACTAACGCTGTGATGAAGAAAAAGATATTTGGAAGTTGGGTGAACTTATCTGTTCAGTTGTTGACTGAATAAATTCAAATAACTTGCTTCATTGATGTACTTTCCTTTTCAAGTATTTCAAATTTCAGGAAGGACTAAGGGCATGATCTGTTCGATTTATTATTTTTTTTTTCGGTTTTTGTTATCGTTTTTCCCTATTTCCGTTTCATTGGTTGTTGTCGCAAGAAACAAATCTCCGCTACGTGCGTTTTTTTTATTTTTGTTACACTTCAGGACTGCGAGTGGAACATTTCACGACGGCAATCTGCTATTGAACCAGAAAGGATTGAGGCTTGTATCTGAAGAGAAAGAAACGCAGGTAAGTTTGTTTTACTTCAAACATCCTAATTTGAAGTGTTTAACGTATATCAATTTGCAACCTGAATGCGTGAAAACTGGCCTAACCTAGTTTTCTGTGTGGTTTAGATTCACGTTAGATGCATGATTCCACCGCTGTTCCAGCCTAGGTTCCTTGATGCATATGCATCTAAATCACTTTTTCCTTTTTTTTTTTTTTTTTTTTTTTTTTTTTTTAATTTTTAATTTTGTTTGAACAGACTTCAGATGGTAAGGAGCTTGATGTCGATTTCTCATTGGAAGATCTAGAGACTGTGAAAGTCATCGGGAAAGGAAGTGGAGGTGTAGTACAACTTGTTCGACACAAATGGGTTGGCAAACTTTTTGCCTTAAAGGTTGTTATATTGGTGGAACGATTCTACACTCTTGCATTTGTGTTTGGTCACTGTACCTATGCTTTGAAGTTATTCACACATTTTGTTCCTTCATTTTATTATGGCTTATATTGATTTAAGAAGCTGTTCCTGCAAGCTAGCAGTTTCTAATCTTTACATTTAAATGTGGAGCTAGCTAGTAAACTGCTATTACATTCATTTAGCTATGAGAATAAATTCAAATACCCTTTCCAAAAGCAGTAGAGGTTGGCCTTGGTTTACAAGTTAATTTTGTTGAAGTCAAGAGTTCTTACTAAAATGTAGTGCAGTGAGATAGTTTATATGAAAAAAAATCAATGAGCTTTGCTAACGTAGTAAAAGCAAGTTCTGGCAATGCCTCAGTGGTGACTAGTGAAAGTAATATGGTAAACTATTCATTGTTATGATTATTTCTTTAGTATGATAGGATTATGTTTGATGTTGATTGATGATTTTATTTGTTTCATGTCTTCTTGAAGCTAAAAATAAACTACCACACTGTCAAAATAGTGGCATAATTAACTTGTCATCCTTTCTGTAAAAATTTCAAATTCTGGAGCCATGGTTTGGTTATCTTAGATCTATATTGTTTACTTATCCAAACTCCCAAGTCCTAAGGATTTCATTCTGGCCAAGGTCTTACTATGCTTAATGATCGTTATCACTTTCGTGTCATCTCCACCAAAATCTGCTATTACTTGGGCTATTTTGGCTTTTGTGTACACTCAAATGATCTCGAGTACAAACCATATAACTATGCTGAAAAATCTTTCCTGCCATATGGTTCAGGTCATCCAGATGAACATACAAGAGGATATCCGTAAACAGATAGTGCAGGAGCTGAAAATAAATCAAGCAGCACAATGTCCACATATTGTGGTCTGCTATCACTCTTTCTACCACAATGGTGCCATTTCTCTTGTGCTAGAATACATGGATCGTGGTTCTTTAGCCGATGTTGTCAGACAAGTCAAAACAATTCTTGAACCATATCTGGCAGTTGTTTGTAAACAGGTCTCAGGATTCTGTCGTTAAAATCAAAAGCTGAATGAAATGGTCAAGTTTTTAAGAGTGCTCACCCACTTCAATTATGTTCCAGGTTTTACAAGGTCTAGTTTACTTGCATCATGAGAGACATGTTATACACAGAGACATCAAGCCCTCCAATCTACTTGTGAACCATAAAGGGGAGGTCAAAATCACTGATTTTGGAGTAAGTGCAATGCTAGCAAGTTCTATGGGTCAGAGAGATACATTTGTGGGGACTTACAATTACATGTCGGTATGTGAAAATCCCCCAGAGACTAAAACATTCAATAGGTTGATTTTATGCACATTGTTTATATTTGGTATGAAGCGTGAAACTACTGGTTTTTACTTCCCTTTCAGCCTGAGCGAATCAGCGGGGGAACATATGACTACAGCAGTGACATATGGAGCTTGGGCCTGGTAGTACTTGAATGTGCCATTGGAAGGTTTCCTTATTTGCAGTCTGAAGAGCAGCAAAGTTGGCCAAGCTTTTATGAACTTTTAGAGGCCATTGTAGCAAAGCCACCGCCTTCTGCTCCACCGGATCAATTTTCCCCTGAGTTCTGTTCATTCGTATCTGCTTGGTAAAAACTTTTTTTTTTCTGCTTTTCTCATCTTGGTTTATAAGTCCCAAGTTCATTAAATTGCAATCCTGGTCCATTTCAAGTTTTGACATTTCATTTTCATCCCAATTGTGCAGCATTAAGAAGGACCCTAAAGAAAGATCATCATCATTAGATCTTCTGGTTGGTAACCTTGTTTTCCCCTCCAATTTCAAGTCATGAATAATTTATTATTGGCAATCACAGTCTCCTAAAACAATTCTTTTCGTGCTTTCAGAATCATCCTTTCATCAAGAAATTCGAAGACAAAGACATCGATCTCGGGATTCTCGTAGGCAGCTTGGATCCTCCTGTAAGTTTTCCTAGATAATAATCCTAAAACATTTGTGTTTACTGTAATATGTCAGAAAAATTTACAATCCTTTACCTCCTGTAACATGCTTTTGCCTCGTGAAACATGGAATGCTGTTTTTCATATAGTAGATTATCAAATGAGTGATAAGATTTGATGAAAGAATCTTATAGATTTTCTTTGTAAAAAAAATATCCAGGAAGCTAGAAAGAAAAACTATTAGGTGAGAAAATAAGACTTGATGAAGAAACTTCCAAGAAAAAATATTCTTGTTCAAACTCCATTTAGATAGACTTTTTTTTTTGTTTGTTTGGTAGTATCTTACTCCACAAGCTTAATTCTTAACGACACAAAACTGAAAACTTGGAAACAAAGGTCCCGATTGATAACCATTTGGTTTTTAGTTTTTGATTTTTCAAAATTATGCTTGTTTTCCCCAAATTCTTTTACCATGGTTTTCATCTTTTTTAAGGACACATTAGAGTTCTAAGCCAAATTCCAAATTCCAAAAACAAGTCTTTGAAAACTACTTTTTTTTTTCCAAAAATTGACGTTTTTGAAAACATGGGAAGGATGTAGGTAACAAACTAAAGAAATGTATAGGTGGAATGAGTGTTTATAAGCTTAATTTTCAAAAACCAAAAACCAAAAAAGAAATGGTTATCAAACGGAGTCAAAATGCCAAAATTGTTACCTAACATGATTGTTAACTTTGAATTCATCTACGTTTCAAGAGGTTTCTGACACGAAATCTGTCATTATATTTTAGAATTTAGAGTATGTAGGTAGACGATGGAATTCAAATTGAAGAATAAATAATATTTCTAGAATGACTTTGTTTTTTTAAATGAATATTTCTAGAATGTTTTTATTCTCCTTCTCTCTCTCTCATAGCTGTTCTTCTTAGCCACAAAATCCAACCTGGCTTCAAAAGTAGCAACAACATTTTAAGCCATTGAAAAACATTGTGGAAAAAGTCGTTTTAGCTACTTCTTTTCTTCAATAGGAATCTCCATTTCTTATCACTTCCATTTTTCCAAACCAGTTCTATGGTAGGAAATGTATGTGGGAATGGGAATATCTTCTCCTAACTAGAATTTGATTCCAATTGGTTTGAACTGTTTCAATTATATTTTTTATTTTATTATTGGGCGTGTCAAAGAGATAATTTGATCAAAGATCAATTGAAGGATCGAAATTGACAAATATCGATCAAAAGTGAACCAAAGTGACAAACTATCAAAGTCAATCAGACGAACTAATTTTTGCTTTATATTCTATAAAATCAAATCAATCCACTTTGTTGTTCAAATTTAGTTTCAATAGAGGTAACGAATTGTTTGCATTTATGATTGAGTACAATATCATATTTTTGAAATACTATTTTAAAATGTGGAATTATTTAGGCCAATGGAACTTGTACCAAGTGTATAGGAATGAGTTCGTGAAAATGACAGTTTTTTTTTTTAATTTAATGTTTTTAGTTTTTAGTTCTTGTGAGCTCCACTTTTTTAAAAATATTGATTTCTAATTAATTTTTATTCTATATCAATTTAAATTTGTTTCTCTTTCTAAATGTAAAATATTATTATTATTATTTGAGAAAAAAAGTAAAATATTATTAAACAATACGATCATCTTCATTCTAATTTCTAATCTAAAAAAATGTATTTTTTTTTTTTTACAATAAGTGGGGTCGTAGATTCAAACCACAGACCTCCATCAGTTCAACTTTATGTCAGTTGAGTTAAGCTGTTGTTGGTAAATGTATTTTCATTTTACTATGTTTTTCTTCTTTTTATTGATTTTTATATAATCCCTTCCTATTTTCAATTTTAAAAGGGTGTAGATTTGAATTCTCGCTATTGTATTTTTAATAAAATATTCTCATTTTACTATGTTAATAATATGGACCAATAAGTTACCTTTTCTTTTCAACATTTTATTTAATTTGAACCCAAAAGCTGCCCTCTAACCAAATTGAGGAGACAACTTTTAATATATGTTGATTGAAGGCAACACAAGTATATTTTCCAATTGTCAAAATAAAAATTTAAAACCATAGAAAGGGGGAAGGATTTGGTTGGTGGGTGAGTTTTAATTTCTGTGGGTATAATCCCAAGAGTCTAAAATGTGGAAGGAACCTTAATGAAACTTAAGCATATGGTTTTTCTCATGGATAAGATCTCTCACATAAGCAAAAGGTGGGTAAGGTCTACCTTCAACCAAGTATGTGTGGTGCTTATTTGAATGCCAATCACATTTTGGCACACCAATCATGAATTTTGATGCCCCTAGTCAAACCTCCTTATCCTTTTCTCTCTTACCCAAAACACCCTCCAAAACCAAAGGGTATATTTGGAAGGTGCAATTTTGAAACTTCCTACCTAAAATGTTTATGGTCATCAACGATTTAGAGCTACTTTTTCACAAAAGTTAAGAGTCGAGATGAAAAATCTAAATGTAGTGATTTTGAGTGTTAGTAATTGTTTGACTAATTTTGATTGTTGATAAAGTGAACTAGAAATAGTTTGGAATTCAATGGTATTTTGAAGCTCCCCTAATTGAAGAAGACCAGCATTTTTTAGTACAAGTAGATTTATTGATCTGGTATTTGAAGTTATGCGACTTGTTTTGATTCTGTAGTTCGAACATACAACTTGACTTATTCCAATTCAAGTCTTGATCGAGTTGTAGATTTTTCATGGCCACAAACTCTACTTGAGTATTGAGATTTCACATATGAAATTTTAAAGGATAATAGCGTCCTCCTATTTTTCAAATGATGAGATGGTAATCGGAAATGCATCAAATTTTAAGTTAATTATCTTTTATCTATGTCCATGGGGTAATTGGACTCAAGCCTTGCTTAGGATTTTTTTTTTTTTTTTTAAACATAAACTTTGCTTGGGATTTTAATATTGATTGACTATCAAATGATAAATTACTTATTGACCTTTAAAAAAAAAGAATGTGCTATACATGCAAATGTTAAAAAATGAAGGAATATTTGAAAATAAAATATGAAAAATGCATTTTCTGCAAAATTTATTTAGTAGTTAAAATTGAAAATAAATGTAAGACTTGAATTTAATAAATATGACATAAATGCCAAAATTGAAAAAAAAAATTAGTATAACAATATTTGAGTAAGAAGATTCGAACTTCTAACCTCTTTATCAAGGACATAATAAATTTTATCAAACCTCTAACCTCTCGATCAAAAGTATAATAAATTTCATTGCATTTATTTAATCAATATTCTAAAAGAGTGGAAGGTTTCGTCATCTCTATCATTTTCAAGTTAATGTGACAATGGAGAAGACCAAATCTACACTATTAAACAATGGGTCAGCAGCATTTTTGATAAACACCAAATAAATGATGGGATGTCATTAAAAATTTCCTCAATCCACCTGTTCATTAATTGAAGTATATTATATGTTTTTGCTATATTTAAAATTAATTAGCATACCAAATAAAATTAAAAAATTTATGACGTCATTGGAGGGTTTTTTTCCCTTAAAATTATATCCAACTAAAAGAGGGGGGAAGATATGATGCCACTATAGCTAAAAAACTATGGATTATCTTCAAGGATATGCATTAGAGACAAATCTTCAATAAGTTGATTTTCATTAAAATAAAAAAAATTAGTGAACTTTATATTATTTTAATTATGTTAAAGTTGTGTATTTTTATATTGAAATTAGATTCAGTTCTAGTACTTATCTACCTAAGATTTTTATTCATTTTAAATATTGTAAGAATAAGCAATAATAGAACTAATTAATAATAATAATAATAATGCAATAATTAAAGAGGAGTTCAAATAGTTTGACATTTAAAAGTCTGAACTTCTACTTTTCACCAAAAAAAAGAAAAAAAAAAAGTTTGAACTTCTAAAGTTTGATTTTCTTGTTTCTAGAGGTTTATATAGTTTGTAAATTTATTTTAAAAATCAACGTGTCATATGGATATAAGATCTATAGAAGATATTATGTGTTACAAGGCATATGCTTTTCAAAGGATTATAATATTACTATTTTAATCTATATATGATTAGCAAACTCGTAACTTAGGATAAAGAGAAAAATCCAAGTTTGATATTTAATTTTGGACTAATTAAAACCACATATAAACCAAATAAGATTTATGATTGAACTTTTATCATCAAGTACGAAATTATTACGTATTGAATACCTCATTCTTAATTTTTTTTTTTAAAAAATCTATTATATAAAAAGAATGTGATGATACATGATTTTCAACATTAAAACCTTTTTATGAACAAGGAAAAACCAAACAATATAGAAGATTCATTTCTTGTAAGAATAAACCTAATCTTTTTTAATTAATCCTTAAATCAATAATTTAATTTATCTTTTGCCCCTAATTGGATGGACCAACACAAAAAGACATGAAAGAAATGTAAAATCTTGTCAAGGCTTTAAGAGGCAAAGTAGCCAAAGATGTTGACATTAGTTTAACCTCTAAAGATCCAAAAAGAGATGGTGACTCAGATTTGGATGTCTTCAATTTTAGACCTTATCCACTTTCTTGTAATATGGGAAAGCAAATCAATTTGCAACCATAAATACTATACACTATCACCAAAAATTCTATCATCAATTTAAAAAAAAAAATATGCATTTATTATGTCTATGGTGATCCTACTCATCCTATTTATTAAATAATGCAAACCCACAAAAAAGAAACATTTTTTTTGGTCAAGACCCTTATATTGGTTCCATTTTTAAACTCTCCTTCCCCATTCCTTTTCTTCTTCAAATAACTCTTCCAATTTTCTTTAAAGCTTTTATTTCTTCTTATTGTTCTTGGACATGGACATGGGAGGCAAAGAGAAGATTGAAGCTTTTGAAGCTATGGAGTTGAGGGAACTTAGTTGGGTGATCATGAAAAACGGAGAAGACGAAGTTTTTGAAGCTTCTACTTCGACCATTGATTCTACTTCGGAGAACTCGATCAACTCAATTGAATCTTCTTCATCAGAATTGTTGGAAGATGCATCATCTACTTCAACCTCGAACCTTTCTTTATCGTCGTTGTCTCCTTCGTCGTCGAGTGGACCTCTCTATGAATTCTCAGAGCTCATGGCCAATCTCCCCATCAAGTAAGAAGATATAAAGAGAACCTAGAATCATCCAAACTTGTTTTTTTTTTAAATGAAAAGTTTACTAGAGATATATAAATGATCAAATAATAACCTTTTGATTTACTTTGGGCTTTTTCAGGAGAGGGCTATCCAAATTCTACAATGGAAAATCACAATCTTTTACATCTCTAGCAAGTGCAAAGAGCTTGGAAGATCTTGCAAAGAAAGTGAATAATATTTCTCAAAGGAAAAAGGTGATCAAGTCTTGTAAGAGCTATGGAGGAGGTTTAGATGTTCAAAGATCTTATTCTCCAAAGGCTTTGATTGCCAAAAAAGCTTCAAAGGGTTCTTTCTTATCTCCTATTTGTAAGAGAAATAATAGGTTATTTGATAGCCATTGATGTTATCCATTAATCTTTAGAGGGATGCTAACTTTTTTTTTTCTTTCTTTCTTCTTTTCTTTTTCTCCTGTCTTTTGTGTATTGTTTTGAGGCAAAAGTGTGGTCTATTTTTCCGAGAAAATGTTTGTTGTAATCCCTAATGACACGGTCAAGAGTTTGGAATGTTTCGAGAGAAGAATGATATATATAAATTTATTTTAGGGTTTGAATGTCATTTTAGTGTTAGAAGATAGACATTTGTCTTTGAAAGTTATCGAGAATGGAGAAAGATCCAACGACTATGTCAAATACAAGTATACTTTATTTCAAAAGTTTGATCTTTTGCCGGATTTTTTGCGACCAATCAGAGTTTAGAATGTTTCAAGAGAAAATAAAGATTGAGATGACTTATTTATATCAACTACTTTTATTTCAGGGTCTAAATGTCACTTTAGTGTGAAGATAGACAGACAATTCTTGAATTTTTTTGGAAATGAAGAAAGATTCAACGACTAGGTTAAATATAAATATATTTTATTTCAAAAGTTTCATCTTTTGTCTGGATCTTTATATGACCAATCAATCTAATGTATCCCTTGATCCAAGGGAGTGACCAACTTAGACATAAGATTGTTGAAATGAATATATAGTCTTACCTACTAATACCAAACTCAATCAGATAATCACCATACATCTTGGAAGAAGATAAGATATAGCTTGAGTTAACATATCATCATCAGATAATCACCATTATTGTCCTGGTTTAATTAGTTGTAAATGGGATTTTTTTTTTCTTTTTTCTTGAAATATTTTATAAAAGAGAGAATAAATTTATTGGTTCCAATATTGAAATTATATAAGAGATGCTTTCACTTTCAAATCACCACACCATCTAAATAAGAGACTATCTGTAGTAGCTAAAAGCGGACAACATAAACCGTTGTTACCCTAAAGTATCCAATTTTATTGAATGATTATCAACTCAAATACCCTTTATTTTCCCATATAGGTTGAAATTGACTCTGATTTTTTGTTTCGATCTTTTTTCTTTCTTTGTGTTAACCTTTAAAATAAATAAATAATTGATGTCCATAAAAGCAATCAAAGTATCCCCTAGAAAATATTCGACTCTCTCATCAAATTTGCCTTGAAATTCATTGGCGTTTTGAGTATTGGGCCATTGAGAAGTAGTCCAACATTTAATGGGCCAATAAGAGCAAGTTTAGATTAGTTGAATTGGGCCTAATTGTTTCGGCCCAGATAAATCTCCAGGCCAGTTGTGGGCTTTCAGCCCGAGGAAAAGTTCGGCCCGTAAACCTCCAGGCCCATTTCTCGCAAATTAGTCTAAACCTTGAACTTTATTTCGGCCCAAATAAACCTCTAGGCCCATCAAAATCTTACATTGACGCAAATTTTTCTTCTTTTTTTTTCTTTTTTTTTTTTTTTAGATGTGGATTACTCATAAAATCATTAGATGGAGATGGTAATTAAACAAGAGAATATAAGAGTTAATTTATATATTACTTCTTATTTTCTTACATAAATTAGTGATTTACTACGAAAAGTTATTAATGCTTTAACTGGTTGAGTTATATTATGATAGGAGGTTTATATGTATTTAATAACTTTATTTTAGAAAGTATTTACAAACTTTTGGATGGTGGGTATTATATATATTTTTAAATAGATTAAAATATAATAATAATTTTTTTTTCACTCCAACAAGAGATTCAAACATCATGAGAATCTCAACAAAAAATCCTAGAGATTTGTGTGGCTAACCCCACATGGGATTTGCCTCGTTACAAAATACATCATTCTCAAAGCCATATATCAATAAAATATATTAAATTAGTATCACTTTTGAGGATTTTAGCAATGATTATACTTCAAATTGACCCACCACTTTTTCCCCTATGCTTTGTCTTTTATTTCTTCAAAAAAAAAAAAAGAGAGAGAGAAAGAAAAGAAATTACAATATGGAAATGAGTTTTTTTTTACAACATGTAGGGGTGGGGGATTGAACCTCTGACCTCTAGGTTAGAGTACAAGATTTATGTCAATTGATTCAGGCTCTTGTTAACATGATATGGAAATGAGTTAATGAGATTTGGAGATGTAAAAAACAAAATTTTAATAACTAAAAAAATAAAGGAAAAAAAAAAGAGTTTTTCAGCACCTTTATTTATTTATATTTGTTGTACTATTAAAAAAAACTATATTTTTTTAATAGTCTCAAAGTTTAGACCCATTTGATAACCATTTGGTTGTGAAAATTAAACTTGTTTTCTTTCAATTTTCTTATCATGATTTTATTTTTGTTAAGAGCACATTTAAATTTCTGGCCAAATTCCAAAAACAAAAACAAGTTTTTGAAAAATATTTTCTTTTAGTTTTCAAAACTTGATTTGGTTTTTAAAAACATGAGATAAGGTATATAACCGAACCAAAAAACTTAGGCCCCGTTTGATAATCATTTCGTTTTTTGTTTTTGGTTTTTGAGAATTGTGCTTGTTTTCTCTCAATCTTCCTACAATGGTTTTTGTTGATGCCAAAATCTGGCCAAGCAACTCACCTGACCTTCACGTGACACCAGCAGTGAATTTGTTGAAGACGGAGAAGACGTGACCTGCAAGACCAGTCAAAACCGCTGCACATCGGTGTGGTGTAGGCCACCTGCACTCCGATGCCTAAGTCAGATCAAACAGTAAGAGTATTTTTGGTAGCTAAAGTTCTGAACCCTTTTCCGGGTTTGAGAGACCATATTTATACATGTGTCTTCAATTAGGGCTTTCTAGGCGTTCGGAGGCGATCCTGGGTTGAACCGAGTGAAACTCGGGCGGACCGGGGCAGATGGGACCGAACGGAGGCAGAAAGAACTCGGCCCATACGAAGGGCCGAGGCCGAGCATGGGATTGGGCCAAGACGGCCCAATCCCTTCGGCTCGCTCTCCCCCAGAATCCGCTTCCCGATCAAGCCTTCGTGTTGTGCTCCGTTGTCCTGCTTAGTTCCTAGATTATGGGGTGGTCTAGAATCACCCACAACAGTTTTCATTTTTGTTAAAGGAGACATTTGAGTTTCTAGCCAAATTCCAAAAACAAAAACAAGTTTTTGAAAACTACTTTTTTTTGTTTTCAAAATTTGGCTTGGTTTTTGAAAACATGGGAAAGGATGTAGATAAAAAACAAAGAAGCTTATGGGTAAAAATAGTGTTTATAGGCTTAATTTTCAAAAACCAAAAACCAAAAACGAAATGGTTATCAAATGGGACCTTAATGATGGAAGCAGTTTTTAAGCTTGATTTTCAAAAACAAAAAACCAAATGATCATCAAATGGAGTCTTAGTTACTCAAATGGACTATTAAATCAATAAAAAAAAATGTGTTGAACTTAAAGGAAAAAAAGAAGCATTACATATATACGACAAAAAAAAAATCAATATTAAAGTAACAATTTAAATTAATAAGTGAAGCTTACATTTACATTTCACTATCAATAACATTGTTAGTGCTGTTGGGCTCAAATAAGCCTCAAGGTGGTCAATGGTCATTTCATCATTTTCTCATTGAAATTAGGTAACCAAAAAAGAGTAACAAAGACCTTTGGAAGAATTTGACTCCACATCAATAAATAGGATAATCCATTTACTTTTTTTTTGTGGCTTATTTATAATGCATTAGAAAAAGAAATTACTTGGATCTATTTATTTATTAAAGATAATCATTAAATTTAATTTATTGAAAATCAATGATAAATAAAGAGGAGTATGAAAAAAATAAGGTTCAAACATAATATTTAGTCTCTCTACTTCGACAAAGTATTAGTAACATTTAAGATCTTATATGACGATTGAATTATCTCTGACGTTAAAGATATTATCGTACTCAAGACATTCACTCTTGTCTCACTATAATTCATGAATCTGTTGTTTCTGACTAAAATTTAAATTCAACAATTTGATCCTCATATTTCTAAAAGGATAATTAATGACTAAAATGTAACAAATAAAAGTTTGGGAATAAAAAATAAGATAAAAACCAAAGTACACGGACTAGTATATATAGTATATTATTTTAACAAAAAAAAATAGTAAGAGAACATATAAATTTTAACCTTAACATGAAAACACTATGAGAGTAGAAGACCATGGTCAACAAGAGCATAACTTAGCTGACATAAAGTTGTACTAATGACCCAGACATTTTCATAAAATTGAGACCTTGACATTTTCGTCGACATCGACATTTTAACCCTTGTTTTTAACTACAGACACGATAGCTCTCTATTTTTCTCCGACTTCTCGATAAAGTTAAGAATTTAGGTCACACAATTTAAGTCCACGATTTTGACTTATTGGTTGTGTCTTTCCAACCAAACCAAGAGATGCACACAAATTAGGGTTTCACCTTTGTCTTTGCAAGAGAATTTCCCCTCCAAACATTGTGGGTGTACGAAAAGTTGACCCATCAAAATCAAATATGAATCCATTAATGCTAATTATATTCAATAAAATTGGCTTGGGGAATTAATATTGAATAAAATAATTACCCCTATTCTCATTTTGTCAACTTAAGATAAGGTTTTATAT
Source organism: Luffa aegyptiaca (assembly GCA_017139565.1). Lineage (NCBI taxonomy): Eukaryota > Viridiplantae > Streptophyta > Magnoliopsida > Cucurbitales > Cucurbitaceae > Luffa > Luffa aegyptiaca. The sequence continues at coordinate 49,210,411 of CM029402.1, read as the reverse complement.
GTTGTCACAAGTGGTGATAATGGGTGTTTTTTTTTTTTTTTCCTTTTTCTTTTTGACTTTTCTCTCCCTTCAATTTTACCTCTCCTTAGTATTTGACCCATTTTGTTTTTTTCTTTTTTTTAAAAAAAGGTACAAACACCCATTTGATTTTTAATTAATCATGCATTGACATCATTAGATAATTTTTTTTTAAAAAAAAAATAGACTTTATTCAATTCATTAGGGTTAGTCTTAATGGGCATGTAAATAAACCACCAATGATTGTGGTCAACAAGGCTTTGAGGAACTATATGATCAAATTAGAATGTGGGAGTTTTGTGTGCAATCTTCTATTTCTATTGGAAAATCTATTTTCCATTATGTGTGTGTTAATAATATTATTAGAATCTTCTTTCTTACTCTCATAAATCTTCTTAATAGCAACTTATAGTGGAGATTTCTAGATATATTATTTAGGGATAATTTGACAATAATGGTTTCGAGATATTGTTCCTTTTTTTGAGTCCATTTCTTATTTATATCGTTAGAGGGGGAAATAGTGGTATCTCTTTTATTTTTTACTTAAAAAGAAATAAAAATGTGTTTGATAATATATGTTTTTGTTTATTTTTAATCTTTCTTCACTAAAAGTGAGAAATATGAAATATGAAACGACTGCATTCAATGAAAAATTAAACTAGAAATTTCTCAATCGGACCATTAGTTTTCATATCTTTAAACACTTCTTTTTACTTATTTAATTACAAGCATGATTAGTTTTCTATCAAAAAGAAAAGTATGATATTAACTTTCAAACATACACTTAATGCATCACTTAAATCAAATGTGTGTGGGGATGTGTGGAATTGTGTTGCTTAGGCTATTGAATGAGTTAATTATTGGAGCCCAAGTAATTTAATCATCATTCTTTTTATTACTTTGTAAATAATTAGAGTAATTGATTGTGGGGCACAATTAATTGCCTAATTATCATGTTTTTATTGGAAAGTATATTTGAAACATTATGATTATATCCATTAAGAATGAACAATCCAAAATGTATGTGTAGGAGATCACTTCCCAAAAGAGAAGTCCATCTCATATGAACTTTTTCAAAAGATTGATTTTTTTTTTAATGATAATTGTTGCCAATGTACAATGTCAAATTTTAATTTAAAAAATAAGAATAATGATGGTGAGTATGGAACGTTACCTTATAGTTTAGAAAAATTATTCGTTGAGACAATCACATTTTAACAACTATTGGATATGGATTCAAAAATTTACTTGTCCCCTAATAACTATTGGGTACAGATTCGAGGTACTTTTGCAGTTTCCCTCTCATACATCCTACAATGTTGTCAACCACATGTTGTAGCAGACTTATCCAATAATTTCTCTATAGTTTAAGCGTTTTCTTAAAACATTTTTAATAAAAATAGTTTTAATTAAAACAGTATGTGGTAAAAAGTGATTTTAGTTACATTTAGTTGGTTATACTATATTCAAAAGTGATTTTCTATGCTCTAAAATTACTTTTAGAAAAATTTCATACGTTTCTTAGAAAACTTTTTTAAATCAATTTGATTTTTAAAAATCAATGTTTGCATTGTAAATCTTGAAAAAAAAAATAATAAAATAAAATAAAACTTTTAACCCTATAAATTATTTACATAGTTGTGCCTAACAAGCTCTAGAGATGGTTAGGCATATAATTCTTTTAAGTGGAATAATTGCTTTGAATTAATCATGAACTTAAGCCCCATGTCAAAACTATTCAATGTTTTAGGAGCTATATTAGGGTTTTTTGTTTGAACGTTTCAAAAGGGAGTCAAACCTATTCTTTAAATCATGTATTATTTTTAAGATCATAATTTAATTAAGACTACCTCTTATTTAAAAAGAAATAAATAAATAATAAGAATACCCCTTCATATAAAGTAAAATTCAAACCATAATTTATGAACGAATGAAAAACTTAAAATTTCAGGCTATCTTTCTTCGAATGAGAGATCAAAAATTAACTTAAGCCTCATGTCAAAATTATTCAATGTTTTAGGAGCTATATTAGGTTTTTTGTTTGAACGTTTCAAAACGGAGTCAAACCTATTCTTTAAATCATGTATTATTTTTAAGATCATAATTTAATTAAGACTACCTCTTATTTCAAAAAAAAATAATAATAAATAATAAGAATACCTCTTCATAGAAAGTAAAATTCTAATCATAAATTTATGAACCAATGAAAAACCTAAAATTTCAGGCTATCTTTCTTCGAATGAGAGATCAAAAATTATAAAGCATCTCCAAATAACCAAACCTAAATATGGTATACTTTTCTATTACAATACACATCATCCCTCTCGATGGATAAAACACCTTATCTACATTTTTAAAGGTCAAAAATTTGATCCACCGTCCCCGCATTTGTTGAACCGAAAGACAAAAAAAAAAAAAAAAAAAAAAAAAAAAAAAAAAAAAAAAAAAAAAAACTCTTGAAAGTAAATATATCTAACATGATCAAATGAAATCTAAAATAGAAATACTAAATATATAAGTTGAAATTTGACATAGAAGAAATTAAACCATGCAAAATGAGTCTAGGCCAAATCAGGCCCGAGGTTGACCATCCTATGGGTCAACCACCCCATGAGTCAGTTCAACCTTAGGCCCAATTGTGGGCCCTAGGTCGAATTAGACGACCCTAGGTCGACCAGGCCTTGGGCTAGAGGATCTAATAACATGCCCACTGAGCTAGTTAGTTTCCTGCCAAGCTGGTTAGTTCGATCTAGGGAAGAATTAAGTTAGGAATTGACTACCAACTTCATATAGATAGAAAAAAAAAGACTCGCATGAGATATGCTATCAAACTCTAACTCTTGCTACACTAGTATATAAAAGAACTCTGATTTGATTTGATCAAAGAATGTGTGACGAGCACCACAATATGGTGTACAAATTGTTATTTTACAGATATCGATCATTGATTATTGTTCATTGAAAACGTGCAAATTAGACGCATTTATATATATGCAGAGTTCGTGCAACATCAACATAATTCATCAACCAGACAAAACTATAAAAAGCAATAAAAGAAAGAAAGAACAAGATCTTAATTAAAAATATTTTAAGTTAACCAATTTGAACATAGCTAATAATATACTTATTATACATTATTCTCCCCCTCCCTCACTCCACATTTTTTAACTCAAAAACAAAGAAAAAATAATAATAATAACTTTAGCCAAATTCACATCTCCAAGCCTACAATTAGAAGCCTCCTCTCTCTCTCTCCCCTTTTCTCATCACTTTTCTTTTTCTCCCTTTTGATACTCCATCATTTAACCTAATATCACACTTTTCAGCATTAGTGAGATCATCTCCAACATCTTTCAAAAAAAAAAAAAAAAATCCAACTAACAAAAACACCATCAAATTCAAAATTCTCACCTAAGATTTAATATACCTCAAGGCATCTTTTTACTAGACAAAATGGAGAATTTTGGCACACTTCAGATGGCGAGCCTAGTCAAAAGCATCACTAGCTTACACTCTAACCAGAGTAGCATAGAACATGTAAAATATTCTTGTGTGTGAATCAGCAAGGACCAACTTGCCAAAAAACTAAATGTTAGAAATGCGAACAAAGAGAGAGGAATAATATCGATATAAAGTATACCAGTAAAAAAAAACATCTTTGATGATATAAACCTTTCTTTGTCTAAAGGACGACAATATCATACCATATTGTTGGAAATAGAAAGTATTATCGAATCCTATTAGGTAAACGATATAGTTTCGTGATGAAAAGGATTGAAACCAACCAGAAAACCCTAACTTAAACAAATTACTCATGAAGGATTCAATGGATATGCATAGGCATTTACCAGCCAGGTTTGAACACATGCAAAAACATAATAAGATAGGCCAAAACCTAGAACAAAATTTGCAGCTTAGTAGACATAAACCTAAAGTTGAAAGCTTTATAATATAAATTCACTTTCCAAAGCAGATTCCCATAAAGAACAACACAACACAAAGAACAAAGTTTTTCATGACAGAAATCAACTTTAACTTATAGAGAATCCAGCAAAAAAGGACCAAATTAAACTCAATTACTCAACTTGTTTTTTTTTATTTTTTTTTTATTTTAATAAATGGCTCAGAAGAATGTGTCCTTACATATCCATGTGCAGAGATCTGCCCCCCACGTGCGATATGGCTCTTTGTTTCAACATATTTTCTCTTTAACTTTCACAGTTTTGGCCCCCAAAAAAAAAAAAAAAAAAAAAAAAAAAAAAAAAAAAAGAAAAAAAAAAAACAGAAAACTTAAGGGAAATTCCAAAAGTTTCAAAAGATTCTCAAGAGATGGAGATATTATTATTCAATGTGTGAGATAAGTTTCAAAATATCAGGGTTTTGCTTTTCAAAAAAAAAAAATCAGGGTTTTGGTTTTGGTTTTGACTTTTTTTTTTTTTTTTTTTTTTTGTGTGAGCTTTCTGGAAGTGAAGATGAGCTGTGTGAATAGCTGGCTTTGGCATTGGGTGTGTGAGTGTCACGTGCAAAGGTTATTGTTTTAGGGTTATTTAAAATAATATGCAAATCTGAGGCTGCCTTTGGATTGGCTACTGTGATTCTGTTGTTTAAAGCTGGCTGATTAAACTCAAAGTGATTAACTTAGAAGCATGTGTTAATGATTGAGGGTTTGTTTTAGGAGTTGTTTTAAAGTAAGTGCTTTTAGTATAAAGTATTTTGATAAAAGTGCTTAATCATGAATCACTTGGATGTTCATGTTTTATAGTGTATTTAGAATAGAACAAAACTTGACTGCATACTGGTATGTAGGAATTTCTCTATATATCTCATTAAAATCTTGACAACTAAAAAAGAGGAAGGGAGAAAATGAGAAAAAAAAATATCTCTTCTAGTTGTCAAGCTTTTTCCTTTAAGATAGAACAAAACTTGGTCGCACGTATCTTCAAAGGAATTAGTCATTTAAAATGTGTTTAGTATAGTTCTTTGAATGATTTTATATGGTGAAAATAATATTCTTTTTAAATTTCAATAAATAAAAAGTACTTTAAAATTTTGGATAAAATATATGTGGTAAAGAAACAAAAACATATATATAATTCCTTTTGAATATAGAAAATTATTATTTGAAATAAGAAAGGGTAAGATATAGGTACATTTTTATTGAAAATAGGTGAGATATAAAAACACTTTTATTGAAAATAGTTCTTCAAAAAGTGGTTTTAAAGTGAAAAGATCTTGGTTTTTGTATCATATTAAAGTATTAAACTACACTAAAGCTCAAGACTTTACGTATTAGTATTTTAAAATATTTTTTATACAGAAAAAATTATATTTATCTAACTGATCTAAAGGCAAAGATGATGAAAACTTGAAAAGAATGTAGGGATAATGGTTTATGGAGGAAAAAGAAAAGCTTATTGTTTCCCTTGGCATGTCCCTTTTCCCATGTCTTGGGGTGTTGCCACGTGTGCCTAGATTTTTTTTTTTTTTCTCAATAGAATTAGTGAAAATAATGAAATCTAACTTTTCTATTTCATTAAATATGAGAAATCTATTAATTAGAATTCTCCTAATTTCTCCCGGTTGATTAATTAAGGCCCGTTTAATAACCATTTAATTTCTAGTTTTTTGTCTTTGAAAATTAGGCTTATGAAAACTATTTTCACTCACAAGTTTATTTGTTTTGTTATCTACATCATCTCCATGTGTTCCAAAAACTAAGTCAAAATTTGCGGAAAAAAATAGTTTTCAGAGACTTGTTTGTTGAACATGACCTAAAATATTATATATTTGTCTTGAAGGTTTAATGTTTGCAATTTTCACTTCTAGGTTGTCTTAAAATATATATATAATAATAATAATAATAATAATAATAATTAAAAAATGATAATAAACAAATTATTGTTGCAATCACCTATCTTTAAACAAAATGACTACAATGTCAAAACTATAAGTTTTTTTTTTTAGTGTAACTATAAGGGTTGTTATATATAACTTATAAGTTATATCTAATTATTAGTTAAGTTCAAATGGTAACGATTTTATATATGTTTGTTAATAGGATTATTTCTTTTTTTTCTTTTTTTTTTTGACAATATGTGGGGAGGGGGATTCGAACCACAGACCTTGTGGTTATCAGTACAACTTTATGCTAGTTGAGCTAAGCTCTTGTTGGCAATAGGATTATTTCTTTATTCAACTACATATATGTAGTGAAAAATTCAAACTTCTGATATCTTAGTCGAGTGTATATGTATTAAGGAACCAATTGGATTATGTTTATGTTAACTTCGATCGAGAGAAGGACTATGCAAACAATTTTCATAATTAGGATGAGGTGGTTTAGGGTTTATAATCATAACAAATTTTTAATTATGGGAGTGGTTTGCATATTTCTCAAATTACAACTAATTGAACAATATATATTGGTGGTTGGAAAAAACTTCCCAGCATACCGGTATGTAGGGATCTCCCTGCGTACCAGTATGTAGGGATCTCCCTACATACCACCATTAAAATGTTGACAACTAGGAGAGATAAGAAAAATTTCTCATTTTCTCTCTTCCTCTTTCTTAGTTGTCAAGATTTTAATGGGATCTCTACATACCGGTATGCAGAGAAGTTTTGTTCTCAGTGGTTTCACATTTTTCTCATTTTTTTTTTTTTAAATGAAAACCCTAGACAGCTGGAATGAGTCATAAACAGCAAAGTTAGGCAGCTGGAATCATGTGCCTCCATGATCACCACACACCCAACTAGCCAAGCCCATCATCACCATTAAAATAACCCCTGTGGGCTCCACTTCCAATGTCATCACTGGGACCCACCCACCATCCACCCAATAAGAATCAAGATATTCCTTCCATTTCACTCTGCTTTACAACACCACTGCTTTTCTCTCTTTTTTTTCCTTTTTTTTTTTTTTTAATTTTACCCACTTGGTAAATTTTATTTTATTTATTTAAAAAGAAAAAGAAAAAGTCCTTTGGTTTCTTAACTTTTCCATAATAAGAAGCCCTTTTGGACAGTGTCTTTTAGTACAAATTTAGTAAGGCCAACATTCCTTTGTCCTAATCCTATATATATATATATATATATATATATATATATATATATATATATATATATATATATATATATATATTCTTTTAATAATTTATAATTGTTGGAGATTAATTAAGATAATTTTCAAAAGTGGTATAATTAATATTCATATATCCTAAGTTTCAAAGTATATGGAAGTAAATATTAATGGTATCCATAAAATATTTTTAATTATGGCAATAACTTAAATGTTGGATATGATATTGGTATAAATGGATATTTCTTCAATTTATTTTATATGTGTTTAGGGACAAAAACTACCATTTTTTAAAATTATTTTATTTTCATACATTGATCCTCTCCCTTTTTCCATTGCATAGTGATTTGGTTTGCTTCACATTAAGTATTATTCCTCAAAGTATATGTAAATCTACTTTTATTATTGAGTGTGTTTTTCTTTTTTAAATATAAACATGAATATTTCAAAGTTAGAGGTTTTGAAAGGATGAGTATATACTATTTTTGGTGGTTGGCAAAGTGGAAGATGATGAAGTGTTACCTTGTATTTATGTACCAAAAAGGTTTGACCAAAAAAAGAAACAAAATTTCAAAATTCCCCACATATATATATAGTAAAAACATTAAATATATATACACACTTAGAACATTATTGAAGAGAAAAATTTAAAAAAAAAAATCAAACATTAAGAACAAATGGTATATACTTCAAGAATTCAACCATCAAGAACAACAAACATCGCTCAAGAAAAGCATAATAACATAATTTTATTATTAAGAAAAGTATTAGGCATAAAAAAGATCAAGATTAGGAATGATAATAAAGCTATATCACATCTACTCTAGAAGAAAACACGTTAATATAACATAACCACATCAAAAAGAAATTATACAATAAAGCTACATAAGCAATATATAATATATTAAGAACAAAACTTGGCTGCATACTGGTATGTAGGAATCTTCCAACATACTCCATTAAAATCTTGACAACTAAGAAAGAGGGAGGGAGAAAATGAGGAAATTTTTTTATCCCTCCTAGTTGTCAACATTTTAATGGTGGTATGTAGAGAGATACCTACGTATCGGCATAGTGCCAAGTTTTTTCCATACATTAGTTTTCTTCATCATCAATATAGTCAATGTCATAACATCATCTTTTGTAACAATAAAGATTAATTAGTCAGTCGGTCCACACAACTGTCCACATATACTAGTAAAGGTCCAACATTCACACCGACCCCTACTTCCTCGAACATCGAAACTCCTAATGAGAAATGAATAGAAACAAGTACACGGAATGCACCTCCGATCTCAACCGAGATCCGAGTTTGGTGTCGTATGTAATAAACTATATAATTCAAAACCAAAAGGAAAAATACAAAAGCAAAGTAGAGAGAAATTAAGTAGAGAAAGAGAGTTTAGTTTTAAGGCAAAATGCTGCGAATCCCATGGCGCAAAAACGGGGAACAAACATTGTGCTCCTCTTATAGAAACAAGGAAATGACGCACCAAGTGCCAAAAACATACTTGTCAGAGAAAAATGGCTATTAATTTTCTTTGTGGGTCTCTCTCTTTTTTTCTTTTTTTCTTTTCTCTTGTTCACTTCAAGGAAGCTGCCTCTTTTCTTCAAAACCTCACAAACCCAGATAAGAAAATTCTCTTTCTTTTTTTGTATGTTTAGTAAAGGACAATAATATCAGTCACAAACAGAGATTGGTTAAAATGGGTTTATCAAATGGCGAGTGGGGGGAGTTTTAGGCCACTCAAAAAGTTATGTCCCCTGCCTTCCATCTGTTTGATGAAATGCCTGTGAGAAAATGACCTTATCAAAATCTTCAAATTTTTTCATTCTATGCGTCCATCACGCCAGTTTATTGCCCTTTTGAGTCATTGCGTTTGACAACTTGTTAACTATGTGTGATTGTGATTGGATGTGTATTGCAAATTGTGATTCCAAATGGGGGAATTCTTGCGTTTCTATCTTTCTTTGGTCAAATGTGCATTGGAGACAGCCATGTTCTGTCCATTTGGGTGTGTGGGATGCACTCAACAAAGGCTAAATTTGCAGTCAAGCTTCCAATTCTTTTGATTCATGGGATGGCTTTTATGGTGGGTGGTGGCTTTTTTGCAAGCCCTTCGTGGGTTTTGGCTGGTTGAGTTGGAGTATCGCTTCGTCTACTGAAAATAGAATGTTTGAGAATATGACTACGGAAAATAGGATGTTTGGATTAAAATAAATTCGAAATAGCAATAAATATAGCTCAACTGGATTCAAGTGTGAACTGAAGAAAGAAAAAAACTTTTGGTCAAGATATGCGGAAACCTTGTTTCAAATGTTTGAGTTCTAGTTTGATCTTTGTTGTGATGGACGGGGGAGAGATATATTAATATAACCTGTTGATGGTTAAATTTGGTCGGGAGGAACTCACCTGACCTTCACGTGCCACCAACGGTAAATTTGTATGAGAGGGGGAAGACGTGGCCTGCAAGACAAAAAACCTGCACATCGGTGTGGTGCTTGCCACACCGCCTCCGATGCTTAAGTCAGAAAACGGATGGAAGAGCTAGAGAGCAAGAGAAGAGTGTAGAGAATAGAGTTCGGGATTAAATATCTGCTCATGCTCCTAGGGTTTTGAGGAATTCGGAGGCGATTCAGGCTGAACCGAGTGAAACCGAGGCAGCCGGGGGCACCAGGGACCGAACGGAGACGGAAGAGCTCGGCCTCGCAGGGGGTCGGGCCAAAAGCCCGATCCCTTCGGCTTTGGCCCGACCCTTTGGCCTGTTCTTTCTCCGGGTTCCGTTTCCTGGCTGTCTCCTTGAGCTGGTATCATACTATCCTCATCAATTCCTTGCATATCGGAGTGGTACAAAATTACCTATAACATAATCTATGGTGTATTATTTAAGAAATGTCTTGAGAATGAGATTCAAAAATTCTACTTGAATGGAGTTCATCTCAGAAACTCTAATCCTCCAATCAGATGAAAGGAAGGCCCAGAGCCCATCTCCCATCATGGCTTCAGCCTAAAGTTCACAAAAAGTATGCAAATTTTTGCAATTTTTCTCCCAAAATATCATGGTCAACTGATTGGTTTTAGGATGGAAAAAAGGAAAAAGAGAAATGGTAAACAGTAAAAAAAAAAAATTACACGTTGCAGGAGAAAGAGGCAGAGAGGACAGTACTTAGAGAAACAAGACAAATTTCAGAAACATTCCAATTGTGCTGATTGATTTTTACCATACAAATATAAAGTTATCACCTTTACTTTAACCTCTTTGAATCTGAAGCTAATGTTTCTTTTGATTTTTTGAAATATATATAACTTTTTGGGGTCAAGGATCAATCATTTATAAATAGTGAAAAATTGATGGAACTCCACCAAAACTTATGCAGATTGCTTGAGACGACTTGCACTAAGTGAAAATTTTAGTATTAAATAAGCTTATCGACCTTAACACACTCCAAATTATCATAACCTCGAAAAAAAATTGTGTCGGAAAAAACTACCTCAAACTATAAGGTTGAGGACCACTATTAAACTGAGATTTTTATCTTTTTCAAGTTTTTTTTCTTTTTTTTTTTTTGACAATATGGGGTAGGGGATTCGAACCACAGATCTCGTGGTTATCGATATATCTTTATGTCAGTTGAGTTATGTTCTTGTTGACATCTTTTTCAAATTAAACAATATATGGGGTAGAATTGAAATTCTTAACTGTTTGGATGATGACATAACATTTTAATGAGGTGAATTATAATTCGGTTGACTAGGTTTTTACCCTCATACATTAAGGAGAAAAAAAACAAAAACTATGAAATGGGTACAATCAAACTTACCATCATATTTGAGATAGGGAGATATTCGGACTTCTGACTCTATGGTTAAAAGTACATGTTAATTACTGTTAAGTTATATTCAAATTGACTCAATTTACAAGGTAATTATTCAATTTGAAATTGGAGAAACGATTCTAAAGGTGGGTTTTTGTAACATTAATTAAAAATTTTCCATTACTCTGTCTCTGTCTCTCTCTTTCTTTGTTCCATGGGAAATTGAACCACAGCTTTCAGAAACACAGCTGACAAATCTGAGCAGACATTTTCATTAAAAAAAACCTCAAACAACGTAAAAACGAAGGTAAACAAGAACACCCACAAGGCCACAACGAAGTTCGCCATTGCCGACTCAGTCACAGCACAAAAAAAAGACTTTGAAAAAGGAATGTGATGATCCAATATGTTAAAAAAATTTCCCCTTTCTCTCTCTTCCCTTCTATTTATACCTTATCCCGTAGCCTCCCATTTCCTCGACTGAGAAAAAAAAAAAACAAAACAAAAAACAAATTCAAAAACCAAAAAAAAAAGACCAGCAGCCATTAAAGAGAGAGAGAGAGAGCAAACAAAAAGATTGCTCTCTCCAATTCATGTACCTGATTCCCACACAAACACAAGTACTTCACTTCATTCCTCTTCAATCATCATGTGTGTTTCCATTTCAAATCCCCCCTCTGCCCCTGCCCCTGTCCCTGCACCCAGCTGCCCGCCGCCCCCGCCACCGCCGGAATTACTCCAGTTTTTCGATGTCTTTCCCGAAAAGAAGACTCACCAGCCATTTCCATGTCCGACTCCGACCAGTCTGTCGGAGATTGTAACCGAAGCGAAATCTCTGTTCTCATTGGCTTTCCCGATTGCTCTAACGGCTCTCATAATCTACTCCCGTTCGATTATCTCCATGCTTTTTCTCGGCCGGCTCGGCGACATTGAGCTCGCCGCCGGTTCACTCGCCATCGCCTTCGCAAATATCACCGGCTACTCTGTTCTTTCCGGTTTGGCTTTGGGGATGGAGCCACTCTGTTCCCAAGCCTTCGGGGCCCACCGTCCGAAGCTTCTCTCGTTAACCCTTCACCGCGCGGTGATTTTTCTTCTGGTTTCTTCGTTGCCCATTTCTTTACTGTGGGTAAAAATGGGTAAAATCCTCCTCTTGCTCCGGCAAGATCCGAGCATCACAGAAATGGCGCAGACTTATTTGATTTTCTCTCTTCCCGACCTCGTCACCAATTCTTTCATTAACCCAATCAGAATTTACCTTCGCGCTCAGGGGATCACCGTCCCGCTCACTTTAGCGTCGCTCGGCGGGGCGGTCTGTCACGTGCCGTTCAACTTCCTGTTGGTTAGTTATTTCGAGTTTGGAGTAGCCGGCGTGGCGGCCTCTGCGGCGGCTACGAATTTTTTGGTGTTGGTTTTTTTGGTGTCGTACGTCGTCGTTTCGGGTGTTCATATTCCGACGTGGACGGCGCCGAGCCGGGAGTGTTTGAGCGGCTGGAAGCCGCTCTTGGAGCTAGCCGCGCCGAGCTGTGTATCGGTTTGCTTGGAGTGGTGGTGGTACGAGATTATGATCGTGTTGTGTGGGCTTCTTGTGGACCCCAAAGCGACCGTTGCTTCGATGGGGGTTTTGATCCAAACGACGTCGTTGATTTATATTTTCCCGTCGTCTCTCGGCTTTGCGGTTTCCACGCGCGTCGGGAACGAGCTCGGCGGCGGCCGGCCGGAGAAGGCGAAACTCTCCGCGGTGGTGGCGGTGTTTGTGGCGGCGATGATGGGGTTGGGAGCGACGTCGTTTGCGACGGGGATGAGGAATAAGTGGGCCAGGATGTTTACCGACGACGCCGAGATTCTCCGGCTGACGGCCGTGGCGCTGCCGATTTTGGGGCTGTGTGAACTCGGAAACTGTCCGCAGACCGTCGGCTGCGGCGTTTTGAGAGGGAGCGCGAGGCCGTCTGCGGCGGCGAATATTAACCTCGGCGCGTTTTACGGCGTGGGCATGCCGGTGGCGGTTGGGCTTGCGTTCAGATTAGGGGTTGGGTTTTGTGGGCTTTGGTTGGGCCTGTTGTCGGCCCAAGTTTGTTGTGCTGGGCTTATGTTGTATGTGATCGGAACCACTGACTGGGACTTTCAAGCTTGTAGGTCCCACATGCTGACGTGTACTGCGGGTGATGAATTACCCTTGATTTCTCCACCCACACATAATTCTTCTTAATTTACACCAAATTGTAAACCAATTTAATTTTTGAAAATGACCCCTCTTCTTTTTGTTTTTATTTTATTTTAACCTCTTTAGGATCCTATCTATATAAAAGAAAAAATTCATATATTTTCCTTATTTATTAATCTGCAATTTCTATCTATAATCATGACAAAAAATTTGGTCCTATAACATATTATTAATTTGTGTAACACCAATCAAAATATCAATGTTTTATATATAAATATAAATGTTTGGCTTAAATCAACTCACCTCACAAGAATTTATCATTAATTTATAATATCAAAGGTATCTGATTTGAAATTTTTTCCTAACGGGTTAATATTCTTCTTTCTAGTTGGGCCTCTCATTTATTTTGAGTATTTTATGTTCCATCTGCCATTGAGACAACATCGTTATCAATCCTGTTGATTTCTTCAATTTATTGTATTTTGGAATCAGAATAGACTTTTATTACGACAAAACCTTATCACTAAGGAGAGAGAAGAAAAAAAAAAGTTAAAAATTGTTTGGGAAATGACATTAATGCAAAGGGGGAATTGGAGTTGAGGGAAATGTCTCCAAAATTCAGACATGTTTGGTCTATTTCTTTCATAAGTTTTTTCTTTCATTAGACAAAAGACTAGTTGGATGTTCTAATCTTAACGTATGCATAGTAGCACCTATCACCATCACAGACCTATGGTAGGTCAGTACGTGCACAAAAAAAAAACATCACGGATCTGTTTCTAATAGTATCACCGTTTTCCCCTAAATTCCCATTATGCCCCCCTTCCCCAATTATCCAACTATTTTTTTCACCCTTTTTTTCTTCTCATCCTTTCTATTTCTCTCTCTCCATCTAAATAATTTTAAATGTTGAATTTCATCTCCAATAGTTTGCAAATTTTTCAATCAAATTTCTATTTGGTAACGTGGTTCACATCAAATAGTAGAAATGGTGACATAACATTTGAATACTCGTATTTAAAAATATTATACATGAGTGAGTTTCTTACTTACTAGAGTTGGATTTATGATAAGTGATAACATCTCACAAATTCTCATTGATCATTCTATCGCCTAGTTTTGAAGAATTTCGTAGAAGACAACATTGTTTTTCAAAGAAAATTGTCTGATTTCTCTATGGATTCCAAACCCTGTCATTTAGATAAAAGGAATGTTGAAGCAAAAGAAACAAGAGTCAGATAGGAGAGAGCTGAAGAGGCATTTTGAAACTAACTAATTAGTTGGTGTTCGGAGCTATTTCCTTAGTCTTCTTGTTGGTGATGAAACTTACATCACATTGGATCATCACTGGCCGACATTGATCTTATCATTTTGAGATCACATCTAGTATTCAGAGTTTATCATGTATTGGTACCACTCTCGTAGCTCGTACAAAAGTAGAGTTTTACCCCCTACATGTCTAGTCAAATACTATCATTGCAAAGAAATAATACTATTCATGGCAAAGAAATGAAAGGTAGGCAAATTGCAAGAGAGAGAGAGAGAGAGAGAGAGTGTTGTCTGTTTTGAAAGGCCCAAAAATATGAGACTATTTATATGGTTGGCATTACAATTACCCACTCAATAAAAATCCCATCTCCTTCCCCACACCCTTTGAATCTATTCACCTAAAAGAGCTAAAAAAAAGACCTAAAAGAAAAAAAGAAAGAAAAAACACTTGGTAATTGTTATACCATCTATATATAGATAACAACATATACAATTGAAGTAAAAATTTGTGTGATATGCAAAAGAAATGAAAGAAATTTACTCTTGTGCAAATCATATGTCCTCAAAAAAAAATTTTAACCAAAATGTTGGATGGTAGATTTTTTTGTTCGATATAATTCATAATAAATTTGAGTCCCGACATATCTTGATGTTTTGTGTAACTATTAACATTTTTATACAAGAGAATAATATATCAGAAATAATAAATAAAACTCTTAAATTTGTCTAAATTTCATCACATGTAATATATTCTCAACGTGAAATACCTAATTTACTATGTTATGAAAATCAATGTTTTTCTTTTTTTTCTTTCTCTCTTTTTCTTTTAAATTTACCAAATCGAGAAATCTACACCCAAAAATTTAGTGAAAAATATGTAGAATGACATGTCTACAAAATTGTCGACTATCAACCTTCCGAACTCAAAATCGATTAATGTATATAGTGTAAGTATCTATAATACTATTTGTGGTTAAGAGATAAAACCTAATTAATAGAGATATTTAACCCTTAGAAAAGGAACTAATCAATTAATTGTTAATAATATTCATCTATATAATATTGTTCCAATAAGATCTCTGCATATTTTATGTCTAACACATTGAATAATATGAGTAGAAAAATAGTTGAATGTCACATTGACATAGTTTATTGGACTTTTGATGACATGAGACTGTAAATGAAAAAGATGGCTCATGATTGGTCCAAATCAAGTTAATTCATATCTTAGAGATGGTGAAGTGACTGAGCATCTTGATTCAATTGGATTTGCCCTTGGAATCAAATCTCTATGAATTTGATAAAGATTTTTATTTTTATTTTTCTAAAAAACCAAATATGTTATTTGTTATTTGTTATTTGTTCTTAATTAACTTAAACTAGTCATTATAATTGGACACTCATATATAAGGATATTAGCATTGTTTACCATTTTTTTTTTATAAAACACCATCAAATTAGTCTAAATTCGGACATATTAACTTATTCAAAACATGATAAATGTCAACATGAGCATATAGTTTGACTGGGTAAGACATTTATCTTCGACTAAGAAATTCAAATCTGCAATCTCAAAAAGGAAAAAAAAAAAATATCAATGAAATGAAATTTTAACTCACAACATGACATCCTCCCACACGTCATGATAGAAGCCCATTTTAACCTATATACCTAACCCAATGAGCCAAGAAGCTAGCTTCTCCTTTCGGAAAAACCCTCTCTATATATGTATATATATATATATATATGTATGTGTCTATAGAAAGAAAGAATGATTGAAAGAGAGTGTGTATATATGAGAGCTATAGAAAGATATATATAGGGAATAAGTATGGGTGACAATTTGTTAGAGATATGCAATAAAAAGAAAGGAAAAGAGGGTATATATGCATACATATAGAGAAAGAGGGAAAGGAAAAGGAATAGAAATGGGGAAGACAACATGATATTAGACCATTATGTAACCCACATGGTGTCCTTGTGAGTGAACACTCTCACTATTCATCTTTCTCTCTTTGTCCCCTTATCTTAAACTCTTTCACTTTTTATTTCACTTTCTCTCCCTTCTATATTCCTCTCTCTTTCTTTTCTCTTTCTCCTTCAAACAACTAACCTCTCCCATCATGTCATGCCCTAGCTAACTTGTACTATTTTGAGAGAGAAAAAGAAAAAAAAAAAAAAAACTTCTCTCTCAAAAAACACATGCACATAAATTTGTTGGGAGAGAAAGTGGGTTTTGTCCACCTAACATGCAACATTTTCCATAGTATATACAAACTCAAGTTGTAGCTCTTGAATATTCCTCTTGAGAGTTATAAATTTTAAAAATCACTCAAGACTTTTGAGCTTACAAATAATATATACCACAAAATCCAGAGTGAGAATGATATGTCACAAAACCCCCTCTCTCTCTCTGGTCCTGAGAAAATTTCTGGTCCTGAGAAAATTTCTAATACTACAGTGGTATGAATTCATACACCAATTATATCAGTATTATTTAAGAATGATGTAAAGTCTAATAATAGACTAGAACATGGTGGTGTGGATTCATACGTCAGTTACATCAATATCATTTAAGAATGGTGTGTGAAATCTAATAGTACTAAACCCTAGTGATTTAACATGAAAGAACTATTTTATGAAGGAAAATTTATATTGTGAATGGAAAGAGTAGGTGCTACAGAAACATCGAAAATCTCTAGGTCATGACGAACCGAGTGGGAGTAGGAGAGCAATAATGATATAGTAAAAATGTCACAAAACGGGCATGGCATGTCTCCTTGAGTACCAACTGATGGCTTTGGAGAACATGGCCGTTGTGTGGAAACCATTTATATATTGGGAAGTAGTTGATAGAATAGAACACAAACATATTTTGGAAAGAAAGGTCGACCTCTCATTTAATGTCTCTCCCATTATTCTCTACCACCTCTCACCTCGACACTTGGGACCTCCCTATGATGTCTATTCTTGAGAGTGAGAGAGAGAGAGAGAGAGAGAGAGAGAGAGAGAGAGAGAGAGAGAGAGAGAGAGAGAGAGAGAGAGAGAGAGAGAGAGAGAGAGAGAGAGAGAGAGAGGTTTTCCACCGTTGGATGTAAGAGAAAAATTGAAAAACTACCTCGATTTTGTATCCAATGGGAGAGAGAGAGATGTGGCTAGTAGTTTTCCACCGTTGGATGTAAGAGAAAAATTGAAAAACTACCTCGATTTTGTATCCAATAGTTATTAGGGACAAACAAATTTGAAGAGAGAGAGAGAGGTGATTCGATGTGGCTAGTAGTTTTCCACTGTTGGATGTAAGAGAGAAATTGAAAAACTACCTCGATTTTGTATCCAATGGTTATTAGGGACAAACAAATTTGAAGATTTACATCCAACGATTTTAAAGAGGCAGTCATATTGTGACGACCTCATTAAATAATTTATCGAGACAAAGCTATAATGTGACTAACTCTTTAAACCATCCGATATAGATTTTCAAATTTGTTTGCTCCCTAATAACCGCTCAATACAAAATGGAGGTAAGTTTTCAATTTATCTCTTATATCCAGTGGTATAACACTACTAGCCTTATTGTGGCGGTCTGATCGAATAATTTCTCGGGGAGACTCAAATAGTGAGTGGGCTTTCTGTTGGGCCTCTTGTTCCAGCAGTGGGCTTTTTTGTTAGGCCTCTTATCCCTTTATTGGGCTTTGGGATACGCCTATTGGGCTATGGCAATGGAGACCCAACTAGCGGGCTTTCTTCCCTTTATTTTTGGGTCCATGACACGTGTATTTTTCCGACCCAATATATGAATTTTTAAAATTAAATAGCCAAAATTTTCAGATATTGCAATTATAGTTATATGTGCATATTTATATTTAGTATATCATTTTAAATACTAAACAAGATTTATTGTGTATATGTTGAGAAAGATATTTTTAATCATCCATACACGCATAGTAAGCATTAAAAAAAAACTTCAAAATATGGAAGTTTAAATAAAATCTAAATTTAAATAAAAGATTAAAATTTCTATTCAAATTTGAAAACATTTCTGTAAAAATAAAAATATTTAATAAATTGTTTGAAAAAGAAATGAAGGAAAAAAAAAAAAAGAAAAAGAAATATTTAGATTCAATTAACCATATCTAAAGGGTTTGAGAAATGGGCCTGGCCCAAACTAATCCTCTTGCATTTGTTCGTTAAACTTCGGCACAGCCCTGATCCACTGGGCTTCCTTGGAAATGGAACGGAAAGTTTCGAAGCCGCGAAACGACCGGGAAATTATGGCGCCTTCGTCTCAGATCAAGCGGCGGAAAATCGATCATACGCCGTCGCGCCGGTAATTCTTGCCTCTCCTTTACGGCCACCGTCGTCGTGTTAATGGATGATATCTTCTTTGTTTGCTTCAGTTTATTTTTGGTTGCTGTGAGTTGTTGATGACGAAGCACCATGGATGTGAGGGTTTAAAATTTTGAAGGTTGAGATTACGACATAGATTTTAGTTACTGCTGGTGGTTTGATAGGAAATTTCGGGAACTGGATTGGATTTTAAGATGTTTCAATTGTTGAGGTTTCCAAGCTTTGTTCCTGTTAGATTGAGAAATTGAATTTGTGTTTGATTTGGAGGATCGAACGAATTTATCGATTAAGAGATTGTAATTGTATGTGATTTTGATGTTTTCTTTTTGGATGATAATCTCAAATTCTGGATTGGATAAGGATCGTACATTCGCAATTGATGTTTTCGACGATGAATTAAAAGATCGTAAGAACAGCGGAATTTTGTATTCACTGCTTTAATAACTCTGAGTTGAGTTCATTTGTAAAACCTCTCTATTGCAGAACTTTATCGTCAGCCGCCGTAGAGAGAGGAGTTTCAACATCAACTAAAGGCTCGACTGTGAGAATTTTTGTTTCTTTGGTTTTGTTTTCATAGTAAACTACAATGGTTATTTATCAAAGATTAGATTGCTTATGATGACTTTGAATTTGCACAGTTTCCTGTTGCTAGTGGAAGTGAATTCAGGATTCAACAGGCTAAGAGTTTTGCTGTGGCACAGGCCAAACAAGATGGTTGCACTGGTAATTTCAAGATCCTTGATTCCCCATTTGGAAATTTTCTTTTGCCTGTTATTCCTTCTCCCTCTGAATTCGTAGAATAGTTGTTTCGAATCTGATACTGGTTCTACCAGATTTTTATAACTGATATGATTCTGTGAGTGTTGAACTTTTTTGTATGATTGAGATATGATCACTGTAGGAAATTTGAGTTCTAAAACTTCTCCTATGAAAATGCTCTCTCTGTTAATATAAGATTTTCCTGAGTGATTGGACATGGCACTTTGATTACAAACTTAAAGAGTTAATGGAGATAACTCTTTTCTGAAACCCAAGTAGTGTGATTTTTTAATTCAATTTTTAATTATGGTTAAAAGATACTTTTAGCCATTCAACTTTTATGAAAGTAATAATTTAGTCTCGAAATTTAGTTTGTAGTCTTCTTGCTTTTAAAAATTCCTCAACTTTAGTACCTAACAATTTAGGCCATTTACTTTGAAACCGTAACGACTTAATCTCTATACTAAGTCATTTGGTTATGAAAATCGACACTTAATTTTTATGGAATTTTTCTTAGTGGGGATTACGTTGTTACAAATTCAAGGAATTAAATTGGTACGTACTAAAGTTTAAGGACTATAATTGTTACAAACTTGAGGACTATATTGTTACAAACTCAAGTTGGGGCTAAATTATTATTTTCATCGAAATTAAGATCTAAAAGTGTTTTTTGTACCTTTAATTTTCTTTATGGTGGTGAACTGAGAACTCTCGGGTATAAATGTCAAATCATATCATTATGATTAGGCATATTCGTCCTACCCATCTCCTCCGCCATGTGTGCGGTTCTTGTGATTATACCAATGTAGTAATGACAGAAAAAAGTGGGAACGGACTATTATGCTTATTTTGCATCTCAGAACCATTCGAGATGGAAAAGATTATAGAGTTCGATGCCCCAAGCAAAGAAACGTGGCCATGTTTTACTGAACAACCTTTTTGTCCAAAAAGGAAAGCTACTGTTCTAAGAAAGAACAGCTTTAGTTTCAGGAATCTGATTTTTTATTTGGATCTAGAACACTAACGGAAGGGCTATGTGGGAAAGGTTCCCATCTCTGACAGGTTCGCCCTGGATAGTTTGTTTATGGTTAAAAAACACTTTGGTCCCTAGACTCGTAAAAGTAAAAATTTAGTCTAACTTTCATTTGTAACAATTTAGTAAGTGTATTTTTTAATTTTGCAACAATTTACTCTTTGAACTTTAATATGTAACAAATTTAGTCTCTGCACTTTGAAATTTATAACAAGTTAGTCTATATTGTGAAAAATATTATTAAGATTTAATGGAATTTCTTACATATATTGAATGATAACTTGATTAGGATAAGACTATATGTGTTTATAAACTTCAAAGATTTAGTCGTTACATAATAAAAATTGACACTTAATTTCGATGAAATCTTTCACGACAGGGACTAAATTATTACAAATTTTAAAGTATAAGGACAAATATAGTTGAAAAGTTCAAGGACTAAATCGTTACAACCAAAAGTTTAGGAACTAAATTGTTACTCTCAAGAAAGTTCAAGGACCAACAGTGTTTTTAACCTTTGTTTATTTGCTCCAACTTTAAAAAGTGTCTAATAAATCATTGAACTTTCGATTTTATGCTCATTAGGTCCTTAAATTTTCAATTTTGAATTCAATAGGTAATTGAATCTTCATTTTTTTGTCGGATAGGTAATTGAATCTTTCATTTTTTTTTTGTGTGTGTCTAATAGGTTATTGACGTATTCGACATCTTAAAAATTTAGACCTATTAGGCGCAAAATTGAAAGTTCAGGGTCTGATTAGACAAAATTTAATTTTATATCCAGTAGATTGGTTAATTTTTAAAAATTTTGAATATCTCAATAATCTATTAGACGACATTTTTAAAGTTCAGGGACCTATTAAACACTTTTTAAAGTTGATCGACTAAATGAATACAAACATAAAAGTTGAACTACAATTGCTATTTAACCCTGATATAATAATGGAAAGAAGGGGCCTTAGTTGAACAACTCTAGAATTGTGGTAGTGTAAGGGATTCTTGGGCTCATCCGTCCAATCAAGTTTGTTTGTTTGTCTTCGTTTTTTTAATCTCAATATCTTCTTTGGCTGCCTAATTATAAGATATTAAATATGTCATAATAGTAATATATTATGTAATCAGTCAGACCGTATTCTTTCATTTGGATGGAAGTGGAGAGACATATTTTTAATACGTACACAGAAAAAGAAAGAAAAAAGGATTTGCATTTTCAACCAAAAGAGATCTTTTGGTTAAAATGTCATAACCACATGAGATTTTTAAGTATTTCAAGAGTTCTTCCAACAATAAAATATTGTGGAGACTTCGAAATTGTAAATTAGTGTTTTACTTTCAAATCTGTATGTGATGTTTTTGTCCTTTTTTGTTTGTTGTTTTTTCTTTCTTGACAATCTTGCTGACCATATTTTTAAAAGATTTTACCATTGGTTCTCATTTTTTTTCATTTCATCTTGTAGTGGATTTTTTTTTTTTTTTTTTTTTTTTTTTTTTTTTTTTTTGAGTTCAACATTGGGGTGAGGGATTCGAACCTCTGACCTCTTGATAAGGATACATGTCAATTACTGTTGAACTATGCTTTGGCATTTTGTAGGGATTGATTTTTTTTTCCCTCACACCACAACAAAGAGTCTCAAACCAATCTCACACCACAACAAAGGGTCTTAGATTCTCCTTTTAGATGGAAATAATCTACATTTTTATAGACATTTAATTCATCACCTTTCTTCGAGATATTGCCCAAATATCTAAAAAATGTGGGGCAATCATCAAAATTGACCCAAGGATTTTTTTTTTGGGTGTGATATAGTTAGGAAAGAAAAATTAAAATAATAATAATAATAATAATAATATTGTTGGTTGAATGCTAATTTGAATATAGCTCAATTAATTAGAGACATTTTTTTTAATTTAGAAAATAAGATTAGATTAAAGAGTAGATGTTTGAATAATGTTGGTAAAAGGTCTCCAATGGTTTATATAAGGAACAATATTTGCTTACATACCGGTATGTAAGGATCTCCCTAACCTCATTAAAATTTTGACAACTAAGAAAAAGAAAGGTAAAAAATGAGAAAATCTTTTCGCCTCTCCTAGTTGTCAATATTTTAATGGCGGTATGTAGGCAGATCCCTACATATTGGTATGCAACAAAGAATTTTTCTTCAATAAAAGGGTGTTTGGATTGAGGGGTTGGGTGAAAAATAAACTGATGATAAGTTTTTTTTTTTTTTTTTGTCATAATATTATTATTATTATTATTTTGAAAACCTTGGTTTTACACTTGGCCAGTCTAGAAGCTCAAGTCAAATCAATGACCCAATAAGCTAATGTGGTCAAATAAACATTTTATTGGAAAAGAAAATCTCATCAAAGTCCAATGAGGAGGCTGCTTTTAGATGTAATTCAAATTTGACTTCTACTGTTGCATGATCTTTCCTCAAAACAACCCCAATCATATCCAATCAAATAATTTCTTAAAAAAACCTTAATTAATAAATTATGGATAATTATCATTCTACTCCAAATTTAATAACTCGATAAGTTTTTTTTATTTAGGGTTGGAATGAGCATTTTTTTATAAGACATCCAATGAGAACCAGATACATATTTTTTTTATTTAAAGTTTAAGAACTGATTTGAGAAATACTTTCTAAGCTACCACTATCCTTGTCTATGTCAATAAAAAGTTCTTTTAGTTAACATAAACATAGTTCAACGGTAATTAACATGTAGTCTAAAAGGTTTAAATCTCTATGTTTAGTCTGAGTTTATTATGAGTGAAAGTTAGTCAACAAAAGTTTCATAAAATTTGAATCCATCCAACATATTCTTGTATAACTCATGAAATAACAAACAAGCTATTTGAGATAAATAAAAAGGTCAATAGTTCGATCCTCTATCCCTAAAATTGTTGAACTAAAAAGAAGTCAATGCATAATTTACATGCATCAAACTACACCTAGAATGTAATTCTTTAAAAAAAAAGGTATCGAGAGGATTTTCTTCCATTTTGTTGTCCTCTCGGGTGATCATTTTAGTCGCATTTGATATTTTTGAGGTAATGTTATATAGGTTTTAATCCTATTTTAGTCCCTGAACTTTCAAAATGTCTATTTTAGTCCTTGAACTTTTAAATGTGTATTATGGTTCTAAAAAAAAATGTTAATATGAGTATGATTTCAAATCAAATAAGTTAGAGACGAATCTAAGAAAAAGAAGGTAGAAAAGTAACATAATAAGAGTTGAAATAGTTTTTTTTTTTTTTTTTTTTTTTTTTGAGTACATAAACATTTGGGGGTGGGGATTCAAACCTCTGACCTCTTGGTCAATGGTACATGTCAATTATCGTTCAGCTATGTTCACTTTGGCATAAGAGTTGGAATAGTTATTTTTTAAAAGTTGAGGGACAAAAATAGACATTTTGAAAGTTCAAGGACTACAATATAACAAATTGACAAGTTTAAGTACCGAAATGAACATTTTAAAAATTTAAGGACTAAAACAAAATAAACTATTAAAATAGGTTTAAACCTATTATATAATATTGCTATCGATTTCTTTTTTTTCTTTAAATGAAATTTCGATTTTTATTTTAGAGGAGATAATTCTGTAAGTGGAGTCTTATTCTTCTTATCTCAAATAAAAGGATCACTATAAAAGCATCAAAATCGAAGTTTGCATCAAGTTTAATTTAAAATAAGAAAAGTCGAAACCTTTATACAAAAATATATATTCTGAAGAAAACTTTTTGTAATTTACCAAGTTGAAATCAAACCGGAACTCAGAAAAAAAAAGTTGAAATCAGACCGAAGCTCCAGGATAAGAATTTGCATGTCCGAAAACAAACTAATTTTGCCCACGAGAAAGGTAGAATGACTTCTCAAAAAAAAAAAAAAAAAAAAAAGAAAAAGGTAGAATGATTTTGATAAAATCACTTTACTGGGTTTTTTTAGGTGTTGATATCACCGAGAAAAAAGTCGATTTTACTGCAAACTCGCTCATTTTCTTTGGGTTTCCTTCAAAATCCCTAATTTTACCATTTCTTTTCTCAAAATTACTTTTTTCCTCCATTTTTACTAATTTCACAGACTAGCAAATTTATCACAGGCACCTGCAAAACTATAAACTGATACAAAGCTTTTTGATGAATCAAGAATTCGCCTGATCGAGAAAGAGTTGGAGCGGCAAAGTTTGCGACTTTCGCCTTCGAGCCTGACCTTCTCATTTTTGGGGTGTTTTCATTCGTCGTCAGATGGGCAAGGTTGCGGTGGGCGCGGCGGTTGTGTGTGCAGCGGCGGTCTGCGCGGCGGCGGCGCTAGTGGTGCGCCACCGTATGAGAAACTCCGGCAAGTGGGCTCGAGCAATGGCCATTCTCAGAGAGTTCGAGGAAAAGTGTGGAACCCCAATTGGAAAACTGAGGCAGGTGGCCGACGCCATGACCGTCGAGATGCACGCTGGCCTCGCATCCGAAGGCGGCAGCAAGCTCAAGATGCTGATTAGCTTCGTCGATAATCTCCCAACCGGGTACAGCAAATTATATTTAATTCAATCCCCTTTTGATTTTTCATTCTGGATTTTATTAGATCTATTTGTTCCATGGTTGTGTCTGTTTGTGCTGTTTTGTTTGAGATGTTTTAAGATAATGAAGCTTTTTACTTTGAACAAGTTCAAACCTGTGAATATCTTTGTTTTTTGAGCTCATGCAATGGCTTAAAAGACGACGAAATGTTTTACTTAGTTGTTTTGTTTGTATTTGAGATGTTCATTTTGGGATCTGGAGAGTTTGAAGTTTCTGATTTTTATATGTATTATTGGACAATCCTTTCCTAGATCTATCTTGAGATTTTAATATAATATTCATGGTGTTTATTTTACTTGTTGATCTGTTGAATTTACATTGATTCTTTCATTTTGTTACGGTGGCATATACCCATTTTGATTATTTTTGTTTTTGAAGTTGTTTCAAATCCTGATTGTTTTTATCCTTTTGAAGTTCAGTGGATTCATTTTACTTGGAATAGTAATTGGATATCTACAGTTCAAATTCAAAATGCACAGTTACTAGGATTCAAGAAAATTTAATAGAATGGTTCCAATCTAATTTGATATGGTGTATACCTCCATGGATGATATCTTTTAAAATGACGTTTTCTTCGAAGCTGTGAATTACTTACTTCTCATTGTAAATTTAGAGATGAAAAAGGGCTCTTCTATGCATTGGATCTTGGCGGTACAAATTTTCGAGTGTTGCGTGTGCAGTTGGGTGGGAAGGACAATCGAGTTGCTAAGCAAGAATTCGAGGAGGTTTCAATACCTCCACACTTGATGACTGGGTCTTCAGAAGTTAGTATTTTACTCTTGAATTTATAGTTCAATTTCCTTAGGAATGGAGCTTAAGCTGAAGTATCTGGTGCTGGTTCTGTCAGGCTCTATTTGATTTTATAGCTCATGCACTCGCAAAATTTGTTGCCGAAGAAGGTGAAGGCTTTCACCCAGCACCGGGTAGGCAAAGGGAACTCGGTTTTACTTTCTCCTTCCCTGTGAGACAAACATCAATATCGTCGGGGACGCTTATTAAATGGACAAAAGGCTTCAACATTGAAGACACGGTTAATCCTAATTCCTTGAGCTTTATTATCATTCTTTAGTGTTGATAGGCAGCCATTTGTTGGACAAATCTATGTAGCATTGTCGTCACATCATCGTCCTGAGAAAGTGGCATCAAAACCATACAGAGGACTATCATTATCATTAAAAAAGTTGATTACCTTCATTTTGGGTGTTCTTGTTGAGTTTGCATTATGTTATATGGCAGAATTATACTCCTGTCCCTGGTATGGAATTATTTGCTACCTGATTCTCTGTGATAAGGAAAGATGAAGAGATTTTACTCTTGCAATGCTAGGTCTGGTTAAATGACGCTGGACTTGTGTAAAATGTTCATGCTTGTTCTATGCATTGAAAATAGGCCACAATTCATAGAAAAGTAAAATCATCTTCCCATGCTATCGATATAGATTAGTTAGTTTCTCAAGGGATTGTCATTGGATCACGGATCTAGAACCTGTACACCACACAAGAAGTTCATTGACATTTAGATAAATCATATTTGATCTTTGACTGTTCATTGACTGAGATTCAATGGGTAAGAATAAAAGTATATGAAACCTACTTATACTTCATCAGGAGTCTGTAATGCACCATGAAACTTCGATCTTAGGTAGTGGATCTTTCTTGAAAGTTGACATTCAGTTGTCTCTTGGCTTATACAACAATTACAGGTTGGGGAAGATGTGGTGGGTGAATTAACCAAAGCCATGGAAAGACTGAAACTCGACATGCGTGTAACAGCTTTGGTAATTCCCATGGTTCTCCTTCAAGTTTTTTCCCTTTGTTCCTTTTTCCAATGCTACTGCTCGATGTTCAGTTTTGCAATACGATTCATCTCTTGGTGAGTTTGGGGTGCAGTGAGTGTGGGTGCTAACTTTGTTCTTTCTGAGATATAGGTAAACGACACGATTGGAACATTAGCAGGAGGTAGATACCATGATAATGGCGTAATTGCTGCAGTGATTTTAGGCACTGGAACAAATGCAGCGTATGTAGAGCGTGCCCATGCTATTCCTAAGTGGCATGGGCTACTTCCTAAATCAGGAGAAATGGTTAGTGGATTGTGAGATTGTGGGATTTGTTATTCTTCTTCGATCATAATAATTTTACAATCCGAAGATGGGTGCATGAATTTATCAATGTAACAATACCTGAGACATTATATATTAATGCAGGTAATTAACATGGAATGGGGTAACTTCCGGTCCTCGCATCTGCCACTTACAGAATACGATCAAGCATTGGATACTGAGAGTTTAAACCCTGGAGAACAGGTAAAATCATTCTTAATACAACCTTCATCTCAGCATCACTTAAAGAAATGGTTTTCTGAATATGCATTGAATAATTCTCTCCATTACTACTTGCAGATTTTCGAGAAGTTGATTTCTGGTATGTACTTGGGAGAAATTGTACGCAGAGTATTGTTCAAGATGGCTGATGAAGCGGCTCTTTTTGGCGACACTGTTCCACCCAAACTGAAAATTCCATTTATATTGAGGTATACAGTATACCATCTGGACATGATATATCTGAAAAGATACATGCTATTGTCCATGATTATATTTTGCTTCTTCGTAAGTCATAATCATCTAGCCTATCTAGCCAACTTGAGCATAGTTCAATTGGTTAAGGCATAGACTTTTGACTAAGATTTCAGAGGTTTAAATCCCTCTACCCCCACATGTCGAACTCAAAAAGTCATAATCATCTAGATTGATGTAGGAGTTCAATTCTGCAGTAATGTTCCAAATCTGAAACAACAATCGTTGCTAGTTTATATATCAGCTGAGACTTAGCTGACCGATGATGGATACTGATTTCTATCTCCTGTGTGTCTGATGATGCATCTGAAACTCTCTCTTCAAACGTGAAGCTTTAGTTTCTTCTTCATAAATTGTTAAATTGTATAATGGGCTTTCACGTTTGGCTTATTTTAATGTACTTGGATTTTTCGTACAGACAGCTAGAATTCTAGGAACTACTCATACTTGCATTGGATATGGTTGGCGTCCAATTTTCTTTAGAAAAAAAATTCTTGCCTTTTCTACCTGTTAAGAGTTAACTTCACATTTGAATGGACTGTCTAAAAATATTCTGTAGTGCCATTTTAGTTTAAATCTCGAAATTCTCTTTCAACTTGCAAATGTAACTTTTAGTTGCTCCAAAAATATGCAGGACTCCTCACATGTCTGCCATGCATCATGACACGTCGCCCGACCTCAAAGTTGTTGGAAGCAAACTGAAGGATATCTTAGAGGTAAGACCACCTAGAAAATCTGTGACCTCAAAAGATCTCTTTGCTTTTAATGAGGTTTAGTTTAAGCCACAATGACTACGTACTTAAGACTCAATATTCCTCAAGTTACCTTGGGGGTGATTTTGTGAAAATATTCAAGGTGCGCAAGCTGGCCTGGACACTCACGAATATTAAAAAAAGAGAGAGATTTAGGCATTTTATTTAATAACTTTTTTGGCTGGAGGACAATGTTGAAATTAAGATATTGCCCCATGTAACATATTATCTCAGATTGTTGTATAGGTTACTCACTCTTTGCCTTTTGCTTTACTGCCAGATATCTAATACCTCCTTGAAAACAAGAAAAATCGTAGTGGAGCTCTGTGACATAGTTGCCACACGGGGTGCACGCCTATCCGCTGCCGGTATCTTAGGAATCCTGAAGAAACTGGGAAAAGATACAGTCCGGGATGGGGAGAAGCAGAAGTCTGTTGTAGCATTAGATGGAGGGTTGTATGAGCACTACACTAAATTCAGAACCACCATGGAAAGCACACTGAAGGAGTTACTCGGAGATGAGGTAGCTGGAAACATCGCCGTCGAGCATTCGAATGATGGCTCTGGCATTGGAGCTGCACTGCTCGCAGCCTCTCACTCTCAATATCTTGAGGTAGATTCTCAATATCTTGAGGTAGATGAATCCTGAGGGAAAATGGTCAAATTGCAGATAGTATATTATGGAGTGGCAGAAGCTTTAGATTTTTGTTGAATTTTCTGCTCTCCTTTGCACATTATCACTTTCTGATGCCTTAGACCTTAGCTCAAGAGTTCTCTCCCAATCCTTTATTTATGGTTATTGAGAGCATACGAAATTCAGTGAAGTTTTTGGTCGGATGAACATTTAAAAAGTAGCCAAGAGGGATGGGGAACTGATGCTCTAAGGATCATTTTTCGTGGTTGCTATGCAAATAAATAGAGCATAAGCATAAGCATTGTGGTTGTACTGCTATTGAGAATTTGGGTGTTGTAACCAAAACATCCAACTGTTTTTCCATATTATCTTTCATATAAAGGTTAGCTTCAGGGCTTCAAAGAACTGCTTTCATAACCTTAATTTGACAGAGGAAGCTTTTCCATCCTTTTCTACGCCATATTTATCAGCCTTTATCTATCCATATTTAAATTTGATTACATGGTAGTTATCATATGTTGAAGGCATATTTCTTTTATGTAACGTTTTCTTTTGACGCTGCAAAAAATAGTTTAATAGCGACAATAAGTTCAAACTGAATCTGTCTCACAAATACGTTTTAGCCATTTTTCCATTAAAAAAAAAAATCTTTTTTTTTGCCATTTTTCAGAAATATAGTGTATATGCAGCTATTTATAAGGATTTCCCAAGTTAATATGTGAGGACTGACCTTTTGTATTGAGTTAAGTAGATATCCAAGAAAAGAAAAACTAGATTGAGTAAAAGAATATAGATTGGGAGATCTAGTTTGGAAAATGTATAGTTAAACTCATCTTTTTTGCCAACTCAAGTACAACTAAAAAAAGGGCATCTTTTTTGCACTATCTACCATTTTTTCATGAACAATACTTTGGCTGCATATGATATGTACATATCCATACCTTCATGCATGTCCATACCCTATTAAAATCTTGACAATTAAGAAGCATGTCCATATCCTATTAAAATCTTGACAATTAAGAAAGAGAAATTGGAGAAAATGAGAACTTATCCTATTAAAATCTTGACAATTAAGAAAGAGAAATTGGAGAAAATGAGAACTTTTTAATTTCTCCTAGTTGTCAAGATTTTAATAGTGATGTGTAGAGAAATCCTCACATATCAATATATAGTTAAGTATTTTTCTTTCTTCATTATGAACCCAACGATGTAGGAGAGTGGAGATCAAAGTGACTGAAAATTCGAAAGAAATAGCAAGGAATTAAACGAAAAGTTCTGGTCATTTTCTTGAGAATTTCCAGTTAGTAGGAAGCCATAGCCAATCTTTATTCGCCTCATAAATCATCTGCCCACAAGCAATAGTTATAAACAAAATTCCCCAAAGAACTGAACCAAGCTTGAACAGAAACCTTTACAAGTTTCTTATTTGTAATTTGTAGTAACAACAAAATGGCCATAAAACAACCACAATGTACTCACCCTTCAAACTTATCCTAAATCCCAACAACAGAATCAAATACTCACTTAGAATCAAGGATCAGCGGCCTTTCTACCTAGACGGCGGCAGAGACGGTGGCACATCAAGAAGAACCACCGCCACCGGCAGCGGCAGATTCGAGCGAAACATTATTCAGCCGTTCCAAGGACAAAATCAGAGCCTGAGTGCCCAAATTCCCCTCCCCATGAGCCTTAAGCGACACATAGAGCTGCTGTGCCAATGCCAATCCAGGAAGAGCAAGCCCCATATTCTGACACTCCTTCAAACAGATTCCCAAATCCTTCACAAAATGATTCACAAAAAACCCAGGTTCAAAATCCCTATTCAAAATCCTACTCCCATACAAATCCAGCGACTTCGAACCTGCAGCCCCTGTTGAAATGGCGTTCAAGAACAAACCCACATCGAGCCCCGCTTTGTGAGCGTAAATCATCCCTTCCACCAGCCCCACCATCGTCGAAGCTATGGTGATCTGATTCGCCAGCTTCGCGAACTGCCCTTTCCCACTCTCCCCCATGTAATTCACCTTCCCCAACAGCGAGAATAATGGGCTCAATCGCTGGACTTGGGCTTCATCGCCGCCGGCGAAGATCGCCAGAGAGGCGTTCTTGGCGCCGCGATCGCCGCCGGAGACTGGAGCGTCGATTGCCCCACAGCCCTTGGCGGCAGCGGCGGCGGCGATTTCAGAGGCGAGTGAGGGCTCGGAAGTGGTCATGTCGACGAGGACGCCGCCTGGGCGGAGGCCGGCGAGGGCGCCGGAGGTGGGGTCGAGGAGGACGGAGCGGACGTCGGAGGGGTAGCCGACGATGGAGAAGACGACGTCGGATTGGGCGGCGACGGCGAGAGGGGAAGAGGCCAAATTGGCGCCCAAATCGAGAAGGGGTTGGGCTTTGGAGATTGTGCGATTGAAGACGGTGAGTTTGAAGCCGGCTCTGATGATGTGAGAACACATGGAGCAGCCCATGACGCCGGTGCCGATCCAGCCGACGCGGGTGGTGGAAGGGCTGACGATGTCGCCGGAAGTGGCCATGGTGCGGCGGAGGAGAGAGAGGAAGGGAAGGGATAGGGTGGGGATTAATTTGTGGGAGTGAGTGTGTAGGGATCGAAGAGAGACTTGCAGTGGCATCTCGTTTTTTTTCCTAAATTATTTGAGGATTATTTTCTCCATTTTCTTCCATTTTTGGGACAAATTAAAGAGGTTGACATTGAAGAGGTGAAAATATTCATAAAGGTATCATACTGTTGGTTTATTTAGGGTTTTAAAGTACATAATTTGGATTTCAAAGTTTTCCAATTAAACACTTTGAGGAATTATTCCTAAAATTTTACCTCCGGTATTTAACAAAAAGTTTGCAAACTTTAACCTAGCACGATGTCACATATACCAAAGATTAGACGTTTGAATCCTTTCACTCTATATATTATTGATCTTAAAAAACAAAGGAAAGAGCCAAAAGTTTCATTAGCTCATATTCCTTACTAATTTCTCTTGGACATATTGTTTACTCTACGTTAACGAAGTTCAACCTTACATCATACTATATCAACCATTTTTTTTTTGTCATTCTTTCGGTAATTCTTTCCTTGAATAATGATCACTAAAACTTGTTCTCCGATATCATTTTGACAAATGAAATGTGAAGAATGCTGCATATAAGTATGTATGAGTATATATTAGGTAAATGTATCGAAGACAAATATACCTTCATGAAAGCAAAAAACAACATGACTTAACTAACATAAAGCTTGTATCCTAAGGGGTCAGAGGTTCGATCCCCCACTCTTATATGTTGTAAATAAAACAAAATATATATATATATATATACCTCCATAAAAGGAGACCCAAAGAGAGTTTTTTTTTTTTTTTTTTTTTTTTTTTTAACAATGATGGAGATTATATGTCAAGTCTTTTGCAAGGTATATTTTGCTACCTGAAAACACTCAATGGAGTACTTTTCATGTAAGATAAGTTTGAATAACATGCCAAGTCTCTATAGCCCTTTAAGAGATAAACAACAATATCTATCTCATTGTTTAGTGGGGTTTCCAAGACATCAATGTAAGAGAGAAAAATCAGATAGTACCAATTGAACATATGAAACAAAAACAGTACATATGCATGGCGAAGCACTTAACCAAATTTAGTAGAAAATGTGAAGAATCACTGAGCAGTTAGAACAAGGATGATATTTGGAGGGAGTAAATGTGGATTGTAGGAAAAAGTCAGCATAGATATCAAATCAGTGGAGAAGGTAATAGCATTCTTTCTTCCTGGAATGTATGTAAGGAGGATAGTTAACCTCATAACCTGTGTATTTTCAACGAGATCTAATATCCACACCTTTCAAATTTTCAAATCTGTACTACTGAATCCATGGTGATAATCAGAATCTTTGGTATCTTCCAAGAGCCATGGTGAAAGACTCTCAAATGCATTAGAATATCAGTTTTCTTCTGACATAAGAGCCAGAAATGAGATTCACAAAGCAAATAAACAGAACAGAACTCTGAGATGTTTAACAACAATACCCACACTGCACCAGTCCAACATGCAATTAAAAACTAATAACATCAGAGACCCAACAAAAGTTATCGAAGCCAACTACAATCCCAGAAAATGAAGAGAATAACTCTTATATGCAGAGTAATGATACAATGCTAGTTATTAACAACATAAAATAAACCATCAGAAATCAAGAGTTACCTGTAACTTCTAAATCATCCATACACCATGACCACTCATTGAGAGAGCAATCTAAAATGTGGAAGCATTCCATAATTCAGAAGGAATTATAAAGCAGGAGCAATAACTATCATGACATGTGATAATGTAAGGTAATGAAGCCTTTATATGAAACTATTGCCTTATCTAACTAAAACGAATAAAAAGAAAGCACATGCAGGAAACATCAAAAGTATCTGCACTTGTACAGCCTCATTCATGCACACTAAACAGGTCGACAATCAAAATCCAATTCCCTTGTCTTGTTCAAGTGAAGGAAACACTTAATTCGAAGGAAATGAAAGATCATGAAGAAATGCTCAACTAAAAGAAAATGGGTCTATCCTGTTAAAATGAGTGAAGAAATCTCCAGGATGTTTGCTGCCTTTTCTTTTGTTGAGTATGCAGTGGACATCCTTTTTACTCGATACTATAAGCGGCTTTGCTCCTGACAGAATGGATTTTCCGCTTGAGCTTCTTCCTCACGTTGAAGCAGGAAAATCCTAGCCCTTCAAAGCAAGTAGCCCCCTTCGGACTCTCTCACAGGAGAAGCATAGACCTTTATATCCTTTGAGAAGACTAAGCTAAGTAAAAACGCCCGTTCCTTTGTCACCTTTGAGAAGACTAAGCTAAGTAAAATCACCCGTTCCTTTGTCATTGGGGAAGATTTATATGCAATTCTTCCAACTAAGTGTCACCTGAAACTTCAAAGCCAAGCACCTCCACCAGCAAAAGAACAAGAAAGAGAAATTGAACTTGAACTAAAGGAGCTTACCAACCAAAATCCATTGATGATCATGACTATATAAGATATGAATCAAATCCATAAAGAGAATGTATTTACAACAGCGGATAACATCAATAATAAAACCTAAACTTATAGTACAATTCAGCGTAATCTGAATGATAATTTGATAACTTCATAACAATGTCAGCCGATTGCACAATCATCACTAATTAGAAGTAACCTACAGACTATAACACACACCATACATACTAAGATTGAATTCATTGTCTTCTTATATCAAAATCTCAGCTTATTTCAAGCCTTAAAAACCCAAATAAAATTTTTTATTTGTACTCAAAATTTGGCACAGGCGGTGCATCGAAGCTCTCCAAAATCGTTGTCTCGCTTCCTCCACTCGACACTTCAGATTCCTTCTTCTTGCCACCACCAAACCAGCCTCCGTACCACGAGCCACTACCAGAATCTGAAGAAGACGAAGAAGAAGAAGAAGAAATGCTTGCCAATTCCGCTTGCGGTAGAGACAGGGGAGGAGCACGGCCGGGTAATTGGCCCGTAGGATACCCAGGCACACCTCCCATACCAGCAGGCTCCTCAATCACAACGGGCATATTCTGTTGCTGGCTGAGGACTTTGTTGAGCATAATCCCAGCTCCTTCAATCAAAGCCAACAAAACGCCGCCAAACAGCGCTGAGCGAGCTGCCGATGCAGGTCCCTGACGCATCTGGAGAAAACCGCCGGTAGCGGCGCCGGCGATTATCGAGTTCCATGGATCCTCCTTCTGGCGGACATAGACCATGGTGCAATCGAAAGCAGAGAACAAACCACCCCAAACGGCGAAGCTTCCGCCGACGCGCGGCGCATTCATACGGACAGCTTGAGAGCCGCCAATAATCCTGGATCCTTTGGGAGAGTTGTAGAGACCTTTGATGAAGTGAAAAGCTGAGCCGCCGACGGCTCCCATACCGAAAGCGCCGCCGATATCGTCGAGGATGCGATCGGGGCAAGGTTCCCTTGAAGTTTCCGGCGTTCCCATGGCGTCGATCCGATCAGTCTAGGGTTTTTCTGTCGTCTGTGTCCAGTTGCCACCGCCAAACTCAAACGTAGGTTTTTGAAGGGAGTTTATTAGCCTTGGGTTTTAACTATATATAGAACTTGATTTAATATTTTATTTTTCCCTTTTGTTTTGGGGGAAATTAATTAAAACATAATTTTTTTCTTAAAAAAAAAGAAAATAAATAAATAAACCCCAAAGTCCATACTAATTATATTATCTAAGCCATCTTCTATCTTTACTATGTGTTATTTTTTAATTCAAATTTTTAAAAAATTTAATATTGTTGATAATTTTTTTTTTTTGAAAAGAATATTGTTGATAATTTTTTTTTTACAATCCTAATCCTAATAACAATATTTTGTACTTAGTTACATTTTTTTTATTAAAATTAAAATATTGTTTATCTTCTTGAATCATCCCATTAAATTATAAATTTCTTGAAATTTTAACCAATTTTTAGAAATAGAAAACTCATTTTAAAAAATTATTTTTTGTTTTCTAAATCAGAAATTTCGATAATTACAAATTGTCAAGTCATTATTTCAAAATTATATAATTAAATTTGGGATCAATTATAAATTGACATATGTTGAGCTGCATACCTTTTCTGGATTTGTAATACTTCGAATTTTCATGTAAAATTCTTTTCCAGCCCTAAGTTAATTTTTTTTTTTTTGTTTGTATTAGAATATTGAAAGGGAAAAATATGATTTTAGCATTCAATTTTAGGATTTCACAATTAATTTGGAGAGTTATTAGGAGAAGGAAAAATGATTTGAGGAGGCTCTTTTAAATGAGTGTTTTTTTTTTTTTTTTTATTAAAAAAAATTGTATTTTTTTTATAAGGAAACCCTGTAAAATAAATACAAAAAAGAAAAAAAGAAAAAAATAAAGAAGTTTCTTTCCCCTCCAGCCGTCTCATTCTCTCGCTCGCGCCATCTCTCTCTCTCCCACTCTCATAGCCGTTTCTCTCTCTCTTTCCCTCTCTCACAGCTGGAGCCCGCCGCCGCCGCGTTTCTGCTAGCCGCGACCCAAGCCGCCGCCAGTTTTCTCTCCGTCGTCGTTAGCCTCGTCGGCGTTATACCGTAGCAGCTCCATATTCGCGGTTTGGTTCGAGCAAGGTTGAGTTCCGGTAAGTGTTTTTCGTGTCCGATTGAAGTTGAAACGAATTCTTTTTGGAGATTTAATTTAACCCACAATGTTTACAACTTCGTTCCAGCCACGCTTGCTCCTTGCCGCCGTTAAATTCGTGAAACTCACCGTTTAAGGACGCTGTCCAGCAGAAAAATTTATCAAGTTTGGGTGAGTTTCTTCTAGCTTAAGTCTCCATTAGTGTTTGTTTTGGTACTCGACAATTACCCATAACTACTTGAATCTGTTTCAGACTTGTTGGTCCCGTCCACAATTGTGTGATTTGGCCAATTAAGGATGAGCAAGAAAAATTGACCCAATTTTAGAAAATTTCATAGGTAAGAGCCGTTCTTAGAATAATCAAATACCCTTCATGAGTTTCCAATTTAATTCTAAGGTTTATTTGTGCATTTTGGTATAGATGGGAGGATTTAAAGGCGGATTTGATCATAGGATTTTTGGACAATTTATCTATACCTTTAGTTGTGCAAAAGACTTGTAGCTCTTTGATTGCTTTGGGTTTAAAGTTAAGGTAAGTGACTTTATTGTTGGACTTTTAATTTGGAGCGTAGCTTTGTTTTCCGAAAATTAATGTGATTCATGATTGGCTTGAGCATACACATGTTATGTTAAATTTTTTTAGTATGAAATTTATCATGAATGTTAATGATGATAAACTTTCCAAATTTTTGAGTTGGTGGTCTCCCGAAACTTATGCAATATGCATGAATTTAGAATGACCTTTAAGCTTCTTAAATTTTGAAAGTGTATGTGAAATTGATGTACTTTAAGAGATGCCTACAGAGGATTTAAGGAACTAGAAATTGATGTACCTGAGTCCAGATTTGTGAAATTTGTGAAATTGGCGTTCCTCCATACGCAGTACATGAAATTGATGTACCTAAGATATGCATGAAATTGATGTATATCCCAGTAGTCAAAAGAGGAAAAATTTTAGGGACCACCAATACATGATTTTATTGATTTTAGATGCATGCAAATGTGTGACCCAACCTTAAGAGTAGGGTCACTTTCGGAGTATTTTAAATACGCATTCTTGCCACAAATATTTTTCAGGTAAAGGCAAAGGCATCTTGGCAATTGATCGACCTAACTAGAACAGTCACGGTAGTCTAGAGAGCATGTTTCCTTTGTCTAAGTTTCCACATTCCAAGTTATTTTAAGTTTCTTAATTGTTTTATGCTTGAATTAAAACTTTAGAGGCCATGAAAAGTTTTGTTTAAACTTAGAGTTTCAAGACTTTGATTTTGTTTTTATTTATATTATGGGATCCCAATTATCATTTGTTTTGAGATGTTCTTTTCTCATTTTATTTTGAAATAAGAATGTTCTTTAAATTCTTGTAGGTCTCCATAGCATGCATGAGTATTGAATCCAATTAGTTTATTCTAGGAGTCAGGTTCTTACCGCACTGCCATTGCTTGATTCATCCATGGAGGATGGCGCGAAGCTGAGCATATACAAGGCCGTGAGGAATATAAAACGCAGAGATAATACTCTCTACAACGCTCTGAGGTCAATTTACGAGGATTCTATTTTCGTCGGCGAGATCTCCCAACTATGGCCGGAGCTTCCTCTTCTCGCAAATCTCCGTTGCGGCCTCTGGTATTCTCCGAAGTTTTACTCTAGTTGCTACTTCAAGTCCACTGATGGCCACAACAACAACTGGTCTTTCAATACTTCCCGCCTCAATCTTCACGTCGCACTCTTGGCTGGTACATCCTCTTTCCCCGTCTATTTTTCTTTCATTTTCCTAGCGAATAAGGTACTGGAATCATGAAAATTAAAATTGACAGGGAAAGTAGAATTTTCGGTATTCTGCTTCTTAATTTTGCCAACTTTGAATGTTCATAATGAAGACTTCTCAATGCATGTGTTTGGTGGCACGTTTGCATTTTAGAAGTGTTTTATGTGATTCACTTCTTTGTTTGATGGGTAGGACAGAAGGGAGGGTGTATTATAGTTGATTCCACTCGAAGAGGGAAGCGCTTTCCTGACAGCATGTCCAAAACAATTCCCATTTGGACTTGTGTTTTGAATCGGTCTATAAGCAAACATTTAAACAGAGTCCATGGCAGTTCTTTGGAGCTTGGGGTGAGTATTTGCTGTATTGTTTTTTTTACTTGTTATCTATCATGTGGAAGTCTATTATTCTGGCAAGTTTGAAGCTACCTACGAAATTGATAGAGACGAGTCTGTTTGATAGTTAGCAAGTAGTTCGGATTTTCAAACAATTGGTTTCTATGTCAGTTGTTTGTGTGCCATGTCTTCCTCTAGAGTGAGACAAGTAGGCAAACTCTCACATTTTATGTGTGCCTCGCTTGCAACAGGAGCCTTCCACTTCTGATGGGCTTGCTGAAAATGGAAAGGAAACTGCTGCTAATTGGGACTGTTCTTTGCATCTTCCCCTTTGGGTTTCTGGAACCGAGAAGGCTGCTATTGAGGAACGTCTTGAAGAATGGACTAAACAGTTAGATGACAGTGGAGCTGATATTGCCACACTAGCATCCATTTTGAAAAAGCCATTGCGCCCTTTGTGGATTTCACAGAGATCTGTTATTTGGTTAAACGAAGTACCAGATCACGATTCCTGGGATTTCACCCCAATTATACTTGTTTCTGCTTCGTTCTCTACTGGTTTAGTTCAACAAAGGACCACCACAGAGTTTAGCTGGAATTACATAGCTGGAGCTGGAGATGATGAAGAAAGTTGGGCAAGAGGATTGTCCCCTAATCTCTTCTGGAATCATGCACATGATCTTATGAGCTCTGGACCGGATGTCTGTAATCAGAGGGTAGCTGAAATAGTCGAAAAGGACAGAGTATATCGAGCTCTAAGGGGAAATGATGCGCCTCAGATCAGTGTTAAATCTCAGAAGTTAGGAGGTTCCTCGACTCTAGTCCCACCTACAGAGCAAATGTTATCTTTGGGTATCTCTGATGCTAAGCAAGATACTGAATCCTTTGATAGAAATTGTGCATTATCTTGGCTTGGTTCAACTAATCTTGCAGTGGGCTCATCTCAACATGGTATTTACCTCCAATTTTTCTTGTATTGAGGTTCATATAGTAGATGAATATTGGTTTTAATATCCAGAGGAATGCTTTTTCACTTCATCAATATTGGAAAAGAAAGTTCAGAAGGAAGAAAATACCATCAGCTTGTCTACTTCTTTTTCTGCTAAGGATGCCCTCTTGTCTTCCTAAATATTTTAAATGCTTGACCATATATCAAGAAATAGAATGCAATATTCAACATTTGTAAACGTGATCGACGATGGTTTTACACAAGAAAATAATTCCAAATTTATTACAAACATCATATGTGAGGTATGCCGTACCATGTTGTCTTGGTTTTACCATGGAAATATTATGAGTTCGGCAACAAATGTGGGAGTGTGTTTTCTATGGTTCAAGGATTGCATTGTTGTCTCTTGACTTCGCTCATCTGTTGATTACTTTTTATTTCTTGTGCGTGCAGCTGTGACTGTGTCTGATATTGATTGCATCTTAAATTGTGATCAAGAGTCCTTATCTGTTTGCCTTCCAATTGCTGATGCATATCTTCATCTACCTATGGTGGTGAGTATGGGAAAAATGAGAGTGACCATTCTTAGTCTGTAGTACCCATTTGACTTATTTAACGACTTCTACTTTTCAGATGTCAAAACTGGATCGCTTTTCCCTGTTGAGGAACCTTCCTTCTGCAGTAGATTTTGCAAAGTTGAACCTTAACCAAGGGAAAAGACTTCTAGTTTGCTGTAGCAATGGTGAGAACACCCTTTATTAACTACAATAAAATCACCTAGTTGAGATGAAAATCCAGATTGGGGAAAAGTGTTGGTTCTCATCTTTTGAATAGTTGTGCTAATTGCTATGTAACAGCCTTTCAAATGAGTTTCGGTTACTTGTATACTTCCAACTTTGTAACTTTGTTTAAGTTGTTCATTTAGTTTTACATTTAATGGTTTATGAAGATGTCAAGCATGGGTTGATCTAACATTCTCGAACTTCTGCTAAAAGATCTCTATCGTTTGCTTACAGGGGAAGATATCAGCATTTGCGTTTGCTTGGCGATACTGACTTCTTTATTTGACGACAAAGGTACGTTGGCTGAAAATTTTTCTTCCATACTTTCTTAAAGTACACCAATGTATACATTGTATGCACTTTTTATCTATTCATCTGCCCTTTCTCTATTAAGAGAGGTGCTATTTTATCATTTCCTTTTGGTGATCTAGATATTTTAAAATATATGGGTATTTTCCTTTGGAAAATGAGTAACTTGAGTAAAACGTGAATGGAAATTTGAATGAAGGATGTTCGATGTTCGAGTGAAGTGGAAATGGAGGATGTATATACTCAACCCCGTTGTATCAAAGTCGAACTTCCTTAATCTTTGGAGTAGAATTTGTGTCGAATTAATGTTTGTTTTTCATACTTAAGAAGAGGAAGAAAATTATGTTCAATTACAAATTTGATTTAGGTCTTTCCAAGAGAGAACAAGAGAGCAATTATCACCCTACCTATATTGGCTTACTTTAGATTATTGGGCACAAAGTGTAGAGTTTTATTTTCAATGGATTTCATTTGCACTATGATGATTTGATTTCAGAGAAGATATGTTACCTTCTCGACATGGTTGTACGACCTATAGAATAGATCCTGTTCAAGTAAGGTCATAGGAATATTTTACATTCATATATTTGATCATTAGTAACTGTTAAATCACACCAGGAACTTTTGATTGCGGGAAATCTTTCAACAAGACGAGCATAACGAAATTGGAAATGAGGAGACGACTCGTGTACATCTGTAAATTTGCAACAAATGCAAGGCCTTCAAGAGGAAATTTGAGGCAGGTTTTCAATTTTCTAAGTGGGGGAAGAACAGATCCTCTGTCAAGATCACCCTAAAACGATCGCATTGCTGCTGTTGAAAGAGAAGCTCCTTCAATTCAACACAACTTTACAGGTTTTTCTTTTTATTTATTATTATTGTTTTTCCTTCCCCATCTTCTGCCTTTTGGACTGTCGATCAGGCCAAGATCTGATTGGTGGAAGTGCTTAATTTTCAAAAACCGAAAATAAAAAATCAAATGATTATCAAACTAAGTCTCATTTATTTCAGTTAGATAAATTGCTCACAATGTAACAACTTCGATATTAAATAAGAAGCAACGATGAGCAAAACACAATGTTAGAGATTCACTTATATCAAGTTAGAAATTGTCTTGTACTTTTTACTCTTTGTAACCCGACCGAACCATGATAACCTTACGTTTTCGTATAATTTTCTCAATCTCTTCCATGTTCAAGGTTAGTGTTTTTAGTGTAGCCCAATTTTTGGTCTGTAATTTTTAAGTAAAAAGGAGCAGTACAAGGAAAACAAGAAAATATTATATTGACTTATTGGAAAATGGTCATGCATCTAATTCATATGTAGCATTTCCTTTTTCCGAAATGTGTATAGTAATTTAACCTCTCGAATGTATTCTTCACTTGGGACGAACAGCACTCTCAGAAGGCCCAGCCTGTCGCATCATCTGATTATGTAATAAGATCGTAAGAATAATATACAACTGGTTAAGACATTATAATTATCAACTAAAAGGTTAGAGATTTGAATTCTTATCTCGACATTTTGAACTAAAAAAAAAAATGCTATAGAACAGAGAGAGACCTGGAAGTAAGGCTCAAGTTTACTTCGTAAAATGGAATGTTCATGTTTTACTCGAACAAAAGCTGTCTTAATCCTATCATCATATGAGAATATGTTAGGACAAATATAA
Organism: Luffa aegyptiaca; assembly: GCA_017139565.1. Taxonomy (NCBI): domain Eukaryota; kingdom Viridiplantae; phylum Streptophyta; class Magnoliopsida; order Cucurbitales; family Cucurbitaceae; genus Luffa; species Luffa aegyptiaca. The sequence continues at coordinate 49,168,424 of CM029402.1, read as the reverse complement.
GGTTTCTTGGAGTAAGAAAATTGACAAATTTTCTCTTCAATTTATAGTACTTGCAAATGTGAAGATGGAGATGTGAACTTTCGATTTTTAAGGAAGGTTTATTGATATCCAAACTATTGTATATTTAACATTTATTTTACTTAAAACAGGTAAAAACTAAAGTCGAATTGAGGAAAAAAATGAAGGGTTAAAATGTAATATCACCCGTCCACGTCGTCCTCTCTACAGGATTGAATTACACGATCCATTTCCTCGCACACTTTAATGGCACCAATACTACATGAATTAACAACAATAGTTAATGAGGTAAATCATAATTGAAAAACAAAAGGGAAAAATGAAGCAAGACTAAGACCCTACATTCCTAGACTATTTTAAATCTCATTCAATATTACATCTTCAAAAATCTTGGCCAAGGAACAGAGATATCATCAATCTCCACTTACAATGAGGATCAACCTCAAAAGAGACCATTGCCAAAGTAACAACTCTTTGTATTAAAAGAAAAGGAAAAAAAAAAGTAAAAAGGTACATAAAAGGGAGGAAAAACAATCTTCTATATGAAGGGTTAAAAAGCCAAAAAGAGTATAGCTCAACTGGCATAAAGGTTGTATCTTCGATAAGAGGTCAAAGGTTTAAATCCCCTGTTTCAAATGTTGTAAAAAAAAACGAATTGTTAAAAACCTGGCACTGGCTCCCTTGAGCTTATAAATTGCCCTTTCCACTACATTGTGATTGCTTGAAGGTGCCTTCCTGTGAGAAAGAAAGCTGATATTAGGATTCTTATAATTATGACAATAGGCATTATTGTTCCTATTTATGAACATGGACAAATTATCCTCTTAAATTTTCATAATTAAAAAATAAAAGTAAATAGCCAAAAAGAAAATCCTTATTATATATATATATATATATATATATATATATATATATATATATATATATATATATATATTGGGCTTACAGTGCATTTTCTAGAGCAACTATACACTCAGTTGATTGCCTGAAATACGTAGTGAGAAGCTTCTCCAGAAATGTTGGATCATCATCTCCTAATATTTCAGCTTGGACGAAGTATTCCCCCAAAATTCCCTACAAATTTTTTTTTTAAAAAAAAAATTGTTTCATGTAATCAGAATTCCGTCAATAAGAGTATAACTCAACTGACATAAAATTATATTAATAAAAGTTTGTGGTTCGAATCCTTAAACCCAATATATATTGTCAAAAAAAATCAAATATGGAAGCAGTTTTTTTTTTTCAAGGGCACGTGGCCACGTGGAAGAGAGGAAAGACTTGTAGCTTTGAATTCTAAAACAAATTGCCTTATAAAAGAAAGAGAAAACAACAGTTACTTGCACACTAAAACATGCTTTGACTTTTCTTGAGTTCAACATATTAATGTGTCAATCGGAACATAATTCAGTCGATAAGACACCTATTATCATCATAAAAGTCGATGGTTCAATTTATCACCCTCACAATTGTTGAACTCAAGAAAAAGAAAAAAAAAATCATTGATATGAATGGATCTTTAAAATTCTTAAAGGATTTTGCATCATTTTTGCTTTAAAATGTCTATCATAAACTAAGATTCATCTCGAATAAATATATTTTTAAAGTTCACAAGCAATGAAAGTTAGGGTTCGTTTGGAATATCTTTTAGTTTAAGTGTTTTTTAGGAACACATTTTTTTTAAAAAAAAAATTGTATAAAATTTGTTTAGAATTTAAACACACTCATATGTTTGATTACGGGTCCGTTTGGAATACCTTTTAGTCTAAGTGTTTTTTAGGAATGCATTTTTTTAAAAAATTGTATAAAAATTGTTTAGAATTTAAACACTCATATTTTTTATTATGGGTCCGTTTGGAATACATTTTAATTTAAATGTTTTTCAAGAATTCATTTTTAAAAGAACATTTTGTATAAAAATTGTTTAAAATTTAAACACTCATATGTTTGGTTAGATTTCTGTTTTTATACACAAGTTATTGTATACTTAAAAACTCTTTTTTAAAAAGTTGGTTTCAAGTGTTTCTCTAATAAGTCATTTTTAGTGGTTGTCGTAATTAGAAATTTTTCAAAATGATTTTTTTTTTCAAAATTAAACACTTGGAAAGTTAAACCAAACAAACCCTACATTTCCTCACAAGTATTTTTATACATAAGTTATTATATACTTAAAAACTCCTTTTGAAAAAGCTTTAAAGTGTTTTTCTCAAAACGGTTTATCTCTCAATCTCATTTTTTAATAAGTCATTTTTAACGGTTGTCAAACACTAGATTTTTTTTTAAATGATTTTTTTTTTCAAAATTAAACACTTGAAAAGTTAAACCAAACATAACCTTAAGTTAAACAAAATGTTAATACAGAAGGGTCTAAATTGACAAAAATACTCAAACACTACACTAAAACATATATTTAGTCATTCTTCTTATATATAGATGTGTGTGTTTGGTAGCATTTTCTTTTCTTGTTATTATTCTCATATGTTTAGTAGCATTCTTGTTATAAAAATAAACATTTAAAAGTATTATGTTTATTTATTTTTTTAATATTTATTAAGTAAAAAAAATACTTTTATTTATTTTATAAAAAAAAAAACCTATTAAAAAAAAAAAAAAAAAAAAAAAAAAAAAAAAAAAAAGACTACTGTTGTTTCTAAAATTCATTTACTATCATGAAAATGTTTATTTAAAACAAAGTATAGTTTTACCACAAGTTTGCATTCCTCATTCCTCATAAATAAAAAACAAGAAACGAAAGAAATAAGAATACGGTAATAACATGTCCACCTTCCTCGTATGTACTTGAATATAATCTTGGTTGATATACGAGAAGAAAACTGACAAAAGCTTATTACCCTACTAATACAAAATTCAAGAAAACCTTATAACGACGAGTGGAAAATCCGACGAGTTATCTAGACGAAATATTTAAAAATCAAGATAATATCCATGCATCAAAAGAAAACCCAACAATTAGAATTTAAATAACAAAGAAAAAAAAGGCCAACCTCATCGAAGAATGATTGTCTCATAGTGGCAATCTGTTGATGCAACGAAGTCTTCTCCATAGCACAAAAGAAATAAAAAATAAAAAATAAAAACTCTCATACTCAAATCCAAGAGATAAAATGGCAATATATAACCCAAGAAAATAAATAAAGAGGAAAAAAAATAATCTCTTATTATTATTATTATTTTTTAAAAAAACGGTTACAATATTTGAAAAAAAGAAAGAGTAAAGATATTTCTGAAAGAGTGACAAGTTGCAGGCATGCAGTTCCATAAAATTAAAATTATTAATAAGAATTTACAGAAGAAATGGTGAATGGAATTATTTGTAAATTCTGTTCATCTTTCTGTGAGATTAAATTTTTTTGCAGAAAAATATCACAGCTTTATGTGATCTTCCCAGATCTTGTAATAAATGAACCCAGATTTTTTTTTTTTCCAGTTTCATTTATAAACAAGCATGTTGAATTGACAAATGAGGATCTAGAGATTTATGGCAAGTTATTAATGTAAGTAGATTTTCTTTGAATGAATTATTTTCGCGCCATTGCCTAGTACTTCCACTGCTATTTGATTATATTATGGTGGTTGATGGTTAAATTTGGACAGGAGGAATTCACCTTCACGTGTTACCAATGGTAAATTTGTTTGAGAGGGAGGGAAGACGTGACCTGCAAGACAGAAGAAACCTGCACACCGGTGTGGTGCTTGCCACACTGTCTCCAATGCTTAAGTCAAAAAGCTGAAGAAAGAGAGCAAGAGGAGGGGTAAAGTTCAAAGTGTAAAGTTTGGGATCCTTTCTTCACTTACGAAGAAGGGTTTAAATATCTTTTCCTGCCTTAGGGTTTCTAGGCTTGCAGAGGTGATTCGAGCTGAACCAGGTGGAATAGGGGCGTATAGGGGCACTGGGACCAAACGAAGGCGGAAGGACTCGGCTCGTGCAAGCTGGCCGAGCAGGGGGTTGGGCCAAGGCCTGATGCCTCCGACCCAGGTCCGACCCTCTGGCCTGTTTCTCCTATGGGGTCCATTTTCTAGTCCTGTTTTCGGACTTGTGCCGTGTTGCCTACGGCTCCATGAATTCCGGAGTAGTCAGAATTACCGATAACAATGGTATTTTAAAAGAACAAGTGATCATTGCTCAACAGTAAAACCATTTCTCTCGAATTTCAAATCACAAGATTTAAAATCATTTCTTGAACTTTCTTGATTGCAAATGGATTTTTTAGTTTTAAAAAATTGGAGAGATGAAGATATGTTTTAGAGAGAGAAAAATGTATGAAGATATTAAAATAAAAAATTTAGAGATATAGATATAAATATGTTAGAGAAATATATAAAGATAAGTGACAAAAATAGGGTGTTGTTGTAAGAAAAAATTTAGGGAGATTTTTTTAAAAGTAAAGTTAGAGAGAGAAAATTTGTATTTGATTTTTAGAGAGAGAAATTGGAAAGGTATGTTTAGAAGAGAGAGAAATGAATGTCAAATAAAGATAAATATTTTAGAGAGAAAAAAAGTTTTGTAGAGATGAAAATTTTAGAGAGAAAAATGAAAAGGAAATAAAAAATTATATCGTGAATGGTGATGAAAATTTTATAGAGATCAAAGAGAAATTTGGTAGAGAGAAATTTAGAGTGAAAAAAGTTTTAAAAGAAATATATCAAAGTGGAAAAAATGAGGATTTGAAGAAAATTGAGTTTTTAAAAAGCATAATTCTCTCTTTTTTTTTTAATTGCTTTTTTAAATTTGGTTATAATTTTAAATATGTTTTTAGAAAACATAATTCATTATCAAGCAACACTGATTTTTCAAAATGAAAAACACAAAACAGAAAACGAAATGATTATTAGATATAATGGTTCGTAGATTTTAAATTTTTTTTAAAAAAAAAAAAAATTAAGAATTCACATATATTTTAAGAAAAAAGATAAACACGCCCCACACACATATGTAAACATATTAAAGAAATGGTAAGAAAGCAAGTTTATTCTAAAAATGGTCAAAATGGTAACTAAAAATTTACCCATAAAAGTGGCAAAAAAAGGATTGAAGTGTATTCACAATAAGAAACTAATGAAATTTTTTAAAACAATAGTAATAAAAAAAAAAAAAGGAGTTCTATTATTATTTTTCATTAAAGATTTGCAGCTAGGAGAATTAAAACTAAGGTTTATGAAAATTTAAGAAATTATATATAATGGTTATTTTTTAAAAAAAAAATATAGATTAAATTGTAAATGTTGTTTTCTAGTACAATTATATGTTATGTATATTTAGGTAAAGTATATTTTTATAACATAGATATGATTAATCTTTTTTTTAGTTTTTTTATTAGAACATTCAAAGTAGTGGGGCAATATGGGTTTCAAAAAAAAAAGAAAGTTACAAAAATTGGTGGCAATATGACTAATAATGCATAAAAAATTATTAAACTGTATTATTTGAAACGCAATGCATAACAAAAGTTTATTAAATTGTAATGTTTGAAATATACATAAATAAAATATTAAAAAGAATGTTCAAATATAAGATAAGAACAAAAAGGAAAAAAAAAAAAAAAAAAGTCAAAATCTAATGTAACCTAACTTAGCAAGTAAGATACGTACCAATGAGACGATTATCAATCCAAAGGTCAATTGTTCAATCTCAACTCCATAAAAGTGAAAATCTCTCATGCTACTTGCATGGGCTACTAATGCGAAAGCTTGAGACTCCAAAAATAGGCTATATTATATATTTTTTTAAAAAATACTCCTAAACTATGAGTCTCGTTTCAAAAATACTCCTGAACTTTAAAATATTTTTAAAAAAATACTCATGACCTTTAAAAAATGTCAAAAAAAAAAATGCTCTCACTATTGGCAAACCAAACAAAAGACTGACGTGAGTTAAATGTTGTATGACATAAGTCAATATGAGCATAATATAGCTCAACTGGTATAAGGCTTGTACTAAAATGATCGAGAGGTATGTGGTTCGAATCATTCTCATCTTATATTTATCGATGGTGTGAGTATTTTTGTAAAGATTTTTAATGGTCAAAAGTACTTTCTACTCAAAATAATAATAATAATAATAATAATAAAAGGTCACGATACCCATAGTTTGAGGGTTTTTTTTTTTTTTTTAATCCGTCCAAATACAATAGGAAAGGCCCCAAATATTAAAACATATGTGTTCAAATCTTTTGCTTAATTCTTGTAATTAGTAGTTTAAATCAAGTTTGAAGACCAAATTGGTTCAAAGGTTGAATTTTTCTCCAAGTTTTAAATATAAAATTTGTATTTCATCTGTTAGATTCAATAGTTTCCCTTCTTAATTCTTTAACATTGACATGATATATTCATTAGATATATTTTTGTTGAGTTGCCATAATGTAACAAACAATTGGATAAATTATGGTAGAAATTAAATAACATTTCTAATTGAATTCTTTTAGTCCTAATTTTACCAATTCATCCACTATCATATCATACCAATTCAACAAAAAATTATTCAATGAAACATATCATGTTAAGGTTTGATTATTGATAATTTTGTTAACAAACTTAGACTAAGAGAAAATATATTCAAAGTCTATGGTAATAATGGTTGTAATTAATTTTTGGGAAAACATCAATTTTAACTTTGAACTTGGCAAAGAATATCAATTTTCACCCTAAATTTTCAATTTCATAAACTTACACACATTAACTAAACTTAGATAATTGTTGCAATTTTTTCCTTTAAACTTTAAAGGTGTTATGATATTTATACTTTAGGGTAGATTTTTCTTCAAGAAATTGTTCAAAAAATTATTCTCATGTATGTCCAACAAATTATGGAACTTATATCTCACATGCAACTTATAGAATTTAGACAAAAATGATATTAGAGTTGTTGTTTTTTTTTTTTTTTTTTTTAATTATTGAAATTGGTAAGTTTTAGTAGAGTTATTTAATAGTCGATTTTGTGCTTTGATCAAATTAAATTTTGTGCAAAACTTTATTTTCTTTAAATTATTGGGTTTTTGGAGTTTTTAACATTATTATTTGTTAAAATTAGTGGGTGCATTAGTAAATTTTGAATATAGAGAGTAAAAAATGTAACACTTATCTAAGTTAATAGTCAAAATTGATGAAATTGAAAGTTTATGGTGAAAATTGAAACAACTTACGAAATTTATGGGTAAACATTAATTTTTTTTCCTTAATTTTTTTAAGTTTAAGAATTAATAGATATAATATTAAATTATAAAGACTAAATTTACGTAACATTTTCTTAAAACTTAAAATTGCTTAAATAAAACTCTTTAAACTCTAAGATTAAATTGGAAAGAAACCGATGAGTAATAATCTTGGAGAGTTTCTAATCTCTTAGCATCATGAGCAACTTTTGTTCCATCAATCCATTTTTCATTTTTGTCGAAACGAGCCTAGTTCAATGGTAATTGACCTGCAGTCTCGATTAAAAGGTTAGAGGTTCGAATCTCTCCTCTAAAACTCAAAAATTTAAAATAATGAGCATCTATGGTTGACAGTTTAAATTGAATAGATAAAAGACAATCAAGGAAATATTCTTTAGAAATGTATAAATAATTTAACTAAGTCTAATGATAGGCTCATAGCATTATCCAATAATTCAAGTCCAACCATTTTTTTAATCAGGAAAATAAAATCGAATGACAAAATCAAAAGCAATATTATTAAAACTTTTTCTGTTACAATTGTCTAGTCTCTACGATGTCTCTTTTCTTTTCTTTTTTTTTTTTTGAAAAAAAAAGAATATTAGATTAGCATTATGAAGGAATAGATTCAATCTATAGTCTATAAAATTTGAATTAATATCTCACTATTTATAATAAAAAAGTATTAGTTCATGCTATGTTTTGACAAAGTAATTATGTGTCCACACTATTTTTAAGGTCTATTGATATATTTTAAGGAAAAAAAATCAATTTATATTTAACTTTGAAGGTTGGATTACTTAAAACCTTTCAATTAATAATTATATTAATTAAAATCTTAAACTTTCATAAACAAATCAATTTAAACCCTCCATTAGGATTCCATCTTAAAATTGTTAATATATATAAAAAAAAAAATTTGGCTGCCAATATGTAGGGGATCTCCCTACATACCACCATTAAAATGTTGACAATTAGGAGAGACAAAAAAAATTCTCATTTTTTCCCTTCCTCTTTCTTGGTTGTCAAGATTTTAATGGGGTATATAGGGAGATCCTCTACCGGTATGCAGTCAAGTTTTGTTCATATATATATAAGGTTCACACCTGTATGAACTCCTCCACCGGTAAGGATTCATGTAATATTACAAAGAAATGCTTGGATCAAATTGATAATTAACAACTTTTCATTAATATGAGTAGTTTTTTTTGTCTTCTCGTCTACATTTATTTCTCTCTACTTTATTAGGAAGAAATTATGTGATAATTTTCTTTTGCTATACTTCAGTAGAATTTTGAGAGAATGATAAATCACTAAACGATGATCTAAATCAATTCTTTAAAATCTAGAGTTTAATTGATACAATAATTATTAGTTTAGAATTTTAATTGATACAACTCTAAAGTTTAAGGGTATATGTTGATTTTTTTTCTCTATTTTTTATTTATGATAGTTGAATATTTTAAGAGGATTGATGATAGTAAATTATTTTTCTTAGGTTGTCATATAATTAATTAATTGATTAATTATATTCTATGAGTGTATGGTGATGAACCACTTGAACTATGTTAAATATTACTATATATATATGCACATGGCAAAATTTTCAACATAACATGAATGTTTGTGCAATAATGCAAGAAATGGAAATCAAAGCAAAATACAGGTGAGTTGGATTTAGGCAAATTAATGTGGTGACAAATTCTAGAGTTGACCTTGAAGGCAACTTGAAAGTTGCAATGCAAGTTGAATTACCAATGAAAAGATTAAAAGTATTTCCTTTTCAAAAAAAAAAAAAAAAAAAAGATTAAAAGTATTTTTTTGTCATTATCCCTCCACATTTTCCCAAGAATTATCTTCATTTTTTTTTATATTGAAAATTATAGTATCAAAATTTTGGTATATAATTGATAATTGCAATTGTTTTTAATAGTTGTATTTACATCAACTACATTCTTTATTTCTTTAAGAGGAAGGAAGAGAAAATGAACCTTTGGAATCTAGCTTGAAACTTTAAAATAAAGTTTCCTATGTAAAGAATTTTATATTTTTTTAAAAAAATTTTTTTTTTTACTCAATCAAGTTATTTGTTTTGAAAATGTTAATTATAGTGATTTTTTTTTTGTTGACATACAAAAACTTATATCATTTTTTTTAAGAATAGTTAAAGCATATCATTAAACCGTATTAGAATAAGAATTGAATTTATGTTCCTCCGAAGATTGTTTCAATCTTTTTTTTTTTTTTTTGACTTTAGATTGTTTCAAATTTTCACCTCATATATTGTTAAATTTAAATTAAAATAAAAATAATAAAACTAAATTTACCAATTAGGAAGTATAATAATTTTTTTGAATTAATACCTTTAAATCCCTATATGGTGTATTATAATTTTTTTTTTTTAGTTCAACAACATATGGGGTAGGGAGATTCGAACCTCTGACCCCTCTTGGTCGAGGATACATGCAATTACCATTGAGTTATGCCTGTTTTGGCTGGTTTATTATAATTAGTTGTATTCAAATGATATTTTTTTATTATGTGTATGTAGAATATATTTTTTTTATTTTTCAAATTGATACCTTAAACCCTATATGGTTTATTATAATTAGTTGTTGATATATTCAAATGATGTGTATATAGACTATAATTTTTATTATTTTTCGAATTAATACCTTTAAACCCTATATTTTTTCTTTTTTTTAGAAAAACCTTTAAACTCTATATGGTTTTTATTATAATTAATTGTTGATATACTCAAATGAGGTGTATAGATTATAATTTTTATTATATGTATAGTTGAACAAAGTGAATTGAATGAGCAAGCAAGTTGCATAATGTTAACTCTTTTTCATCCAACGTCCCACTTTATTAAAAAGGACTTGCCCACTCTACAAAGGACAAAGGAAATTGTCCCACTTACAAATTCAACCTATTTATTTTTATTAAACATATTATAAATAAATCAGTAAAAAGTGACCCCTAAAAAGTACATATTTATTTATTTTTCTTTATTTATTGCAATGTTTTGGCCATGCACTTTCTAAATTGATTCTGATAATGTAACATACTTTATTTGAATTCAATACTCGATGATCATTTGATATTATATGTAAAACTATATGATTCAACAGAATAAACTACCAGATAAAATAAACTCGAATTGGGGAAAAAATGGATTTCAAATATTCACCTTGCTCGTCCCATAAAAAAAAAAAAAAAAAAAAAAAAACCTACCTTTATGTAAGGTTGGAAAAAGTTATAAAATGTGTTCATCACGATCTATCTTTAATAATAGTTAAATGCAGGTTCAATTACAAGATTAGTCCCTGAACTTTTAGGGTTGTGTCAATTTGGTCCCTAAATTTTAAAAAGTTTCAAATAGGTCCCTGAACTTTAAAAAAATTTATGTCCAATAGATCATTGAACATTAAAAAGTATCCAATAAGTTCTTAAACTTTCATTTTTGTGTCTAATAGACTCCTCAACTTTCAATTTGTGTCTAAGAAGTCCTTGACCTATTTGACATTTTTTAAAATTCATAAGATTGCTAGATGCAAAAATTGGAAGTTTGGGGTTTGAATAGACATAAAATCCAATTTTATATCTAGTAGATTGATTAATTTTTTAAAATCTCGAATATGTCAGAGAATATCTATTAAACACAAAATTGAAAGTTTGAATATATATTAGATTCAGGGACCTATTAGATACAAAATTGAAAGTTCAACAAGCTAGACCTATTAGACACCTTTTAAAATTCAGGAACTAACACTACAAGAAAACAAGACTATTGCAGCAGTTTTATCAAGCTATCGCAACGGATAATTGACACAACTTTGTAAGTTTAGGGACTAAACTTGTAATTTAACCTTAAATGTATATTAAAAAAATCTATATACTTCGAAATAACTATTACCAATATTTACCATACCTATATTCTATATAGGTTTGGTAATATTCTCTTATACATCAAACTAAACATAAAATTATCAGTCACATTAATTATTCCAATCTCATCCAATAATTTTCCGTGACGTTGTGTCAAATCATCGCTCTCCAATTTAATTTGTATGTCTTGTGCTTTAAATGTTAACGATAACGACTTATTACTATCCTAATTTAATTAAAAATAAAAGTCAAAGTTGGGTTCCCTTTCTATTTATATATATATATAACTCATATTGCAGCTAAGCAAGATATTGCAAATCTCTCTTTCTCTCTTGCTGCTAATTGTTTACTTCTCCATGGCCGCTGCCTTGCCTGAAACAACAACATCAGCTTCTGCAGCGAGCTACATCATGGACATCGAGTCGATGTTCGACCTCGACACGGTCCTCACCGGAGCCGATGACTTCTACTACGATAAGACCGTCACACCGCCGCCATCGGTGGTGGTTACCGACTTGCCGACGGTGGCAGCTGACGACGTATGTGCGGTTTGCATGGAGGATTTCCGGCCGGACGAAGGTGGTAAAATGATCCCCTGCGGCCACGTGTACCATCAAACTTGTCTATCCTCATGGCTCTCCGTCGGCGACTTTTGCCCTCTCTGCCGCCGCCATGTCTCCTCCGGCGACAAGACGGAGGCGCCGAAGACCGTACAAGTTTAGTTTCTTTTCTGTTTGGTATAATTTTGATTTTGAAGCTTGAGTTTTATTGACACCGGATTTATATGGCTAGGATTTTTAAGCTGTCAAATGTACGTGAGAATTCAAATCTTGTATTTTTGATGGGTAACAAGAGTATGACTCAACCGTAAAGTTTATATCCTAACCAAGAGGTTGGAGGCTCAATCCCTCATCCCTACGTGTTGTAAATAAAAAACAAATGATTATTGAGAACATATAAATTATAAATTTATATATATAGTCACATTGGGACAGTTATCTTATTTCATTCGCCAGCTTAGTGATAATTCTCTTTTGTTCAAGTTTTTTTTTCCTTCTTCGTTTAATTACAAGATTAGTTTCTGAATTTTCAAGGTTGTATCAATTTGGTCCCTGAACTTTCAATTTCGTATCCAATAAGTCCCTGAATTTTTTAAAGTATCAAATTGGTTCTTAAACTTTTGCTTTTGTGCCCAATAGGTCCCTCAACTTTCAATTTTGTATCTAATAAGTCCTAGATCTATTTGCCATTTTTTAAAATTCACAAGCTTAATAGATACACAATTGAAAGTTTACGGTCTCAATGGACATAAAATTCAATTTTATATCTAGTACCTAGATTGATTACTTTTTAAGAATTTTGAATATGACAGAGACTTATTAGACACGAAATTGAAAGTTCAAAGACATATTAGATATTTTTAAGGTTTAGAGACATATTAGATACAAAATCGAAAGTTTAGAAACTTATTAGACACCTTTTAAATTAAAGTTAGGGACCAAATTGATACAACCCTACAAGTTCAGGTACTAAACTTGTAATTTAATCTCTTTTTTTTATGTTTCTATTTATTTTTTAAGAATTTTTAAATAATGTTTATTCAAAAAGTTTTCTTCCATACTAATTCGAGGGATTAATCTTATCAATCCATTGATTACATTAATGAATAGGGGACCTACACAAGAATGGTTCATAATTAAAGTGGGCTAAAAATCAAATTCTTACAACTAAAATGACACAATATACCCTAGAAGAAATCAAACGACAAGTTCGTAAAACTCATTCATTTACACCATTATTAAATGCAAATTACACAAATAATTCAAACTTTCTCATTTATGGTTCAAATTTCATAAATTGAGATTTATTAAAATTATGAGTCAGATATTTCGATTTTAATTGAAATTGATCACTACTCGTTGTCGATTTATTTAAAAGTTATTTACAATAAAAATTCAAGGATTAAATAAAATTTCAATTCATTAATTTCATTAAGAACAAAACTTGGTTGCATACCGGTAGGTAGGGATCTCCCCATTAAAATCTTGACAACTAAGAAAGAGGAAGGGAAAAAATGAGAAAAAAAAATTGTCTCTCCTAGTTGTCAACATTTTAATGGTGGTGTTATAGGTAATTTCGGACCACTCCGGGTACAAGGAGCTGACGAGGACAATCGGACAGAAATAGGGCTGAGAGATGGACCCCAGAGGCGAAACCGACAAATGGGACGGGTCAAGACCGAAGGGGTCGGGCACTTGCCCGACCCCCCTACTCGGCCTTAGCCCAAGGCCGAGGCCGAGGCCGAGTCCCACCGACTCCGCTCGGTCCCTGCAGCCTCCAGCTGCCCTGGTTCCGTCTGGTTCGTCCTGAAACACCTCCGAATTCCTGAAAACCCTAGGAGCATGAGCAGATATTTATACCCCTCTTCGCCACTGAAGAAGGGGACCCGAACTCTCGACTCTCTCCTCTTACTCTCTTGCTCTCCTCCTCCGTTTTCTGACTTAAGCATCGAAGGCGGTGTGGCTAGCACCACACCGGTGTGTAGGTTTTCAGTTTTGCAGGCCACGTCTTCCCCCGCTCTCAAACAAATTCACTGTAGATTATCACGTGGAGCGAAGGTAATTTACCTAGCGAAATTTGATCATCAACAGGTGGTATGTATGGAGATCCCTACATAATGGTATGCAGCTAAATTTTTTCCTTTCAATAATGAATATGGGACCTACACAAAGAATTATTATTTTATTATTTTTTAAGAAAGGAAAACAATGATTAATTAAAGTGGGCTAAAAAAAATCAAATTTTGCGACCCAAAAGTCGGGAAAAAAAATCAACCACAAGATTTGTTTCTTCTACAAATTACAAAGAATTCTATGAGGGAAAAAAAAGCATTTATAATTGCAAATTTTATATTAATGTCAAAGAAAGCTTAGCAAGTTATGAATTATGATAGAGTCTTTGGGATTGAAGATTTGATTTTCCATATTCTACCATAGTTTTTGGGTTTGAATATTCATTTTCCTTTTTTCTTTTTCTTTTTTTTTAATGCCAAAAAAGCTTTTTCAAATTATTGAAGAAATCCGACATGTGGAAATCTAACTTGGCAAGGTCGGTAAAGTTGTGTATTGCTTGGTCAAACCCAAGTCGTTGTCAGTAATCAAACAATAATAACGGTTTTAAAATAAAATAAGAATTTTCAAAAAAAAAAAAAAAAAACGACACTAGGGTTATTGAATTTGGTTAGAAATTATTCGTAAATGAAATTCAAATTATTTTATATGACAGAAATGATCGTTTACTAAATTTATTCTTTAAAACAAAACTTTTTAAATGAAGGGTTGAGTTGAATTCTATTTGTTTAGGCCCCGTTTGATAATCATTTGGTTTTTGGTTTTTGGTTTTTGAAAATTATGCTTACAAACACTATTTCTACTTTAAATTTCTTTGTTTCTTTATCTACCATCTTCCCATGTTTTCAAAAACCAAGCCAATTTTTGAAAACTAAAAAAAGTAGTTTTCAAAAATTTGTTTTTGTTTTTAGAATTTGGCTAGGAATTCATATGTACTCTTAACAAATATGAAAGTCATGGTAAGTAAATTTGGAGAAAACAAGTATAATTTTCAAAAACCAAAAACCAAAAACCAAATGGTTATCAAACGGGGCCTTAATGTTTGATAAAATTCCATGTGATTTTCTTTGAAGAAAAGCATTCCTAATTTAGGTTAATTAAATTAATTATTCCTCTTGAGTTATAAGATTTTGTCCTTATATTTTGAGCACTATATCTCTGTTTATGTCTTAAAAGATTAAAATAAACAAATAAATAAATTGAATTGCATCCTTAAGTTTTGAATTAGGTTTTTATTAAATATTTTTTTGTTAGCATTGTTAATAGAATACTAATCTAATAAATTTTGGTTGCTGTTCTATTAACAATGATATGTTTATTACAAAAAAATTATATTAATATTTGTTGAAACGACTTCCATGATTAAAGTGATATTTATATAACTTTCGAATAATACAACAAGTTTGTACTTTTTGCAAAAAAAAAAAAAAAAAAAATACAACAAGTTTGTACATCGAATAATCAAAGAATACATAATATAAAGTCCTCAGGTAATGTATATAAAGTATCATTAGATAAGGGATTATTCTTTTATCAAGGTAAGAACTTTTAGATAAATAGATAGTAAAAGTTGTTGATGATCAAATTTCGCTAGGTAAATTATCTTCGCTCCACGTGATAATCGACAGTGAATTTGTTTGAGAGCAGGGGAAGACGTGGCATGCAAAAGAGTAAACCTGCACACCGGTGTGGTGCTAGCCACACCGCCTCCGATGCTTAAGTCAGAAAACGGAAGAGGAGAGCAAGAAAGTAAGAGGAGAAAGTCGAGAATTCGGGTCCCCTTCTTCAGTGGCGAAGAGGGGTATAAATACCTGTTCATGCTCCTAGGGTTTTTAGGAATTCGGAGGCGTTTCGGGACAAACCAGGCGGAATCGAGGCGGCCAGAGGCAGGAGGGACCGAGCGGAGGCAAACGGACTCGGCCTGCGCAAGCGGGCCAAGTGGTCGGCCTCGGCCCAAGGCCGAGGCCGACCGTACGGGTCGGGCCACGTTGGTCCGGTCTTCCTCTAGGTCGGCTCCTGGTCTTATCTCCGCCCGGTTGTCCTCGCCAGCTCCTTGTACATCATGGTGGTCCAAAATTACCTATAACAAAAGTTACTCAACAAACGTGCATGAACGATAAGTTTTAACGACACACTTGATTTCATCACTAAAACATAAGAAGACAATATGATATTAGCATTGTTTTGTGCGACGAAATTTAACTCGTGGACCACTAAACTTTTAGCAAATTTTTTTGAATTCTTGTGATGTTCTTTGTGCATCGTTAAAAGTGATTTTTCTCTGTAATGTAGGGTGCGTTTGGTTTAACTTTTCAAGTGTTTAATTTTGAAAAAAAAAAATCATTTTGGAAAAATTTCTAGTGTTTGGCAACAACTAAAAATGACTTATTAGAAAATGAGATTGATAAATAAACCATTTTGAGAGAAACACTTGAAACCAACTTTTTAAAAAAGACTTCTTAAGTAAACAATAACTTGTGTATAAAAACAATTGTGAGGAAATGCAACCAAACATATGAGTGTTTAAATTCTAAACACTTTTTATACAAAATATTTTTTAAAAAATGCATTCTTGAAAAACATTTAAATTAAAATGTATTTCAAACGGACCCGTAAATTAAGATTGATGAGATCATACATACGATTGAGTGGATTATTTAAATTATTATTCGAGACAATATAGTTATTTTACCATGTGAACAGTATGGCTAAAACCTAATATTCAAGCCAGATTGGTTCATGACTTTAACAAAGTTCTAGTCCATCATAGACCATAAAAAAGGGACTAATTGGCAATTTGTAGTTCAACTACTCGGCTGGTCTCGGTTCACTAAATTTATATGGCTACTGATTTTTCTTTCTTTTTTTTTTGTCTCTCTTTTTTTAAAAGTCAATATGGCTAAAATTATTTTTTTTGAAATATTCTCTCAACAAATTTCTTTTTACAACATATGGAAAAATTAAATAAATAAAGAGATGAATATTAAACACTTTGAAACCACGTGTGAGAGAGAATTAATGTTAGTTGCTTGTTTGAATATAGTACTTGAGAGAATGAAAAAAGGCTAAGTTTGAAGGGTTATGTGTTCATACCATTGCATAAAAAGAAAGGAAGTTTGAACTTTGAAGTGTATCTTTTTACAAATGATGAATTAGATCTAAAACCTACAATTGATTAACTTTACGCCCAGTTGGATAACTATTTGGTTTTTGGTTTTTGAAAAATATGTTTTATTTTTATCAATTTTTTCTTACAGTGGTTTTCATCTTTGTTAAAGAAACATTTGAATTATTAGCCAAATTCCAAAAACAAAAATAAGTTTTTGAAAACATGGCCGGAAGAAGGTAGATTAACAAAACAAAGAAACTTATAGGTGGAAGAAGTATTTATAAACCTAATTTTCAAAAATCAAAATGGGTATATCAAACTTGTATAACAATTCATTGTTTGAATGACGAGAAAATGAGGTAGAGTTATTGGACATACATTTTCTAGCTTTGACAAAACGAGGTAGGGTTGGAAGATGCATTCTCTAATGTGACTCTTACGTGGATTGCTTAGGGGAAAATTCTATTACTACCGTAGCACTAAAAAATTTTCGGGATTTCTTGACACATTCCCTAAGTTTGAAGAATCTTTTCAAATCCAAGTCTAACTTTTCATGAAGGATCCATTAGATCATCCCATTGAAAGTCTAAAACAGGTTCGAGGCAAGGTGGAGAATTTATTTTCTTCGCACCTATAAAATTGGGAGAAAATTATTTTTCAACCATAAGACTTAGTTTAGGATTGCTAAGGTCTCGTTTGATAATCATTTGGGGGTCGTTTGATAACCATTTCGTTTTCTGTTTTCTGTTTTTGTTTTTCATTTTTAAAAAACAAAGGTGTTTGATAACTATTTCTGTTTTCTGTTTTCTGTTTTTCAAAAACGTTTTTGAAATTATAAGTAAATTTCAAAAACTAAAAAAAGTAGTTTTTAAAAACAGATGTTTGTTTTTCAAAAACTCAATTTTCTTCTAATGCTTACTTTTCTCTTCTTTTACCTATCTCTCTCCAACAAATTCCTTTCTCTATTTTTTTTCTCTCTATAAAATTTATTTTTCTCTCTCAAAACTTTTTTTTTCTCTATAACTTGTCTATTTCTAAAAACTTATCAATAACTTTTCTCTCCTTAATAAACATGTTCTAATTTTTCTTTTGAAAAAAAAAAGTCACCAAAATTTTCTATCGCTACAACTTTTCTTTATTTTTCTAATTTATCGTTATTTCTTTAGCATATCTTTTTACTCTTAATCTCACTATCTCTCTAAATTTTATTTTTTTATTTAATATTTTTAATCTAAAATTTATCACTTTTACTCTGACTTGTTTTCTATTTTTTCTCTAACTAATATCTTTTCTCGAGTCTAACTAATATTCTTTCTCGAAACATTTTCTTTCATCTCTCTAAATTTTCTATGTTTAACTTTTCTCTCGTCTTTTCAAAAAAAAAAAAAAAACTCTCGAAAACATTTATATTTGTGTCTCTAAATTTTTGTTTCAACGTCTTTACACATCTTTCTCTCTCTAAAACATTTTTTCATCTTTCTAATTTTTAAAAAACTGAAAATAAAAAACAGTTATCAAACAAGGTTGGTTTTCTGTTTTTTAAAAACAGAAAACAAAAAAAAGTTATCAAACATATATGGTTTTTGTTTTTTAAAAAAGGAAACCAAAAACCAAAAACTAAAAACAGAAAAACCAGAAACCAAAAACTGAAATGGTTATCAAACGGGCCCTTGGTTTTTGGTTTTTGAAAATTAAGCCTAAAAACACTACTCCCACCTTTTAAATTTCTTGGTTTTGTTATCTATCTTTTTCCATGTTTTAAAAAACAAGTCAAATTTTGAAAACTAAAAAATGTAGGCCCCGTTTGATAACCATTTGATTTTTAAAAATTAAGCTTATACACACCTACTTCCACCTATAAGTTTTTTTGTTTTAGTATCAATCTTCGTTCCTTCTTTTTTAAAACCAAGTCCAATTTTGAAAACAAAAAAAAATATATAGTTTTCAAAAATTTGTTTTTGTTTTTAGATTTTGGCTAGGAATTCAAATGGATTCTTAACAAGGATGAAAGTCATAGTAGGGAATTTAGGAAACAACAAGCATAATTTTCAAAAACCAAATGGTTATCAAATGAGACTGTAGTTTTCAAAAACTTGTTTTTGTTTTTGGAATCTAGCTAGGAATTCAAATGTGTCCTAGATAAAGATACAAACTATTTTGAGGAAATTTGGGAGAAAAGAATGTTTAATTTTCAAAAACCAAATGGTTATCAAATGAGGCCTACACTTTTTAAATAATTTCTGACAAATTCGCTTTTAGAAAAATCAACAGTTATATATAAAACAAATTAATGTTTGGTAAATTTCAATTTCAGAATATGAAAAAAAGTAGGTGTTAGTGTTTGGCAAATTCAAACAAAATTGTTTTGATTCAGATATAATAATCAAAGTAATAGACGATTAAAATTCTCTTATAATACTTTGAACTCCAACTAAAAACAATCCTAAACACGAGCTTTGATCCACAGACCTCTTGATCATTATTACAAGCTTTATACCAGTTGAACTATGCTCATGTTGGCACACCTCGTTGGAATTTTAACCAATCCTAACTCATGGTTGTGACATAATAAGTATGAATATTTCTTGCAATACTTGTTTAGAGTAGAGGATGTTAGAAAGTTTTTGTACCCTTTCATTACTTAGATTACAACATTTTTACGTGCATTGTAAATGTGATGTATTTTGACATATATTTTTATATTCTAAGACTTATGTTTTTATTATTATCCTTTTTTACATCTAACCAAAACTTGAACCTAACAAAAGAGAAGGAAAAAAGAACAGAAAAAAAATTGTAGCCAATTTAACAAACAAATCATATTCAACTACAATTTAAAGCAAACATAACTCATTTTAATATTCTACTATATAAAAATTATTTTGATTTAAATAGAAGCAATAGAATAGAAAAGTATAAACACTATCCTTAATAAGAACACGTCTGAAAGTTTTAAAAAATAATGATAGACGATAAAAGGAAAGGTCGAGCTTAAAATTTTTTTAGGGTACACGTACATAACCATCAATAACACAGTATATACCAACCCTGAACTTGAATTAATAATCAATTTTACAAATCAATACTTAAAACAAAATAACCCTTCGATAATATCGAATGGATGTCAATCAAAAGAAAACAAAAGAACTTCTAAATGGTTGGAAGAAAACCATGTGAGTAGATGTAACCACACATTAACCTATATTTGCATAGGAATTAAAAAAAAAATAAAAAATAAAAAAAAAAAAAAAAAAAAAAAAGTCCTCCCACACAAATAAACAATTCAATAAGCTCATGGGAATTAATTAATTATTTATAAGGAATCTGTGATGTGCGAGAGAATCGATCACACGTATATCAATATCTTTTTTTCTTTATTTTCAAAAAAAAAATCTTTTTTTCTTTTTTATTCTTATTTTTTAAGGAACCCTCCAACACGAATAAATTTAACAATATGCCAACGCAATCAGTGGCGGATCCAGAAATTTTGTTCACGGGGGGCTTCATTTAAAATTTTGTAAAAGTAATTTACAAGTAAATAATTCCAAAATTTCAATTCCAAAATTTTCATAAATGAAACTGAACTATTAATTTAATTCATTGCAATTTTTCTCTATACATTTTTATATCATGAAATTAATTTTAAGAAAACAAAAAATTAAAATATTTTTATCCATTTCCGTTTATTTCGATATAAAAATAATATTTAAAGAAGAAATTTAAAAAAAATATTGTAATATTATTTATTTGTTAGGTTATATTACAAGTTTAATCTTTAAATTTTTACATTTGTGTCTAATGGATTCTTGAACTTTCAATTTTTAGTGGTTGTCAAACACTATAATTTTTTTACAAAATTAAAAAACTTGAAAAGTTAAACCAAACCTATCCTAAGTTATGGAACAAATTAAATTTGTTATTATTTCACATTTGCAAGTAATTTTTTTTAAACAAAATATAGCCTACAATTTAAATTTATGAAAAATAAAAGTTTTTGTAATTATAAAAGTCAATTTTAAAAACGGGGTCTAGTATATATTTTTTAAATCGACAAGTTTTAATTTTGAATATATTGTAAGAGAGAAAAAGAATAAATATTAAAGGATTGAGAAAAAGAATTGCGTAAATTCGGATTCAATCCATGGACGGCACCACGTGAGGGGAAAATTAAAGGAGTGAGAAAAAGAATAAAAATTAAAAAAACTGCGTGATCTTGGGCTTGATCCAAGGACCCCAAGGCGACGACGTGAGGAAGCAAGGCGTAAAAATTAAAAAAACTGCGTGAACTTGGGCTTTATCCCAGGACCGCAAGGCGTGAGAGGGGGCTTAAGGCACTTCCACCAACGAAGCCAGCTATAGAATTGGATAGTAAAGCTGGAATTATATATACAAATATATAACATCTAAAAGTTCAGGAGGGGCTCGAGCCCCCCTGGGCCCATGCTGGATCCGCCGCTGAACGCAATAATTGAGTTTCTATGATTCAATCACAAAAATCTATATCCTTCTAAAAAATTTTAAAAAAAGAAAAAAGAAAAAATATCAAATGGTAATTGTACTAATTAGGATGGCTTTATCGAATTATGTGATGCTTTAATACTTGTTTAAATAGGTAAATTGACTGTAAATTTGAGCATAGGTCAACTGATTAATTAATGCATAAATTCTCAAAGTTGCAGTCAGTTGATCTATGCTCAAATTGATGTTAAATAGGTAAATTTACCAAAAGAATAAAAAAGATTACCGAACTTGGTGGCCAATTTGTCTAGATAGGTCGCCAAATCTGCAGTAGCGTAACATAGATAATAAATAAATAGGAGTTAATATCATTCCAGTTTGAATCAATTTGAACATAACTCATTGGATAAAACACCAATTACCATTCAAAAGATTAGTTTGCTCTCTCTCACCACGACAATTGTTTAGCTAAAAAAAGTATTACAAGTTAAAATCTCTCACCTCACATATTGTTAAACTAAAAAAAATTAAAATAATTATTTGCAAGCCACGATTATTTCAAGTAAATTTTATATTTGGAGTATATTGAGATAATATTTCATGTATAATCGATAACGTTGTTACTTCTATTTGAATTTGGAAAAATAAATTGAATAAAATTCAACAAGACACTAATAAGTATATGTTGTATATATGTTTAAAAAGTAAGAATGTTGTCATTTAACTCGAGTATAGTTTAATTGACAACTCTTTAAAGACGTAGAAGATTCAAATTCTCATACTATATTTGTTGCATCGTATTTTAAAAAAAAATAAAAAATGAAAAAAAAATGGGATGCTAGTAAAATAAGACCCTACAATCTTTGGTTCAAAAAATAAATAAATAAATAAGACCCTACAATCTAGTAGAGAATTTATTAATTTGCAGCTTTGCAAATGGCAATCAATTCCTCTCTGGCACTCTCCTCTAGTGGCTCTTTCGATCTCAACAAAAAATAAAATGATAATAAAAACAAAAACTTTTTTATTTTCTCTTTCTCTCTCTCTCTTTTTTTTAGAATATTTTCTCTTTCTCTCTCTCTCTTCACTAATAATTTTTTTTTTCTTACAATCTTCACTAATAAAATTAATAATAGGACATTTTTTTTAGTCATAAATTAATAATAGGACAATTGTAGAATATGATATGAGTCATATGACGCATTTTTTTTTCAAATATATATATATCTGACAGCTACTTTTCGTAATTTTTTTTTTTTTAAAAAGTCGCGAAGTACTTGATAATTTTTTGTAATTATTGAATCATATTGAATATCACGTTTATATTATTTTATAACTTGTCAAGATACTTGCATAATATTAATTTGATTATTTATATATAATTTTAATACATAAAAACTAAAAAGTAATTATTAAGCCAGTAATTTATTAGTTCAACAAAAGTGAAATTAGATATATTTTGTATTATGTTTTAGGTCAAATTACTATTTTACCCCTATATTTAATTCAAAAAAAAATAACAAATATCCAATTCCATCATATGAAACCCTAATAATGTCATAATATAAAATCCTTTCTTTTATTATTATTGTTTTTTTTTTAACAACATGAAACCTTTCTTTTAGTACAATTATATTGATGCCTTAACTTTTAATAAGTGATGAAATTATTACCTACTCAAAATTAAATTGGAAACTTGCTCAATAACCAACTAAATAAATTATATCAAATTTTATTAACAAAACACTTTAAATCTAGAAAAAAAAGTTTTAAAAAAATCCAATCATAAAAACCTAAAAATAACTACGAAATAAAGACAATAAAAGAATCAAACTCATCAATAAAATGCTTAAACCTAGGGAAAAAAAAAAGAAACTCAGTACAATTAATAATAATAATAAATAATATCCACAAAAATTGTTTCATTTAACCACAATAATGCTTAATCACTTAATAAAAAATGTTTATAAAAATGAAAACATAGCTAGTGAAACAGTAGTCGGTGCGGCAGCAACACCTTCTAGAAGGAGAAGAGAGAAAAGAATAATAATTAAAAAAAAAATTACCACATGAGATAAACTAATATAAAATTAATAAAATTTGTCATGATATCTTAGAAATTAACAACTCAACTCACTAATGCCACGTCATTTCTCATTCATCCTCTTATTATTAATCAAATGTGTATTTTATCTTTAATTTTAGGTTAAAATATCATTTTAATACAATATTTTAATTTGTTTTAGTCTAGTTACTTTCCAGGCTCAAATTTAGTACTTGTAGCCTCAATAAACTTAAAATTGGTCCACATTTTCATTTATTGTTAATTGTTTTTTAAATTAAGTCTCAATTAGTCTCCTCTCTATAAAATTTGAAAATAGGTTCATATTGAGTCTTTTTTTACACGAAAATTATTACTATTATGGTTTTATTACAAGTTTGGTCCCTAAACTTTTGGATTATATCAATTAGGTCCTTAAATTTTAAAAAGTGTCTAATAAATCCAAGAACTTTCAACTTTATATCTAATATGTTCCTAAATTTTAAACATGTTTAATAGATTCCTAAATTTTCAATTTTGTGTCTAATAGGTCTCTGGTACATTTGAGATTTTTTAAAATTAATCAATCTATTAGACATAAGATTGGATTTTATGTCTATTGGGACCCTAAACTTCCAAATTTGTGTCTAGTAGACCTATCAATTTAATAAAATGTCGAATAGGTCAAAGACTTAAAATGAAAGTTGAAGGACATATTAGGCACAAAAGTGAAAGTTTAAGAATCTATTGGATACTTTTTAAAGTTCAGAGACCTATTGGACACAAAATTGAAAGTTCAAAGACCTATTTGATACTTTTTAAAGTTTTGGGACCAAATTGTGACACAACCCTAAAAGTTCAGAGACTAAACTTGTAATTAACCTATTATTATTTAACCAACTTTGATAAATTAACTAACCATAGAAATTATATATTTAAATTTTGTTATAAATTTGGACATTTGAAATTACATGGAATGAAATTTAAATAAAGGTATTTTAACTTTTATTTTATTACTTATTGAGATGAAATAAAAAGTTGAAGATTAAAAATTTCCAACTAAAAGTCAACTAGTGGTGAAATTAAAAGAAAGCTAATTTAATAATAATAAGAACATTATCATCAAATGCTACATTTATTTAAAGATTTTACATTAAAAAAAGAAGCTAAAAATTAAAAAGTTATTGGGCAATATTGCCAAAATTTCTGTGTATAATAACAAGCCTCCCTCCCAAGTAGAACTCGCTATCTACTCCATCTCCTTAGTTCCTAAACCACTCTCTCTCTTTCAATTTCTCTCAGTTTTCTCTCAAATCTCTCTAATGGCCGCCGCCGCCGTGATGTCGGAGCCGGCAAGAAACTTATCGGCTTCTCCAATCGAATTTCTGTTCGACCTGGACATGGTTCTGTCGGGAGCCGACGACTTCGGTTGCTGCCAGGTCAGCGCTTCCGATTCGCTGGTGGCGGATCTGCCGACTGTGGTTGCCGATGTTTGCGCCGTTTGTTTGGAGGATTTCCGGCCAGATGAGGGCGGAAAACAAATCCCCTGCGGCCACGTCTACCACGAGTCTTGTATTTCATCTTGGCTCGCCGTCGGCGACTGTTGCCCTCTCTGTCGGTGCACCGTCGCCGGCCATCCGCCGGAAGCGCCTTCGAGTTTGATCCGACGGTAGAGTTTTTTTCTTTTTTTCTTTTTTTTTTTTGGTACATTTTCCCTGTTTTTTTGGTGAGGTTCGTTGGAGGAAATCGTGTATTGTTGTTTTATTGTGGATTACGACTCTTCGCCAAATATGAAACTAGCTGCCAAATTGAACAGAATCTCTCTCTCTCTCTCTCTCTCTCTCTCTCTCTCTCTCTCTCACATATTCGGTTTCTTCTCACCAATTACTTTTTAATTTTTTATTTTCTAAGTTGCATATGTTTCTAGAGTTTTTAATTTGGTTAAATTATCAATAATACCCCATTTGGATTATGCTTCTGATTGATAATCATTTGATTTTTTGTTTTTGGTTTTTGAAAATTATGCTTCCTACCATGAGCTTTGATCCTTGTTAAGGATCCATTTGAATTCTTAGTCAAGTTCTAAAAACAAAAACAAGTTTTTGAAAACTACTTTTTTTTTTTTTTTTTTTTTCAAAATTGGACTTGGTTTTTGAAAACAAGGAAGAAGATTGGTATTTTAAGAAACTTATAGGTGGAAGTAGGTGTGTATAAGCTTAATTTTCAAAAACCAAAAACAAAAAACCAAATGGTTATCAAGCGGGGTCTTAGTTCTTGAAGTTTGTTTCAGAACTACCTTTAAATACATTTTTCGTTAAATTTTATTGACAAAAAATGATGTGTTTGCACGTGTTTTTATTGTTTTTTTTCACATATGTGTTCAAATCAATTTACATATGCAAACACACATTTTACTGTCCATGAATTTAATGACAAAATGCCTTCAAGGGTAGTTTTGAAATAAATTTCAATTTTCAATGGCTAAAATGAAACTTTTGAAAGTTTCAGGGACATAATTTGAAACCAACCTCATAGTTCAGGAGCATTTTTTATAATTTAACCTTTTAATTTTGGCATAGGTTTCAAACTCACAAACCCTCGATATAAAATTGAAAGATTTTGTTTTAATCTTATTAGATACAGAATTTTATTTTTTATTTTTTTTTTCTGTTTTAGAAAATTATGCTGGTACTATTTTTAGCAAGTTTCCCAATTCCTTTGAAACACATCTGAATTCTAAATCAAATTAAACAAAAATAATCAAATCAATTTTTTTAAAAAACTACTTTTTGTTTTTTTAATAACATTTTTAAAAAGTAGATGATAAATCAAGAAGACTAGTTGAAGAAAAGTGGTGATAAACTTAACTTTCAATAATAATAATAAAACAAAAGGATTATCAAACGGAGTGTTAAAGATTCAGGAGACATTTTTAAAGTTTTAACATTTTATTAAACATTTTTAAAATTAGAAATTAGGTTAGACACAAACTTAAAAGTTCGAAGACTGAAATTATAATTTAACCATTTTTAAAATATAACATCTTTCGACTCATCATATTAGTGAGGTGAATTCAAATATTTTACTCCACCTGTAATGTGATGTGATGTAATGTTCTTATATATAATTGAATTTTATTTATATTGACTTCTTCCATGGTTACAATTAAATTCCAATAAGAATTGTCAATAGAACTTACAAAATGTATCATAATGAGATATAGACAATGATTAATTCTTATATAAAACATTACATCACAATGGATGAAATTCAAAACTATGACATTTAAGAGATAAGGAGAGTTCAAGTTGGCAAGGAATAGTTCAAATTAGTTTTTTTTTTTTAATTCAGTTCAAATTAAATCTTTAAAATTGCTTCAATTATTTTTTTAAAAAAATAATGAGATTGTTGACAAAGTCAGGAGAGTAGAGTTTAATTACTATGATGTTCATGTTGGAAGTTCAAGAAGATAAGTTTTGAGTGTATAATTGTAATAAGTTCCATTGTTAGGTTTTTTTTTTTTTTTTTTTTTTTTTTTTTTTTTTTTTTTGCAATTTACTTAATACTTTTTTTTAGGGAAAATTATTTTTTTTGGTTCATGAGTTTTGAGGGATACGTGTGTTTGGTCCTTGAGTTTTCAAAATAGACACTTTTAGTCCTTGAGTTTTGAGAAATAAGTTTAAAAGATCCTTAAGTTTTCAAAATGAACCTTTTTAGTCCTTTAATTTTGAGAAATAAGTTTAAAAAGTTCCTCATATTATTTTTTTAATTTTTTTTAAATTAATACTTTTTAATTTTGTTAATTTAAAAACTCATTCGATATTAAGATATAATGAAAATTATTAATTTAAAAAAGTTGAAAAAATAAAATGAAGAACTTTTTAAACCTATTTCTCAAAACTCAAAGACTAAAAAAGTCTATTTTGAAAATTTAGGAACCTTTTGAACCTATTTCTCAAAATCCAAGGACTATTTTGAAAATCCAAGGACCAAACGTACCTATCTCTCAAAACTCACCGACTAAAATTGTATTTTTCTTTTTTTTTTTAATTATTATTATTATTATTTTAATTCTATTTTTGTGTTGCAAAGCCAGTTTGTGGGGTTAATTGGAAAAAAAATACAGTTTAAAAAAAAATTTGGCAAAAACATGGTCTTTTGAAAAAAATTGGGAAAACCAAGCACTTTTTTTGTCCTTATTTGAATCCGTGGGTTGAAGCCACGGATTCAACTTTTTAGGTTTTTTTTTTTTTTTTTTTTTTTTTTTTTTTTTTTTTTTTTTTAATTTCAGATTCGTTTGGTGTATGATTGTGGCGACCCCTTTAAGTTAGGGAAAAGGGTCGAGTTCTTTTTTATCCAATTTTATTATTTTTAAATCATATCTTTATTATTTATCTCATTTGTACATCATTTATACTTTCAATAAATTATAAAACAAGTGATACAAAATTTACAAGATTTCAAAGAAAAACGATATTGGAGGTAAACTTTTATTGAAATTTATGAGTTTTGATAAAACTATTCAATTGTTAATTTAATACATTAATCAAACTTAGATCAATGCAAAACTTAATATTATTGAAATTAGTGAGTTTACAAAGATTTTTATATTTTTTTAATGTTAAAATTTGTGGGTGTCTCAACGGAAATTAAATAGAAAGTAGAAACGGTAAGATTTAACTAAGTCTAAGGTCCAATTTAATGAAATTGAAAATGTAGAATAAAAATCGATAAACATCACAAGTTCTGGGGAATAAAAAAAAAAACTTTTCCCCGTATTTTAAAGTAAAATCCAAAACACTTATGTAATTTTTAAATTTTAAAAATAATTTTATTATTATATTGAATAGAATCAATACATATGACTTATTTTATCAAAGATGTTAAAATTAAGGAATTAAAAAAATCAAAAGATAAAAAGTATGATTTATAAAATAAATAAAGCATATAAGTGCTACTTACAATTTCTTTTAAAATATAATGCAAGTAGGTGGCTTGCATAGGTCATTAAAAAGTTTTAGGCACATTTAAAACAATATAACTATCATCAATGGGGGCTATTTGTCAAACCAAGCATAATGATGATTATAATGCTAGGAAAAAACTTATCAAGATAAGCAATATAATATAAATACTTTGGAAAAGAAAATTATAGAGCCAAAAAGAGCATAGCTCAACTGGCATAAAGTTGTACTAATGATCATGAGATCTATGGTTTGATCCCCACCTCACATATTTCAAAATTTGACTTGGTTTTTGAAAACAATGGAATGATACAGATAGCAAAACAAAGAAACTTGTGGATAAAAGTAAACAATGGAATGATACAGATAGCAAAACAAAGAAACTTGTGGATAAAAGTAGTGTTTATAAATTTAATTTTCAAAAACTAAAAACAAAAAATGAAATGGTTATCAAACGGGACCGTACTTTCTTTAGTTTTTAAAACTTGACTTGGTTTTTGAAATCATGAGAAGAGAGTAGATGACAAAACAAATAAATTTATGGGTGGTAGTAGTGTTTATAGACTTAATTTTCAAAAACCAAAAATCAAATGATTATCAAACAGGGCCTCGATTTTTAGTTTTTGGTTTTTGAAAAGTAAAGTTTATAAAACTATTTTATCTATCTTCTTCTCGTATTTTTAAAAATCAAGTCAAGTTTTAAAAACTAAAAAAAAATGTTTTCTAAACATGAAAACCAAGCATAATTCTTAAAACTCAAAAATAAAAAATCAAATAATTATCAAGGTTTAAAAGAATTGTCGTGAAAATCTAGAATAATTCCATGTTTTTTTTAAGAAGAGAATAATTCCATGCTTTGATAGGAATGAAAATAAATGGAGAAATTCCACAATAACGGCCCCAATTTTTCGTGAATATTTTCCAAAGGGTCACATCCATCGGCAAATGGATACGCAAGGCACTAAGTTAAAGAACATTCGTTTTTTTTTAAAAAAAAAATAAAGAAAATTCGTTTTTTTTTTTTTTTTAAAATAAAGAACATTCGTTGATAGGGGAATGATAATAATTCCTTTGAACTTTAAAAAAATATATAATAGATCTTTGAACTTTCAATTTTGTGTATAATAGGTTCATGTATTTTGAAAATGTCTAATAAATCTCTAAGGGCCCGTTTGATAACCATTTCAGTTTTTGGTTTTTGGTTTTTCTGTTTTTGGTTTTTGGTTTCCTGTTTTTTAAAAACAAAAACCACATATGTTTGATAACTGTTTTTTGTTTTCTGTTTTTAAAAAACAGAAAACCAACCTTGTTTGATAACTGTTTTTGGTTTTCAATTTTTTAAAAATTAGAAAGATGAAAAGATATTTTAGAGAGAGAAAAATGTGTAAAGACGTTGAAACAAAAATTTAGAGACACAAATATAAATGTTTTCAAGAGAATCTTTTTTTTTTTTTTTTGAAAAGACGAGAGAAAAGTTAAACATAGAAAATTTAGAGAGATGAAAGAAAATGTTAGAGAAAGAATATTAGTTAGACTCGAGAAAAGATATTAGTTAGAGAAAAAATAGAAAACAAGTTAGAGTAAAAGCGATAAATTTTAGATTAAAAAAATTAAATAAAAAAAGAAATTTTAGAAAGATAGTAAAGTTAAGAGTAAAATATATGCTAAAGAACTAACGATAAATTAGAAAAATAAAGAAAAGTTGTAGCGAAAGAAAATTTTGGTGACTTTTTTTTCTCCAAAAGAAAAATTAGAACATGTTTATTGAGGAGAGAAAAGTTATTGACAAGTTTTTAGAAATAGACAAGTTATAGAGAAAAAAAAAAGTTTTGAGAGAGAAAATTTTAGAGAGAGAAAAAAAATAGAGAAAGAAATTTGTTGGAGAGAGAGGTAAAAGAGGAGAAAAGTAAGCATTAGAAGAAAAATGAGTTTTTGAAAAACAGAAATCTGTTTTTAAAAACTACTTTTTTTGGTTTTTGAAATTTACTTATAATTTCAAAAACGTTTTTAAAAAACAGAAAACAGAAATGGTTATCAAACACCCCTGTTTTTAAAAAATTAAAAACAAAAACAGAAAACAGAAAACGGAATGGTTATCAAACGGGCCCTAAATTTTTAATTTTATGTCTACTAAGTCTGATATATTCGAGATTTTTTAAAATTAATCATATTCTACTATATATAAATTTGAATTTTGGGCTTGTTATGACGCTAAATTTCCAATTTTGTATCTAATAGATTTGTGAATTTTTAAAAATTTTGAATAAGGACTTGTTAGACCCAAAATAAAAAATCAATGGACCTATTGGACACAAAATTGAAAGTTCAGAGACCTATTTGAAACTTTTTAAAATTCAGGAGCTAAATTGATACAATCCTGAAAGTTTAGAGACTAAAGTTGTAATTCAACCTAATAACAATTTTCGTTACTTAAATACTTTTTTCCAAAAAAGAAATAATAATAATAAAAGCAAGAGCAACTAACATTTTTTCCAATATATTTTCAAAGCTGTAGTTTTCAATGATGTAAACATGTGTTGAAGAAAACAATGTTGTCTTTAACCCTAGTTAGTGGTACATTCAATCTAATCTAATCCAATAAAAAGTTTGAAGAAGTTCCATATATAACATTGAAGAAGATTTTTTCGTAATCTTTTTTTTTTTTATTGAAATTACATTTTGAGAAATATTTTAAGTTCATAGGTGAATAACGTTCCGTAAAGAATTAATTAATAGTTTAATTATCGAGGTTGAATGGGAAAGTTTGATTGGTCACCAATTACCATATCATATTATTTTAAATTGTTCACAAAGTTGCATATTATTAATTTAGGACCAATTACAAATTCACATACTCTTAAATTAAATTAATAGACATGAAAAATTAGAAAATCAAATAATATCACGCGTCTATCATTGATCCATTAGACAATATAAGTCAGACGTCTAATCAAATTATTCTACATGGCGGTTGGATTGAAGCTAATTTAGCCCAAGCTCCATACATATTGAACCTTCAACAAGGAATCAGATGTCAAAAGCTGGAGAATTGAGAAGACTACCCAAAGATTAAGATCTCAAAGACTCTATGAAGGCCAAAGTTTCTCATAAATCTCTATGAAGATATGAAGATTTCGAAAACAAGTTGAAGACATATGAAGCACAAAAGACATCAAGACTTTGGTTGATTCTTCAAGAAAGATCAACAAGCCAATGGTTGATCTAAGAAGATCAATATAAGCCAGGGGTCGACCATCCAAGAAGATCAACAAAGCCAACAGGTCGATCCAAGAGAAATCAACAAGTCAATCCAAGAAGATTAACAAGCCAACAAGCTGATCTAAGAAGATCAACAAGTCAATAGGGTCAATCCAAGAAGATCAACAAGTTGGAGGCTACTAAAGCTTACATATTTGTGAAAAAACATCAGAGAATAAATATTAAAGACTGTGACACTTATACAAAATCAATAAAATCAAGTTCAGAAATTAAACTTCTCCGAAAATCTCATGTGAACAATTCATTATATGAAAAATCCTAGGTTATTAATGTAATCTTGAACAATTTGTAGTTGTCATGTATGAGGATCATGTTAAAAAAAATAACCTAAAGTTTCTTTAGTATACAAATAAGATTAGGTGTCTTATCCAGACAACACCAATGATACGACCCACTTTATAATAGTTACAAATGATTTGATCTAAATTATTCATGTGGAGACAATGATTTTTTTTTTTTTAGTTCAATAACATTTGGGGATGAGGGATTCGAACATCTGACCTCTTGGTCGAGGATACATGTCAATTACTGCTGAGTTAGGCTCACTTTGGCTTAAACAGTACTGTGTATATGTAGGATCGAACCCCCACATGGGGACAATGAATTTGTATTAGACTAAACCCTCAAAATATTTAATATCTCTCCATATATTCATTAATTGAGAAGATTAATATTTCAAATGATGATCATATGGAACTTGATTTTAATCCTGGATGAGAGTGACTTTTGTAGCCAATTCAATAAGCCTACTATTTTGGAGACTTAACTAAATAGGGAGTTAGGGACATAAGTTTCATAAGATGGAACTCACTCATTCCCATATAAGGTAAGTAGATGAGTAATGTCCTTAAGTATTGATTTTGGGACCTTGAACAATAAGGCTTCATCCTCTCATTGTCTCAAAGGAACTTAGCATTCCTACAAGTCTATCCGAGAGTTTGTCAAATGTAGCACAAGAAGCATGTGCTTGATTTTAAAGAAAGCCAATTTCTTTCTTTCTTTTCTTTTTGAAATAAAAAGAAAGCCAATTTCAATTGAAATTGAAATTGAATTTGAATTTCCCACGCACCTAGATTGCCCAACTTACCTAATTTGGCTGTAAAGTTAGTAGCTAACAAACTTTTTTTCCTAGTTAAAAAAACAAAAAACAAAAAACAAAAAAATTCCTCACTATTAAACGTACTTTTAATTTTAATTTTTTTTTTTTTTTTTTTTTTTATAATTATTAGTTTTATTTTTATGCGTTACTTATCTATATTAGGAAGGTATGTACTCCCAAATTTTTACCTAAAAAAATTAATAGAAAATTTTAAAAAAACCGTAGCAATTTTTTTACTAAATTTTAATAAGATGGTAAATAATTTAAAAAGTTATTACAATTTGGGAGACTAAACATAACTTTTTTTACTTTAAAATCATCCTCATCCTTTGATAATTTAAATATAACTTTTTTTTTTACTAAAATCATCCTCATCCTTTGATACTTTAAATATATTTTATTTTTTACTTTAAAATCATCCTCATCCTCATAATTTTACCTTTATATTAAAAGAATCATTTCTCAACGATTTTACCCCTTTTTTTTTTTTTTTTTTTTGAGTTCAAAAACATTTGGGATGAGGGATTCGAACCTCTGACCTCATGGTCGAGGGTACATACCAATTACTGTTGAGCTATGCTTGCTTTGGCGATTTTACCCATCTTTAATTGGTAGTTTTCTTAAATTTTAATTTATCAATTATATAATTTATCTTTATTGTTTAATTTTTTTAGTTTTTGAATCCATCTGGGGATTCGAAGTCGAGAGTATTATTATTATTTTTTTTAGTACATCAACATTTGGGGGTGGGGGATTCGAATATCTGACTTCTTGGTCGAGAGTACATGTCAATTACCGCTGAGCTAGACTCATTTTGGCAAAGTCGAGAGTATTAAAGACAACAGACCATTACATATCATGTGAATTGTGATATTATCCACTCTTGGTATTTAGGTATATATGTCAATTAGTTCACTTTGGCAAGGAAAAGATAATTTTTATTTCTTTCTTTTTTTCATATAAATAAAATTATTATTTTATAAAATTAAAGTTAAATTATCAAAAATATCCCAGAACTATGAGTTGATTTTAATTATACTCCTGAACTTTCAACAGTTTCATTTTAGTCTTCGAACTTTAAAGTTTGTTTCAAAACAACCCTTAGAGACATTTTCGGTTAAATTTATGGATGAAAAATGATGGGTTTGCATATACTTTTATTGTTTTTTCCACATATATGTTCAAATATGTTCATATAAGCAACAATACATATACAAATACGTCATTTTTTGTCCATAAATTCAATAAAAAAAAAAAATGTCTTTAAGGATTGTTTTGAAACAAAATTCAAACTTCGAGTGTTAAAATAAAATATTTAGAGAAACCAACTCCATAGTTCGGTCGGGGTATTTTTGATAATTTAACTTAAAATTAATAAAGCTAACACTGGCGCTTAAAAATTGGCCATATAAACCCATTGCTCATCTTCATCTTCAACTTGCTTCCCTCCACTTTCATCAGTGCCACTCTGTTCATAATGCACTGCAATTGCTTTTCAATTGCCAATATCCGCCGCTAGAAATTTCGTATGTTCCATTCCACTTTACTCATAATGAACTTGATTGATTTGTTTTTGAACTTTTTGCTCTGTTTTCTGTCGAATCGTTCTTTTCGCCGATCCTGATGGTGTGTTGTTCCATTTTTGTTGAGCAATAGGAGGGGGAGCTATCGACGTATTATGAAATTCCTCGGAAAACATGGAAAATCCGACCAAAATTGATCCGAATCCGAAATTCTTGGCTCTCAATTGTATCGACCTTTCCAGTTCAGATGTTCATCAATCGGTTTCGTTACTCAAACAGGTTATCTGTAATATGATGATCGTATTAGTTGATTTCCAGTTTCGGTTTGTGTTCTGTGTAGAAATCGAAGTGGAACTTCTGTTTGGTGATTGGAGAAGTTTTTTGTTCTTTCAGGCCTGTTTGGATACCGGATTCTTTTACGCTGTGAATCATGGAATAACGGAGGAATTTATGCATGAGGTTTTTGCTCAGAGCAAAAGGCTTTTCAGTCTGCCACTGAGTGATAAAATGAAGCTTCTGCGAAACGAGAAGCATAGAGGCTACACTCCGATTCTCGACGAACTGCTTGATCCTGATAATCAAATACGAGGTATATTTTGTGCAATTCGTCTATCTTCCTTGATTGCTTAGAATTTAATGTTCTTCATTACACATTGTTGTTTGTAGGGGATTACAAGGAGGGGTATTATATAGGAATGGAGGAAAAAATTCCTGGAGAACATCCAGATGGAGAAAGGCCATTTTATGGTCCAAATATTTGGCCTGCAGAAGGTATATCATGAAATTACTTATTGTTGCTTTACCAAATATAGTATGACTTCTTGCTCAATAAATTTTGCTGTTTAGATTTGTTACCTGGCTGGAAGGAGATCATGGAGAAGTTTCATAGACAAGCACTGTATGTTCTGGTTCTGGTGATTATACAAATTTATTATGATATTTCTAACAAATTATTATTTAATCTCTTTTGGTGGTCGTACAAAATTTGTTTGTTTGTTTGAGTGAATGGTGACAGAGTTGTCTTTTTGTAAGTCTGCAAAACGTCCAATCACTGGTGAAAAGAGTTCTGTCAATTCTTCTCCCATTTTTATATTCTAGTCTCAAATCCTGACTAAATACTCCTGATCTGGACTCTCGAATAAGAAATTGGCATAACCTATCACCCGATGGAAAGGCCAATCAGTTCTAGAAACATTCGTACTATTCAATTGGCTTCTTGCTATCAATTATTATGTAATATGCCTTTTAAAAATCTTGGTCTTAATTTTTTGATATTTGGCCTTTTCTGATAACTTGCATAACCCAATGGATTAGTTAAAAGAAAAATTGTGTTTGCCATCCTCTACTCACCCCTCACCACTCTATGAACATGACAAACTCATTTGTATCTTGACTTTTTTTTAAAATGTGAAAATCAGAGAGGTTGCTAGAGTAATTGCAAGGCTCATTGCTCTTGCACTTGGTCTTGAGAATGATTTTTTTGACAAGTCAGAAATGCTCGGTGAGCCTATTGCAGTCTTGCGCCTACTACACTATGAAGGTGGGATATTAACACTTTTAGGCCCCGTTTGGTAACCATTTGGTTTTTGGTTTTTGGTTTTTCAAAATTATACTTGTTTTCTCTCAATTTCCTTACTATAGTTTTCATCTTGGTTAAGGATACATTGGAGTTTTTAGCCAAATTCCAAAAACAAAAACAAGTTTTTGAAATCATGACAATTAGGTAGGTTCAAACCAAAGAAATGGATAGGTAGAATGAGTGTTTATAGGCTTAATTTTCAAAAACAAAAAACGAAATGGTTATCAAACGGGGCCTTAGTTACTTCACTTTTGGCCCTGTGGCGTATGTTGGCCATAGAAATAATAAAAGAGTCCTCTTTATGCATCAGGCCAAATTTCTGAACCTGCGAAAGGAATATTTGGAGCTGGAGCTCATACAGAC
Source organism: Luffa aegyptiaca (assembly GCA_017139565.1). Taxonomy (NCBI): domain Eukaryota; kingdom Viridiplantae; phylum Streptophyta; class Magnoliopsida; order Cucurbitales; family Cucurbitaceae; genus Luffa; species Luffa aegyptiaca. The sequence goes on along the minus strand of CM029402.1, from coordinate 49,132,304 downwards.
TATGGTTTAATCACACTCTTGGCGACAGATGAGAACCTTGGTCTACAAGTAAGAACTTCCGGTTTGCGCACTCGTGCTGTTTAACCTTTATCAGCATGTCACATTATTTGATTAATCATTGAAAGTGTTTGTAATTAGTGCAGATTTGCAAGGATAAAGATGCTAAACCTCAAATATGGGAATATGTAGCACCACTCAAAGGGTGAGTTTTATGGAATCATTAGGAACTAGTTTAGATGCTTGATATCATTTTAATTCGGTATTCTCGCACATGTGAAGTTTGAAAAGATGTGACTATAGCACAGAATCCTTCAGTGTGCATCATTTTACTCATGTTCTAAAATTTCACTTCAGAGTTGAATAAATGATAATAACAGAGAAGGGAGTCAACAAAAGATTGTTTTCTGGCATCTTGATTTTAGTCTGTTTGGTTTTTAACAGAGCGTTTGTGGTGAACCTTGGAGACATGCTGGAGCGCTGGAGCAACTGCATATTCAAGTAAGATCCATTGTCCTGTTTTACACAACCATTTCATTTGGCCCTTTAATATTATCTATTCTAATTTACATCCATTAGTATGAGGTTACCTTTTTTTATTGGTTTTATATTTTGACTACCTCATGGAAAATGAAGCCCCATCCAAAAAAAAAAACTATGAATTTAGTTAGTAGGTGCATAATAAGATTTCTGACAGGTGAAGGTTTTTAACCCTTCTCCTCATTTATCTATTTATATAAAACCTCGCTAAAATTATCAATGGATATGTTGAAGCATGATGAACTTTCAAATGTGATATTCTCAGATATTGTATGAACTTGTATGTTCCAAATATGCTTCAATATGTTATAGTGTATTATTTATTTGCCTTCTCATCTGCCTTCAAGAATCTTGAATGGCTATGTCGTTTTCGGCTTTCATGAGGAATTTATTTGCATCTTATGTTAAAACCAAAGTAGTAAACAAGATCAACCATCTAATTATAGATACTTCAGTACCTCTTTTTTAAATAAAAAAACATTTTGGATGTGACATAATCCCAAGTTCCTAACACTTTTTCTTTTTTGATTTGATCTCAGGTCCACATTACATAGAGTTCTGGTTAATGGTCAAGATAGATATTCTGTAAGCCAATTGCAACCGTTACCCTTAGCTTGATCTGTTATAAACATCTCATGGCAATACTCTTCATAATCATCGGTCCCACTATTTACAAATATACAAACAAACAAGAACAATATTTGGCTGCATACTGGTATGTAGGGAGATCCCTATCCCTACATACCCCATTAAAAATTCGAAAACTAAGAAAGAGAAAGAGAGAAAATGAGAAAACTTTTTTATCTCTCGTAATTGTCAATATTTTAATGGTCCATGTTACTTGGAATCCCATCTGATTACTGATACTAAATTTTTTTTTTTCATGAGAGCAGATTGCATATTTTGTGGAACCTAGTCACGACTGTCTTGTCGAATGTTTGCCAACCTGCACGTCAGAAAAAAACCCTCCCAAGTAAGTAGATATTGATATAAGTTTTTCTATTGTCTACCAAATATATATATATATATATGCACATGAGATTTTCTAAAGTTTGCACATATTGAGGCAAGTGCCTCACAGGCGAGCTTTCGTTGCTTGCAGGGAGTAGTGTCAATTGGCAGCTCACTGTTTTCCTTTCTTTTTGCTTTTTTTTTTTTTTTTTTTTGTCAGGTTTCCTCCAATCTTATGCAGCACATATTTGAGCCAGCGTTACAAAGAAACTCATGTTGATCTAAATACATATAATAATGAAGATAAAAAATACAGTTGACATGGCCTAGGAAGTTGCATACTCTTGCAAGGAGCAATGGCATGCTCCAATGTTATGAAAATAGTAATGGTTGTAATTACAATAAAGTCACTTGTAATGCCAAAGTCTAACAGGGACAGGCAGACGGTGGATGGCTGAGGGCAGACCAAAATTTCAGGCCGGATCAAAAGTTGGGCAGTGTTATTCACTCCAGAGCTTTAATTATTATTTATAAAGTGAAAGTAATTTTCATGTCATCTCGACTTTATAGCGTTTAATATTTAATCTTTTCACTCGAAATTTAATCCCTGTGATCGAACATATTTTTTTTTTTACAATTTTTTTGTTTTGCTTAAAAATTGTTTTTCTCATTTTTTAGTGTGTATATTCTGGCAAGCAATTTATTTTTAGAGACAAAAAATATTGACCCTTTCAAAATCACAAATTTGTGTGTTGATTTTATTGCATATAACATTAACTTCTATGCAGGGTGTCAAATTTCGGTCGACATTTCGAGGGGGAAGTTTCGTTCTTCCCCCATATCGTCAACATCTCGAAATGTTGAAGATGTTCTACGAACCTTAAAATTTTTAAAGTAAACGGAATAGCTTTTGGAACCTCCTCCAAGATCGTCAAAGAGTTTTTTCTATAGTTACTATTCTTGGGGGTTTAAATTGTCACTCATGGATCCAGCTTTTTGGTCTAGAAACGTCTTAGAAATTTAATCCAATATTTTATCATGAGGGAGTTGACTCATGTATCATATATGCCAATTTATTTATGCCAAAATATCTTATAGCTAAATCTTGTAAATTGCTGAATTCAAATTACTTAAATTCAGACTTTCAAAATACATTTTATGTTAAATACTTTTATAAACCACAAGCTCACAGACCAAATCCTATACAAACTCGAGTTATTCTAAACCTAAAACTAAAACAAACCCATCCCTAAATAAATAGTTATCCGTACAATTTCCAAAATCTAGTGGACAATTTTGGATTCACCAAATCAAATATTTACTTTTATAGGTACAAGTATCGCCAGTGGCCTGGTGCCATATCTAGCAAAACCGACATCTTCATTCAAAACTTACAAAAAAAAAAATTAAAAGTTACCATTAAAATAAACAATAAAGAAAATTTCAGTGCTGTATCAAAGCTCAGGCTAGCATGAGATGCGACTTCTTTCATCTATAACGGCCATTCTATTTCTAAATCAATTGCCTTTCTTCTCTGAAGAAGAACCAAAAATATATATTTTTTTTCTTTGAAGTAAATAATTCATTACGCAGTTGACAATAGATAAACAGAACCCAGGCTTCAACTTTTCAGTTGAGTTTTTTCGTGTCTTCTCGTCAATGTACTGTCAATTGCCTGCTTTGTTTAAAACTTGGAGAAATGCAGTTCAAGGCTCTTATGGTAAATTAGCGTTGGCTAGCCCCATGGACTCTGCAACTTCTCTAGCAGTAAAAGTATCCGCTTGAGCCTGCAAAAAACTCAGCACGTTTTTATGTTAAATATACATGTATAGATCCAATAACATGCTAAGAAAAACTGAGTTTCTACCAGATGCAGGGGGTTTAAGCTAAAACTGAAACTTAGAGAAAAAATCCCTGAAACTGACCGAATTGAGTCGTCGTTTTCTAAAGAATATTTGTAGGTTGGTTTGGTTTTTTAAGTATAAACCATACTAGTCGTTTCAATTATGGTTGGTTTAGTTCGATTTTGTCAGTCTAGGTTTGTGCAATTAGTTTTAGATGGATGGTTGGTTCAACTTTCAAAAGAATCGGTTTCGACATGGATGTTCACCAAAAACTGACCCGACCCACTTACACCCTTAAAAAGATAACATTTAATTGATGCAAAAAGAAAAAAAAAAAGAAAAATCAAGTGGATTAAGTTGAAGCGAAGCAGCTAGGAGAGTCAGAGTTGGAAAGAAGATTCCTCAATTCTTTCTCTCATTCAAAACCGTGCCTGTGACTTCTATCTCACACAGGCCCTAAGCTAAGATGTAATTATTATATGCAGACAACATGCTACATGAACTTCATATATCCAGAATCAGAATCAGATTCAAATAATAGATATGGGGTTGGGTAAAAGGTACACTAGGAAAGACCAAAAACATACCTGTAGACGGTGCAATAGATACATCATGAAAAGGTGTACAAATACCTGCAATTACATTTTCATGGTTAGACTCGGACTCCAGTTATGGGCTCATCATACTCCTAAGTCCCAACTCAAGAAATTTTTGGGGCAAAGGACAAGAAAATCTCACCAAATAGAATAGTAGTAGAAGTCTTGCAGTGGGATACCGCCAGAGAAATCTTGTTGCCCTGACTGCTCCTGTATCTAATAGTTTGGCTGCCTTTTGCAACTGCATGATGCAAAGTTGGAAGGTAACGACAAAGCCCGAGTGAAGGAAAGGTAAGCATTGCAAGACAGGAAATTTACCTGTACGCTTGTCCCAACCATGTAGCGGTGATGTAACGGAAGGGGCCTGAAATCATTTTTTGGTAAGAAAGCAAACTTTCATCGAGAAAAATGAAACTAAAAATCACTGAACTTTCCATTCAAAATGTCAACAAAATATACGATCACCTTTTTCTTCAAGTGAGAAAGTAGTTTTTCATCCATGCATAACAGAGGTCATTAGATTGAGATAGTTAAAGAAGTCATGAGATCAGGACCTCGTTCGTTTTAAGATATAAAGCAGTTTCATGTGACTAAATATAGGGTCTTGGAATGACTTTCTAAGTGTTTAAAAAGTGTTTTTAAGTGCAAAAAAAATGTTTTTAAACACTTAAAAAGTTATTCCAAACAGGAATATAATCATTTTATATCATCAAGAACCTGATTTCAATACATGTGCAATACATAACACTTGCACATGACACTTTTCGTCAATACATTCAAAAATTTCTTTGTAGGATACTCCAAAAATTCTATTTCTTTGTGGGATGATAAAGTGGAAATGGTTAAGTGAAGTATCTACAAATGACTTTAAATATTTAGGGCAAGAAACGTACTCAAGAGATTTCATTTCAGCATCCTCTTCCCAAGATGCAGAAGCTCGACGGGAGGCTCTACTTCTTTCTACCTCTACCTTTTCAATAATGCAGCCAAGTTATAATCTAAATAAAGGTTCTTGGTATAATGAACTATATGAATAATGAAAAATAAAGCTTCTGTGTTTAATAAACTATATGAATAATGAATAGGAGAACGGGGACAATATTAGTCAACATGAATAGAGCACTGGAAAAAGGCGGACCTGTGCCTCTTGAGCGCGGTTTATTTCCTTCTCCAGTTGAAACTCAGCAGCAGCTTTTTCACTAGCCATGGCTTCCAACTGCGTTTGCTTGTAGTACTACCAAAAGCATATAATTTCATATATAAGACTCCAGAGAATTCTAAGACATTCTTTCATGGAAAGAAATAGTATGCTTGGGCAATTAAACTCAATACCAAAAGATCGGTTAGTTCACGATAACGCTTCTCAAGCTCCATGTGCTCCTGATCATTTGAAACTATAATCAGTGAGTTGGTGATTTGGTTAGTCAAAAGTGAACAAAAAGAAATAAGATTTTCAATATGAAGCTAAAGGAACGGTAGAAAACTAATGCAGAAAGATCATGAGGTTGTTATTAGTATCAAAGTGTTTTGATCGCATTAGAGTTGATTCTGATAGCAAACATGAACATACTACACATAATACAATGTAAGAAAAGATGGTTCTTCCAGAGATGCATAATTAACTAGAATAAGCAATATAGCATAAGCAAGACTTAATTCTTTAACTAAAGGGAAAGAGAAGGGTAAAAACAGGTGGATAATTGATTTCCATCAACTACAAAATAGAATGAAGGTTTAAATCCTATTTTGAGCTTTGAACTTCCACATTTGTTTGGTTTTGATCTCTAAACTTTCAATATTTTGTGTCAATCCTCAAATATTGTATAAAAAACTATTTTGGTTGATATCATTAATCTATCGGTTTCATTAATTATTTAACAAGAATCCAGATCCCTGATACACGGCTTCAAATACTTGTCATGTACGCATTTATTGATCAGGTAAATGAACAAAAGATGTGTTGATGTTAGATTTTTATTAAATAATCTACTAGAAAGTTAATACCAAGAACTAAAATGGTTTTTAATCGTCAGCACTGGTCTCTCTCTCCCTCGGGTTGCAGATTGTGCTTGAAAGAAGGGGAAAACCTTGACCATCATTTTATCCACTGTGAATTTGCTTGGAAGGCATGGAGTTTCATTGCTGGTTTGTTGGGTATTTCTTTTTGTGTCCCAAAAAGGGTAGAAGATTGGTTGGCAGAAGGGCTCAACGCTTGGAACTTGTCTAGGAAAGTTAGAGTGGTGGCTAGTTGTGCGTTTAGGGCGACCCTTTGGAGTATATGGAAAGAAAGAAACTCTAGATCGTTTGAGGATAAGTCTTCTAGCTTTGATTCTTTTTGTAATTTTGTACAAAATATGGCATCGTGGTGGATTACTCTTCACAAAAAAAAAATTTGTAATTACAGCCTCCTTATGATTATTAACGACTGGCAGGCTCTTTTGAGATAGTGTTTGGGCAGGGGCTCCCTCATCCCGTGGCCCCTAGGTTGTATTCTTTTTTGTCAGCTGAATGATATCTCTCTCTTGATGTTTCTTATAAAAAAAAATAATAATAAAATGGTTTTAAATCCAAAGTTTAGGGACTACAAAATAATGTCTTAAATTTTAGAGACCAAGATAGAATAAACACAAAAATACAAAATAGGATTTAAACCTAAAAAGAAACTTAGAGGCACTAGACAAAAATGAAGTGATTTTGTTGCCCGCCCGACCTCTATCTTTTTGAAACAATGACTGCTAATGCTATCCATAAGAATATTCTAAACAGTGGAGCATACATCAACAAATATACTCCAGTATATTTGATCAAACAGATATACTCGATTTCTTGATCAAACAGAATTTAATTACAAACCTGACGTGAATAATGCTCAGCATCCCTTTTCATAGCAGCCATTTCAACTCTCATTTTCTGCACTTCAGCCTGAAATTGAGAAGATAAAGAGGGCAGGGTCAATACCATTGCACTTAATTCAATTAGCTAAACTGCCAACATTCCTTAGACATGAAGCGTAAGACACTTGCCTCCATGGAAGAAAGTTTCAATTCAGCATCTCTCTGACTTTGCCGGGCACGCTCCACTTCTTCTTGCCATGCTTGCATCTTGATGTTCAAGAGTGGAAGGGGGGAAAGAGATGATAACGTTAGAGAGAGAAACAATACAACGGCTATTGCAAGAAAATAAATGCCATTTTTTTTTTCTTTTGATAAGAGATATATGCGGTGTATGGTATAACCTCCCAAAGAAAACAAACGCAAGGATGATATTGCTATCAGAATAGTTAGCTATCTATAGATATAACTCCTGATTTAGGAAGATGCCACTGTGAGCCAGAAAATCTCAATCCCGAAAATGATCGAAAAGAAAATGGAGCAGAATCTAACCCCATAACAATATGGCAATTAAGTTGCAGCCCTTGAGGAATAGAAGTAAAATATGTTTCCCAGAAACTAGCTTCAAAGTCGGGTCATATTTACCTGAATCAATTGGTTTGCCTCTTCAGGTGACTTCTTTTGTCCACGGCGAGCACGAGCTTCCAAATCTTGCAGTTCTTGATTCAAAGATGAGCATTCGACCTAAAGGAAGAGACTTACTAATTATATGAAGATTAAATCTGTTCAACTAAGTAATGAAAATACATTCTTGAAAATTTTATTAACTTTATATTTACATAAAATAGTCTGTCTGTCTATCTTACCTCAAGAAGCGCTACCTTCTGCTCAAGCTCCGTTGCTTTCGATGTTCGCTCATCTGCTACTCTCTAAATAAGGGAAAAAGGATAATCACATGCAATGAAACATACAAATTAACGTGACAGAAAGGATAGTCTTGGTTCATGTTTGTACAGTCATCATTGAATCATTGAAGTTCTAACAAGAATTTGAAAAAAGATGAAGAACTAAAGTTCATTATTCAGGTCTAAATATAAAAATTAAATACAAATTTTTAACTTATAAGTATACTTTTCCAATTTTTTCTAACAACGTTCGTGAGAGTAGAGAGATAGAAGGGGAAAAATTATTAGAGTGACAGGGAAAAAAGATATAAAAAGAGATGTTAGGGAGAAAAACAAAAGTTATATAAAGAAAGAGAGAAAAAAAAGGTTATAGAGATATCTAAATCAACATGCATGTGACTACGACCTATAATTCCAATATGAAGACTTCATGCTTTACCTGGATTCTTGCAAGAGCTGATGCTGCTTCCATGGCTCTATGTTCCAATTCCATTTCTCTTTCCATGAAAGCCTGAAGACACCAATGATCATCTATTTGAAGAAAATTGGACAAACACACACACCACACAAACACGAAAAGGGTCACAATAGGCTTATGCATATATACCATCTTTGTAGCATTATGGGCGGAACGTTCTTCTTCTGCTCTACGCTCTGCAGAAGCTAGCTCCTCTCTTAGAGCCTATAAAAGCATGAACTTTATCAGTACCAACAGTAAATACATTCAAATAATAGAAATTTTTTCTTGGTTAACAAAAATATATAAGTTAGGTGTTAAATTATAAGTTTAGTCCCTGAATTTTCAGATCATATCTATTTGGTCCCTAACTTTAAAAAGTGTCTAATAGGTACGTAAACTTTCACTTTTGTGTTTAATAGGCTCCTGAACTTTAAAAAGTGTTTAATAGGTCATTCAACTTTCAATTTTGTAATAGTTCTCTAAATTTTTAATTTTACATCTCATAGATCCTTGACTTTTGTAGTATTTTTTTAAAATTTATGGACCTGGTAGACATAAAGTTAAAATTCTAGGGTCCTAACAGACATAAAATTCAATTTTACATCTAATAGATCAATTAATTTTTAAAAGTTTCAAATATCTTAGGGATCTATTGACACAAATTTGAAAGTTCAGGGACTTATTAGATGTTTTTGAAGTTCATGAGCCTATTAAACACAATTAAAGTTTAAGGATCTTTTAGGTACAAACTTAAAAGTTTAAAAACTAAACTTATAATTTAACCTAGAAGCTACTTTTATTATTAAAAAAACAAAAACAAAAAAGGACCTAACTCACTTGCATCATCCTAGTCTCAGTTAGTTCTCTATTCCTCATCATTGACTCCATATTTGCCTGGAAAAATCATAAAATAGAACAAAAGGACAACAATGTCAGTAGTCAAATATTATAAACAATATAAGGCAAGCAAGATTTTCCATTGCATGAGAAAATGATCAAGGCATAAATCTCATAGGATAGAGTATTATAAGGACCAAATGGCATAACACTAGATGAAAGGAAAGAGAAATGACATTCTAAAGTCATGCTGCTTAAAACCATCCTGGATTGACCCAATTATCAAAGGAGCTAGCAATTAAATCCATATATTTTAGATCATAAGTTCAAATTTTGGTCACTAATTAGTCAAGGTTTATGTAAATTGGTTTAAATACTCATCTATTTTTTGAAAAATGAATCATGCTCGATGATTTTATAACCCAACTTTCCGATCCAAAAATAAAAGCCCATCTTTTAGTATCCCTCTGATGGCTCTAATTGGATGGTAATGTTTGAGAGAGTGAAGAAGAGATGGTAATAAAGTGATTAACAAAGGGAGCAGGTTGAGAGATTAACTCAATTTGGATTCCATTATTCTGTTGTATATACAAGATCCGCTGTTTGAAAAAATTAACATACAGAAGAAGAGTATCAGAAAATTGGCACATACCAACTAATTTTCATAGGTAAGTAAATCAAGATTTTTAGTGGATTGAACGGGAAATTACAGGTGAGATGGGAAATATCGGCGCATAAATTACTATTTTCATAGTCATAACTCATAATACATTACTTTAAAAAAAAAAAAAAAAAAAAAAAAACTCATAATACATTCAAAAACACAGTGAGCATGATGAACCTGCATCGAGGCAAGACTTCCTTCTGATAAGGCAGCTTGTTTTTTAAGTGCATCCATGGAACCAATAAGAGCCTCAATTTCAGAGTTCTTTGCTGCCAAAGCTTCAGCCATACTTGACTCTACTTTTGAAACTTCACTTTTGGATTCTGATAAATCTTTCTCTAGCTGCTTTATGCGAGCGTCATATGATCTACTCAATTCTCTCTGTCAGATAATAATCTTAACAGGTGAAAAGAAGGAAAATAATAAAGCTGGAGTATATCAAGAACAGTATAAGACACTAATTCTTGTTGACAAGGTTGAGACCAACATAGGGGCCAGGGGTAGAGAAAACCCGGCCAGAAACACCCAATACAAAAATGTCTTCCAACAAAGATTTGTCAAAAAAGAAAGAAAGGAACATTGATTTTCACCAATTAACACCAGACACAAGCGCTTTCGTTGAAACTAAAATTAGATAACGTAACATATCAACGGTTGAAAACTTAAAACAGAGATTTTTGGATGAGAGACGTTGCATTTAATACAGAAAAAGGTATGGCGTAGATGTGAATATATAAATTCAGGACAATATGAAGATGCCTAAGAAGTTCACTGATAACTCTCACCTCTGCAACAAGAAGTTCCTCCAACTGTGCATTTTCAGACTTGTATTCTTGAAGACGTGACGAAAGTCCAGCACAGACCTATGCCTCAATAGGAAAACAGTCAATCGTCCTTCACATAGCAGATGTCTAACTATTGAAGAACAGAACTACTCTACAATAACCGTTCCGAGATAAAATTGTATGCTTACAAACTGAGTTCATTGATGAGGTATGAAGTTCAAGATTTGCAGAGCAACATACACTTAGTTGAATTTTACCTTTATGATATCATCATGTCAATAACGGGATATAGAATAAACATAAAATGCAAGGAATACAAAATGGTACAAGATAACAGATAATTAAAAGTATAGCATGCGGGCAACAAAATCACAATAATTATTATTTTCATATATTCTGATAATAGTAGCAAGATTTCCACGCCTATGTAAACGATCTTCCATATAAATCATTATTATCATGAATATGTTTTTTTTTTGTTCACTTTTCGAACAGCTGGTTCCCAAAATCTACCCATATTTTAACATCGTTATATATCATTTTAGAGTAAGTAATTCATTTAAGAGTACTGAAGCCAAATTCTACAACTGTCATATTCTGATCAAATCCACATCAAAAAAGTTCAAGAATGGGGCATGAAGCAAGAACATACCCGAGCTAGCCTTGCTTCTTTCGACTGACCCGTGGCATTAGAAGTTTTAAGTAGTCCTTGTGCCTGCACGTCAACTAAATGAACTTTTAACAAAACTAGCAGTAGAAAGAGGAATCATCAAAGCTGAAGAAGACAAATAATATAATACTACTCATAAAATCACTATTATACCTCTTCAAGTTGGTCCTGCTCCTTCACTTTCATTGGAGACTTTTCGGCTGTATTCTCTTGTTGCTTTTGATTGACCGGTGGTTGAACCTTATTAGAATTGTCTTTTGTTTGATTTTCACCATTATCCTGGAACTCTGTAGTTGCAGACTCAGACACGTCTCGATCTATCTTTGCGATAGTTTCTTCACTTCCCAATTTGTTGCTCTGCTCGTCATCTTGATGTTCTTTGTTGATCTCCTCAGCTTCTTTATTAGGTGTTGATGAGAAATGCTCCTCGTGAACATCCGAGGCATTCACATTATTTAGTTCAGTTTTAGAAGTTGGTGCAATAACTTCAACATCAGCAACGGCTGCTGAAGTATCCACAGCATCAGGAATCTGTTTTCCTGCTTCAACTACCAGGGCATCTGTTGAGGGAATGTCTAACACAGGGATGCTATTGTCATCATCGTCTTGCTTCCTTTCGTTAACTTGGGTCGTAGACTTATCAGAAGCTGTTCGGTCATCTTCATTGGAAGAAACAATTCCATCCTTTCCAGGTGCCAACACCACATCGGTCGTTGATGATAACGTGCTTGTTTGTTCTTCTGCAGTGTCATTTGCTTTAGAAGGCTCATTCGTGGAGGTGGATAGTTTCTTCTGTGCCAAAAAAATATTCAAATGCAGAAGAAAAAGAAAGGCTTAATATGTGAAAATAATATATAATGTTACTATTTGTTAACAATAAGTGAGCCTAACACACCTTTTTCTTTGACTTTGTCCTCTTTGTTTGAGATCCTTGGCCATTAGAAGCTTCATACAACAGAAAATGAAAACAGAAATAAAGAAAATTCATTCTCTCAAAAGAAAAAAAAGAAAGAAATAAAGCAAATTCATGACTAATATCACCACAACAAATGACAACTTATGAGAAGGGAAGGTATGTTGAAACCAGGAGTCCAGAAATCGATTTCAGTTTGAACATTTGAGGAGTTTTTTGTTTTAATCGGAAAATTTATCAAAATTGTGCTTTTAATTTTTCCCATGCTTGAATTATTTACTGGAAGGCTGAAGCATAATTAGAGCTAAAGGAACATCTCAATATTCGAAATTTTTTATTTAAGATGAAATTAAACTCTGAACACAGACAAAAACAAATATTGGTAATATTTGTTAAAGAATGAATTTTTATTATCGAACTTTGAGGATTGACCAACTGTTAGGAATGTACCTAAGGTGTAATTATGAAAATTAGTAAGGGTATATTAGCAGTTAGTTAGGGAGTTGTTAGAGTATGGAGGTATTAATAGAGGGAGTAGGAAAGGGGAAGAGAGGGAATTGAGTCAGTGAGTTAGTCTTGAGTGTTCTCAAGAGAGGAAAGGTCCAAGTACCTCGAATACTTGGGTTTATTGTGTAGTCCTTTACCTTTTATATCGTAATACATTGTGGTTCTTTTCCGGTTCATTTCAATTTGCTAATATACTGATAAGCGCCCGTATCATATACCCTTACCAATATTCCTAATTACACCTCAGGTACATTCCTATCATCAACCAATATAAGTTCGGTTCTCTTTCTTTTATAAGATATAAGTTCGGTTCTCAAACATTAAAATGAATCTGCAGAACATGACACAATTGTAACTGGCCCATACAAGTGATATACTCATTAGCCTATAGGGCCAGTCTAGTCCACGATCCAAGAATGAGTAAAATTGTCTTTGGAAGCTTCTCTAAATCCAGCATTTAGCTGCAACATATTGAATTTCAAGATATAGGTAGCGGAGAACTCAAGATTTTCTAATATTGAGCAATTGTATTTAACTAAGTATTTTTCTATAGTAAACAACCAAGCATATAATTTGTTTGAAAATGAAAATGAAAATGAAATAAAAACATAGAAAGAAACAAGCTTACATCATATAATATGACATAAACCAAGATGCATACCTGGAGCTTGAATATCAGACTGCTCTTCTGACAACTCACTGACAACGAGCTTTGCCCTTCGATCTACGACTTCGAACAATCCTGACAAACATAAATGACTACTAAGGAATATGCAAGGGGAAGCTTATAAAGATGAGTAAATGGACACGTTCACAGGTATTTATGAATTCTTGTTACTTTATGGAGTTTTTATTTTTGAGCATTAGTTTTTTTCATTATTTCAATGAAAATTTTCATTCATTGTTAAAAAAAATTAGAAATTGAAGTAATAACCAACATCCGATAGTAACAATCAACTAATAGAGTTCAATCTTCAAACATCACACCTCGACTTACATATAGGAAGAGAGAAAGAAGTTCACAAAGAAATGACTGGGAAAAAAAAATGCAAAAATCAGCCTTATACTATTACAAAGGTTCTTACAATCATACTCTAAACTTTCCATTCAAAAATTATCCCCTAAACTAAGGAACTCGTTCTTTTTATGAACTAAACTAAGGAAATGTTGCAATTATATTCCCTCCTTAGTCCTTATAACTCCATTAGTGTGTTAAAATTTGAAAAATGTGTAAATTACTCATATACTATAAGGTAGTTGCCCTTAAAGTCTTAAACTATGAGGTTGTAAAAATTATATCCTCAAACTTATGAAACAATTGCAATCAAGTCTGTCTACTGCCAAAGTGAACATAGCTCAGAGATTCGAACCCCCCCATTCCAAATGTTGTTGAACTCAAATAGCTCAAATCGATAACCGGCAGGTGTAAAGGGTGATTTTTACAATTAAAGAAATAAATAAATAAGAGTAACGTAGAAGCAGCTAATTGTTATGAGTGTTAAATCCCGAAATTGGAATCCCTAATTGTCTATTCTAATTAAACTCACAACAAAGAAAAATGCCGCATAAGATGTTTAATTTGCCACTTCTGATATCGTGATCTCGTCATTAGATGCTCACGATTAACCTTGAAAACGAGATTCTCAATACAATTCCATCTAAACAAACAGTAGTTCGAAATTAACAAAACCTAAATTCAACATTTTCTAAACCAGATGAACTCAGTACGTGTTGTTTGGAGAAACCATGGACAAAATCCAGCAGAAGAAAAAAATGTTCTCTCCGGAACTCTTCAATTACAACACTGGATTCGAAATTCACCTCAGAATTCAAACATACTTCTATCAAATGCCAAGTCAAAAACATTCTCACTCAGGCAATAATTCTCCACACAGTAACACATCAAACTCGAATTCATGGAATTTCAGAATCTACGAAGAAAAGCAAAAGCTATACTTCGATACGAATCCAAAATTAATGAAAAAACGATTCAGATCAGAACGAAAATACGAAGCACGTGTATGCAAATAGAAACCGAAAGAGCATTGAACCTTCTGCAGCTTTGAGCCACGAAGCCATTAGGAAGCCGAAACTCGGATCGGAAACAATGCCGAGCCCAACCGAGCTGTAGCGGAAGATTTGAAGGACCAGAATGTGCGATGCTAAACGGCGACGTTCCGATAGCTCGAACGAGGATCTGGTTTCGCCAAAGGACACTTCAAGCTCTTCAGAAACACTACAATGGCGGTGAATTTACAGCGCAATCAATGAACCGGAGATTCGGGAATCGGCCACCGGATGCGACGGACGATTACGAGGAAACGAGAATTTCCGACGAATGCAGTCGTTAGTTAAGGAGTCTGTTCTGATTCTGATCGACTAGTGAAATTGAAGGAAACGCGGCAGAAAAGATCGTGTGCTTTGACGAGTTTGGCGCCGATTATGTTCGTCCAATGTATAGCTTCCACGTCACGCAAGGATTTTCAGAAAATTGTATATTATAAATACTTTTTTTTTTTATGACAAATTATGATTACTTTTTAAGAAATAAATTTGTTCTTCTAATATGGCTGAATTGTGGAATTTTACAAAAGTAGATAAATCTTAAATTTATAATATGTATTTTTTAAACTAAAAATAAATAAATGATAGATGTAACTCAATCACTTCAAATTATTAAAAGAAAAATGTAAGTAAATGCTTTAGTTAGGTTATTAAAACGTTTTAGATATGGTAATAGAAGAATCGAAGAAAATGATTCAAATCGATTAACCGATTAAAGAGTTTTCAACGTAAATGGAGATGCAGGGTATCGATCCCCGTACCTCTCGCATGCTAAGCGAGCGCTCTACCATCTGAGCTACATCCCCAATTGAGAGCTTAAAAGATCTACTCTATTTTTTAAAATCTATACAAATTCTCATGAAGAAAAAAAAACATTTAATATAATGAATAATTGTAAGAAATGAAAATAAAATGGAGATGCAGGGTATTGATCCCCATACCTCTCGCATGCTAAACGAGCGCTCTACCATCTAAGCTACATCCCTAATTAAGAGTTTAATTGACCTACTTTGTTTTTTAAAATCTATACAAATTCTCATAGAGGAAAAAAAATTAATCTAATGAGTAATTGTAAGAAATGAAAAAAAAATATGGAGATGCGGGGTATCGATCCCCGTACCTCTCGCATGCTAAGCGAGCGCTCTACCATCTGAGCTACATCCCCAATTGAGAGCTTAATAGATCTACTTTATTTTTTAAAATCTATACAAATTCTCATGGAGAAAAAAAAAACATTTAATCTAATGAATAATTGTAAAAAATGAAAATAAATATGGAGATGCGGGGTATCGATCCCCGCACCTCTCGCATGCTAAGTAAGCGCTCTACCATCTAAGCTACATCCCCAATTGAAAGCTTAAATGATCTACTTTATTTTTTAAAATCTATACAAATTCTCATGTAGAAAAAAAAAAGGAAAAAATCAATTTTTACTCCTGAACTTAGCAGGTTCTATCAATTTTAACCCTAAACTTTCAATTTCATCAAACTGAACCCTAAACTTAACAAATTGTATCAATTTGAACCTCAAACTTGCATAAATGTTGCAATGTAGACCTTTGGTCAACTTTTCATTTGAATTGCTATTAAAACATGTAATTGACAATTTCCTTTTCTTTTGTTAGTTCACATTGCATCTAAGTTAGTGTTTTGTAAGATTTTTTTTGGAAAAACCAGAAGAAATCAGATATCCTAGACTATTCTTCTCATTATTATCCAAAAAAGAATCACAAATTTATTTGCAACAAGAAAAATCTAACAAATATGAGAAATAAAAAAATCAAAATTTCTTTATTTTCATTTCCTACATTTGTACATTCTTCTGATTAGCAAGAAAAAAAACCGTAAAAGAAGACAAAAATCTCACAAAATTCTTAGCAACAATAAAAAAACCAGCAAATATTTGAAGATAAAAAACCTCAAAAGTTTCTTTGCTTTCGTAATCTTAAATAGCAGCGAAAAAACCCTCACAATTAAAGTTCTCAACAATAAGAAAAAATCATATAAAATAAAGTTTCTCCGATATTTTATTTATAAGAAGCCAATTCAGGTGCGATGTGAATTAAGAAGAAAAAAAAAAAAGAAATAATCAATTACATATGGTGGTTCAAATGGAAAGTTAACCAAAGGTATATATTGTAACACTTACGCAAGTTTGAGGTTAAAAAAGATACAATCTAATAAGTTTGAGGTTCAATTTGATGAAATTTAAAGTTTAGGGTTAAATTTGATAGAACTTGTTAAGTTTAGGGTTCAATTTGATGAAATTGAAAGTTCAGGGTTAAAATTGATACAACCCCCAAAGTTTAAGGGTTAAAAATGCTTTTTTCCCAAAAAAAAAACATATAATCTAATGAATAATTATAATTATAAGAAATGGAAAAAAGTATGGAGATGCAGGGTATCGATCCCCGTACCTCTCGCATGCTAAGCGAGCGCTCTACCATCTGAGCTACATCCCCAATTGAGAGCTTAAATGATCTACTTTAGTTTTATGGAGATGCGTGGTATAGATCCCCGTACCTCTCGCATGCTAAGCGAGCGCTCTACCATCTGAGCTACATTCCCTTGATGTTAAAAAATTGGGAAATTGTGCTGGATGACTAGAATAAATAAGTTGTTCACTTTTTTGGCTAAAAAACTTTCGTTTTCTCGAACGTGGCTACCGTGAATCGAGGGACGCGCAAATGGGTGGTGATTTTCCATTTTTACCCCTGGGTATGTCCGCGTATATACAGACGCCGTCTATGTTGCCGTTACATGCCCAAGATCTTTTTTCTCCACATTTTGTGGGATTCTCGTTGGTTTCCCCCAGATCCCGTTTTTTTCACCTTCCAACAGTCAAAATCGGTTTTTGTTTATATTCCCTACTTCCACGCATTCTCAAACTCTTATCTCAACTACTGTTTGAAGATCTTTACAATATATAGCTTAATCCAAGTCTTTTTCATTCCCATGGTTGGAATACTCTCTGATATTTTTTTTATTGAATTTTACCATTAACAAGAAATGGTTCAACAACAAATCACGATTTTGTTCAACGGTGTTTGGGATGTGGCAGGAATCTACAGTGATTTTAAGTCCGGTGTTGTGACGGTTCCTTGTGATGCTAATCTCTCTCAACTTAAGGTATGTGCTGCTAACTACCTCAACTTGGCTGACGGTAATAGTATCTACCGACTGACACTCTTCAGGGACTGGTCAAACAACCTGATAAACATAGTCCTTTCAGAAGATAGAGATGTTTTTTGGATGGTAAACGGTTTTCAGAATGGCACGTACAAGGATTGTTGTGTAGTTGCGGACGTCCAGGGGGTAGATACTGCCATACACAACGAGGGGGCAGTCGCAAACTCATCCCGGGGGTAATCATATGTTTAATTATCTATATTACTAAAAGAATTTGATGTTTATTTTTTTTCCAGAAGCCAGCTTGTTATTCATTTTTAGCTAGATGATAGATTTTGTCGTAGAGAATTCAAATTAGGTTGTTAGGTGGTTCAATTATGTATTTCTCTCTCTCCCTCATAAATCTCCTACCTTCTAATTTTGTCTTTTTAAATACCCCAACTTGAATATTCAACGAAGTTGGAAGTTTAGTTTATGTAATTCCTTGTAACTACCGTACTGAGGTAGTGTTTGTTGTCATTTATGGGTGTGTAATTGGGGTACTCTTTTTTTTTTTTTTTTTTTTGTGAATCATATGTGTTCACATCAGGTGGTGTAATTCCATGTAAATACGGTTCGAGGGGATTGTTTTTTATCAGCTATGGGTTTGTAATTGGGGTAATCATTCTTCATTTTTTTTTTTTTTTTGTGTTTTTCGTGAATCATATGTTTATCTTTAAGTAGGGGATAATCATATGTTTATTTGTACTGCTAAAAGAATTTGATGTTTATTTTTTTCCAGAAGCCGACTTGTTATTCATTTTTAGCTAGATGATAGATTTTTCCGCGTAGAGAATTCAAATTAGGTTGTTAGGTGGTTTCAATTATGTATTTCTCTCTCTTCCTCATAAATCTCATACCTTTTAGTTGCATTCTCCTAATATTTCATTTTTAGCTAGATGATAGATTTTGTAGTAGATAATTCAAACCTTAGGTGGTTTATGTATTTCTCTCTCTTCCTCATAAATCTCCTACCTTTTAGTTGCATTTCTCTCTCCTAATATTTGATCTAAACGGTAGGAAGTTCATAGACGTATTGTTAGGGGTAATTTTGTCTTCTTCAATCAGGAAGTTATTAATTAAAATCACGTTAGCCATTTAGTTAGTTACGAAACCTTTTTAGCTATTTTTCAAGTCCCACCTATTTATTTTAGCCATATATCTCGTTGCCCCTAAAAAATTTATAAATGAACAAATATTAAAATAATGGGGCAACGAGATATATGGCTAAAAAAAATAGGTGGGATTTGAAAAATAGCTAAAAAGGTTTCAAAACTAACTAAATGACTAACGTGATTTTAATTAATAATTTCCCAAATTAAGAGGACAGAATTGCCCCTAACAAAACGTCTAAGAACTTCCTATCGTTTAAATCAAATATTAGGAGAGAGAACTACAGGTAAAAAGTTGGAGATTTATTAGGAAGAGAGAGAAATATAAGATTGCAACACCCTAACAACCTATTTTGAATTTCCTACGGCAAAATCTACCATCTGGACAAAAAAATGAAACCATGTCCCCGTTTAAATAAACACATCGTTCACAAAAAAAACAAAAAATAAGACTGAGTAGACGATAAAATGGGATAACAGAATACACATAATGAAACACTCAATAACGTATTTACATGGAATTACCCCACGAAATTGAACTTTTAACTTAATTCTCATGTGTAGTATGAAAAAATGAATACTCAATGTAGGTATTTAAAAAAATGAATTTAAATCTCACCTCATTTATTGCATGTCAAATCAGCAAAACCCTCCATCTCCCACAAACGGCCATCATCCTCGACTTTCAGCCTTCTTCAAGACAAGCAAAACCCTCCATCTTCCCACAAACGCCAGTCCTTCTTCGTACAGACCGCCGACCCCCACCTCCCGCCGATCCAACCTCCCGCCATCGCCTTCGTGCAGACCTCCTCCCGCCGACCCAACCTTCATACAGACCTCCTCCCGCACGCTGACCGTCCGTTGAAAACCACACTGCCGCTCGGTTTCGCTTGCAGATTTCGCCGCTCGTTTCAGATTTAGCCGCTCGTTCAGATTTGTCGTTCGACGTTCACAATCGCAGTGGGGTTCTACATTGCATCCCGTCGTCCTCCGTTGCATTCGTCTTCTCCGTTGCAGCCCATCGTTCGCGGTGGGCTTCCCCGTTTCGTGTAGTCGTCTTCGCCACCCGATTTTTTCTCCGTTTCATGCAGTCTCCATTCGGGTCCTTTTGTTCGTTCGCAACACTTCCCCATACTTTTAAATTTGAAAACAACTCGTACAAAATCCCTTGATTTTCGGGATACAAAAATTTGTTTTGCCAAATATACGGTTTACATATTTACCACCATTTCCGCAGAGGTATGCCCAAGGATAAGAACCACCCAACTAGAGCGAGTGACCGTTTGAAGGCTGCAGGAGTAACCCCAGGAAGAAAACCCCGTAAACAAACATCCCCAATCACATTGGGGAGCGAACAGGATTCTGGAGACGCCATGAGTACATCAGTTTCAGTCGCTAAGGGATCTGGCGAGAAGACGAAAGGGGTAAAAAGGGACAGAGGCGACGGAGGTTCGGGCAAAAAAGTAACTCCAACAAAGAAAACAAAAGTTCACAAACGGACCAAGAAGACCAACGATGAGGTAAAGAAAGTTAAACGCCCCCCACTTTAGATAGAAAGTAAAAATGTTTATTCCCGTTTGTTCATAATTTGCAAGATTGAGAAGAAACCCACTGGGGCACGAAGCAATAAGAAGAAAACGCGAGCGAAACAGACAAATGACACAGATAAGGCGAGCCCTGTGACACCAGAGGTAATTCCCTTAACAATTAACAACCCCTGTATTTTACAACGCATTTTTGTTTATATACGTTGTCTAACTAACTATTTCAGACAGATTGCCCTTGAAACAAGCGAGGACACAGCTAAAAATGACACCGAAGACACCGAATCTAATAGTGTGACGAATGACAACTCCTCGAGTGATGACGTAGGGGAAGAACGAGAGAAAAAGAAGACAACAATTGCTAAAAAGGTATAAAGTCGAACCACGTCCAAACTTGATAACCAACAACTTTAGAAATTGTTATAAGTTGTTTCTTTTTTTGTGCATATCATTCAGGAACCTCCTAAAAAACAGAAGGGTGGAAAAAAAGGAAAAAAGCTGAAGACCATGGTTGAAGGTGACACTGTCCGAGTGGTATGTACTAGTATATACATATTAGTTGCGCTAGTGCTGTGAATCTTTGTAGTATGTCTGCCCCGACACTGTAAATACCGTTTATATATATGATAATCCCTTTCTTATTCGTCTGTGGCACTGATACATGCATGTATGTACTGGTATACACGGGGTTTAGACTTGTTACCATTGTTCTAATACTCTGTTTAAAGTCTGTCCTAGCAATGTAAATACATGCTTGTCTGTACCGTACATACGTGTCTGTACTGGTTTTAGACTTATTTGTCTGCGGCACTGATACATGCATGCCTGTACTAGTATACATGGGTTTTAGACTTGTTAACGATGTTCTAATATACTGTTCCGTGTCTGTCCTAACATTTATGTTGTACTAGTGCTATGAATTTCAGTTGTATGTTTGTCTCAGCAATGTAATTGCCGTTTATATGATAAATCCTTTCTTGTTTGTCTGTGGCACTGATACATGCATGTATTTAGTGATATATACTCTACTACGTGCCTGTTTCGTTATTGACTTGTACAGTTTATCTTAACGCAGGACGACGATTACCTTATGTCGCCATCAAAAATAAGTAAGGCCCTAAAGATTAACCTATGTTGCAGAACAGAAATAATGGACACCATCAACACCATCTTAGGAGATAGGTGTAGAGACGCTTTCAGAAACACGTGCTTTGGCCACCTGCTTGACTTCTCGTTCAAAAAGACGTCTTCCCAGTTACTATTGCACCTGATCCAGCATCAATGCAAACCCAAACGGACGTCGGAACTTTACTTCAAGATTGGGGGGAAAATCTTAAAGTTTGGTCTACGGGAGTTCGCACTAATTACGGGACTAAATTGTGGCCCATTGCCACAAATTGACACAGACAGGCTACAAGATTCATCCAGGTTCAAGGATGAGTATTTTGCCAACGACGAAGGTGTCAGAAGAAAGACACTTAATATAGTATTCAACGCAATGAAGCATGGTGTCGAGGCAGACCTCGTAAAGATGGCGCAGTTGTTTGTTTGGAGAGCTTTTTGTTACCTAGGCAAGAAAAGGTGCACATTGAAGAGGAACATGTCCTAATGGTTGAAGACCAAGAATTGTTCACCACCTACCCTTGGGGGCGCGCCGCCTTCACACTATTGACAAGCTACATGCATAAAGCATCCGTTAGTAGGGGCAGTGTTGGTATTGGAATGGGCGGATTAGTGTATGCCATCCTTGCATGGGCATACGAAGTGATACCTGCATTGAGCGCGCCACCGACCAACTACGCAAAACGGATCAGAAATACAGTCCCCCGCATCATAAATTGGGAGGTAGAAGCTCAACCCGAATGGAGAGAACTGCACGTCAAGATATTCCAATCCTCATCGGTTAGTATCCACCTATTTTGTTTGTTTTATATGCGCTAATGTAAATTGTAATAGCATATACACCTGTTTCTTCAGTTGGAGGTTGTACCATTGGACCCAACTGACACAGAAATGCAGATGTCGTACTTCCAACCTTTCTTGCAAGATGAGTTGGCTTCTCGGCGATTGGCCGGCGACGAACAACAAGTAGGCGACGATGTTCGAATCCCGCCGAACTTCTCAGTAGGGGCACCCTCAATGACCAGCCAGATGGATGTGATGGAAAAACGCCATCAATAAATAATTGGAAAGCTTGACAGAGTTTACTCTATGCTAGGAGCCTTGGTGGACACTTTGAGGGAGATACACAAGCTTGACGACCCCCCAAACTCAAAATTCAAGATGCAAGGAGATGTTGGGACTGGTATTGACCCTACAACAAAAGACGGTGATGTGGAGGTATATATATGTAATTACTGCCAGTTTTTTTATCCTCATGTCCCTTCAATAATTAGATGCTTGTATTTACAACTTTTATTACTTAAAACTGAAGGAAAAAGAAGAAAATGATGAAAAAGATGATCAAGATGACCACGAATTAGAGAAAAATCCTTCTCATCGAAGGGAAGACGACGATGGAGGACCAACAGGTGGGAAACAGCAACAGGGCCCGACCACCCCCAGACCGACAACCCTTGTACAGACTGAAACTCGTGTAGATGGCGAAGGCACGGGAGATGGCGGGACAAAGAAAACAGGAGGTGGTGAAGGCACCAAGGTACGATCCCATCTAGATTCAATATGAAAAATTATGTGAAACTTGACCCAAAATATACAGGCCTGTGATGATGCCGACGAGACAATAAACAAGGCTATACTGTCAATAGATGAGGCCAAGGTGATTGAGAAGTTTAATAGGGACCGCAAGGGTAAAGCGGTTATGGTGGTAAGTAGCAATTGAGACTTTATTCCAACTGAAACTGTTCACATTCATATACTTCCTGACTTGCTACCCTAACAACAGGAAGGACCTCATACCATACCAAGAACCACAGTTCCACAACTTGGCCCCCGATGGTCTGCAAAGGTAAACAACCCTATATATTGGAACTCCCATAGTTGAATATTGTTAGAGAAAATAAAACGTTCACTATTATTTTTGTGTTTGTAGGCCAAGGGAATAAAAATTAAGGAACCTACCACTCTGCTCATTCAAAATAGGCAGCCCCTCCGTGAGGTGTATATATGCATGCTGAATATATTGAAACTGTTTGTTCATAGTATGTAATTCGCTTTATATACATACTATTAAAACGCGCAGGTTAACGGTACCATAACCCGGGGGGGAGCCAAGCGCTCAGATTGTGTGGAAGAAGTGGGGAGCCTGCAAGCCACAGGAATTTATGTGGACGCGATGAGGGGCACGTGGACAAAAGAATCGAGGGAATCCCTACCGCTAGAATTCTTCCAGCCGTCTTTTGATCTTCATCTCAGTCAGGGTTAAGACTGGTTTTGTTGCTACAAACGTTTTTTAGGCCTTGCTACTTAGTTTGTTATAATTACCTTCATCTGTTAGGGTTTCTTTTGTTAAAAACTGATTATGTTTGTTATGGACAACATATGGATGCTTGATTGGGTAGACTATGTTATGATTTCTTTGTTTGTTTCCTTGCGATGTAAAAATCACTTTGGAAACTGATTATGTTTGTTGGCTTGCGATATAAACTTGTTGACAAATGCATGAGTTGGGACGCTCATGTGTTGCTACTCTTTGGATGTGCAAATGTACTTTGAATGTTGAGATTGTTATATGGAAGTGTTTTTGTTGTTCTACAGGTTTAAAAAAAAATTGGTTTAGTCATATGTATGCCGTTATGCTGCCGAAAATTTCGGTGCATCCGGTTGGTATAATGTAGATCATATGTATGCTATTGTTTAAAGAATTGTATACTGTAAACAACCCACCATCTGGTGGATACCCCAATATACCCCCTCTGCAGCACTCGTATTTCTTTTATAATACAGCGAACAAATTTCAACCAATAGGTCTTCTCACCCCATTTCGTTGCATTCAGTCAGTACGATGATGTCATCTATGTATGAATGCTAACTTTTGAACAATTGTATACTGTGAACTCATCACACCCGGTGGATACCCAAATATACCCCCCCTGTCGCACTAATATTCCTTGAACCATATAAGGAATAAACTTTCAAACAAAATGTCTCATCCTCCAAAAAAAAACTTGTGTAAAGAAAAAATTAATGATAGTTGCGGAAACCAGTACATAGATGGAAATGTGTGTATAAATAAACAATTATTCATAGCTTCATTGAATTATTTTAACACTGCACAAAACTTAAACCACACAAAATTCGGAAAGATGGAAAAGGAAGGCACAACTCATCGAGCGATGGGGTTTTTGCATCCCCTACGATTATGGCCTACCTGCCCGCACCGTCCACACCTTTGAGACTGCACCCTTTCACTATGATGCTTAATCCTCCTCTTTTTCGGCCTCCCAGCACCACGTTTTGAATTGGGGGGGTGAACTACGTTAACCTCGGCTGTTGCTGAAACTGAATCATTCCTCATCGATCCAATAGGGTGTGTACATCTTTTGGAGGTTTGAGTTGTGGTAAAACTCATGGACAAATGAATCGATGCCCAACCCCTTGTGGCGAATAGCCATGCATGCATGGGCACATGGGATAAGATCTAAATCCCACCTCCTGCACGTGCAACTCCGGTTGCTGATATTTACTTCGAACTGCTTGTATTTATCATGGACTTGGAACTGCACTCTATCAACAGGGTATATCTGCATGTTTACGTGAAACATTACAACGATCAAATTTGAGTTGTGCACATGAAAATAAGTAAGCGACTTTAAACCAGAATATAGACAACTTACATCCATCGAACGACTTGCTTTTAATGCCTCACGTACTTCTTCAGTTGCATATGTTGTCATGGTACACCTCTGAACGCTTGCATGGTTCCTCCTCTCGTAGAACCATCGTTGTAAAAAATCTCTTGTAAACTCCAACAATGGGATGATAGGTAATTCACGAGCCTCTCTCAGATAAGCATTTAGACTCTCTGAAATATTGGTAGTCATCAACACGTACCGCTTGCTCGTGGAAAATGCACGAGTCCACCGCGCATACCCCACCTCCTCAAGCTCACCCCTAATAGAAGGAATGATTTGTTCCATCTGCCTCATGTAGTATTCGAAATCCCCGATAGTATACGATTTAGCACACTTATAAAACAAATCATCAATGCCCTTTGCTTTGTGATTTTCTTTAATGTTCCTTAACAGGTGATAAATACATACACCATGATGTGCTGCTGTATATACCTTCTTAACACCTTTACCAATACTCTTATGCCTGTCAGACACTATCACTAAATCATTCGGTTCTCCAAATGCTGCTTTCAAGTTTTGGAAAAACCACTCCCATGACGCATCATTTTCAGAATCTACAATAGAAAAAGCCAGCGGAAATATCTTTGAGCTCCCATCAAATGTGCAGGCCGTCAAAAAGGTGCCACTGAATTTATTCTTTAAAGATGTACCATCTACCGAAATAACTGGGAGACAGTGTTTCCACCCGTTTATGGATGCTGCAATACTCATGAAGAAGAACTTGAACCTGTCATTTGAATCAACTTCCTGGGCGGTGTACGTACCTGTAATTTTAGGCAGTAAATATAATTATATACTGTGACAGAATGTTATAAAATGAAAGTACAGATGGTAAATACCTGGATTCCTTTCGATCAACTTGGCAGCAAACGACGGAATTTGAGCATAAGACTCTTCAGGAGATCCTCTCAACTCATTTAATGCCTTTTCTCTACCCCTCCATGCTTTGTCATAACTGATATTGATCCCGTGCGTTTTCCTAGCATACTCTATTATGTCCCGAGGTGTACAGTGCATCCTGTTAGTTATCCTCATTATAGTCTTCGCATACTCACATGCAACACTCGCTGTCGCTTGCCTGTGATCATTCTGAACGACATCGAAAGAACAAGTGTGGTCGTTGATAAACTTCCTCACAATCCACAACTGCCCCGTGCAATAGGTAGATGCGCGCATATACCATTGGCATGAGTCATCTATGCATGCCACTGTATACTGTTTGCTATTGGATTTAATTGTCTTGAATTGGAAACTCCCTTTCAGAGCCAGTGAAGAGACTACCTTCTTGAGATGTTCTTTGCATGAAAATACGCACCCCTCCGTTACGGATACTATGTCGGTCAATGCATCAATCCCATCTGAGTTGACAAACTCAAAATTTTTCTCCCCCCGGGATGAACTTGCAACTGCCCTTCCGTTGTGTATATTAGTATCTACCCCCTGCACGTCGACAACTACACAACAGTCCCTATACGTGCCATTCTGAAACCCGTTTACCATCCAAAAGACATCCCTGTCTTCTGAGAGGACTATATTTATCGGGTTGTTTGACCAATTCCTAAAGAGTGTCAACCTGCAGATACTACTACTGTCCGCCAAATTGAGGTAGTTCGCAGCACATACCTTTAGTTGGGAGAGGTTAGCATCACAGGGACATGTCACAATGCCGGACTTGAACCCACTGTAGACTCCCGCCACATCCCAAACACCCCCGAACAAAATCGTAATTTGATGTCCAGCCATTTTGTGTTAATGGCATTGAGAGAGGGCTTGGAGATTTTTGTTTCTTAACTTAATAGAATAAGCTATATATTTGAATTAATTGAGAGAGGGCTTGGAGATTTTTGTACAAATTGAACATACCAACAAAACCACGATTTTTGCTGTTAGATGGAGCAGAAAACGGGATATGGTGAAATCAGTTATATGAAATGAGCGGATCCCATAAAATGTGGAACAAAAAAGACGTTATACATTTAACGGTGCAGTAAACGCCGTCTGTATATGCACGGATATACCCAGGGGTAAAAATGGAAAAAACCTCCTGTTTGCAGGTCCCTTGATTTACGGCAGCCACAAATGAAAATATGGAAGTTATTTAGCCAAAAAACTTAATGGCTTATTTTTTTCTAGCCATCTAGCACAATTTCCCTAAAATAATTAACATTTTGGACTCAGTGAATCAATGGGCTGGACTACCAGCCCACTGATCATCGGCCCAATAGCCCCTTCGACTGAAAGGAGCAAATGGGCTCGTCTACCAGCCCACTTCTCATTAGTGGTTTGTAAGGGAGAAGGAAAAGGAGAGTTGAAATCACTTCACTTTTACATTATTTTACCAAAATAAATAAATAAATTACAAACAAAACTATATTTCTATGTCTCTTAAAAAAAAAAACTATATGGGTATGTATGTATATTTTTTTTAGTTCGGACAATAGATTCAAACATCTGACCTCCTTGTCAATGATACATGTTAATTACAGTTGAAGTATGATCACTATGGCACAAACAAAACTATATTTACAACAATTCAAAATGGGGCTTCCCTTCCCCCTTTTGCTATGTCAGAAACCGAGAGGAAGGAAGATGAAAACGAACACAGAATGCAAAAGTGAAGGAGCTGGCAAGGTTTTTAAAGGTTTTGCGACGAAATGGAGTTTCGTCACAAGCCTTGCAACGAAATACAAGAAAGCGTCACAACAATGTGCGACGAAAAACCCAAAAGCACCGCAAGCGTCATTGATTCGACGTGCAGTTTAAGGCTTTAAATTCTCACGTTTCGTCACAATGAATCTGCAACTTTCGCTTTTTTTCTTCGCAAGATTATGCGATACAAAGCTTCTTTTCGTCACAAATTCTAGATTTGCAACGATGTCTTCATTTTCGTCGCAAGAAAGTTGCGACGATCGTGTGTTTTAGTTGCAAGATGCTATCACGCTAGAACCGTTTTCGTCGTACGTACATGGTTTGTGACTATATCCAACTAACGTCGCTAATTAGCGACATTTGTTTTTTCGTCTCTATAATTTCATCGATAAATAACTTTTTTCTTGTAGTGGTATATATTAATTTTGGTATATATTGTTTTTCTTAGGAAAAAAAAAATTAAATATCCACATTATCCTAATTTAAGAGGAGTGGAAAAAAAATTGACCTCTCTTTTGCCCAAATTTAGACAAAACTTAAACTGCACTCATGTTCAGTAAGAAGTCAAACATCTGTAATTAGCTTTACATTGTTGCTTATTGTTTACTCATAATTATTATGTCTAATCTTACTTTTAATGAACAATCATTAGGTGGAAAAAGTGCAAAATGTTAAACTTTTAGTATTTAAATTAGAAAAATGTAAGATTAACATTTACATGCAAGCTAAAATAGCAAGGGAACTTTTCATAAATTCAAATATTCAATAATTCAATATACGTTGAATGAAAAGTTGATATAGTTAATTAGAATCATGATGAGATAGACAATAAACCTTTATAGAAGAGTTAATGATGAGACATGTGACTCGTGAAGAAAAAGTTGTCAACTAAGCAAGCCTATGAATGGTGTATGTAGCTAAAATTGAGACCATAGTCGTGTCATATAACGATAGATGATGTAGCTACTGAAAAAAGATACGTGTATTGTCGTGTTTAAGTCGAACTATTTTACATTGACATGGTTCAAATATATTTATGGCTTGAAAGAATTTTCTTGTTCAAAGCAAAATAGCAATTCAGCTCAAACACTACTAGGTAGTTATATAAAATGTCTTTTAGATGGTTACCATAAATAATTGTGCCAAGTGGGTGGACAAGATGAGTCAATACAATACTATTTGACATATATATGACCCAATGGATAAAATCAAACTAATTCAATACTACTTCTTCAATTCAAATGTCCCTCTCTCAAATTAATTGGGAAAAAAAAAGTTAAAAGCCACTTTAAGTCTCTAAAGTTTTAGAGAAGTAATAATTTAGTATGTGGTTTTAATGTTGTAACAATTTTAGTTCTCAAGTATCTAACCATTTTGGTTCCTATATATTATATATATATTTTGATAATATGTGGGGATCGGAAGATTCGAATCACATATCTCTTGGTCAATAGTACAAACTTTATGTCAGTTTAGTTATGCTTAAGTTGACTCTTACATATGTAGATTGATAGACTCGAAAATGACGTTGAAACGAGGTGTGCAAGGGATTTGGCTGGAAGAGGTGCTGAAGAGGTTTATTGCAAAGAGGTTTTGGGCAATCAGCCTGTGTTGTCAAGGGCCTCTGTATTTGGTTCTCGTTAAGTGTTGTCCTTTGCTATTCCCTTATCATATATATATATATATATATATATAGACTAAATCTTACGTAATAAAAATTGATACTTAATTTTGATGGAGTTTTTTACGATAGAAATAAAATGGGACAATACTTGTGACTGAATATCATTAAAATATAATCTTAACAATTAAGAGAGAAAAATGAAAAAATTCCTACACACGTATATGTAACAAAGTATTCTTAAAATAAAATTATCATAAATGATAATTACTAAGGTCGTGTTTGATAACCATTTGGTTTTTTGCTTTTGAAAATTAAACTTATATAAATCCTACTTTCACCTACAAGTTTCTTTGTTTTTCTAATACATTCTTTCCATGTTTTAAAAATCCAAGCCAATTTTTGAAAACTACAGAAAAGTAGGCTCCATTTGATAATCATTTGGTTTTTGGTTTTTGAAAATTGTGTTTGTTTTTTCTCAAATTTTCTGCCATGGTTTTCATCTTTGTCAATGGCACATCTGAATTTCTAGCAAAATTCCAAAAACAAAACAAGTTTTTGAAAACTACTTTTTTTAGTTTTCAAAAATTGGCTTGATTTTTGAAAACATGGAAAAAATGTATTAGAAAAACAAAGAAATTTGTAGGTGGAAGTAGTATTTATAGACTTAATTTTCAAAAATCAAAAACCAAAAACCAAATGATTATCAAACGGGGCTGTAGTTTTCAAAAACTTGTTTTTGTTTTTGGAATTTGGCTAAGAACTCAAATGTGTCCTTGATAAAGATAAAAACCATGGTAGGAAAATTGGAGAAAAACAAGCCTAATTTTCAAAAACCAAATGGTTATAATCAAACGGGACCTAACTTGTTACATGTATGGACTAAATGATCCAAATTTGAAATTATATGGACTTTATATATATATATATATATATATATATAAAGTCCATATATATATATATATATATACACGATAGATTACATATGTCAATATCGTAACGGTTCTAACACACATATAACCTTGTAACCACGCAAAGGAATGGAACTAGAGCCACTAGTAATATACAAATTGAAGTTTCAAAAAAAAAAAAAAGTAATATACAAATTGAAGACATCACTGTACAAAAGAGAAACTAAAGAGACCTGTAATAAATCCAAAGGCAACCTTTCAACAACCATGAAAAAAGCAACATATGCATCACTTTCTCACTCTCACTCTCTCATCTAGAAAGAGAACTATTAACATATGGGGTACCATTAAAAAAAGAGGAAAGAGATAGCTTTAAGTATATCGAATAGTTTTTAAATATAACGATAATATATGAACGTCGATCTGTTGTCAAAGAGATAAGTTGTAAATTCATATACGTTTTTAAGACTACAATTCATAAATCAAACTAAAATCATCACTTATTTATAATATTAGAATATTCTCCAAATCTCGTATCAAGTGTTTGTTATATCTAAAAAGTGTGTTTGAATTAATCTCGACTAGTGATAATCATGGAAAATAAATAATAGACTGGATTATTTGTATATATTTTTCACTAATAAATATGCTTTAGAAATAAACTAGACACATGATTCACATAACATCACTTCAATCATTTATACTTGATCCAAAACTAGTGGTAGTGGATGAAACAAAAGGAATCCTTTGAAAATATTGAAAGAATTTTATCAAGATTTTTGCGGGCTTTCATTATTATTTCATTTTAATTCTTAAAATAATTTTGAACGTTTATTTACAATTTAGAATTTTCTGATATGTTGGTAGGATGTGGTTTGAACCTTCCATCTATCAAGAATATTACTCATATCTATTTTTTTTAATGGAATATTGTTCATATCTTCTTCTTCTTTTTAAGTTTTCAACAATATGCATCGATGAAAATTTGAAGTTGTTAATTTTTTTAAGGTCAACGTTATGTATTAGTGAAAATTCGAAACTCTAAAACTTTATTCTCGACCAAGGTTAGAGGTTCAAATCCCCACCATGTTGTTAAAAAAAAAACTAATTGAGTTTTGATCCAGATTTTAATCAACATTATAATAACTAATTAACCAAGTTTTGCCGGTGTTTGCAAGTGTTGCTTGTATCTTTACTATATTTATAATGATATTTTGTATTAATTCTTAAATTTTTGGTGAAGAAACTATTAAAGAGAACAATTATTCATTTAATATAATCTAAATGCATCTCAAAATTCAATATCTAACAAACTAGAGAAGAGATCTATTTTTTTTTTTAAATCAACAAATTACACATACTGCCAGCATCGGTAATTGGTATTATACCTTCGACCAAGAGGTCAGAAGTTTAAATCTCTCACTCTCAAATGTTAATGTACTCAAAAAAAAATAATTACACATACTTTTTTTTTACAACAAAATTACACATACTTGAATCTAAACATAACGGTAAAAAGTATAACTCAACAATTAAAGAAACATTTATTTACTAAGCTAAAAGTTTAAATCTACCAAAAACTAATATACTAAGCTGAGGACTTGAATATTCATCCTCGTTGTAATACTATATATTAAATGAAAGGAAAAATGTTACTTCTAATTAAAACAGAACCTACCTTCGGTCACGGGCAAGAAGAAAAAAGAGAAAATTCTAAAATTTAAATTTGAAACTAAATTTTATTAAAATTACTTGGAGAAAGAAAAAAAAGAAGAAGTAATTATCCAAACTTATAGATTTGAACTGCTCGAGCTTTCAAACTGATATGGCTGAGAATTAATCACGTCTCTCGAGGCCATTAAACACGTTGATTCGACGTTCATTTATGGCGATGTGTAACTGTAAACAAGGCGCCGATTCATCGCCAAACGCCGATCGGAAAAGAAAAAACTTCGAATTCGTTTTCACCGGCACAGCGTATTCCGATACGGCGATTCAAAAGCCGCTAAACTTCTCTCCAACCGCAGATCCTTGTAGAACTTCTTGATGAATTCCTCGGCCGCTTTATCGACGAACTGACTGTCGCCGTCGTCCTTCAGAGAGAACGGCGAATCCGTAACACGCAACTGCCGCACGACTAACGGACTCTTTCCGAATCCAGGCAACGGCACTAACGGCGACGCCTCGGATTTCTGATCGCTGTGGAGAATATCAAGAACTCTCTGTACGGCCGTGACGGTGGAGAAATCGTCGTAGCGGTAAGATTTGGGGAAATAGTGGTGGTGGTTTTGGTGTTTTCGAAGTTTGTTGAAGTAACGGAACGGATACGCAGGACTGTTGCTGCAACTGAACTCGTAATCGCGAGTTGAGATGTAGGAATTTGCGATGTCGATCGTTTGGCAACTGAAAGCAGATCCGTGATGAAACTCGACCAGATTCGCAATCGCTTTACCTGCGATTTTGCTTCGTTTTAGCATCAAGTGAAGATCGAACGCAATCTTGCTTTTGCTTAGGCCTTTCCTCAACATGAACACAACCGCTCGCAACACGTTCCACAGCTTCTTCTTCACTGCCGGCCGAATCGGCTCCATTTCCATTGCTATAACGAGAAATTCAAAAGAAATGTGTAATGATTCCGCCTTGTTCTTCCTCGTTCCGCGTTCCAATTGATGAGAGAGAAAGAAGAGAGAGAGAGAAATGATTTTTCTTTCTTTTTTTTTTTTTTTTTTCGTTTCAGTTTTGAGAAGCTTGAACTTGATCGGTTAGAGGGAGCGATATATAAAGGGAACGAATGGTACTCAGTGAGGAATATTATCCCACTCGCAGCCACAGCGCGTGTTTTATAGTACAAGAATAGACTCGATGAAGTTATTTCTTTTTTTGTTCACGCGCTTTTCGAGCGCGTTGGTGCGAGATTTGTCTTTCGTTTCGTTAAGAAAAGCCAAAAGAAAATAAATATCTAATATAAACAAATATTTCTTTGGGTTTTTTTTTTTTTTTTCCTTTCTTTTTTTCCTTAAAAGAATTGAAATCACATTAAATTGGAATTTTCTTGCAAATGAATCAAAAATTCGAATTGCTTTGATGTGTGTCCCAATGATTACATATATCATGATCGAACTTTGCCCAAGTATCAAGTTACTAAGTGACATGAATTCCAAGTTTAAAGCTTTAGATGATTAGCTTCTCGAAATCCCCACCCATCATTCTATTCTAAGATTAAAACTATATATTAAATAGTCCTTTTGAATATAGTTTAAACGGATTAAGACATCTTTGTTTAAAAAAAAAAAACGGATTGGAACATTATACATCCATCATAAATATCAAATCTTTAAATCTCTATATCACATTATTGAACTATAAAATTTATAGGTTAGAAAACAAATTAGATGCCAAAAACTTCTAGAATCACTTATATGTTTAGTTCACATTCTCGAAAATGTTAGACAAAAATCAGGTTAGGTAGATGTGATTATAAAAGTTTCGAGACTAAACTTGTAATTTAACTCATATTAATCTTGAACTTTGATTTTAATTTGTATAATTTTAAAATTCTGAATCTTATGAACAAATTCTTTTGTTGTTTTTTTAATTATCTAACAAATTAAAATATAATATAAGCACGCCTAACTCATGTATCTTATAAATTGTGAAGTCTCCACTCAATCATCTTTTCAATGTGGGATCCTTAACATGCCCGTTCAAGATGTGCCTCTTTGGGTTCATCATTTTTGGATGGGATCCTTTTTTCTTTTTCTAGGATCGAAATACCCCGTTTGAGTTTTTATAGACTCTGATATCATATTAGATAAACATGAGGTTTCATCTCAAAACCAATTGACAATGAGTGAAGTAACTCACATATCTTATAAATTGTGAAGTCTCCACTCATCATTTTAACGTGAAACCTACATAATTAAGAATTGAATTTTGAAACATTTTTAAATTTGTGTCAAAATGATTTTAATAGAGATTTAGAGTGTGTTTGGTTTAACTTTTCAAATGTTTAATTTTGAAAATAAATCATTTTGAAAAAATTTCTAGTGTTTGGGAACCACCAAAAAGTGACTTATTAGAAAATTAGATTGATAAATAAATCATTTTGAGAGAAATAGAAACTAACTTTTTAAAAAAAGACTTTTTAATAAACAATAACTTGTGTATAAAAACATTTGTGAGGAAATGCAACCAAACATATGAGTGTTTAAATTTTAAACAATTTTTATACAAAATGTTTTTAAAAAAATGCATTCTTGAAAAACATTTAAATTAAAATGTATTCCAAACGGACCCTTAACCATAATTGTTAAACTAGGTTCGAGTAAAAAATAGAC
Organism: Luffa aegyptiaca; assembly: GCA_017139565.1. Taxonomy (NCBI): domain Eukaryota; kingdom Viridiplantae; phylum Streptophyta; class Magnoliopsida; order Cucurbitales; family Cucurbitaceae; genus Luffa; species Luffa aegyptiaca. Next base: position 49,097,584 of record CM029402.1, on the reverse strand, counting down.
TTTCTAATATCTTGAAACTTCTGTTTATTTCGTTTCAAAATTTTCAAAACATATCCTTTACCCTATCAAATAATTTCGAGTCTATGCCTATTTACCTTTTCCATTAGCAACAAAATAATAATAATAATAATAATAATAACAACTGAACATTTTCTATAAACTATTATAACATTAACCATTGGCATAAAAATTACTTTTACTACTTTCTAGAGACTCATTCTGAAAGAAAGTAAAGGAAGGGGGAAAAAATAGTAAAGTGGCCGGCTGTATTTTAACTGAATCTGACAAAAGAGATGCTGTCGTTGAGTCTTTTAACAAATTAGACATGAAGGAATGTAAAAAGTGCAATTTTGTTTTTGATTTCCCTTTGTTCCTCAAGGAAATTAAATGCAATTATTTAAAGTGAAAGAATCTAATTTTCACCTTTAAAAACAAATATTATTTAGGATAGAGATTTCATAATCAGGTCAAGTTTAACTAGTTAAGGACAGTAAGAGTATGATTTGGTTAACATATAACTTGCATCTTTAATTAAGGGTTCGTTTTTTTTTTTTTTAAACTAATTAAGGGTCCGTTTGTAATGTCTTTTAGTTAAAACATTTTGTATAAAATTTGTGTAGAATTTAAACACGGTTACATTTCCTTATAAGTGTTTTTATACCCAAGTTATTATTTATACCAAAAAACTCTTTTTAAAAAATTTGCATCAATCTCATTTTTTAATAAGTTATTTTTAGTGGTTGTCAAACATTAGAATTTTTTTTAAATGATTTTTTTTTCTTCAAATTTAAACACTTGAAAAGTTAAACCAAACACACCCTAAAAAGTCAAAAATCCTCACACCCTACATGTTGTTAAAAATATATATATATCTTTGATCAAAACATTCAAAAGTTCAAATCTCCACCTCAGGTTGAATTAAAAAAAATATATCAAAACCACAAAACTTAACTTTAAGATCACATACCTTATTTTGAAATGATGTAATACACCATTTGGTGATATATTTAAATATATATATTTTTTATTATGCCATTGAGTAAAATTGTGATAATTTTTTTCTTTTTCTTTTTGGAGTTCAACAAAATTTGGAGTTGGAGCATTCGAACCTCTATCTTTTTAGTCGATGATATATTTCAATTACTACTAAGTTATGCTCAACCTTGGCTCATTTTTCATGAATTTACTGTGTATTAAGATATATTTCAATTACTACTAAGTTATGCTCAACCTTGACTCATTTTTCATGAATTTACTGTGTATTTATATGAAAATGTTATTGCCAAAATACGAGTAACCCTTTCTCCATCTGATCACGTATTTCTCGAATGTCCCATACATCACTTCCTTAGTTACAAGACTTTGATTTCAACAAAAATAGGGATACAAAATTGTAAAAATACCATTTAATTTAATTTGGAGAAATAATTAAGCTTAAATGTAATGTTGTTGGTTCTCAACATTTTATATATATATATATTTTTATCCTTAGCCACTGAATGTTTGAAAGTTTGACGTTCATTCTTAAATTTTCAATCATTTTCTATAAAAATAATATTTGATTGTATATCGAATCCTGCATTCACTATTAAAATCTAATCTTGACAACTAGGAAAGAGACATATAGAAAATGAGGAAAAAAAAAATCTCTCTTCTAATTGTCAACATTTTAATAATGGTTTCTAGAGAGATCGTCCTATAGTCAAATATTATCGTTCTATAATGGTTCCTTGATATTAAATTTTTTTTTTTTTGGGAAATTGATATTTTAAATTTGATTAATCCTATTCCTCTCATTTTTATTAAAATCCACTTTTAGCTCATACCACGTGTCTTGTGTGTAATTTATTGAAAAGGCAACGTTACTTCATTCATTATCTAAATTATATATCATATTAACGTAATTAATTTTTACTCTAAATAACTAAATATAAATCTTTCTATAACTCTATAACCAAAATTGAGGTTATAAATATTAAATGGGGAAAAAAGCACAATAAGTATTTAAGGATTAAAATTAAACTTACAAAACCTGATGGATTGATTAAAAAAAAAGTTTAAGAATTAAAGTAATATTTATCTATTTTCAAACCTGAGTATATATAAAAAGAATCCATTTCAAATATAATTGATTGTTGAGAAGTTTCAACAAGCATATGTTTCAATCAGTCCATCAGATCGGGTATCGATGTGATTATAAGAGATGTATTCCGATCCTCTTTCAATCACACAATTTAAGCGAATTGAGGATGGAAATGATAACTTCAGTCACAGTAATGAGGTGGTTATACATGTAGATGCCGCTTGTGATACCCACAACAACAGATCAGGTATCGGTGTGATTAGAAGAGATTCGGCAGGCCAATTGTTGGTGGTGATGATCGACGATCATGTGTCTTTTATACTCCCGTTATGTTCAGAAGCTAGGGCCATTCTTGAAGCTCTTTGTTTGGTGCATAGATTGGATTTCAAACATATTAGGCTCAATTCAGATTCTCTAATGTGATGTCTATTTTAAACAAAGTGTCAGATTGTCCTTCAGAAATTCATGCACTCATTTAGGATATAAAATGGTATGAGAAGACTTTTTGAATCTATCCGTGTTGATCATGTGTATAGGAGCCAGAACAATAATATTGCTCATCAGTTGGCTAAGATTGGTTTACAACCTCCTTCTACATTGTGATTAAACAATTATCCTTCTTGGATTTTAAATTTAGCTTCCAGTGATACCACTTTTTGTACTCCAAGAGAGAATTTTCTCTGATTAGTGAATGAATTTCTTTGTTTAAAAAAAAAAAAAAAGAAAATACAATTCAAATATATATATATATATATATACACCATATAATTTTTCATGAAATGACAATGCTAACAAATGCAATAAATTTCGATTCACTTTATTAACATCAAATAATCAATGTGAAACTGAATAACAAACCGAATAAATATATTTCTTCCAATTTACTTAATAATTTCAATACGTAGAAGCAAAATTTAATATGAAAAATAAATAGGGGAGAGACTTGACCCCAACTCCTTTCATTTTTCCAGCTTAAATGCAGTGCAAGCGCGTATAAAATATAAAATCCAATAAAAAATAATTTCAAAAAAAAAAAAATCCAATAAAAATAAATAAATAAATATAAATATGATAAATAAATGAAAGCTTAGAGAATGTCCTCTGCAGCGTTTTATACCACACGCCGCCCTCAGCAGCCAGCTTGAGGAAGTTGGCAGGAATGAATTTCAGTACCTAACAATTTGACACGTGTCAATTATTGAGCTCAAAAGAGGAAAAAAAAAAAAAAAAAACCCTCTACGGAAATATTTAAAAGTTGTTAAAAAATAAATAAATAAACTCTTAGTCTTTTATGTCATAATAACAATTTACTCCTGCAGTTCACAATTTCTAATTTGTAATTATTTAGGTCCCTTTCATAATTATTTCGGCCCCGTTTGATAACCATTTGGTTTTTTGTTTTTGGTTTTTAGTTTTTAAGCTTATAAACACCACTTCCAACTCTAAGTTTCTTTGTTTTTCACCTATCTTCTTCCCATGTTTTTCAAAAACCAAGCCAATTTTTGAAAACTAAAAAAAGTAGTTTTCAAAAACTTGTTTTTGTTTTTAGAATTTGGTTAGGAATTCAAGTGTGTCTTTAACAAAAATGAAAACTATGGTGAGGAAATTTAAAGAAAACAAGCCTAATTTTCAAAAACCAAAAACAAAAAACCAAATGGTTATCAAACGGGACCTTCGTTTTTTGTTTTTTGTTTTTGAAAATTATGCTTGGTTTGTCTCAATCTTCTTACAATGGTTTTCATTTTTGTTAAAGAGACATTTGAGTTTCTAGCCAAATTTCAAAAGTAAAAACAAGTTTTTGAAAACTATTTTTATTTTTTCAAAATTTGATTTGGTTTTTAAAAGCAATAAAATGATATAGACAACAAAACAAAGAACTTGTAGGTTAAAGTAAGGTTTATAAACTTAATTTTCAAAAACCAAAAACTAAAAACGAAATGGTAATTATCAAACAGGGCCTTAATCATTATACTTTAATTATAATGATTTAGACATGTAGTTTAACTTTCTTTTTTTTTTTTCTTTTTTTCTTTTTTATTTTTTGACAATATGTGGGGAATGAGGGATTTGAACCACAGACCTTGTGGTTATCGATACAATTTTATGTCAGTTGAGCTAAACTTTTGTTGGCATGTAGTTTAAGTGCATGTTTGGGAGTGATTTTGAAATGTTTAAAATCACTTTTGTCATGTTCGAAATCACTCCGAAACATACCTTTAATTATTCAAAATCAATTTTATGTTTGATTTTACACTTTAAGACATGATTTTCATATCATCAAAATTAATTTTGAATTATTAAAGACATGTTTTATGGTGATTTTGAATATGACAAAAGTGATTTTGATCATTTTAAAATCACTCCCAAACATGCACTAACTTTCTAGCCATTTAGATTTGTAATTTTTTTTTAATTATGCAACAATATAATTGTTGTATTAGTATAAAGAAGTTGTACTGATTTGTTAAAGTTAGTTTTGCCCAGTAGTTAACTCTAACTACTTACCTTCTGTAAATGGCTATTTATAAGTCTTGATTCCTCTTTAATAAAACAAGCTAGTTTTATTTACTCTCATAGTTCAATATGGTATCAGTTGACTATTTTTTCCTTTGAGAGTATTTTCTTGCCGAGATCCTTATGAAACTGTACAAGCTTCACACCCCATTTCCTCTTCTTCTGCAAATCAACCCACTAACCCTACTGTCCTAGATCAGTATGTCAATCCTTACTTTCTTCATCATTCGGATGGAACCAATTTAGTTCTCGTCTCCAAATTGCTTACGGAATCGAATTACTCTTCTTGGTACCAAGCCATGCTCATCAATATGTTGTAGTACAATCTCTATAACAGTTCATCAATCTACAATAGACAAGAAACTCGCCAGCAAGAGCATAGCTCAACTGATATAAAGTTGCACTGATAACCACGATGTTTATGGTTCGAATCCTCCCATCTCCATATTGTTAAAAAAAAAAAAAAGAGAGAGAGAGAAAGAAAGACAAGAAACTCATTTAGACCTCAACAAGATTTTTTTTTTTTTTTTTTTTTTTTTTGAAAAGGAAAACATCATTAAAAGCAAGCAACAGAATTACAACTACTCTCCAAAGAAGACGAAGAGTTCAGCAAAGGAGGAAAAACCTCTCTACAAAAAAAACCATCTTCCTGGAAGAATCCAAAAAAGAATTAGAGCTACCCAAATTATCGAAGGTAACTGTAAATCGCGTCAAGTAGTGCGCTTCAATGTTCGAAACCCACAGGCTAAAGGAGAAGGAGACATCCCCAAACTGAAGGGCCAGATTCGAAACCTTCAACGCCACAACCCGCGCTTCAAAGATCTCGCCAGACTGCCGATTAAGGATGGAGATCGCTTCTAAAGAATCTGATTCGACAATGATCTTCGGAAACGGCCTCTCCATATGAGATTTTATATGTTATGAACCAAATTTTAAATTATGACAATAAAATTGTTACCTAATATACCTGAAGGATTAAATTGTTTTAGATTTTGAATGCACATAGCCTAAACTGTCACTTGTGTAAAAGCACGGAGACGGAAAATATTTTTAAACCTCTTTCTAACTTTTATGGTATTTTAAAATTTTAAATAATTCTTTTAAATAAGTTTGCCGCATAAAAATAATAAATTTCACGGAGACGGAAAATATTTTTTAACCTCTTTCTAACTTTTATGGTATTTTAAAATTTTAAATAATTCTTTTAAATAAGTTTGCCGAATAAAAATAATAAATTTCACGGAGACGGAAAATATTTTTTAACCTCTTTCTAACTTTTATGGTATTTTAAAATTTTAAATAAGTTTGCCGCATAAAAATAATAAATTTGTTGTTCTTCTGACCTATTGTTATTTAAAAACAGTATTAAATATTCAGGACAACCTCTGTACTGAAATTCTCTCGTTTTTAATCCTCATGTGAATTATTTATGACGAGGTGGCTTTGAGTTTGTTTTATTTCAATGCTTGTAAATATATGGGAAAATCAGTTAATCTCAATAAATTATCATTACTATTATTATTTCAATTATATATATTTTTTCTTAGGTTGAAATTATTACGATTAGAATTGAATATTTGTCATGCTTTCATTATATATTTTTTTCAATCATTAGAAGTTTATAGCCCTTTTTTTTCCTGTTTAATTTAAGAAATGTCGGTAAGATGAAAAACAATACTAGAATTAATATAAAAACAGGTAACAGTTTGGGAGTTAAAATATAAATTTTTCTTCATTGTTCAAAGCCTGAAAATTGAACTGAAAATTAATGTGAGAATAATACATTCAATCTATCTTTCAACGGTTAAATCATATTGAAGTCTCAAGTCATAAATGTTGGATTGAATTTCATAATAATTTTTTTTTTTCTGAAACCATATTAACTTTTTTTTTTTTTAAACTAAACCAAATTAACTTCTAAGTAGGTAAGGATTTATAAAACAATAATACTATTGTTGATCCCAAAATTCGGACACAAGTCAGGTGAGACCTTCACGTGACACCAACAGTAAATTTGTAGAGACTGGAGAAGACGTGACTTGCAAAATCAGTAGAGACTGCACACCGGTGTGGTGCTTGGCCACACCGCCTCCGATGCTTAAGTCAGCAAGGAGATAGATGGGAAGCAAATAAGAAGGCAAGAGAAAGAGAAGAGGGTCTGGAGAATAGTTTCGGGTCCCTTCTTTAATGATGAAGAAGAGTTTATATACCTTTTCCTACCTTAGGGTTTCTAGGCGTTTGGAGACGACTCGGGGCTGAACCGAGTCAAATCAAGCTGACCCAGGACATCAGGGACCGAGCGGAGGGGAGAAGACTCGGCCGACCCCAATTCTTTGGGCAGGCCGAGCATGGGGTTGGGCCAAGGCCTAATCCCTCCGGGATTCGTTTCCTGGTCGTGTCCTTGAGCTGGTGTTGTGATGTTCTCGTCAACTCCTTACATATTAGAGTGGTCCAGAATTACCTATAACAACTATTTTTTTTTTTTTTGTAAAAAGAAAATGACAATACTGCTAACAAGAGCATAGCTCAACTGACATAAAGTTGTATTGATGACCAACAGGTCTATAGTTCGAATGTCTCTACCCCACATATTGTAAAAAAAATGCCAATACTATTTAGACTATTTATGTACCTTTAATATTTAATTAATCTATTTGATTGATATAAGGTTTCATGAACTCTGATACCATATTAGATAACATGGAGTTTCATCTCAAAACCAATTGGTAAAGAGTGGAGTAACTCATATATCTTATAAATTGTGAGGTCTCCACTTATCTTTTCCTCAACAAGAATACATAGTTCTTTTAATTTTAAGTATAATCGCGAATGTTAGAATTATCTGACATACACCATATAGGTTTTTACCAAGAGCGAAAGAAGAGGGGATGATTGCCTTGCCTTTTAGTCGTGGCTGCGAGGACTAGCGTTGCTTCATTCTCTAAATGCTCGCGATTGGAGAATCTGGAAGCCCACAAGTTAGCGCGCGCCGCCGTTAAATTTGGTAGTTTTAGCAGATTTTTTGGGCGCTTCTTGTACCCTGATTTAAGGGAATTCTTTTTTTTGTAGGGATGAGATAATCCCTATTTGGTTCTCTTCAATTTTTGGTGAAGAGTTAGGTGTAACGGGTTTCCCCAATTAATGAAGTTTATTTTCAAAAAAAAAAAAAAAAAGTTCATTTTAGATTTTTTTTTTTTTATAAAAAAGATTACACAAAAAGATGTACATTTTCAATTTTTTCTTAATTTTGCTCATCCCTTGAATTTTCAAATTTTAAATATAAGATATAAAGTTACAATGCTAAAATTTTACCTCTCTTGTGATTTTTTTTTTCCAGTTTAATAACATTGCAAAAGTGAATATTCGAACCTCTAATCTTTTGACCAGTAATATGTGTATTAATCAATTGAATTGATATCCACACAATTGATGTAAATTTTTTTTGCTACGTCCTTAATTTTCAATACATATTCTCTTATTATAAGTACATTACTCAATCATACTCCAACATATTTATTGCCAGTTGACATATTGATGTATATAACACTATACTAATTTAGTACAATCAACTTCTCAACTAAAATTTTCCATGCAATAACAACAATAATAACTAGAATTGATTTTGTCCATAAGCCTTCGTTCAAAGAAATATCAATCATTCATCACAAAGAAATTAAACAAAATAAAAATAATAAGTCATCTCTCATGGTGGGTGGTTTAAGTCGAAGTCTTCGGCTAGTGGAACGACGTCGTTGGGCCAGGTGGTTATGGCGGCCTATCATATATGTGATCACCAACACACAGCTATCAATTTTCATCTTGATTATATGTGAAATGACAACGAATGCACGAGACGACTTGTACTTCTACTTGTATGATTATTATTGTATATTAATCTTTAGTCAATTATTTGTTTGTTTTCTTGTCGAAATAATAATAATAATAATAATAAATCAAATGTTCGTATATGGTTCTCGTTCCTGAATTTTTAGATATTATTTTTTTAGTCCCTAAACGTTATACAAAAGATCGTTTTTGTCTTTGTATTGACATGCTTTTTGTGTGGTTTATTTGATTAATTCTGTTAACATTTGTTTTAACTTTTCAAGTGTTTAATTTTTTTTTAAAAAAATCATTTTAAATAAATTCGAGTGTTTGACAACCACTAAAAAATGACTTATTAAAAAATAAGATTGAGAAATAAACCATATTGAGAGAAACACTTGAAAGCAATTTTTTTTAAAAAAGAGTTTTTAAGTATTAATAGCTTGTGTACATTTATGAGGAAATATAACCAAACATATAAGTATTTAAATTCTAAACAATTTTCGTATAACTTTTTTTTTAAAAAAAAATGTAATCTAAAAGGTATTCTGAATGAGTTCTAAGTATTTAAAAATGAGATAGAGTAGGTTAGAAGTTGGGTTTCTTATTTAATTGATATATATATATATATATATAAAGTTAATAGTTAATAGTAAAGAGTCTAAAGACTAAACTAGACTTTCCAAAGTGAGCTTAACTCAGCGATAATTGGCATGTATCCTCGATCATGAGGTCAGAGGTTCGAATACCCACCTTCAAATGTTGATGTACTCAAAAAAAAAAAAAAACGACAACTAAACTAGACTTTTGTGCAAAGTTTATAGAACAAAATATAATATATAAAGTTTGGCACTAAAACAATATGAAGCTACATATTGCAAAATATGTTTTAGAAAAAGGAAAAAGCTATCAGTTTGAATTTAATTTTCTTCCTTCATTTTTTAATTTAGATTTTTATTTTGAGAGATAAAAATTTAGATATTGCTTTTTATTTTAATGACTATATTTTGACATTTTTTTTTTATTGAATTTAACATCATTGTCTCTATTATTTGATTAACACTTATTAGAAGTCTTGGTCGTCGGTGAAAAGTAATAAAAATGAATGTCAAAGGATTTGTAAATGATATTTTAGTTTTTATAGTTTTTTTTTAACGATATCATATATTATTTAAAAATTGTGAATATGTTTTTTTTCTTGACAACATGTGGAGATGAGGATTCGAATCACAAACCTATTGGTCATTGGTACACACTTGATGCTAGTTGAGCTATGCTTATGTTGGCGTGAATATGATTTTTCAAAAAAGAAAAAAAATGGTTCAATTTAAATAAAATTTTATTCAAATTATTATTGAGTCTCGTTTTTGTCATATATGAGACTTTTCTGGTGGACGGAAAAGAGAGCTACAAGGACTTATGTCCAAAGTGTCAAGTAGAATCCTCGGGTGCTAAACAAATAAGTTGTGAGCCTCAAAGAAGTAGTCATGGTGGAGATTCGTGGTTGAACTCTATTGGATATAAGATAAATTTCTTTGTTTTTTTAAAAAATAAATAGCTATCAAATTTTTAGTGATGGTCAGCTACCGATGTATACGTAAACATTATTCAATAAATATAGATAACTTGTAGACAAAATAAAGACAAACTTATTTATTATTATTGATGTTATGAATAAGAATAGAAAGAGGGGAAAAAAAAAGAGAGCCAATTTTCAAATTTTGATTTGGAGAGTAGCTACAATAATGGGAGTGAAAGCTGGCTTTGAATATGAAGTTGTGGAGAGAGGGAGCCACCATTTTTCTTCTCTTCCCCACTAAGTATAAGATATGTATTATTATTTTATTTTTTTTAAATATATATATTTTTATTTTTTAAAAAATATTTTTTAAATATTTTTTATTTTTTAATAATAAAGCAAAAACGGGTGCTGGACCGTTTGGCTGGCCGGGCCACTTTCACTATTAAAGTCTGTTTTTGTTCTGAATATTAAGAAATAAATTAATATTTATTTTATCAGTGGAGGAGAAGGATCCCGAGGCATTTCTTGAATTTCTTTCTTTTTTTTTTTTTTTTTTCCTTTTCATTTTTTTAAATTAAATTTCATTAATGAAATAGCAAAACACCAAGGTCATGTTCAAATAAAGAATTTCGCATGGGATAAAGCGAGAAATTTTTGAAAGGCAAGACAAAATTTTATATTTCAACTTTATATATAAATATGAGGAACCAATTAGAGATAAATGTTAAAAATTTTACTTTTTATATATATTTTTTTTCTTTAAAATATGAGATGAATCAAGAGGGATTTGCCCACTTGACCCCTAGACAAAGGAGATGTAATGTAAGTAGAGAGATACATTCTTTACGTTTGTTTTCTTATAATATTTTATTTCATATTTATTTATTCTTTGGTTATAGAAAAATTAGAAATAATTTGAGGTCTAAAAAAAAAGGATTTGAGGAGTTTCTCTCCAAAGATTAGGTTATTCAATAATTTTATATTATTTTATTTTTGTTGGTTAAGTGAAAGATTCAACATCAACTTTTATAAAATAAGTATTTTATCTATTGAACTATGTTCATACTGACTTTTAAAATAAGTTAGTATTAATAAATGTGATAAAAAAAATGTGATAGAATTATATATTTCATGTAAGAGTAGATAATTTAGCATTTTAAAATTTACCAGACTAAACAAATAATTCATACAAAAAAAATAATGTTACCAGAATTGAAATAACGAAACGAGTATGATAAATATTGTATTGAATTAGAAACGAAGATGATTTAAGGTAGAAAATTAGGCATTTATTATATTTTCTTGAACACATTGCACAAGAAGACCACCATGAAATACTAGATTAGACTTTTTTTTTTTTAAAAAAAAAAAAGAAAAAAGAAAAACACCTGAATCAATAACAATTACAAAATGAAATACATTTGCAATGGGTACTAGCTCCCATTGAGACTAACCATTGTGGAAAACTAGAGAGCTACAAAATGGATCTTCTTTGTACTAAAGCCTTCCTTGCCAAAGAATCAGCCGTTTCTATTTCTAGAAATAAAAGAGATATGAAAAGAAGAGAAAGCCTTGCAAATATCTTGAATTTGGGCAATCCAGTGGTATACTTCTGGTGTAGCTTGTTTCTCTCCTTTCACCATGAAATACTAGATAAGATCTCATATTCTAATACCATACTAAACTACTATTGAATTTAAAAAAAAATAAGGTCCCTTTGATAATTATTTCATTTTCAGTTTTATGTATTTTCTAAATTGTGTTGATTTTCCTCATAAATTATTTACACTGATTTTCACCTTTGGTAGGAAAACATTTGAATTTTTAATCAAATTCTAAAAACAAGATAACTATTTTAAAAACTTGCTTGAATTTTGGAAATGTTTGTCAAAAGTACATGGAAATAAAAAAAAAAAAAAAAACACTCATGGGTAGAAATGGTGTTTATAAGATTTCATTTACAAAGGAAAAAAAGAAAATGATTATCAAATGGGGCCTAAACTAATAAAATATTATAAATTTCGATCCCATTTGACAATTATTTGATTTTTAAAATTATTTTTGTTTTCTCACAATTTCTTTACCGTGATTCTCATCATTCTTAAGGAAACATTAGACTTATTAGTCAAATTAAAAAAACAAAAACAAATTTTTAAAAACTACAGCTATTTGATTTTTAATTTTGAAAATTAAGCTTATAAATACTATTTTCACGTATAAGTTTTTTTGTTTTGTTATCTACAAACCAAAAACCAAACGGTTATAAAACGAGATTTTTTTTTATTTCACTTGAATTTTGAAAACATTTGTAAAAAGTAGATAACAAAACAGAGAAATTCGTACATAAAAGTAGTGTTTATAAACTTAATTTTCAAAATTTATTTATTTAGGTTTAATTCACATTCTTAGCCATTTTAACTAAAGTGGTTTCAAATTAATCTTAAAAAAAAATTATCCAAACAATAAAGGATTGGCTTCCACCTGCCAACCCAATCACAATCAATTAACCAAAAGGCAAAAATAACCATCATGAAGCAGTGCACTTTATTTTTCTTAATGCAACATTATGATATAATTATTGAACAATTCAACTTTGGATAACAACTTGGCTCTTTCATTAAAGTTTTTCTTTTTCAGGTTAAAGAGAAACCAAACTGTTACTCATTTGGAACATCATCATTACTTAGCTAAGCATGCTTCAAAAGGGGAGCCCAAAGTCAAACTTTTGTTAGAAACTCATTGTAAAGCAATCTCCATTAGCTAGAGATTCCTAGCTTTTCACTAATAAATGGAGAGGGAAAAAAAAATAAAAAAAAGAAAGCAATCAATAAGCATTTATTATTGTTATTATTTTAATAAATATATCAATTGTGACATACCCTTTTTGATTTTTACCTTTCACTTTAGCAATATAAAAACATAGAATTTGCTACATTTATCAATTATAATATATTACAATTGATATACGAAGGTCACTTTATCTTTATCTAGTTTGAATTTTCATTCCATTCTTTCTCTCTCTCGATATATGTGCTCTTATAATGGTTGGAGGGATGTTACATCTTCTGCCGATATGGCCACGTCACTATACTTATCTGAAATTGCGTCTAAGAGTGGAGACCGTCCCCACAAACCAACCCGGAGTTCTACTTCAATTCCTAGGAAGTTACCTAACATAGAACTTCCTCAAATTAAGCATGCTTAAATTTGAAGTTCCTATGAATTGAGCCACTGAAAAGGAGAGGGCACCTTATTGGTATAGGTATAGTTACTATCAATTTTTTTAAGCTCATCTTGACCATATTTTCATGCTCTCAAGATCCCTCTCATTCATATGTGGTCTCAGTTCATTCATGTACACCTCCTCTACTCGGGAGTTACAAGTTTTATAATCTAGAGTTAATTTTTTTAAAAAAAAATTCTTCTAAATTTCAAAAGCCAAAGAAATGTAGGGTTTTTTTTTTTTTTTTTTAAATCTTTTTGTGTGTGTTTTAATTGTCCATCAAAGCTTTGGAGAAAAAATGTTAGTATATACAAGCTTAATTTTTAAACATAAAATAAAAAACAAAATTGTTATTAATTAGGACCAATATTTCAAACTATTTCTCAGTATATAGAGGAAGTTTGTAATAGGCAGTATTATTTTTAGCTTCATTTTCTAAAAAAATGGTTTACTTATATACATTTTTTTTTTTTTTAAATTTTACCTTCATTCAAGATTTTATACTTGTCATTGTCAAAAAAAAAAAAAAAAAAAAAAAAAAAAAAAAAAAAAAAAAAAAAAGATTTTCTACTTGTCATTACTTCAACCAACCCCAAATTGGAGATAACTACAAATTATTTCATTTGAGTCATTAATAAATAAACATGACAAATTATTATTATTAATTATTTTTATTATTTTGAGAAAGGACAAATTTAATTTAATTTAATTCATACAATGCCTTGTGAAACACACATCTCTATACCATATTTAAAAACAACATTCAATTCTTAGTTTTTTTTGCCCCCTAACAAGTCAAGCAATTGTGTAATAATTGTATTTTTCAAACTTATATAAAAAATTATAAAATAATAAAGAATTAAAATAGTTGTAATTCCCATTCATAATAGGTCTGTTTGATACTGACTGATCATCTCTCTCTGTATATATACATATAATATAACATAATGGAACAAACCCAACCTCACAACAATTATTATTTAAAAAAAAACCATTAATTAATAAAAAACAATTTTAAAAAACCAGGAAGACAAAATAATATCAAAGAGAAAGGACATCCTTGTATTTGCATATACAGTTTTTTTCTTTTCTTTTTTCTTGGAAAGGTATGTTTTTTAGTCTTATAATAATGTTCTTTCTTGAAAATTTTTTCTTTGTATTTGAAAATTTAAAAAGAGATCAAGAGTATTATTGACATGGAACCATTCAAACTAATTTAAACGAATTATTTTTATTTATGCGAATAAAATGAATATTCTCAATTTTCTTTCATATCCATGGAGAATATATTTTAATTATACGATATGAGATTTCCAAAGCTTGGATGGCAAGAAGGAAAAGAGAAAGGAATTTAAAAAGAAATTGCAACAAGATTTGACATTACAAGAATATGAATTAAAAAATGGTTAATATTTAAAATATTATTGTCAGACATGTTCTTTTTTTTTTTTTTTTTGAGTACATCAACAGTTGGGGGTGGGGGGATTCGAACCTTTGACCTCTTAGTCAAAGATACATGCCAATTACCGCTGAGCTAAGCTCGCTTTGGCGTCAGACATGTTCTTATTAGTATGAATGTTTATCAATGAATTAATTACTCAATATATATATTCTTTTTTTTTTTTTAAGTACAACAATATGTGGAGTAAAAAGATTTCAACCTTTAATTTTTTTTTGGTAAGTACAAGTGTTGAATTATAAGGCTTGCAGCTCCAAGATGTTACACACACAAAAAGTAAAGCAAGGTAAGAGATAGGGAAAGAGAATTAGGACACAAGAATTACAGTGGTTTGACACTAGGTCTACATCCACTTTGTAACCAGTGAGAGGAAATTTTATTCAGAGAGTTTCAAACTTTTACAAGATGAGATAATACTCATACATCACACACCAGTCTTAAAACAGAGAGGATATTTATACATAACTGAAACATCAAGAGTAGTTGTAAGGCACGTGCTTCTCTTGATCCATATAACGGAAGGAGGCCAAGTAAGTGACACTCTGGCAGCCACCTCAGAGACTTTGGACAATTATACTCTGAATATAAGTATCGAATACCAACAACAAGCTTTATGTCAATTGAGTTGTGCTTTTATTGACTTATTGTCTTTGGTCTTTTACATGTTGTATTCTTCAAAATATTTATATATAATATAAATAAAAGTAACTTTTTTCATAGGCTTTGATTGTGTTCACCCTAAATTGTAATATAATATTAAAGAAAAAAAACATCAACTAACCCTACACTTTTTTTGGGGGCAAGAAAGATTTCTAGACTTTTTATGGGGAAAAAAACTATGCAAATTGTAATTAACCTAGCAAACTCACTCATTTACAACCATGGTGTGAGGTCACATCTCAAATGAGATGAAGAATTTTGGTTTGAAATACAAGGTTGGAGATACTAAGAAAAATAATTCTAAAATGGAAAAAACTTGCCTGCATACCGGTATGTAGGGATCTCCCTGCATACCACCATTAAAACGTTGACAACCAAGAGAGATAACAAAAAATTCTCATTTTCTCCCTTCCTCTTTTTTACTTGTCAAAATTTTAATGGAGTATGTAGGGAGATCCCTACATACCGGTATGTAGGCAAGTTTTGTTCTTCTAAAATATTTTTTAGGGATAAAAAGACAAAGAATTCACTTACTGTGTTAAACTTTTTCAATTTATCTTCGCATTATACTTTTCATTAGTTTACCAATAGAACAATATATTAAGGAGAACAGTCAGCAATGCCACGTTGGAGACCATGGCACAGTCAACGCGGATGAGTAGAGGAAATCCAGAACCCTTTATTGTTAGAATTATGTTATGATGTTGTAGTGTAATGGATTTATTGAGGACATATGTCCTTCCCTAAGATTATTCTTTATTCTTTTTTTTTTTTTTTTTTTTTTTTGAAATAATTATTCTTTATTCTTTATTGTTGTCCTAATTGGAAAATTGATGTATAAATTGGCAGCTTGCCTTTAATGAAAAGGGTGGAAAACGAAGAGCAAATTATCTCTCAATAAGGTCTCTATCTTTAAACTTTACTAAATACTCGCCTCATAATGGGGTGTAGAAATCTCTTTATACACACTTAAATTTTTGACATCTAAGAGAGAGAAAATGAGAAAAAAAAATCTCTCTCCTAATTGTCAACGTTTTAATGATTGTATGTAAGGAGGTACATTCACAAGCTTATATGCAGCTAAGTATTGTTTAATAAAAATATTAAATATTTCCATAAAAATTGATTATTTAAACTAATAAGCGAAAGAAAATGTTTTTTTTTTATAACATGTGGGGGTGGAAGATTCAAACCACAAACTTCTTGATCTTTAGTACAAACCTGTCAGTTGAGCTATACTCATGTTGACCAGAAAAAATGCTTACCCATATATATTTGACATTGTATATTTTTAATATATTTATTAATCATTAACTTATATATATATATAAGGAATTCAATTTTCAAACTCATGTTAGGTTCTCCAAAATTTAGAAAATAAGATAGAGACATGGAAAGAAGAAAAAAAAAAAAAAAAAAAAATAGCTCAATGCAGCCGTGGACGGGAGAGTATATTCCTAACCCCACTTTGTCTCCAGTGTCAACTCTAAGCCATCCATTTAGTTGGATGATTATTTTTGCTTTCATAGTTGATTTAAAGAACAACCTTATTAATTTTAGATATTTGATTTCTAAATAATTTGTGGTCCCTTTTTAATTTTAAATACAAACAAATCTGTCACTAAAGACATAAATTTTCTTGCTCTCCATTGTCCATTTTTCCACCCTCATAACCTCCTCAAATCATCTATAATTATCATTTTTTGATAATTATACTCTCATATTTCACTCTCAATCGAAATGAACTTAAACTTGGATTGAGTTTATGAGTGCCACATGGCAAATCGTTGGTGTTCGTATTTGAAAGGATTCCGTCTTTATACCAATCTCTTTTTGATGTTTAACTTGATACGTAATCGTGTCAAACAAAGCCTATTAGTTACAATCTCTTTAATTTTTTTTTAAACCTAATAATTCTTCCAAATAAGATGACTTAGTCAAAGAAAATTTTAAGTTGATGTTGAAAATTCATTTACTAGAGAATTCATGATAGATATCAAATTCTTGTTGAAGAGATAGAAGTAAATGTTAGGACCCTTAGAGATAGAGTTGTGACTGGGAGAAATTTTTTAAGTTGACGAGGCTAATGGGAGATATGAGTTTGTCACTATATTTAAGTATCTCAAGTTAGTAATAACATCTTGACCTGCATAATTAAGTGTATCCTCATTTGATGATTTTCTTATAAATATCATTTTAATTTATGCACGTCATCAAATAAACAATAATCACAATCTTTTACCATTGACATTGATCAATGTTCAATGGGTCATAGACAAGTCTTATTCACTTATCAATCAATGTTCATTAAATACCCATACATTCTGTAAACATTCGAATGTATAATTTTCAACGAGTCTATGTTGTGTGTTGTTGAAAATTCGAATTGAAGTGAACATGTTACATTAAGAATTTATTATTGAATGCACTCTCTAGTATGTATCTGTTAATAATAATTTGATCAAATCTTTCAAATTATGGTTCTCTAACATCCACGTGCTTTACATTCTATGCTTTTAAGTAACAAACTTTGTTTTGACAAAAAAAGTATGCAAATTCTATACGTATTTCAAACTACTTCATTAAAAGATTTAACAAGTTCAAATTCTATATTCAAAGACAACAATTCTATAAATAAATATGTGAAAAAACGTGACGATTAAGAAACCTCCTACCTTAGTTGCATAGTAAAATAAAGTAAAGTTCAACATACCACCGATAAGTCATGACTTAGAGAAGTTTAGACCTTGTCAGTTATAGACTTGGATATGATTAAAAAAAGACTTATTGAGAAAATTGGACCTATTGACTTGTTATTCAAATCCAAGTCCAATTCTTCATCTGCGTGAAATGACATGTATAACATATTTTTCTCTAAAGCAGTGTATCAAATCTCTTTTATAGATCGTGTCATTTTATTTTATCTAAGTGTTGTTTCTCTTACTATTTATTAATTACATTATGTCAAATCAATTCAATGGTATTAATAATATAAACTACATAAAATCTAATTTAAAATTCAACAAAGCATTTAACATTTTCCAAAATTTAGAAATTAAATAAACACTACCATCAAACTTGAAACATAAATGAGCCATCTTCTCAAAAAAAAAAAAAAAAAAAACATAATTAGCCAAGCCTCAAAGAATAAGTTTGGGCCATATTGTATTGGATCTGTTTTTCAAAAAGCCCACCAGTCGAATTGGGCCTAAAGCCCAAACTTTGGAGCCTGGGGGACCCAGATCCCTTCGTCAAGACCAAAAGAGATCGTTTCTTGAACGCAAACTCAGAATTCCAATCTTTCGAGCACAAGCAGAAGCTCCATTTTTCTGCGAAACAAGCTTCAGCTTCAAGTTTCTTTCTCCTCTGCATCTCTAGGTTTTGCATGGACGCCGTAGCTGAATCATCGCCGGTTCCGGCATCGAAGGCGGATGATCCGACGATACAGGATGATCTCAATTTTACGGTTCTCGATCTCACCAGCTTTCAGCTTCACGACCTCGACTCTATCGAGTTGCCTTCGAGTTTAACGGAATTGGACTTGACGGCGAATCGACTTTCGAGCTTGGACTCTCGGATTGGAGAGCTCTCAAACCTGAAGAAGCTCTCTCTTCGTCAGAATCTCATCAATGACGCTGCCGCTGAATCGCTTTCTCGTTGGAACGCACTGTCAGGTCTCGAGGTATTCAATCGTTCCTCTTCGTCATGTTCTGTTTTAGAAAAATGTTTCAGAATTGACGGAACATTGCTTCGCATTACAATTTTAGAGAGTTATTTTCGCAGTCTTTTGCTGTCTGAATGCGTACAGCGTGAGTTTTAAAGCTATAGCTGTATTCTTATGTTGCTTAGCGATTGTTTTCGCTTAGTCGCATAATCGAAAATGTAGCTCGATGATCCTTAAAGTGAAAGAACTCCAGAATAATCTTAGACCTGCTATATCTTCGTTGTTGTGCAGGAACTTGTTCTTAGAGACAATCAAATGACGAAAATACCTGTTGCAAGCATATTCAAGAGGCTTTTGGTATTTGATGTTTCTTTCAACGAAATCACTTCGTTACATGGCTTGTCCAAGGTCTCCAATTCATTGAAGGAACTTTATGTATCTAAGAATGAAGTTGCTAAAATAGAAGAGCTAGAACACTTTCTTCAGTTGCGGATTCTTGAGCTTGGTTCCAATAGACTGCGGGTTTGCTCTCTATATCTTCTGTTTAGAATCTCTGTTGTGTCATTTAGTCTACGTTATGAATTTTATGTATATTTTCTAGAAAGAGCTGTCATTACAACAAATGGTCGTAGGAATATTATGAAGTAAATATATTGTCATCCATGTTTTACTTTCTTTCATACAGTATTCTTTATATGCAATTGAGGAGCAATGCACATGGTGAAACAAAAAAGCTTAAAAATAATAGTCAGATATTCTCTCCCGAAGAAGTAAATAAATAAGATTTTTGTTTGTTTCTACACAACAGTCATGTTTTCTCGAAGACTTTTGGATAATAGTATTGTGATTGAAGTTCCTACACTGCTTTGCAGGTAATGGAGAATTTGCAAAACTTGACCAATTTAGAAGAGTTATGGTTAGGCCGTAACCGGATCAAGGCAGTTAACCTTTGTGGACTGAAATGTCTCAAGAAAATTAGTTTGCAGAGCAACCGTTTGACTTCAATGACGGGATTTGAGGTGTGATATCTGAATATGACAAATATTTGTTGTTGCACTTACAAGATAAACATCCTACTGTATTCAATCACTGCTGTGCACTCTCAACAACTGAACTTTGTCTTTGTCCCAACTTTCCAGGACTGTGTTGCCTTGGAAGAACTATATCTGAGCCATAATGGAATTTCAAAAATTGAAGGCATTTCAACCTTGGTCAATCTTCGTATATTGGATGTTTCATCAAATAAGCTAACGAGTGTGAGTGACATTCAAAATCTGACATGGTATCACAAGTTCCCTAGCTCCATCTTATACAACATGCTTATCTTTTCTAGGGTGATAATCTGATCCCTTCATTGGATCTATGTTTGTAGTTTAGAAGATTTATGGCTTAATGACAACCAAATAGAATCACTTGAAAGCATTGCTGAGGATGTTGCTGGTTCAAGAGAGAAACTGACAACCATCTACCTTGAGAATAATCCATGTGTAAGTTTTTATACTGAATAATGTTCATGACTTGAAAATTTTCTTTCAACTTGGTTAGCCAATATGACAACTAGCTTCTGACCTGTTGGTGCTTTACTAGTGTGATGTGATGATATCTTTGGCACTTGGTCTGGATTTCTGTATGTTTCATATTTCAGCTAAAACTTCTGAGGGAAAAGTATAGGCCTCATTCCATAACAATTTTATTTTTAGTTATCTGTTTTTAAATAATATAGCTATTTACTGATAACTTATTTGTTTGATTTTCTTCTTTTTAAAAAAACTTTCGAAATTTTAGTAACCTTTAAAAATAAATAGTTTTAGTTCTTAAAATTTAAAATTTGACTAGGATTTTAAGAACAGTTTTAAAATGCGTACGAACAAAGAAATTGTCTTGAACCAGACTGTTTTCTGAAAGCAGGAAACTAAGAATAAAATGATTATCAAAGGAGCCTATTAACTGAATTAATAAAATTGGCAACTTCTCTTGAAATTTTTTTTACTTACAGATTTGTGCGGTATTATTGCTTTAAATCTTCATTGCATATGAATAGCTCACATATTATACAGGATAGAAAGATATCTATGAATTTTGGAGCTGCAACTTTTAAATAAAACAATTCCTTCTACCTGAACAAATTTCACCCTAATTGATCAACCTACCCTAGACTTTCTGTGCTTTTCTATTGTTTGATTTGGCATTCTAACTTCTCTATTCTTTCTGCTCATAACCAGTGTGATTTTTAGCTTCCATATCTGAATCCTGTGTACTTAAAGTAAAGAATTTATTAGATGAAAATGAAATAGAAGGTTTGTGATAGACATGTGTATATTACATTACAACTCCTTTATCAGCATTTATCTGATATGTTGCTTGTCGGTTTGGAAGCCGTAGAATTTTCATTTTATGTATTTCATCAGCCATACATATGGATGGACCTTTTCATTTTGCATTTTCATCCAAGTTGATGAACATATTCAACTTTCTTTCATGACATCTAAATTTAAATCGATGTTCTGTTTGCAGGCAAAGTCTTCCAACTATCTTCCCAGACTGCGACAGATTTTCCCAAACATACAGCAAATTGATTCAGAGATCTTTACTAAGAACTTTTGAGAGCACAAGGCAGCTTCTCGTGGACGGACAACCACAATATACAAGTAACGTGCCTCCACTGTCCATTCTTTCTGATTTAGTTAATTTTAGTTTTACGATTACTCTAATCTTTAATCTGTTATATATATATATATATATTAAAAAAACCTTCTGTTCGTCAAGTTCGCTAAAATGCCCAACTTAAACTTAAGATTGAGGTATTATTGATTTAAACATTATCGGCAAAATTGAAACCAATTACATGTGTTGGAGTATTTTGTTTAATTTAGTTGATTTGTATTTTGCCTCTAATTTGCTGTTTTGATTACGATTTTGCTCCTCAATGTGTTAATTTTGTTAGACATTTCAACAGAGATGGCTAACAAATATATTTATTTATTTATTTATTGGGGACTTTACATCTTGCCCCTTTAGCAGTGTTATGAGTGCTTCAGGGATGAACAAGTTCCTCATATATTCATATCCATCCTTTTCACTTTGTCAGCTGTCTTTCATGTCTTGCTGATCATTGTTGGATGGAATATCTTCACATTCTTTATATGTATATAAAACCAAATTAAAAACTCGAGCGAAATTAGAAATTTTGAAATGTAAAAGAAAACACTTATAATTGCCTTAATTTAAATACATTATGAATCGAGTTTGTGAATCGTTAATTCTTTTCATTCTTATGGGTTCATTCAACAGGTAAATTATCGATCGAATATTACACCGGAGGACGATACGAGATTTCAAAGGAGATGATATTTGTTTGTTGACTTTCTGCCCTGCTCTCCTTTTCTTTTTACCCATACAAGTTGCTGCCTTCTTATATAATCAGTACTTATTTAACCAAAATTTGCATGTTATTTAAGTGCAAAAACTCGTTCTGATTTCGTTCGAACAATTACAAACTTCTTTGTAAAGTTTGAGATTTGAGAGTTCATAGAGGTTTCCAGTGTCCAGCTGTCTAAAAATTTCTTAATTTTGTTTCAAGTTTAATGCCTTATTTTATGCATTGTAAATTTTTTCTGAGTGGGCAGCTTAAAATGTCATTTTTGTCCCTTCGTACTCAAAGGAGAAAAGCAGAAGCTGTAGCAAAACCAAGGGCAGAACCGTACAAGTGCTACAGATGCTGTCGAATGTGACCTATCTTGGTGTCTTGATCAGGTGAAGGCTCCATACCCGCATTATTCGCTTGTAAATTTTTTTTTTTAATTTTTTAAACAAGATAAAAAGGTTTTATTTCTTTATTATTATAAATTAAAATAATATTTAATCGGTTTAAAGTTTAAACAAACCTTTTTTTTAATCCTTTAACCTTGATTTTTTTTATTTACTATTCATGATTTTTCTGACATATCATTTTAGTTTCTTTTGGTAAATTATTCAGTAAATATTTGGCATAAGTACGGATTTAGTTTTTTTTTTTTTTTTTTTTTTTTTTTTTTTTTTTTTTTTTTTTTTTTTTTTTTTACGCATTTTATTTGCGTGAGTTGATGGCTCAATTAGTCATGTCTAAATATATATTTGAAGTTATAATAGACTAGTTTAGATTCTTTTGTTAAATGTTTATTAGAGAGAAAGTCGTACGTGTAATGATTACCATTTATCACCTTTTTGTTTTTGGTTTTTTTGATATGAAAAACTAGGTTCTTCGATAATGATAACCATTCAATTTTTTAAGTGGAAAATATGCTAAATGTTTCTTTTCAAATTGTAAATTTTAATTTTAAAAATAAAAAGCAAGTTTCTGTGTGTCTATATATATATATATATATATATATATATATATATTTGGCAAAGTTAAGGGTCGGTTTCATAATCATTTCATTTTTTGGCTTTTTGTATTTAAAGAACATCATTTTTAGCTACCCATTTGATTTTCCGTTTTAAGATTAGAAGACACGAAGTGTTTAAAAACAAATTCTTTTTTTTAAAAAAAACGTATGTATTTTAGCTACCCATATAGGAATTTCATTAGATTAGATAGAATATGTATTTTAAAAGGTATTATGAATTATTCATGTTTTTTACAAATATATAATATTAAAAGTTTTAAAAACGTATTTATGACTTGCCTTTCTCATGTTAATATCTCTCTAAATTTTATTTCTTTTACTCTCTATGCAAATTTAGATTTCTTTTTGAAGAAAACAAAAAAACATTATCAAACAAATTTTGCCTTTTCGTTTTTCAAAAAGTAAATTAAGGTCTTGATAATGTATTTTTCCTCTTGTTTTCTGTTTCCTATTTTTAAAAACGAAATTAAATTTTCATTCAAACTCATTCGGTAACATTGTTATTTATCTTCTAGAATTAGGTTGCATACTAATTTATTCCTTATTTTCTAAGGCTTCCAACTAAAATTTATGTGAAGAATGTAATTTCTTTTGAACATTTTGTATTTTGTATAGAAATGGTTTAGAATTTAAACTTATGTTTGGTTACATTTCCTTTTAAATATTTTTATACACAAATCATTATATACTTAAAAGCTCTTTTTAAAAAATTTGCTTTCAACGTCTTTTTTAGTGATTGTCAAACATTATAATTTCTTTTTAAATTAAACACTTAAAAAGTTACATCAAATATACTCTTAGATACTTTCAAAATCGTTAACCATGACCATATTTTGAAAACCAAATTCTTTTATAATATTTTCTCTGTCTGGTTTTTTTCCTGCAAAGGTATCTCTACGACCAAAGGGTTTCGGTAATAAAGTGCGATAGAAAAAAGACCAAAGGTCGGTTGCTTCTCAGTTCCATTTTTATTTTTGATTTTAGAAAAGCAAAAGACATACATGTAACCTCTTTTTTTCGAAAAGAAAATGTGTTTGATGATGCTAACTTTCGTTTTCTAAAATTGTTAAAAAGAAAAGAGATGAATTGAAATACAAATAAATAATTGTTCCATGGAACCTTATCCTCTACCTCAACTGAAGATTGACAGTTGATACATGATCTAAGCCATTAATTTTTGTTAATCTTTATAAATTAAGTTAACCGGATGACTTCACTTTTATGAATCATTAAATCCTATAAATCCTAGAAATGCTTGTTTCTGATGTATCATGTAAATTCGTTGAAATGCAAAAATCAAATAATTTTTTTTTGGGTGGAAGAGGAAAAGTTGAGGAGCAAGTTAATGTTAGAGAGAGAACAAAAGTTTCAAAAGCTTCAAGAAAAAAAAAATCAATTGACAGAAAATATGTAAAACTAGAATAGAGCGAAAAAATGAAACAATAACCATTTCATTTTTGGCAGTTGGTTTTGTAAAATTATGTTAGTTTTCTTTAATCCTTATAATGGTTTTTGTCTTTCAATTATTAGTCAAATTTCAAAACAAAAACAGAAAACTAAGACGTAATTTGCCTACAATTAGGGACACAAATAAAAACAAGTTTTCAAAAACTAAAGCCATAATCAGATTATTTTTTTTTTTTTCAAGATTTGACTTGCTTTTTAGAAACGTGGAAGGATGTAAAAAAAAGAACAAACAAACTTGAAAGTGAAAGTCATATTTATAAGCTGAATTTCAAACCCTAATAGTTATCAAATAAAATCTTCTTTTTTTAGTTTTCAAAACTTGATTTTTAGAAAATAACAAAACAAAGAAACTTATTATACTTTAATTTTCAAAAAAAAAAAAAGAAAAAAAAAATTAAAGGGTTAACAAAAGCACCTTAGGTCCTATTTGATAACATTTTTGGTTTTTGGTTTTTGAAAATTAAGCTTATACACACATAATTCCATCTATAAGTTTCTTGGTTTTAGTATCAATCTTCTACCTTGTTTTCAAAAACTAAGTCTAATTTTGGAAACAAAAAAAAATAGTTTTCAAAAGCTTGTTTTTGTTTTTAAAATTTGGCCAGGAATTCAAATGCAACTTTAACTAGGATGAAAGACATGGTAGGAACTCTAGGAGAAAATAAGCATAATTTTCAAAAACCAAATGGTTATCAAACGGAGCCTTAGTTTTCTCTTTTAAAAATTTAAGTTTACAAATACAACTCACTTATGTTTCTTTTATCTAGAATTTGTCCATTTTGTTAGTAGTAAAATTTTGTCCACCCTCCCCCTATAATTTAGCTAAGAATTCGATGCATTTTCAAGAAAAATCAAGAACACATGAAAGAAATTATAAGGAAATGAGAGAATTTTTCAAAAATTTAAAACCAAAATCAAATGAGTCATAGAAACTTGGTTCTTTGTTTTTAGATTTTACTTGCAATTTAAAGACAAAAAATCAAAGTTCAGTTTGTTAAAAATTAAATCACAAGCACTCATGTTTTAAAAAAAAAAAAAAAACAAAACAAAAAACCCCGAAAACAATCATCATCAATAAATGCTCAAATATTGTATAATTCAAAAAACAAAAATAATCATAGTATTTAAATAGAAATTTGTATATGAATGGTTGAATGAGATTGAGAATACCTGCCGACATCGTCGCCTCTCAAAATCAATGGTCCATGGCATTCATATCCTTCTATGTTTCTTAATAATTTATTACTTTTGGATAGATGGGTCGTGGAGATCGTTGTTCCCTACGAACAAAGGGTTTTGGTTAATAAAGAGCGATAGAAAAAGATCAAAGGTCGATTTTCTCTAAGTTCCATTTCCTTTTTTCTTCGGTGACCGTTGTCGAAGCGATTCATCGGTTGATCCAACCTGATTGACATAGAAGATATCGAGCTGTTCTAATGAAGGATTCGGTCAAATAAAATGCACAAGTCAAATAGTATGATGCTGAAGGTAAATCATCAATCACAAAACAGATAATCACATTCAATCTCAAATGTTCCCCATCCGGGCCCTGAAACGATTTTTTTTCACAGTAAGATTCGAGTAGTATACATACCAAAATCCGAAATTCAAAAAATGGCCAATTTGTGATTTTAATATAAGTTCAATTGTAGCTTTAAAGTACAAAAAGAAAACAAAAAAAAATAAAAAAAAAAATTTAATCCAGTAAAAGAAAGGCCTATCCACGGCAGATTTCCATGAAATTTTCAAAAGTAAACTGCGTTCAGATTCTGCGTTAGTTTTTGTAATTTTAAACCCCTACTCCAAAAGAAACTTCATAGACTAATTTATCATCCCTTCTAAAAGCACAAATGCATGTAAGTTCCAGAGAAAACATAATAAGTTGGAGAGTGTCGCAATCGCAAAACGAAGAGAATCGATTGTACTCACTTGAAAAGCCAACGGAAATTTCTAAAAGAGAAAACAAAACAAGCAAACATGTGAAAGACAATTATATAAAACAGACAAGAAATATCTTAATCAAGCTTAGACGAATCCAGGAAAACGTCTTGAATGATTTGGATTCATTCATTAATAAGAATATCAAGAGATTAAGTAAAGGAATATAAAACAAAAATGTCACCTCAAGGCATTGGTATATGTGGAAAATTTGGCACCATTTTTCTCCGAAAAGTATCCTCCTGATCGGGATGCCAATTTTCCACCTGTAGAAACGAAAAATTCAATCCAAATGAGTGAGAAATCATCCAACGTAATAGAGCAAAGAAAGAATAAATATAGAGTAAAATAGCAATCAATAAAAGGCTTAAACAAATATATCTTACTCACAGTTTAGAAGCAGTTTGGTTGGGTACCACTCGAGAAAATTACAGAACCCAAATCGTAATATAATTCAAATACAAGATAAAACTGATTTGCATTGTACCTCCTAATGCCCTCTTTCAAATCCAATACGAGTTCTGCCAGAGCCACCATCATAGCCATCTCGCGTCGATGAGCCACCACTGGCTCTCATTGTCCCACCACTGCCAACTTTATCCATAGCTTTCTTACCTTTCTTCACTTCGGTCAAGAACTGGTCGAGTCCAAATGGATCGGCTTCTTCGACCTCTCTTTCGAACTCAACCGGCCTGTCTCTAGGTCCAGACCTTTCTGCAGTGCCTGAAAACGATTTGTCTGGCTTGAAGCGATCAGTCTTCATAATCTTGTCTAACTGTTCATCAGCACCTCCGTACATATCGGAATCGGCATCTTTCTTAGGTCTGTAAAGGGTTGAGAGAGTGGGTTGAGCGGAAAATAAGCCCTTGTCGTATATATTGTACTGGTCGTCGGTGGCAAATCCCGAGTCCATTCCTTTATCTTGGTTGAATAGTCTCTGATCATACATAACTTCTCCCTCTCTACCTCCTCCAGTAGAAGCCATACCAAGTGCAACCTTCTCACTAATATCACGATCTCTATCTCTTGTAATCTTACTCTTCTTCCCCATTGCTGCATCTTTGGCTTCTAACCTTCTTTCCCTTTCCCTCTCTCGACGTCGTTCCTCACGAATCTTCTCTCGCTGCAAACGCTCTTCCCTTTCTTCCCTTGTCTCCTTTGGTAAATCCTTCTCTTTTTCTCTCACACGCTCAAACTCCCCTTTCATCTCAGAAGGATCTATACTGCTCCTCTCAGATGGATAAGGAGCTGCAGAAGAAGGTGCAGCTCCAGTCCTCTCAGACCGAGCTTTTTGAGCTAACGCTCGAAGCTCCAGCTCCTTCTTTTCCTTCTGCTTCATAAGCATTTCTTTCTGAACCTTAGATCTCATTGCGACTGCTTCTCTTGCTTTCTGTTCTGCAACATAGAGTGCCTCAGATAACTTTGCAAAGTTGTCATTAATTTGAACATCTTGAAGGCCTCTCCCATCAGCTGCAAGGCGCTTGTCAAGTGGGATTGTATAACCTTTCGGATTCTTCCAATTTGATATACAAGGTGGTATCTTCCAATCTTGCTGATCCTTCACGGTGACAGGACGAGGAGGGGAATGCATGACTGGCACAGGTGGAGATCCAGAAGCTCTAGGAACACGCTTATGCTTGAACTTCGGAGGCTCGAGCGGATCTACCGGCATTTCCACCATTCTAATGATTCTCTCCTTGGCGCCTGAATTAAAGGCTGCCGATTGCTGAGATGGCTTATACTTGATAAACTTTGAATCTGATGATTGTTTAGCTACATTTTTAGGCTGAGCTGCACTCAATCTTACATTCACTATCTTTTCAAGTGCAGATTTTGTTTCCTCGGTTGTTTCTTCAATCTCTTTCTGCAACTCTTCATCTTCATCATTCTCTTCATCATTTTTCAAGAACTTTGGAATGAGGTCTTTATGTTGTGAGTAAACAATCTTTTTAGAATTTTCATTCTGTTTGACAATAGCATCATATGCAACATTTCCGTGAGCATCCACCGTAACAGGAAGGATCTTTGATCCAGGCTTTGATGATTTGTCTCTACCCATGTCAAGTGGGTATTGAGCGATGTGAATCTCTGGGAATGCACCACCATCGCCAAAATCCTCTACTTTCCGTGGAATAAATCCACTACGCTTCAAGTACGGCGGCACGGGATTGGGCTTAACAACAGAAGTTTGCTCTGCTTCTGATGAACTAAACCGCTGCTTGAACCATGGATCATTTGAGTGATCGTAGTGTGTTACAGTTGTTGACTTTACAGCAGGAAGAAGGTCTTTCAGAGTTGCCATAATTTTTAGCTACCTTATAAGACCTGCAGAGTCTGTGAAAAGTCAATTTATATGAAATGTTCTTATTTGTTTAAGAAAGTGAGAAAACTAACAACTTCGCCTAAAATACCATGAACACAGACCAGAGTTTTCTATTGCAGAAAGATGGAGGAAATTAACATCTCTTACAAATAAGGGGCTTTAAATTAAAGGGAAGCCATTTAACTCTGACCAAGTATAAAATAAAGAAGCTGAAAACTTCCCGGAATAACAAGTTTCAACTTATTGAGGGAAGGGAAAAAAAGGTGTTCTTCTAGTTCACTCAAAAAACACAGGTGAAACTAAGTTGGGAGGTCAATTTATTTCAAGAAGTACCACCTTAACAATATAGTTGACATTTCAAATGTAATATTGTAATTGAACTTATTTAATTTACATAGAATGTTCCAATCAATTACTTCTGATATAGCTTATGTATAAATACCTTCAGATCAATTTTTTTTCATAGTAAGTAGAACCCTAGGGGTTAGTCTGCCCGGACCAATCCAATGGTCAATTCAAGGGATCATTTGATTTCAGCATGATATAAACCTAGCTGGAGGTTGGGACACTGATGCAATAAACAAAAATTACAAAAGAAGAAGAGAGCAGTTATCAACCAGATGTATACCAAATTGATTTACTTCCATAGAATTTCAAAACTTGGAACCAACGTGACCATATATTGATGTGAGTTGAGACTACTAATTCATTGAGTCTTAGGAGGAGATTAGAGCTTGAAGGTCACCTAACTATAACAAAATCTGCCATGCGTACAACCAATTTCTGAGAATTGTTTATTAAAGAATATTTAGTTAAGAACTACAGTACTTTACTTCCAATCAATAAACTTGGAAATCAAATTTATAATCAAGATAATCGATGACAAAGTTAAATAAATGCCAGAAATTATCAAACCTTCCATATTCAACTTAGAAACTCCAAATTCATTGAGAAATCAATCTTTATCAATTCTAAGGTATGACCAGATCTACAGAAAATACTAGAATAAGAACATCAGCTTGGTCCAATCCAACGGTTAATTCAATTGAAAATAAAGCTTCAAAAGTTACCAGCCTACAGCTTGCTATTAACCTAGCCACTTGATATTAACCTAGCCAGTAGTTGAGATATTAATGCAAACAAAAAATACAGAAGAAGAATAGAGAAATTATCAACCAGGTTCTACCAAATTGATTGACTTCCGCACACTGCTAAAACTTGAAACCTGATGTAACTGTAAGTTCATAGATTCTAAGTAGGAGAAGGAGATTAAAAAACTTGAAACCTAACCTTACTATAACAAAATTTTACTTGCGTTTTATACAATTTCTGAGAGTTCTTTGTTAAAGAATATTTAGTTACAATTCACAGTACTTCAATTCCGATTAAACAAACTTGGAAATCAAATTTATAATCAAAATAATCCGTGACGTAGTAAAACAAAACGCCAGAAATTATTGGCAATAATCTTCAATCCACAAATCAATGACTCCGAATCCATCAAGAAATCATTCTTGACAAAACCACAAGAACTTTGGAATGCTAGAATAAGATCTCCAGTTCTACAATAATAAGAAGGATAAGAAGAAATGGTTTATAGCATAAGGAATTACGACTCTCACCTCCAGAGACACGAAAAACATCATCAATATTCAACTCAATCACTGCGTATTCAAGGAGAAATCGTTCTTTAACAATTCTAAAATACGAATAGATCATCAGAGTGCTAGAATAAGCTATCCAGCTCCAGTCAAATATGAAGCAAGAGAGAAAAAACAACTTATAGCATTCGAAACTGCGATTTTCACCATCAACATTCTACAAATGACTACGAATTCAAAGAGAATTATTCTCGATCGACTCTAAAATATCAATACAACTTCGGAATGCTAAAATAAGCTCTCCGTTCCAGACGAACATGAAGCAAGAACGAAGAAACAACTTATTGCATAATAAATTCCGATTCACACCATCGGAGACAAGAATAACACTATCCTCTTCCAGATTCTAGGTTAAAATGCATCAATCACGAAGCAAAAGAACTTACAGAGAGCGAACCTCCTAAACACGGCAGACGCTGAAACTGACTTCGTTTCTGCAACTAGGAAAAAGACGCCGTAACGCGTAGATCGGCGACGGCCTCCGAGAAGAAGGAAGGTGAGCTTTAGTCTTCTGGAGATTGGCCTCTGATTAAGGAGAGAGAGAGAGAGGAAATGAAGAAGAAAGCGAGTTGATGTTGCTGAGAATCAGAGAGGAAGAGGGATTTTGGTTCGATGATCCTCCGCGAGAACTTGGGTTCGCTGAAACAAAGACTTGGGCTTGGGCTGTAGGGCAGGCGCTATATATACTGCAATTTTCACGCTCGCCGAGCCGCCGACCTTCGACGCCGCCCCTTCGTAAATTCTCATTCTTACCCTTTTCTTTACACAAGATATTTCACTTTTATCCTTACCTTTTTTCGTTTCCATTCGTACCCTTTCACCGGCCTGTTTTCTTTTTTAATAAAAATTATATTTCGTTTATACCGTCTTTTAATATTTGAAAGTGGAAAATTTCGAACTTTTGACCTTTTCGTCAATGATATTTATCAATTATCATTGAACTATACTCATGTTGTTTATACCTTAATAGAGCTAGGATTAGGTATTAGTATATATCAAAAATGATCCAAATTTATGGGATGTATATTTTTAATATGTTGTTGGCTTGTTGATAGTTAATATTTGCACGTTTCTCAAAAAAAAAAAAAAAATTCCGAGGTCTTGTAATAAAGCGGCGGATAGCTTAGCGGAGCATGCTAGGGAGTTTAAACTTGTGGGACTTGGATCGGCAATGTCCCAAATTGGATGATTGTTTTGGTCAAGAATGACCTTTCACCTATTGCCAGTGTGGCGTTTTAATGAAGTATTTTTCTTCTAAAAAAAAAATTGAAAATATAATTAATGCCAATAAGTAATTATTATAATTATAGCAAATTAATATCTAAGTCAATTAAATATAATAATTCCAGCTGATCAATATCTAAATTACTCGTGGATTATCACCCAAATATACATTTTAGGCTAATATATATTTTAGTCTCTAATATTTACTTTTTTAATTGCGTTTCTATTATTTAAATGGTTTTAATTTTTTATTTTTTATTTTTTTTGTCTGACAATAAGTAGGATGAAGGATTTGAACCTCTACCTTTTTGGTCATTGATACAAGTGTGATAGCTAGTTGAACTATACTCTTGTTGGTATTGTTAAAATTAGATGATTACATACTTTCGTGGTTCTAATGTTAAACCGATTAGTGAAAATTTAAAAGAGAACAAAATTGTCATTTGAGATATGGAAGCTTAGAATTTTAACCAAATTCTTTGAAATTAGGAGTGATTACAAACTTTCATCTCTTAAATGACGTTTTTCCTCTACTAAATTTAGTCAGTTATTTGTAGCAATGCTACTTAAGTTAAGATAAATGGCTAAATTGAAACTTGTTTCAACTATGAAAATTCAAATGGAAAGAATACTCAAATATTAGGGAGGGAGGGCCCCAAAGAAGTTATGAAACCATTACACAAAGCATGAGAGAGAGAGAGAGAAACTATTGTCATCAAAATTTATACAGTCTCAGTCTACAAGATTGAGCCCAAAATGTGGGCTATCTGCCTTCTCATTCTTCTACAAAACTACAAGCCTAAATCAATAAATATCCCAAAACTCATAAGTAATAACATACACTCTAATCAATGAAAAAACAGAAGGGTTCAAGAAAATCACTGGATCAGACCTAGGACATATTTGGAAGTGATTTTGGAAGGATCAGAATCACTTTTATCAAGTCATTTTTACTAAAAAAAAAAAAACGACATGACAAAAGTGATTTCGTTCCTTATAAATTCACTCCTAAAATTGATTTCCTATGTAAGCTGTAGTTTGTGTAATTTCTTACAGTGTGGTATTTGTATGTTAAAAGGATTGTCATAACCAGATGGTAGAAGGAAGCCTCTGTATGGTGTGTACTTTGTCCTTGTACCTAACTATGTATAGGAGAGGCTGTAATGATCCAAACAGAGGAACACACAAGAGTTTGCATAACTCGGCATCATGACCGTGGATGCGAGATAGCGACAAGAGTTGATTCGACATAACCATCCTACAAATTCCAGTTCGAGAGCAACTGCACTTTCCCACGACGATATCACGCGAGGACGTTCTCTCTGAGGACCAAAAACTTCGACGCTCAAACTTGTAATTTGTGGCACAGTTGGGACAGGGCTGACTATTATGTACAATATATCATATGGTATGGTGAGGCATGGAGTTCTAATCCAGCTCTCTAACCTTGAAGTGAATCGTTTTAACTGTCAATCATCGGTAAGTTCATCGGGAAGTCTGTTATAGTTTTTTGGGCAAATTGTAAGTCTTCTTGAGAAACTTTGCAGCTATCTCGTCGTTGCGGTAGCACAAGACTCGGAGAAGCGTGTTCGGTTCAGTTGGTTCCCAATGACCAGAAGTTGGAGGCAAAGGAAGCCTGGATTTAGCTTGTGTGCCATGTGATTCCACCATCACATATTTGAACTGCTCGATT
Organism: Luffa aegyptiaca; assembly: GCA_017139565.1. Lineage (NCBI taxonomy): Eukaryota > Viridiplantae > Streptophyta > Magnoliopsida > Cucurbitales > Cucurbitaceae > Luffa > Luffa aegyptiaca. The sequence continues at coordinate 49,063,943 of CM029402.1, read as the reverse complement.
AGACTTTCGGAGTCTGAACGAAATAGATTGATAACTCCATTAACGTTGCTTGCATGTTTACTAATCAAATCAGCAGGAAGTCCATCCCCATTAGACCAAAAGAGATCAGTTAGAAACTTGAAGTCCTCCTCTATTAATTCCGAATCTTGCTTAACGAAAGTACGGGACGGGCCCCCGGCAAGTAGAACTAATAGGAAACCATCGAAAGAAGCTTTCATCATGTTGGTTATCACCCGAGTTCTGACTCTGTCATGGACAACTGTCGATGCAATGGTTTCTAGGTATTGCTCAAGCTCCTGAAGGAATGATTCAATCCTTGACGATGCAACTTCCCCTATATATAAGCCATCCCATAAAAATTGACTAAGATCGTGGAATACAACTTTGTATGCTGTTGCTTCACATAGTTGCCTTATCCCTTCCACACACAAAGATGCCGAAAGCTCAAACCATTTCCCGGCTTGGTTCCTAGCAGCATCAGAGTACCGAGGCTCAAGATTCTTAAGACGGGCAATCGCTCTTTTTTCTTGGACTTCCAGCTCGCTCCGAATATGGTGCAAAGAATTAATACAAACACATAGCTGGGGTATCGACAAAGAGTTGTTGCCATTCGTGATTCCATATTGGGGCCTCCCTTGACCTGCTTGCAACTTTTCCTTTCTTTTGAACACGCCGAACTTGGATCCTTTCGAACATCTAGTTAAAGCAGGCAGAGCAGGAATATAGGTGCTTCTGGATCCTGAAAAGATATAATGCATTTGACGGTTGCACAATGATTAATAACTTCCTTAAAATTCGAAAAGCTTTTGTTTTTCTTTTCACTATAAATAGAGCACTTACCGCAGCCTGATTTTGCCTTTAGTATGTACTGCTGCAAACATTTGTCGAGACCAGTACTTAGATCAGGAAGCAATGATGCGTGTTGTGGTATTGGTAACAGAAAGAATGCTTCAAAACTTTCATCAACAATTCGTAGAATTTCGACAGTAGAAGGAGCAATATGCTCTTTGTTTGCACGCGGATTCCATACCTATTCAGAGTGTTCGTAAATGAGCTCAATATCGATATCGAAAGTATAGTAAAACACGTAACTGCCAGAGTTCATCTCATGTCATGAAACTACTATTTAGACGCAAACCATTTCCGAAATACAAAACTATCAACAATATAAATCGACATAACAACCAGTTAATGTCACAACCACATACCTCTTGTTGAAGAAATCTATCAACCCATTCCTTTAACCTGTCCACTCTTGTACCGATCCACGTCTTCACGAGGGTGGCGATTAGCGCTTCAGCTTCGTAAGGAGGCATCTCTTGTATTATGGACTTTCCACCATCTTCACTATCTACAGAATCTTCTACTGCGATCTGCACAAGATCTTTCTCCAACTTATCAGCTGCGTTCAGCACTTCAATAGCATTGGGCGTCAGTTCATCGATACTCGAAATGAATTTTTTCAGTTCCTTTCCGTAACAAGAATGAAGTGTTGACACCGCTACTCCTGCTGCATGAGGGTGCCATTCCTTCAATATCGGACTAAACATTGCCTTCTCGTCAAAAGCCAGTTCGCTCACGTCTTGTGCAAGGACAGAAAGAACATGAGGTGAACTTTTCTGGTTTTTAGAAGAATTCTTGCTTGATTTCACCTTCTCCATTTTCTGTAACGATAAGGACGAGAAGACTCTTCAGTAAGAATACATGAGGCAGGAGAAAGGAAGATGGCTTGCTAAATCATGATAAAAACAAAATTCATAAATCTAGACTAAATGTGATCCAAACATTCTCTTAGAGAGTGAAACAAAGTCAATTGAAATAAGAGAGTTTATCTTTAACTGATTACACTTGCCTTAAAAAAAGCAGTTCGAAGTGAAGATCTTATATAGTTATCGACTTTGTTATAAGCCACATCAACTTCTCTGCTCTTCCAATCATGGTTGTGACCATTTGGCAGCAACTCAGCTGACAACACTGTGATAGAGACAAGGTTTTGCATACACTCAATGTTGTCACTGTGAAAATCGTTGCGGTATGCAAGAAGCTTTCTCTCCGTCCAGGCCAGAATCGAACTAAGAGTGGTGTTCAGAATTCTTGGGTAAATAGGATCCGTGAAGGACTCGATGTCGTCTTCAACTTCAGCCAACAGGCTTTTGGATGCAGATAGCAAGTCGCTTTCCACTTGCCCCGTGGCAACGTAGCGATTGAACAAAACCCACGAGAAACAAAGATTATGCAGCATCTGGTTCATGCCAAGTACCACCCAAGTTTTCTTAACATGTTCTAAGACCTCATCAACCTCTTCAATGATAGAAGTTGCATCATTAGCATCAAAACAAGCTTCTAACAGAGTTTGGTAGAGCCTAAGATTCAAAGGGAACCCATCTGCCCAATGGCACGTGCCCGTAGTAGACTCACCCAATGATCTACAAGCAAGAGACAACACGATGCTCCGGAGGTCTTGGATTGTTTCAAAGTTTCTTCCTGCATCAATGGGTTTCTCCATAGCACCACGAACAATCTGTCGAAAACGTTTGGGAGCATCATCTGTCTTCTCTAATGGCGTGTGAGGATGCAATAGAAGCCCTACTTCAAGAACCTTCAAATAGCGCCTTTGCCAAGCCATGTGTTCTTCATTATTTTGGAAGTCCAAAGCCTTAAGCTGTTGAAAAAGCTCAAGCGGTAGAACCATTGACTCTATGCGCCTTCCAAGCTGATACAACAACAAGATACATTAACACATGGCATAAAAGATGGATTGCAACATATATAAATGGCTAAAGATTTTCTAATCCAAGTAATCAGAGTCCACTCCTTGCACTATGCTCTTAGCCCACCCACTAGTTCCGAGGAGGTTTAACCTATGGAGTCTAGCTCCAGAAGACAACAAGAGTTTTAAGTTATCCCGTTTTCACCTTAAAACTTGAATTCAAAACCCGGAATCGACGGTAGAAATAGCTAAATATCTGAATCCATCATCCCAAAATTATGAAATAGAGATGCATTAGCAAAAAATCTAAGCATATAGGAATATAGTCATAAGACAAGTTCACGAAGCATTGTCATTCAAATTAGTCTCGATCATGTTCTTCCCGTAAGAATATGCTAAGATAAGCAATTATCAATGATCAATGATCAAAACAAATTAGGATGCGAAAAGGGGAAAAAAATGTTGAAGTTAGTTTTCCATGTCATTTCCCAAATTTTCTCAGGCATCAAACAGAAAATTCAACTGCATAAGAGCTTCACTTCCAAGTTCCAAAACGCACCTGTCCAGCAGTGATTCTCAACAGCGCCCTTCTAATTCTCGAATCAATCTGCTCCGAAATTTTCATCTGAACCCTTATCAACTCTCCCACCGTCAATCCCGATTTCGCTCGACCTTGATTCCCCGATTCATCGCCTACAGTTATCCTCTTCTTCGCCGACGAAGACGATTTCAGCCCTAGCGCCTTCTTGAACTTGCTAGCAGCCGTCGACGTCAGCGACCGGTGCAGCGACGTCGCCGTCGACAACGACGGAGACCGATCAACTCCCCTTTCCGACTGCGAAATGTAAGTTAACGGCTTACCGCCGGTGCTCCGGCACGATCCAATCAAGATCTCGTACGCGGTTACTCGAAGCTCCGAGTCCGACAGTTGCAGGCCTAAATCGCCGAACGGCGAGGGGATCTCGTCAATCGGATAAACCGGCATGGTTATGGAGGTTGCGGCGGCGCTGGTGGAGGCGGCGGCGGCGGAAGTAGTTGTAGTTGTAGTTGTTGTATCGACTACCACTGAGCTCGAACTCGAACCATGCCTTCTGGAGCTTCCTCGTGATCGGTCTCTGAATAATCGAGACATCGCTGCAACTTTTAACAGATAAAAAGGCAAAGAATCGAGGAGAAGGTAAGAATCAGAGGCGAAATTGTGGGGTCGAAGTTCACTTTTCTGTCTCTTTTCCGCGTCAATGGCGATTAACCTCCGTTGGGTGTAAGAGATAACAGAGAAATTCTTCGCTTCGCTTTCAAGGAAGATCCATGGAAGTGAAATATGAAAAGCTACCAGAAATCTGTAAGTCACAAGAACAAGAGAATTTTCAACAACGATGGATAGAGAGAGAGAGAGGAAGTTTTGCTTTTTCCAAGCGTGTGACAGTGTGAAAAAGAAGAAACCTGTAAGAAAAGAGGAGAACGGTAGCAGTTGATTAATTCAACGATTTGCAATTGTAATTAACCTAAACAAATCCATTTTGTCTTTTTTTCTTTTCTTCTTTTAAAGTGATACTATCAATTTTGGTTTTTTTTTAAAAAAAAAATAATATATATATATATATATATATATATATATATATATATATATATATATATATTGGTTATTTATTTTTTTAGATTTGAGTTGTTTTCCTCTCAAAACTCAAATACTTGTTGTATGTTCGTGTTTAGATTTTTCAAACATTTTATTTATTATCTCTAAACTCTAAAGTGTATATAAAAAAATATATTTTACTCTTATAATTAATATTTGGTTTAAATCTCATTTTAGTCCTTGAACTTTTAAGTTTGTTCTATTTTAGTCCTTAAACTTTCTAAACGTTTATTTTGGTTTTTAAATTTTCAAATTTATTCTATTTTAGTCCCTGAACTTTCAAAATATCTATTTTAGTTCCTAAACTTTAAAAAAAAAAAAAAAACAAAAACAAAACCATTTTAATCCTTGTTATGTTACTTTTATCCTTCAAATCGGCTTTGCCTAATGTTCGTCTCTAACTTATTTGACTTGAAATTATGCTCATATTAACAATCTAATACACATACTCAAAGCTATGAAATTAATTTGTTAAAATTGAAATAAAAGTAAGGATCAAAATAGTCATATTTTTTAAAGTTTGGGGACTAAAATAAACATTTATTAAAAATTTAGGGACTAAAATGGAACAAACTTGAAAGTTCGGAGACTAAAACAAACATTTTGAAAGTTCAAAAAATAGAATAATCCAAAGTTTAGGGACCAAAATAGGGTTTAAACCTTAGTATTTTAATAAATTGCTTGTCAAAAATCATGCAAACATATATTTTGTTTATTTACTTGAGCAGAACTTGGAAAACAAAATGTTTGAAAAACTACCAAGTTCCAAAATACTATGTAATGAGAATTAAAATAGTGTTTAAACAAAATTTGAGAATTAACACAATATTCAAAATTGAGAAAATATAATAATTTTTTTAGAGAAAATGTAATAAAATGTTTAAATGTTTGGGGACCAACACAAAACAAATATAAAATTCAGGTTCTAAAGTAAAATTTCAATAGATATTTTAATTTACAAATAAAAATAACACATACGTGTAGATGTGGGGTGGAGTACTTCTAATTCTTATATGATATTTCAAATTATATCATTGAAATCTGTTAAATTAGACCTTTTATTTATTTGTTTTATCATTTAAAATTACAATGATATATAAAAAAGAAAAAAAACAGCTCTTTTTATTTATTTATTTATTTTAAAAAGGCTATTTCATTGTCCTCGTCAATACACCCAAAAAACCACTTCGTCTGATCATATATCATTCCACAGCACATCTTTTCGTCAATTAATAAATTCAAACAATAAAACCACTTGCCTTTATATTATAATAATTGAGATATCATTTTAAAATTCAACCCAATGAAAAGTTCTTTTCAAAAATAAAATAAAATAAAATAAAAATACAACATGAAAAGTATAAAGCTGGTACATAGGGAGACTAATAAAATATGAATTGAAATATTCAATATTTCATTATGATTGACAAGACACTGAATTTTGGGTTATACCTTTTAAAAATTAACATATAAAATTAAAATAGTTTTTTTTTTTTAATGGAAAAATAAAGGTGAAGCCAATTGGGTCAATTACAACAACAATCGAGTTGATTCCAATATCGGTCGTATGTTAGAAACTTAGAATAGATCAAAAAATTAAATCCTATTTGCACAAAAGGGCCTAAAAAAATGAAAATAACTAATCAACCAAATAATTAGTTGGAGGATAGTTGACAAACAAGAAATATTGGACTAATAACGAATAAGAATAGTACATGAAAAAAAGAGACGAAGTTTGTCCATAGTAAATCGCTTGAGAATCCTAATTCGGGAATCAATTTTTGCAAGATGTTGTATTTTTCCATCTTTGTTATGTTAGCATTTGATGGGTCGTCTATCTTATTTATTTATTTATTTTTATGAGACGATGAAAGGCAAGAGAACAAAAAGTAAAACAAGATAAAATTAATGTCAAAATTAAGTAATTTCATCCCTTTGATTGACTACCTTTTACATTTTTTTAAATTTAAAACTTTCAATTATGAAATTGAATATTATATTCAAAATATAACAAAAGATAAAACTAGGATTGTGTATCACACAAGTATCCTCCTTATTTTATTTGTTTTTTTTTTTAAGGAAATTGATATTCATTACTTAAATAAGACAATTACAAGATTAAGTACATTTGCATTGGGCACTATGACCCAACAGAACTAGCCAATTAGGAAAATTTGACATCGGGAGGATTGATTTCTTTTGACATAATGCTTCTTTTGCCAACTTGTCAGCCCGTATATTTCTATTTATATAAATATGATGGAATGTAATCATGGGGAGATTCATGCACATATTTTGGATATGGATGATCCAATGTCGAACTTCCATAGTTGGGACTTCATTTCCACAAATCATATTCATTGCGTTCAAATAATCAGAAAACAGCGTAGCTTGAGAAATCTTCAATCTACGTAAGAGTTTAAGATCCTGTAAGATAGCTTGGGAAATGATGCGCAAATTGCTTACCGCAAGTATACGGGTCAAGTTATAATATAGTGAATGTAAATTCGAATGTCGTCCTCTGGATTGGTGTCTAGTCAATTTTAATTACCGAAAATACTTTTGACCAATTTTATTTAGGGAATCGAATTGAATGAGAATATAATTGATTCAAACACAAAACTAAGCAAAAAGTGACAATCTAATGGGAAGAATTGGTCTTAGGGATTTGATTTCACCAATTGGAGTTGTGGATTCATAAACGGATTAACACATACTATGATTCATAAATCTTGGCAACTAAAATCACACATATCTCTCCCGAGCATACATGATTCTCCCATATGCAATTGAACCCGATATCCCTATCTAAATCCAATAAACATACAAGGCAATAAGGCTAACCTTTATAACAATTTCTAGAATTAACCTTAATCTCCCGATTTTTAGCTAAATTCTAGTTATGCATATTGATTTCTAATTTAAATCCTCTCTCCCGAGTTAGATTCAAGCATAAACATCAATCAATTTATGGCCGGTAAATTGAAAGCATTAAGGACACATATATGCATAAATGACATCAATAGCATAAAAACCGTAAATCAATCCATAACGTGCCCAACGGCTACATCAATCCCTAAGAGTTAAAGCCTAACTACTCATACACAACGTTACAATATAGCAATAGTCTAAAACAGCCATAAAAACTAACTAAAGTGAGGGAAAGAGGAATTAAACTCGTTGTAGGCCGAGACCGAACGTCCCCGTCATAATCCCCACGAACAATGGGTTGATTTCCAACTTGCTCCCTTTGCTTCAACTCCAAAATGCTCTGTTTTTCCTCTGTTGTCGGCTCCAAAAAGTCCCCTAAAACCTAGCCGAAATTTCCTTATATTCTGATTTTTTCGTCGTAGCGTCGAGACGCTATGGGCAGCGTCACGACGCTGTCGCTATACCGCCAATCTGGAAATTTTGCCTAGAGCGTCGCGACGCTATGAAGTTTTTTTTTTTTTTTTTTTAAATCAGCTGGGCTGAATTTGACTTCTTCCAACTTTATCCTTTTTCGATCTTTTAGCCCTTTTTCATGTCCCAAACACCCAATTGACTCCAAAATCACGTTTTAGCTCCAATCAACAATTTCCTACAAAATAAACATTAAGTGCAATAAAATGGTCAATAAATCATAAAAGACTAGCTAAATTGATTAGGGAAAACTAGCTAGCTATGCTCGCTATCAGGAAATCATCCTCCTTATTTTGTTTGAATTCATATTGCATTAAAGTTGGTTTCTTGTAAGAAATTTGTTGAAAAAAAACCTTTCATATGAAGAAATTAAACACTTCAGGTTCAACTGCAAAAGCGAGTCTAGCATCCACCTGATACGTTAGAAAAGAAAAACCTTCAATTTTTTTGTTCGCTTTCATAGTCCTATATAGTAGCGGAAAAAAAATACACAAAGTTCTCAACAACAATAAAAAGTTATCTAAAATAAGGAAAATAAACTCTAAAATTGTTTTCTCAATTGCATGCTCTTTTAGGTAGTTCAAAAAAAAAAAATTAAAACCCACAAACATAATGAGAAGAAAATGAGATAAAATCAATGTACAATTTGTAGGTAGCAACCAAATATTAAAATAAAAATGAAACTAGAAGAAACCCAAAAATAGAGAGGGAAAAAGTCCCGAATTTGTGTTTTATTTGATTATAAGTATAGCATATATACTCGTAAGTGAATATTTGTTTTTTCGAGAAAAAATGGTTTAATTAGAAAGGTAAATAATAAATATATACACATACAAAAAGGAAGGGGAATGACTTTTCATTCATTGAAAAGAAAAAACAGAAAATAACCTTAAGATTTTGTGATTATCACTAATGAAATGTTAAAGGAGCTTTTCACCAACGACATTTGAAAGATAAAATGTAGAATTGAAGAGAGTGGGTTTTCTAATAAGGCCAATTTTTGTGATCATCACGATTTGAAAAGCTATATATATATATATATATATATATATATATATATATATATATATTTTGCCTTTTTTAAGTTAAACAACATATGAGAGTGGAAGATTTGAACCGTTGAACTCTTAGTCGAGAATACATGTCAATTGTTTCTCAAAAAAAAAAAAAAAAAAGAATACATGTCAATTACAGTTACTTTGACTTTTTTAAAGCTATTGATTTTAAAACTTTTAATTAAAATGCATTAGCCTTACTCTTTAAACGCCAATCGATTACAACCAAAGTGAACATAGCTTAACGGTAATTGACATGTACTCTCGACCATGAGGTCAGAGGTTCAAATCCCCCTCTCCCAAATATTGATGTACTCAAAAAAAAAAAAAAAACGCCAATTGATTACAATGCAAGTGGTACATAATCATCTTATTTTCTACAGAAATCCCAACACTATACTATTACGGTAAGTAAATATAATTATTTCATGTAAAATAAGGATGACTCACACATTCAAAATTTCCCATTTTTGCTTTCTCTAAATCTCACACATAAATTGAATACAATATTTTCCTGGATTGTCTTTCTTTTTTGATTGATTTTTTTTTTTTTTTTTTTTTTTTTTGAAGAAAAATGTCTCAATTAAAAAAAAAGGAGCAAAAGCTCCCAAAGAAGAAGCACTAAAGGGAGAGGAATCCCATTAGTGGTATGATGAATCCAAATGTTCCTAGCATTAAAAGCCAATAGCCAATCAGGAAAACAATTATCCAAAAATTCAGATAAATTTAAAGCACAAGCTCTTCAAGCCAAGTGATCGGTCATTCCATTATGATTTCGAAACATGAACTACTTTCTCAATATTCCTTGTAGATATTAGGGCTTCAGCCTCCTTTATGAAGTTAGAGAGTTCAGAACCATCTTCCTCTTCATTTATCAGTCGCTTCACGACTTGAAGGGCTTTTTGATTGAATTCAATAAATGTAGAATTGGAAATCAAACCATCAAATTTAGAAACAATAATAAATACAAATATGTTCAGATTGTCAACACAAACATAGCTCAATTGCATAAATATTGTACTAATAACCAAGGGGTCTGTGGCATAAAATATGTTGTCGATGATTGAGACATATACCATCAACCAAGTGATGAAATGTAAATAGGAAAGTAAATAGGAATGTCAAAATCCATCCATTCTGAATCTCCAACTAATAAGCCCAAATAAAAAGGGAAATCCTCAGAAATGGCCAGAAATTACAGGGTAATTTCGAAAAATGGCCAAACTGTATTTTTTAATGAAAAATGGCCAAACGGGTTTTTCCAGCCTATTTTCGTGCTATATAAACTTACTTTTTTGCCCTTCAGCCACCCCCACGTTTATCCTATATTTGTGCAGCCGTATCTTTTATTTTTTTTTTTTCAAAAATGATCTATAACGTCTCATTCCATGAATCAAGGGATTTTTAGTTACACGATCATCTCTCTTCCCTACCTTATCTTTTTCATTTTATTACTCAACAGTGGGTCCTATTTGTAAGTAAAAAATGTTCCATATCTATATAAACAGAAAAAAATTAGCAGAAATTGAAGCATGCATACCCTGGATGTCGACAAAACTCGCTCGAGCTTCTGAATGTTCTTCGGCTGTCCGTGTAGATACAGTGTAATCTTGTTGAGAATCTTGGTTACGAGACGAAGCTAGAAGTCGTCTGTGAAGAAGTATGGAAGAATCGATGAATGTAGAAGAAGACTGGTGGTAGAACGATGGAAGGGTTTGTCTCGGAGGTTCGAATGATGGAGGAAGGGGAAGGGGTTCTCTCGCGAACGATAAGTTGGGAGGGTTTGAAATGAGTAAGGGGAAAGGTTTTTTTTTTTTTGTTCTTTTTTTTTTGTTTTTTTTTTAAACGTGAGTGTGTTCCCAAGAGTGTAATTATGCCTTAGGGTTTTTTCCATAAGAAGCTATCAATCCACGCGTCAGAGAGGTTTGTTTGAAATTGTGTATCAATTTTTTCATTTTTTTTTCTGATTATACTTTAATTCTGATATTTTAGGTGAATCTGGATTTTTTTTCACACAAGGGGAATGTGTGATTTCATTTTTTTCCCAATAAGCTATCAATCCACGCGTCAGAGAGGTTTGTTTGAAATTGTGCATCAATTTTTTTTTTTTCTGATTATACTTTAATTCTGATATTTTAGGTGTTCATCCCATATTTTAGGTGAATCTGGATTTTTTTTCACACAAGTCATTTTTTTTCTGTTCTTCTTTGAATCTGGAATTTTTTTTTAATTGAAGTGGTTCTTCATTGTTATTTAATTTGGTAAGCTCTTTCATTTTTTCTTTTGATATACACTGTTTAAATTTAAGGCCTCCTATTTTTTCTCTCATGTTTTAAATTTAGGTTGCTAGATTTATATTCCATTTCATTTGATTTTCTGTTATTTTGATTTGCTAGATGAATCAATGGGTAAGAAAGCTAGATTCTCTCCCTTATTTACAGTGTATTTGTTTTATTTTATTTTCAGATTTAAGATTTGTTTAGGGGTATTTTTGTCCAATTTCATGTCAAAATAGTTTACTAAAAATAGGGTTTGGCCATTTATCAAATTGGAAATACGATTGGCCATTTTTCAAAACAGCTATTTTTTTTTTTTTTTTTTTTGGCTATTTAACTGGTTGCCCCAAATAAAAATCGGTCAAAAGTCCAATTAGTTTGCTTAACATGATAGTGGGCTTTTTGCATGCAAGCCCAAAACAACATAAGCCCAACTTGCATTTCTCTTCTCGTCTGTATCCATGGGAATGGACTGGCCAACCCAATTCTCACGTACAATGTGGCCTCAACTTTTTTCGGGGTAAGGAGATTTGAACTTCCAACCTTTTGGTCGAGGATACACTCTAATTACGGTTGAGTTATGCTCACTTTGGCAACTCTCCCTTTCTATTATCTTGAAATTTTTGTTTCTATATTAATTTTTTTATTTGTTTGTTTTAACTATTAAAACATAACACTCATCATCCCGCATATGGCAAGAAAACCAAACGGGACAAAATTTATGTGGTAATGAAGTTTCGATTCAAACCTATAATATTTTGGTGGAAGTTGCTAACTTGAGTAAAACACAATTGGTTAAAGCTCATACTTTAGACTAAGAGACCAAATATTCAAATCCCAACTCCTACGTGATGAACTCAAAACATTTTGATCCAGGTTGACTTAAGCAAGAGTGTTATATGGTAGGAAAAATTAAGTTATTCATTTTCTATCTTTATTAGGACATAATATTTGATTTATTTCCCTTCGAATTTTGTTACAATTAGTTAGTCAGTTGATCAACTTACGTATGTACTCCAACGACTATTTATATGCCTTATTGATTAATCAATAAATTTAGACAAATTTTATTTACTCTCTACAGTGTAATAGTCTTCATCCTCGCCTTCGTCCCAAACCATTCTCTTATAGTCTTGTTAAGATATTTGTTAAATAGTCCAAAAAAAAAAACATGTCAAAACTTTCTTACTATGAATTTGTGGGGAACAAATTGTTGTATGGTGATTCTTTTCCCTCCAAACAATAGTTTTTTTTTTTCTTCTAAGTTTCAATTAAATTAATTATTTCAATTACTTTAATATTTAAAGTTATGTAGTATATTTCATAATTTTTAACTATAAATAACATAGATAATCATAAGATTTCACGCTTACATCTATTAAAAAAATTGATAATCACATAATATAAATTCTTTTTTTTTTTTTTTTTTTTGAACAACACAATATAAATTCTATAACTATATGAAGAAGAAAGAAAACCTCAATTACTTTCCATTGTTAGAATTTTAATTACTTCCCAAATAAAAAAGATGACGTCATTATTGCAAAATCAAACACGTGCACCACACGGTAGTTACACGTGCGCCACGATCTAAAACAAAAAAAAAATCGTTTTTGAAGAACAAAGAATCCCGACATTTGAGGGCGCCGCAAATCCGGGGGGGTCCCTACGCTGCTCCTCACCGTAAAGACCAACCACCAACCAATCATATACCGACACGTGTCTCCTTCACGGTCAAACTGTTGACTTTCCAGCCGAACCTCACTCCGTCAAATGAAGTCTATCATTTCTTATCGTCACCCAGATGTGACCGCGGAGATCTGACGGCCAGACGCTGGGCGATGGTTTTTTTGGTCTGTCACATAAAGAAATTACGCTGAGTCGTGTCGGCACAATCCTATTGGTCCGTCTGGTGGAAGCCAACGAGGCAGGTGTCACATTCAAGAGTCGGCATATCTTTGATCAATATCTCATGCATGGCTAAATAGTTGGTGACAGTAATTAACAATGGAACGATTGCAACTTATCATAGGATTATTTTTGTTTATGTTTATTTTTAATAATAATAATAATAATCTCACGAGGTCTATGACCAGAAATTAATGGGAAAATGTCAGCAATTAATTGATAGATTGTGATTTTTTAACAATATATGTCAAATTAGAATATATTATTTAACATGTAACTTGTCAATTTGATTGTCTATCGACTGCTTTTCATTTTGTCTATATCTTTGTCTGAGATTGACGTTACGTTGTTAGGTCATGTTTCATTTTATTCGAGAATTTCAAAATTTGTCACTAGAAATTATTAGGTTATGATAAATTTAATCATTTATAATATATTTTCAATGCTCTCTTAAACATTTACTATTACCAATAAATTGAGAGAATGAAATAATATTACACAAGTTTGAGCTCAAATTCTCTCTCCTATTTTGATATCATCTCGAGTTGGAGTTTAGAACTTCAAACATTAGGTCCCGTTTGATAACCATTTGGTTTTTGGTTTTTTATTTTTGAAAATTAAACTTATACACACATACTTCTATTCATAAGTTTCTTGGTTTCAGTATCAATTTTCTATCTTGTTTTCAAAAATCAAGTCCAATTTTAGAAAAAAAATAAATAAATAAATAGTTTTCAAAAACTACTTTTTTTTTTTTTTAGGACCTGAAAGTTTAATAATTTAACCTTTAATTGAATGATCAGTCCTAAAGCCTACTATATAAATTTTATTTCCATGTAAAATATTTTTGCAAATTTTTCTTTAATGTTTAAAGGCTAAATTTAACAAGAAGATATATATAACCTAATAAATTTCAAATACGACGTGAGCTATTTTCACATCTATATAAGTTTTCAATTGAGACAAAGTCTATATCAAAGGAAAAGCCAAAAAAGAGATGATGAAGCTTTACACTTTAATCGTCCGACAAACTTTTGAATGTATAATATATATATAAAAGTGTTGGCACTTTGGAATATTTATGACTGTCAAAATATGCTTTTCCACTTGGCGATAGGACTATGTCAAAATTACCGACATTGAACTGAAATTTTGTTTATAAAGGAAATGGGAAGGACCACTAAGCCAGGTAAACAAAATGTACGAAATTTTATGTATATATTAAGTGTGGTCGCTATCGTTTTGGAGAAATTATTCAATGAGACGACCGCTACAATGAGACTGGTAGTTTTACACCGTTAGATGTAAGAAAGAGAAATTGTAAAAGTACCTCAATTTTGTATCCAATGGTTATTAGAGGACAAACAAACATTAAAATCTACATCCGACGGTTTCAAAGAAGCAGCCACAGTGAATAGCTAGTATTTGGTTAGGGTACTATTAAATTACATGGGCTTCCATCTCAAAACCAATTGGCAATGAGTGGAGTAACTCATGTAGCTTATATAACCAATCATTATGATGACTTCTACTTCAGTAAAAATTGGGTCTTTCACTTTTGATCGTTGGATGTATATCATACACACGATTGGTCATTATGATATAACTTCCCATTCCATAGTAAGTGTTTGGCTTTCTAACTCTTGTTAATTATTGTAAGATACGGTAAGTCGTCATGATACAATCTTATAATTGATAATCATTAGACTTCGCTACTCTCATATTGATCGTTGGTTACATACACATTTGCATGCGAACCAACACAACGTGGTGATAGACGTAATTATCGCTTGGCTATCCCGACTTTGTCAATGCCTCCTAATTCTTGCAACCATTAGACATTAAAATTAACAAACGAGACTTCTAACTCTTTAACCATTGAATATAGGGCAAAATAAACGAGACTTGTAGAGCCTATACCTATTGTAAAACCCATTAGACACAAAAATATAAGAGAAGAAAATGAAATTCACGTAATTGTTAGACATGATAAAATATGACTTTTACTTTATATATACAGTTGTTGAACATATAGTTAAAACATCAACTTCAATATAGTTCAACCAGTTAAGTTCAAGACGAAGAGGTTAGAGGTTTGAATCTTTTACCTATGAAAAGGATATGATTTTGAAAAGAAGAAGAAGAATTAAAACAAAAAGTAGAATAAGAAAAAAAAAATAGTTCCAAACCCATTTTGGCCCTTGTATATATTTTCAAAACGTCCATTTTGATCTTTGTATTTTTTGCTTTGGTTTATTTTAGTCCTTATATTTTTAGAACATTCATTTTGGTCTCCGTACTTTTAAAAAATGATCAATTTAGTTCATGTTTGTAAAATTAACGAGTAAATTTAATACACAATGAAAATTCTTTAATATAAATTTATGACTACATTTCAAGAAATTTAGTCAATAAAGTGTCATAGAAAAAATGAGAAGAAAATGAAAATGAAGATACCAAATCCATCCCTTTTTAAGTGTAGAATCGAAATCAACATTTTGAGAGTACAAAAGCGGTAATAAAAATAAAAAATAAAATAAAATAAAATAAAAAATCCCTCTCGTCGACAGCCGCAAACCTTGAAAATAAGAAGAATAAAGGCTAAAAAGAAATATATGACAAATAACTACAAATAACTTATGATTTTTCATTCTTTTTACTAATTATATCATAACTTTTAAGCTCGAAAAGATGTCAACAAATAAAACATTTAAAACTTTAAAATTAAATTGAAATTTAGGTCAAATTTCATAGACAAAATATATTTAACCTAATAAAAAAAATATTAAAATTTTAAAATTACGTTTGGATTTTTTTCAAGTGTGGTTATAATTTTTAAAAATATTAACAAAATGCATATATTACAAAATAAAAGTTGTGAGCACACAAGCTTAGTAATTAAGACAAACAAAAAAAAAATCGATATATTCAATGGGTTCAAACTAATTACAGATATATACTTCAAAAAAAAAAAAAAAAACTAATTACAGATATATTTCCGAAAATAAAAGGAAGGAACAAACTTAAAAGCACCACTTGAAAAGGCAACAATATAATTCTGTTTTTTTTTTTTTTTTTTTTAAGCAACCCACATGATTAAATTTCTATAACTTTTGACTATGTTCACTTGATGAATTTTTCTTAAAAAGACTTTCACTAATATTGATTCATGGGACAAAAAGTGAGTTGTCTATAAAATTAGTGGTTAATGTTAATGTTATATTAATTAATTAATTAATCAATCATGATTAATCCAACGTGCAAACTTTGTAAGCTTTTGTTTCTGCATCAAAAGATTCAACAAACTTTAATGATGACTTAGCTAAAACCTCTAATATCCTTTTTCATTATCTAGCCAAAAATTAATAATTTCATTGATTAATTAGTTGGAAAAAAAAACAATTCATTTCCAAATCATTTGTTACACTTTAATTTATACTAATAACTGTTATGGGTAAAATTAGGTCTAACCAAACATCTCGGGACGGCCAAAGCGAGTTTAGCTCAGCGGTAATTGGCATGTACCCTCGACCATGAGGTCAGAGGTTCGAATCCCCCCACCCCCAAATGTTGATGTACTCAAAAAAAAAAAAAAAAAAAACATCTCGGGACGGAATGAAAAGTCAGAATGGGAGTTTGTAGTGAAAACATACCTAAATCTAAATAAGCCAAGGTCGATTAAAATAAATGATTGCTTCTACAAAATAAATAAATGAAAAGGAGATATAACCAAATAGAAACATATTATATAACTTAAACCCATTTGGTTATTTTTTATTTTGAGTTTTTAAAAATTATGTTTTTTCTCTATTTTCTTGCAATGATTTTCATCTTTGTTAAAGACACATTTGAATTCTTAGCTAAATTCTAAAAAAATTAATAATAATAAATTAAAAACTACTTTTTTTAAAAAAAAGTTTTCAAAAAATGACTTGGTTTTTTAAAACATGAGAAAAAGTTAAATAACAAAACAAATAAATTTATAGGTGGAGATACTGTTTATAAACTTAATTTTAAAAAACCAAATGGATAGTTATCAAACGGGACATTAACTATTGATTTGAATTTAAAATAAAATTTAACGAAATTGAAATTTTAATATTAAATTTACCCCATCGGTCTAAATACGTGAATAAAATAAAATAAATAAATGAAATCTTTTTCTGGTTATGAGAATTAATGCCCACAGGTTGGAACAAATTTCTTTTCAACTAAAAGAAAGGTATTAAACTCTACTATTTATTTAAATTAACGGTCCAGTTTAATAAATTTAAATATTAAAAAATAAATTTCACCTACCCTAACTAAAAATATTGATAGAAAAAATAAATATTAAATATATACTTTAATCCTCAAATATGTTTAAGGCTTTTTCAATTTTGTGTATC
Source organism: Luffa aegyptiaca (assembly GCA_017139565.1). Lineage (NCBI taxonomy): Eukaryota > Viridiplantae > Streptophyta > Magnoliopsida > Cucurbitales > Cucurbitaceae > Luffa > Luffa aegyptiaca. The sequence goes on along the minus strand of CM029402.1, from coordinate 49,046,568 downwards.
TACCAATTTCATATTTTACATACAATTTTTTCTTTCAATCAAATTCTTATTGTCGCAAAACTTGGGAAAAAAAGGAAAAAAAAAAAAAAACAAATATCAAAGATCAAAGTTATTAGAGTTAGTTAGTTAATCAGTTTATTTGTTATAAGTCTTGTTGTACTAACTAACTATGAGCATGGTGATTTATACCTTTCTAATATTCAATAAATGATATATTGAGCAAGTTTTATTTACTCTCATCGTGTAATATGGTATCAGAAGAATTTTTTCTTTGAGAGTTTCTTGCTTCTTCGATGGACGATACTGTTGATCCAACCACTCCTCCTGCTCCTTCTTCTTCTTCTGCGCTTCAGTCTACTAATCTTTCGGTGGTTGAACAATATGCTAATCCGTATTTCTTGCATCACTCATCATTCTCTTAATATTTAATGTTTTTTTTTTTTTGGAATAGATAATATTTAATGTTTTTAAAGATTTAATTAAGAAAAATTCAATACATAAACATCACATCAAAATTTTAATTGAATATATATCAAAATATATAGATATTATTTTTAAAAAAAAATATATAAATATTTAGCGTAAAAATAAACTTTGAATTATAAGAAGAAGTATTACAAGGATTAAACACGTTTTTTTTTAAAAAAAAAAAAAACTTAGTACACATGCATTTATTATGATATAATAATGTAACATTAAGAGCAAGCTGGCCGAGGAGAAAGACAGATAATGTGACAGTTCCAATACGTTGGATTTGGACATCCATCCACACGTACGAAATTTACTCTCCCACACTCTATTCCCATTATTTCATTAATAATAATTAGATTAAGATATCAGTTTGATCTCGTAATTTGTGATTGATTTCATTTTAGTCCTTATATTTTTAAACATCTCAAAATTTAGTCCTTATTGTTGATGGCAAAATCTATACAGAAGGATCTCGCCTGACCTTCACGTGCCACCAAGGGTAAATTTGTATGAGAGGAGGAAGACGTGGCCTGCAAGACAAAAAAACTTGTACACCTGTGTGGTGCTTGTCACATCGCCTCCGATGCTTAAGTCAGAAAGCTGAAGGAGAAGATCAAGAGAGCAAGAGGAGAGAGTAAAGAATAGAGTTTGGGATCCTTTCTTCAGTGATGAAGAAGGGTTTAAATACTTGTTCCTGCTCTAGGGTTTCTAGGCGTTCGGAGGCTATCCAGGGCTGAACCGAGTGGAACCAGGACGACCAGGGGCAGCAGGGCCCGAACGGAGGAGGAAGGACTCGGCCTCAGTCGACCATATGGGTCGAGCCAAGGCCCGGTCCCTCTGACCTTGACACGACCTTTTGGCCCGTTTCACCTCCCGAGTCCATTTTTGGTCCTATTTCTGGACTCGCTTCGGGTTGTCCTCGTCAGTTCCTTGTACATCGGAGTGGTCCAAAATTACCTATAACACCTATAATTCATTTTAGGTTAAATTATGTTAAAAATATTTAGTCCCCATAAACTTTTTGTCTAAAAATTTGATAAATGTGTTTACATTGTGTTTTTTCTGGAATGAAAATTATTATCATCCTTCTTCTATAATTAACTTCAAACCAACCATAAGGATTAATTTTAAGATATATTTAAAGTATGTAAACTAAATTTAGATATTTAAAAGGGATGATTGAGACGAAACAATACAATATAAAAACAAAAATGATATTTTAAACCAACAATAAATATTTACAAATACACATAGCTTTCTCTCATCAGTCCTCCATTAATTCTTCTCTTGTCAATCACAATTCACAATAACCCTCATTTCCCCTTTTCTTGAGTTTGACATTGAAAGAAACATATGTTTCTTTTTATTCATATATAGTTAGAGTCCTCTTTCTTCAACTTTTTAATCAATGGTTTTTGTTTTTCCTTTTTTTTTTTTAAAAAAAAAAACCTTTTAATCATGGTTAAGTTAAGGATGTTCAAATCATCGTAAGATCATCTATCAAGCAAGAGCAAAGCGAAAAAGAAACAGGACAATTTGCCTCTCCCTCTTGATTTGTTTCAGATTAAGAAAATTATATGAAAACATTATAATTTTTCATGTTTCTTTCTCCAATTTTTGTTCCTCTAAATTTTAAAGATTAAACATTATATATGAAAAAACGTTAAAATGTAAAATTTTACATATTTGACTATATCACTTGTTTTGTGTCGTTGTCATTAAGCAATAAGGATACTAAATGATAATAATTGATGAAGGCATCGAGAGTATTGGTTGAAATATTTTCTAAATGGGTCGAGAGAAACTTTCATTAGTGATTTGTGAATTTCATAGGTTTTTTTTTAAAAAAAAAAAAACATGTGGGATGGAGGGATTCGAACTACATACTTTTTAGTCATTAGTACAAGTTTTATGTCAGTTGAACTATGATCATGTACGAGCTTTTGAGCTAGCTAAAAATAACTTCCCTTATACGTTTACTCAAGTTTCCATTTATCTCAAACAAAATGAAAAAAGAAAAAAAGATATCTATTAAATATTATTGAGATAAATTAGTATGATGTGATAGATAACTCCTATGATTTAGTTTTATTTATAGATGATAATGTTAGGACAGAGTTTATTGAGTTTCAATAGAAAGCAGCTAAAGTGGTTATTATTCTAATTAAGTGATAAGTAGTTGAATTAAAATGTTTTTGTTGTAATTGTTTTCATATATACTTCCTTTAATGTATTATGTTTAGCAAGCTCTTCTATAATATTCAAAAAAAAAAAAAAAAAAAAAAACAAACAAACAAACAAAAACAAAAACAAAAAGCAAGCTCTTTTATATATGAACTTAATATATATACACACACATATGTATTTAACATTCTAGGTTTTTTGTGTATAGAAAATTTTAATTAATTCATAGATTTTAATTTTTGTTGTCTATTTTTTTTTTTTTAATCTAAGACAAACTAATAGATATTTCTTGTTCAACCATTAAATTAATAACCCACTATTTATGCTAAAAAAAAAAAAAAAAAAGCTTAATGCATTTCATTCATTTTCCATTTAATTTTTTTTTAGTACATCAACATTTGGAGTAAGAGGATTCGAACCTCTGACCTTATGGTCGAGGGTATATGCCAATTACCGCTAAGCTAAGCTCGTTTTGACATTTTTCATTTAATTGATGAAGCTAATTATGACAAAATGTGATATCTTGTGTTATCCAACTCAATGGTGGGGAATGTTTGAAAAGGTATTATTATTATTATTATTTAGAATGAATGTTTGGAAAAAGTTGGTGATAATAGTGCTGACTATAACTTCCAAAAAAATAATTGAGTTTACATATGTATAATTTATAGTTCCAAAATGTTGTTAAATCTTTTAGTTAAATCCATAACAAGAAAATAAAAAAGTTTTAGAAAAATATATGTTTTTGTTTTTACAATTTAGCTAAATTTTCGGTGTTTCTAGAAAACAAAAACATATTAAATATGTTTACCTCACAATTTTTACATCTTTAAATTCTTGAAATTTGAAGTTGAAATTTAAATTTTATATTTTTTTTTTTTGTGTTTTGGATAACTTTGTCAAAACTCACAAAATTTATCTCTACTGTTGTTTTTCTTTGAAATATTGTCAATTTATATACGCATATTTTATAACTTATTAAACACATATGAGAATACTTTTTTTAACAATACAATATTTCGATTGAGAACTTATCAAATGGAGAAAATCACAATATTTTTGAAGTTTAAGGTAAAAATTACGACATTTATCTGAGTTGAGTACAATTTGTTTAAACGGAAAGTTTGGAGTAAAAATAAATGTGATTCGATAAAATTTTATTTTTTTTCTTTTTTTCAAGGAGGAATACTGTAAGTTGTAACTTGAAATAAATAAATTCGCAAAATTACTTATCATTTTTTGTTTTTTTTTTTTTAAATTACTTATCATTTAAATATAGCAATTATAGACAAAATGGTAATCAAACATGTCTCTAATATAATTTTTCAAAAAAAAAATATTTGTTACTTTTAAAAAAAAATAATAATAAATATTTGTTTAGAGAGAGAAAGAAGGGGAGGCAAAACCCAAATTGATGGAGACAGGGCAACAGCAATGTGAAGACAAGAAAAACTCAAATTAATGTATAATTAATTAAAGGCACTGTTTTTGAGGGAAATGAATGATGGTTTATTACATAATTACCCCTACTCATGCATGCATGTAGGACTTTGTTCGGGGGACTTTTCTGGCTTTAAAATTAATTAATTAAAAAACTAATCAAAAGAATTATGTGATTGATGCTTCTAAAAAAGCATTTAACTAATTTGAATAAGACATACCCATGAAGACAAATGGATAATCATCAAACTTGAGACAAAAAAAAAGTTCAAATTTTTTTTAGTATATATTTTTAATTCACTGGAAATGCTTAATATGACATAAGCACCCATTTTTAACTACTTTTATTATTATTTGGAATTTATAACTTTTTTTAAGCCCTAAAATTAGAGGAGATATTTCATCTCTTCTTTATCCAAAAATTTTAGTTTTTTTTTTTTTTCCTTTTTATTCCTTCCTATAAGATAATTATTTTGTTTTTAGTTTAAAATTAGCTTAAGTACAATTTGTCTGTAATTCTCCTTTTAAAATCTCAACCAAATTTTAAAATTTAGAAACGTTGATTTTCAATTTTTTTCCCCATTTGACTAAGGATTTATAATTGCTAACAAAAAACAAAAAACAAAATTTTAAAAATTGATCCAAGATGCTTAATTTTAAAAACAGAAAACTAAAGCCAAAGTGAGCTTAGTTCAGCGGTAATTGGTATGTACCCTCGACCATGAGGTCAGAGGTTTGAATTTCCCACCTCCAAATGTTGATGTACTAAAAAAATAAAATAAAATAAAAACAGAAAACTAAAAGCAACATTAGTTTTTTTTTTTTAAAAAAAAAAACTAGATCTTAAAATTTAAAATATAAAAAATACTAAAAAAAAAGTAGTCTCTAGAAGTTATAAAAAAGACATTAGAGTGAGAGAGAGTAGAAATTAAATTTCCAGCTTTTTTTAAAAAAAATAAAAAATAAATAAATAAAATAATTTAATGGAGGAATAATTGAAGACAACAACTCTAGGATAGAATTTTTGGCTAACCAAAAAATGTGCATTAAATTATTACATAAACAACACAATGCCCACTTTTTCATCAATTTATTAATGGTTTGACAAAATTGTGTATCATAGTTGGAAGCCAAATTATTGAATCAACTTTGGGAACAGGAAAAGATGTCTATTTACTGTTCATTCCCAAGTTTTCCACTTACCTTTTGATTTTATTTGTTATAACAATCCAAACAAGTCATATATAGAGGCATTTGAAAAAGACCCTCAAATTAAATTTTAATTTTCACTATTTTTCCACTTTTTTTTTTTTTTTCACTTTGATTGGATAGGTGGGCAAAACTGGAAGGGAAAAAAAAAAGTTTTTCTTTTTTTTTTTTAACCATGCAATTTTTGTTCTCTCTTTTTTTAACCCCTTTTTGTTCCTTTAACATATTAGCTACTTTTATTTGTTGCTATCTCAAGCCCAACTCAATTATGCATCACCAGCTGAGGATGATTCCAAAGTTGTCAATTTTTCAAAGAAAAAGTGAAGGGTTTTTGAGTTGACTCCAAAAACTCTTCCATCTCTATCTCTATGTGTTTTGTGCTTCACAATCATATGTATTTGAAGTTATTTATCTTCTAGTTCTTTCCGACCTCAAAGGATTTCTGATTCAATCTTTTTTTCCTCTCTTGCTCCTTCTCGATTTTCTCTTTAAAAACAATTCTCTCTATTTTTCTTATTTAATCCATATAAATAGTTCTTTATTTCAAAACTGCATACATATGAATAGTAATTTCAGCGTATATAGTAATCTTAACTATTGTCAAAGTGAGTCTAACTCAGTAGTAATTAATGTTATTAAACTAAAAAAAAAAAATGTAATCTTAACTTTTATCAGGTATACCGCTCATTCTAGTTCTTTATGGTCTCAAAGGATCTCTCAATATTCAATTTTTCCCTCTTTGAATCTCTAAATTTTCTCTTTAAAAATTGGTTTTAAAGACCTTTATGTTTTTTTTCGTCTCAATTTAACTTATTCTCATGAATATAAGATATTTCTTAAAATAAATAAATTAATTGTTCTTTATTTCAAAATTGCATGTCTATGAATAGTAATTTCAACTGTTTTGAGAATGATTTTTCAAATACACTCAATTTCTTTATAAGAATAGACAAAAACTCTTCCAGTTCCATTTGTTCTTGTACTTTTCAATCACATGTATTTGAAGTTCTATATGTTCTAGTTCTTTTCCGTTCCAAAGAAATATCTCATTCAATCTCTTTTTCTCCTCTCTTGCTTTCGCTCAATTTTCTTTACAAAATCGGATTAAAAAACATTTCTATTTCTTTTTCTCTCCAAATTTAACGTATTCTCCCGAATATAGTTTTATTTCTTATAACAAACAAAAATGGTTAGTGTTTATTTTAAAATTGCATGTTTGTGAATAGTAATTTAAACGTATATAGCAATCTTAACTTTTACTGGCCATACCAACTCTTTAAAATAATTTTGAATTGATTTCATAACACAATTTTTCAAATACTCTTAATTTCTTTTCACACAAGAATGGACAAAACACATACACACACATATATGTACTTTTCAAAGTTGTTTTGGGGCACTAGCTCAAGTGGTCCTCTTTTTTCTTTGAAATAGTTGGTTGATGATATGAGATATCTTTTGAAGAATGGACCTAATTTAAGGACACAAATCTTTACCAAATTTGACACTAGAATAATATTTGGGGGACAAGAGAAAGTTGGGTGTTGAAAATGGAAATGTTATCTCATTTCACAGTGGGAGATATATCTTCAATGATTATTGTTTCTCAAAAAGAAAACAGGCATAACTTTTTCAATATATTTGGTTCTTAGCTAGCTTTTGCCTCTCCTTCATTTGATCTCAATTGAAAAAAAGAAGAAAAAAAAGTTCCAATTTTTCTTTTAATACTTTCATTTTATTTTGATGTTCATATTTCAAATATTTTATTTTGAACATGGTAGTAGTTCTAATGTATCAAGAGCATAACAGGATTTGGATAAAATACACTTTTGGTCCTTGAGATTTGAACCTAGTTTCTATTTAGTGTTTAAGATATCAAAAGTGACATGTTTGGTCTCTAATGCTTGAATTTGATTTTTGGTCCCTGAAGTGTGAAATTGGTTTCTAATTGATTCTTGAAGTTTAAAATTGGTTTCTAATTACGCTCCTCCCTTGTCAATCTGGGTATAGTTCAACTAATTATATATCCTTGATCACAAAGTTAGAGATTTGAATTTCCACTCACACAAATGTTGTTGAACTAAAAAAAAGGACAAATCAGTTTTTACCACTAAACTTGTTTAGTTGTATCAATTTTTACTCTAAACTTTAAATTTCATCAAGTTGGACCGTACCTCAAACTTAATTAAGTCTCGTAATCCTTAACCTTAAACTTAATAAAATGTTGCAATTTTACCTCTTTAATAAGTTTTTGTTCAAAAGATTATTAAAGAAAGTGTTCTCATATGAGTTTTCAATATATTAAAAAAAAAACACATGAATAATAAAATTTGCAAAAATTTATAAGTCTAGAGTCCATAATCTAATTGAAAGTCTAGAGTTAAAAATTCTCGAGTCTTTTTTTTAACAAAAATAAATAAAAGAGCACTAACCTCTCGACACGTTTTTATGTAAATAAATAAAACATTAATTCCACAATTATTGTATCATTAACTTCTAAATCCCTCTTGCCAATAATATTAATTGACCATAAAAAACCACCACACATTAGCTTCAAGTTTAATCATTAATTTTTTTTTTTTTGAGAAGCAAGTTTAATCATTAATTAATCGTCGTGTGTGTTTGTATATATATATATATATATATATTGAAAAGAAAACAAAGAGAAAAAAAATATATATATATTGAGGGGAGAAAGAAAAGCAAAAGTGTTGGTTGTTTTGTCACTTCTGTTCCTTGTTTGGATGTGGCCTTTTAGAAATGGACATCCAGGTTTGCATTAGGGATAATTGTTGCCCAAGCCACATCTTTTTTTTTTTTCCCCTTTTAAATAATACTTCATTACAAAATTAAGTACAACTACCCACAAAACAGTGGCAGAAGTTAGCCACTCGGAAAAATTGTTGTTCCAAAACACAGTTTCACCCTCATCAAGAAGATGGATCGACTGAATAAAAGGAAGATTTAAGATTGCCCTAGATAATCCATGGACAACTTGATTACATTCTTAAAGCATTTCAAAAAGGAGATAACCCCCAAAACCGATACTTCTTCTTCAATGGCGTAAATCACATTTTTCATTTTACCTTTTGACATTGTTATAGGTAATTTTGGACCACTCTGTTGCACTAGGAGCTGACGAGGACAACCGGACAGAGATAGGACCAGGAAACCGACCCATATGGTCGGCCTCGGCCTGAGGCCGAGGCCGAGCTCGTTCGCCTTCATTCGGTCCCTGCTGCTTCTGGCCGCCCCGGTTCCGCCTAGTTCGTCCCGAAACGCCTTCAAATTCCTAAAAAGATATTTAAACCCCTCTTCGTCACTGAAGAAGGGATCCCAAACTCTATTTTTGACTTCTCCTCTTGCTCTCTAGATATTCCTTCAGCTTACTGACTTAAGCATCGGAGGCGGTGTGGCAAGCACCACACCGGTGTGCAAGTTCACTATTTTGCAGGCCACGTCTTCCCCCTCTCATACAAATTTACTGTTGGTGGCACGTGAAGGTCAGGTGAGTTCCTCCCGACCAAATTTGACCATCAACAGACATCTTGATCGAAGGTACGCATGTTAATTATCGTTGAACTATGCTTACTTTGACTCTTCAAAAACCTCGTTGATGGTGTCAATTGTGATCGAGGGATATTGTTGGCAAAGCCACATCTAATAGTTACTTGTAGTTTTCATCATTAAGAACTTTTAAAAAAAAATTATATCCAACACATCTTTAATTTTTTTTTTTTCTGAAAAAAAAAAGGAAAACAAAAAACTTTGTTTATATATATTGCCAAAGGCTATATTGTAAGAGGTCCATACATAAAGGTTATTTAATTTCCACCAACTAAATTTTATGAATCCATCCTGAAAATGACAATTGCTTGTCAAGAAGTTAATGAGACTCATGAAACCCTAAGCTAGACTCCAACTCACCCTATCTTTCCCCCCCACCATCCCCTCTCATCATTTTGTAAACTGGTCAAGATATATTTTCTTCTCAAATTTACTATATATGGACCACAGAAAAGAAAAAATATACATAAATATTTCAGTTTAGTCAAAAAAATAATAATTTCCAGGTTTGGTATAAATGAGCATGATTTTGAAAAAATATATATATAAAAATAGGTTAAGTTTAATCTTTAAACTTTTAAGTTGTATTTATTTGTTTTCTGAATTTTAATAAGTGTCTAATACACCATTTAACTTAGTTTTGTTACAAATGAGTTCTTAAATTTTAAAAAAATGTTTAATAGATTCTTCAATTTTCAATTTTATGTCTAATAGATTTTTGAAATATTTCATATTTTTAAAATTTTAATTTTATATTTAATAAATTAGTTAGTTTTTTAAAATTTCGAATATATTAGGGATTTACTATAATCTAAAAAAACTAAAATGTTATTGAATGGAACCGAGATACAATATTTTTAAAACAAAGGACTTAGGGGAATGAGTTCAATCTATGATGACCACCTTACCTAGGATTTAATATCCTACGAGTTTCCTTGCAACCAAGTAGTAGGGTTAGGCGGTTGTCCTGTGAGATTAGTCAATGTGTGCGCTGGTTCTGACACTCACGTATTAAAAAAAAACGATATTTTAAAATATATATATGTAGATATGGAGTTGAAATTTCAAAATACTCTGATTTTCTATTAAAAAAAAAATACCTAACCGCTCTCTATATTTCTTTTTGAAAATTAATGAATTGCCCCTCGTCATGAATTACCTTTTAAAATATCACGAGCTAACAAATTGCTTGCCTTTCTCACCCTCTCCCTCCAATTGTAGAAGATTCAAATTTCTCCCAACTCTTTTAACAAATTAAATTACTTTTTAGTTTATTTTTTTTAAAAAAAAACAAACTTTTTATATTAATATTGAAGAATAATTAAAATCCTATATATAGTTGAATTTTTACAAAAAAAAAAAAAACGAGTAATCAAAATCTAATAAAAATCATCCATTGCACTTTAAACTTCGGATTATTATACTTCTAATCATTAAAAAATATATAATACTTCTTTCTTTAAAATTAAGTCATATCAAAAATTTTATTACTTCTTACTAAACTCAGAAACATCTGACATGGCTGAAGTGTGCATAGCTTAGTGATAATTGGCGTACCATCGATCAAGAGGTCAGAAGTTCGACTCCATCACATAATGTTGTTAAATCCAAAAAAAGAGGGGAAAAAATAACCAAACATTTAAGCTTTTGGTCGAGAGTACATGTCAATTTTCGTTGAACTATGATCACTTTGAGAA